>CM060922.1:732112102-733312102 GCA_030737875.1 Allium sativum | reverse complement strand
TGAATGCATGGATTATTGAATCATTGTTGTTAATATATATAATATATATTAGTTATTTAGGCTTGGTAGTTGTGGTTATTATATATATATATATATGTATATGTATATATAGATATATATATTGGATTTCCCCGCAGTATCATTAGCGGATGCTCATAGTATCATTAGCTGATTACCCTATCGCCCCACGGTATATGAGTGCATGGCCTTGTATACCGCGATATCCTGCCTTGAAGCAGGATTGGTATTATTTATGTTTGACATCTGTGAATGCAGGAAAACAGGTTGGAAAAATCCAACTGGATTCCTCAAGCTTTGTTTTGTGTTATTTTAATGGAATAAATGGTGATATTTTAATCGATTTGTTTTGTATTACAAGCTTTTATTTATCTCAAGATAAGAACGTTGTCGATCAAGGTCTGAGAGGTAAATAAAATACCCAACTTGAACAGCTTCACTATTATCAAGGGATGATATTAGTTTATAATGGTAAAGGGTGTTGAATAAACTGATTTTTACCATAAAGGAAATTTATAATCGGAATTTGATTATATCGAGTTTTTATAAAATAATTTTTGTCCAATGGAATGAAATAGTCAATGAGTTTGAATAACTTGAAGTGTTAAGTTAGATTTGGGATAACAGGCTCAATTTACTTAAATATATTGAACATGCGGTTGAAATTTATTTCATAAATTAAGTTAACGTTTATATTTAAATTATAATTAAACCGAACTCACTGCAGTGCGATAGTTCGTAATTTGATGATTCTAACTTCAATAGAGAATATTGAACTTGATATCAGTCGGAATTCGATGGAACAAGAAACATTGGGACTTATTAAATGATAGTTTTCTAATGGAAGAGGAAAACCGGGATTTCATTTTATAAATTTTGAGTTATGTCAAAATCAAATTTTCAGAAACAGTGCCATAATCGTTTTTAAACCATAACGGTTTATTTAATAAACTAAAAGAATTTTGAGTAAATAAAATTTGAATTTCCGTTAGAAAAATTCAAATTTGAGTTATAATAAATATAGACTCAAGTCGAGTAAATGGATTGATTTTTGGATTAAAAATTAGATTTTTAATTATCGAATGAATTTAACAAATTTCTTTGAAATTAGTTAATAGAGTTTCGGCCGAATTTAATTTTGTTTAAGTGATTGAATTTGTTAATTGAAAGTGAAAATTCGAGTATGAAACGTCAATTAGAATTTGGGAAGCGAGCAAGGATTTTGAGTTTGATTTGTATATAAGTGAATACAAATATATTTGAACGAGATATGTTCAAATAAAAGGTAAATGAAACCAATAAGGTAATTAGAAATTTAATTAGAGAATGGAAAACGAGTTATGTAAAAAAAGGGATGAATCGATTGAAATGAACTAGAAATGGTCCTATATGTTTTTAAATAGGTATGGAATGGAGATAATGAAGATTATAATTTAAGTGCCCGACAAAAAGGTACATGTTTAAATTTTCATATGAGATTTTATGAGCCCTTTGGGCAAGCCCCTTAGTTTGTTTGATTTTCTTTTTGAATGGAAAGGGCCTAGAGAGGCGAGTTGGTGTTTGAACTATTGAACGATACAAAAGAGGTGCTGGCGAAATTTTCCGGAAATTTAAGGAGTTAGAATATTTTTGAGAAATTTTGATAATAGAAATCAATATGTTGATATATATAGAATTCGATAAGAAAATTGGAAAATAGTTCATGAATGAATATTAAATAAAAAGAAGCTAGTGATTGTTTAATCGATTGATGGATATTTATTTTCCTTTGATAGTTAAATCACGACTATCAAAGATTTTTCGTCCATCGTTGTCAATACGGAGAGACCGGTTGGATTTAATATCTGAAAACCACTCCGTATAGGCATAGGCATTGCGAATTAGATTATTTGAAAATAATCGAAGACGGAGTAACTTACAAGGTCTGTTTTGTTTGTCCAGACCCAGTACAACTTGTATGGACGAATGTCTGACAGAGTATACCTAATGGACCACATAAGACGATCTTTCCAAGTATTACGTCTGGTGGTGGAGAAATTCGTTTCTTTTAGCTTTTTATACCCGTAATATTTTTGGGAAGATCAACTAGTGATTTGACAGGTTTGACGATGTGGCATTCAAAGTGTATGGTGTCCAGATGTTCTAAAAAGATATACTTATCCTCAAGCCTCACAACCGGGAAATGAAAAAAAACGGGCAGGCAGCATGGCTATTTGGGTCATAACCAAGCAGGGTATATTTGTCACCGATCTAGAGAAATTCATTATTTTTTCTTCTTTCAATTCTGTATCTTACGGACTACGGTTGGATGGCCAACAACCGTGGGTGACAATATATTCGCTACACTTAAGCTAAATGAGTGGGCAGTCATGTGTGGCCAGGTTGCAAGATGTTCTTGCCGAACCCCAGTGTATCCCCTCTAGAGTACATTGATCGGGAGGTGGTCCCATACGTTGTCATAGTTGGAATCCAATCTCCAATAAGCGCCCTACTATTTTTTGATTTTATATTATGTATGTAGAGCGTGAGATGCAAGCGTTCTGCTATTTGGTTATTTATTTGATATAGACACTATTATAATATCATCAGATTTTCGTATCAAAAATGTTTTGGGTTATAATAAAGTAAAAGCCGTCCATGTTTGTGTATGGGATGGTCTTACTATTATCCTTTTCTTCTTTCAAATGGATTTTCAAAGTTAAACAATATGGTTGGAGTTTACTCACAGCAGTCATGTGACTGACCCAGAGTTTATTTTGTTTGTTTTAACCTAAACTCTTAGGTGCCCAAATTTGTACAGGCTCTCAAGTGTTTCAAGCTTTTACAGATACCCATGGAACAGCTCGAAGCAGGAGGCTTCATCGTTAGTTATTTAGAGTTATTTCCGCTGTGTTGTATATATGTTAATCTCTGATAATGGTATGTATATATGATACAAAATTTGTATTTCAAAGTTATGATTTATGATATTATATTATATTCAGTCCGCTGTGAGATTCTGATGTTTTATTTGTTCTATCTTCTATCTATTTCTATTTCTTTAACCCTAATGACTCGTATTTCTGTATTATATGGGATTGACATGTATGGTATTTAGTTAACTCAAATAGTACGGATTTCCGGGCCGTTACAAGTTTTGAGGATAAACTTATGTGAAATAAGAAGTGAAATGTTATGTTGAAATATCAAAAACGTTTTTAAGTTTTAAATTAACCATTTGTTAATTATGTTAATTATAGAAGCCAAGTGATGCTGAGTACGGAACCAATAAATCTATTTTTATTTTCATGATTAAAAGGTTGTTTATTTGATAGTTAAATAATCGACTATCAAATCTGGCCTATACGATTATTGGTACGGAAGGACCGAGATCGAATTTATATTTGAAAACCATTCCGGACCAACAAATACGAAACGTTGAAGATATCAGATACCGATCGAGATGGAGCAATTGAAGACCGTGGATCTTTGTAAAACGGTAGAATTACTTAAAATCTTTGGTTTAGCGGCCGGAGATATATTGTAATCATGTCGTGGTTGAAATCTAAGGAGTTGCAAGGAATACTCGCTACTGATATATGGGGTGATTCCTACTAGGACATGGTAGGAGGGTGCCTTCGGTTCATCCTATTCCTGGATTACTTGTATGGATGAATGTCTAACAAAATATTTCTTAAGAGTCACGTACGATGATTTTTTACAAACGTACTTCTGTTGGTGCTAGCTAATGCCTAGAGTATTTTTGTGGACGTCAATTAGTGATTTGATGGATCTGACAATATGGCATTCAAAGTTAATGGTGATGTTCTAAAGGTAGTGTTAAACATCAAGCCTCTACAACTGGGAATGGTATAAAATCGGGTAGGTTGCATGGCTAAGTGGGTCACTCCCAAGCAGGGTGTATTGTCACCTAATCTATAGAAATTCTATTTGCTTCTTTATTCTTTCGATGCTATCCCTTCCGGGAAATGGTGGGTAGCTTCAATTGTTGGTGATAATACATTCGGTACACTAAAGCGAAGTAAGTGGCCGGTCATGTTTAGCCTGGGTTGCAAGATGTTCTTGTTGAACCCGGTGTATTCCTCTCTAAAGATACACTGTCGGAAGGTGGTCCCACACCTTTCCAGTTGGAATCCAATCTCCAATAAACGCCCGCGGTTTTGATTGTATATTATGTATGTGGAGCGTGAGATGCAAGCATTCCGCTAGATTGCTATTTATTTGTGCTTAGACATTATTATAATATCAGAATAATATATGATTCCAAAACTGTTTTGGGTTATCGTAAGGTAAAAACCGTCCATGTTTATGTGTGGATTGGTCTTATGATTATCTTTTTCTTTCGAAAGGAAATGTTTTGACTTTATAATCAAGTTGGATGATATTATAAACTTAGCGAGTTTTATCACTCTGGTTTACTGGACTGATCCGACGTTTGTAATGCTCGGGTTAGACCGGGTTTTACAGGTTCAGGTTTTGGACACTATGGATTTCAGAAGATGGCTGAAGGTGTTCAAACGTATGATATCTAGTATTTATTCTGCTATGTGTTGTATATGAGGACAGATTATTATAACTGTCCAGATGTATTGATGTACTCTGATGATTATAAGTTTTTATTTCAAAGCTCTCAAGAAGTTTATTTCTATTATATTATTGTTCCGCTGCGATGTGAGACACTGATGATGTTGTGTTCTTGTTCTATTCTAATAGTTCTTTCTTATCTCACCCTCTATTTTCTTTCATTAACTATTTGGTGTTTTCGATACTTGGGTTTTGGCAAGAAATACGGGTTTTTAAGTATTACTTTTGGAATTCGGGCGTCGAATCTCGTCGGGTCGTTACAGTGGTATCACAACTATTGGTTTAGTAATAACTTGGCTCAGCGGCGTAACTGATAGAGAATGGGCTAGTAATACCCTAGATTGAGTGGAGTGTATATATATGAGAGCATATTTGTAAATTGTATATACAAATATTTTATATTGTGTTATTTGATCGGTTCAGGTGTTGAGAAGCATTTGAATTAGCAACTGACACGATATTGTTGTGTAAAGAGGGTAAATGAAATATTTTTTCCTAAATTATATTTTGTATAGAAAATAAATATTTTTTTAAAATTTAATAAGATATTGGCGTGTTTGGTTGATTTGAATGGAATTCAAATTGGATTAAAAATTTGAACGGTTGATATAATCTGAAGAAATTTCATATATGGAATTTGTGAATAAGAATTTTAATTTGGAAGTAAAATGAATCATAATTTGGATTTTGAAATGGAAGTAAACTAATTTTGAAAATAAATTAGTGAAATGAATATGAATTGGAATTAACTTTGTTGAACGAGGTTAAGAATGAATAATAATTATGGGAATCAATTTGATATTAATAGACTGATAATTATAGTCTGTAAAACCCAAGTAAATATTAATATTG
Organism: Allium sativum; assembly: GCA_030737875.1. NCBI lineage: Eukaryota > Viridiplantae > Streptophyta > Magnoliopsida > Asparagales > Amaryllidaceae > Allium > Allium sativum. The sequence goes on along the minus strand of CM060922.1, from coordinate 733,306,648 downwards.
AATATTAATTAAAGTTAACCAAAGTTGAATGATTGATTATATTGGATGTGCATTGTTTGTTGTTTGTTTGTTAGATTGATTGAATATAGAATTCATAAATGGTTGAATAAGAAATTGAATGAATTGTAAGCTAAAGAAAAGAATTCCAGAACGATAATTTGAATGGAACAACTTATGAATTGAAACTGGTTGATTTAACTCTTTATTTGCAAGTAAACGATGCCATGTGTTTAGTTTTGGGATTTGTGTTGTTAAATTTGTTGATTAATTAAATGTTTTTTGATATTACATGTAATTGTTACTTACATGTTAAATGGAGTTAAGTACAGGTAGCTAAAGCTATGAGGATAGGTTTTGATTGCATACATCGCATACAAATTGAGCAAGTATGCTCAATAACGCTCATAAATGGTACGCCTACGCGAAAATATAAAATTTTGGTTTTTGATTTTTGTTTTCCGACTATGTGGGTCGACGTATATATATTATTTGTTCCTGTGATATCGTAGATGTCACTCCGTACAGGGGAGACTCCGCCGAATTTCAATATTTTAGAAAAGACATACAGGCATAAATCTAGGTTATGATGTTGGGAGGGAAATTCACGTAACCCATGATCCTGACTGCACATCCCAGTAAAGAGAGTCAAAGGCTATTTTTATATAAAGTTTTAACATGGTTTCAGGAGAGACAGAAGAGTTCTTGTAGCCTTTAAGAAGTTCATGCGCCAATCAAAACATTATCCAGGATGCTCCTGTTAGGGAGGAAAGATGATTGGTTTGGTGAAATGATTAAAGGGAGAACTTTCCTTAGCATAGAAGCTATGATTTTATGATACTTTTGTATATAGTGTTGCAGCAGGAAATAGGTCTAAAGAATGAACTTCGCTAGAATTCCTGGTCTTAGGAATAAAGGCAATTGCGGTGTTGTTGAAAGAGTCCATCGTCCTAGCTGTCTTGAAGAATTTCTTGATAGCTTTGCAAACATCACTACCAACTAGGGCCTAATAGTGTGTGAAGAAAATAGAATTAAAGCCATCTGGCCCACCTTAAGAATCTTATTGAGGGAGAAAATGACATCCTTGATCTCACTATCAATAACCAACATGTAAAGCATATCATGATCATCCTGGCTAATTTTAGGGAGGATGTTGTGGTTAATCTCATCGATAATGGAATAAAGTAAGCTTGATTACCAAAAAGAAAAGCTAAATAGCGGATAAAAGCATTTTCAATTCTCACTTGAGTGTCTTGGACTTGATCGTGATGACCATGAATGGTGATAACATTTTCATGTGTGTGTTTTTCTTTTAAAGCAGCATGAAAGTATGACTTATTTCTATCTCCTTCATCATTCCATTTAACCCTTTACTTTTTCTTGTTCATTATGGATTCACTATATAGTGCATCCTTGTACTTTTGTGAGCATAATGTTTCATGCCTAGCATAATTATGGTTAGAAACATCTTCTAACATCTTATTTTAATTTCTTTAAGACGAATTTTCCAGTAATCTGATTGCCTACAACCATAACCAAATTTAAGCTTGGCCCATTCTTTTAGTTTCTTTTTAGTAGACTTGAGTTTCTTATGCAATACAAACATAGGGTTACCAAAGTTAGTTATAGACCAAACCTCATTAATAATTTCCAAAAAATCTGGTTCTTTAATCTGGTAGTCAAAAAATTTGAAACTAGATTTCTTCTACATGGTAATGTCTAATATTTGAACAATATGAGGAGAGTGATTAGATAGAAGGGGTAAGGGAAGGTAGTTCGTAATGGTAGGCCACTTGTTTAACGCAGACATATTGTAGAACGAATAGTCAATCTTGGAGAAGGTTTTGCATCCCTCTTTTCTCTTGTTATTCTAGGTGTAAGTAGCACCAACATATTAGATTTCAATGAGATCATAGTCTAGAATAACAATGTTTAGAGGTCTGATCTCACTAAGGGACAGAGGGTTGCCACCACAACGATCAGATAAGCTAATAGAGCAATTAAAGCCGCCACATACAATCCATGGATGTGTGTTTTTCCTCAAGAACGGATGTTCTGGAAGAGATGCTTTTTGGAATTTGAAGAATTTTCTGTATAAACGAAGGGTAAGTAGTAAGAAGTGGAGAAGGTGATGTGAAAGCTGTAGCAGTGGATCATTTCGTTGGAGAAGGTGATAGGTGTCCACTGGTGTGTATTAGAACCAAAGATAATCATGATTCTTCCATGTCTAGCTTCTTAAAGATAATGAATAGGGTTCCAAGTAGGATTTATGTATGTTTACGGCAAAAAATGTCGTAAATAACGAAGATTCCTATTACTAGGAATAGTTAATTTGGTCGCAAGACTAAGTAAGAGAAAGCGGTAAAAGACACGAGTATTTATAGTGGTTCGGCTGCGAATTAGGCCTACGTTCACTTTGGAAGGATGTTGAACTTTTATTAATCACTTAAGAATTACAAGGTAGAGCCATGCTCATTACATTCACTTTTAATTGCCATATGCTAGGTATTTGGGAAAAAGAATATTTAGTTCTCCTTCTTCCTCAAATAGGAGATGCCATTAATGGAGTTCATGGAGCTCTAGGAAGGTCTCAAGTGAAGAAAATCCAACCCCTTTGAAGTGTGAGGCCATGGACTATTTATAGGAGTAGGAGTAGGTAGGAGTAGGTAGGATTAGGTAGAAATAAGGACCACATGCAGGAAATTCGAACCCACCACCCGCGCGCCTCGAAATTTCGAACCCAAGCGCTAGTGGGAAATCTCGCCCTGCTGGGTTTAGAATCTCTAACCCAACCATGGGTGCGAGATTTCGCACCCGCTGGGCTCGGAATCTCGAACCCAGCCATGGGTGTGAGATTTCGCACCCACTGGGCTCGAGACCTCGCACCCACTGGGTTCGAAATTTCGAACCCAGGTATGGGTTCAAAATTTCAAACCCAGGCATGTGTGCGAGATTTCACACCCGGCTGGGTGCGAATTCCGCGTCATGCCTGGGTGAGATCCTTCCAAGGGGCGCGAGGATCCCGGGACCGGGTGATTGAGGCTCGTGGCTCTTTCGGGGTTCGAGGACTTGGTTCTCGGATGTCTTCTAGATGTTGCGAGGTTACAAGTGGAGTAGTCCCTTCTTGATCCTATTTCCTTCACTCTTGTGTGTCCCTTTTTGGCCTAAGCTTCTCGTGGTACGTTTATTTAGCGTGTCTAATACGCTCCTAGGAACCAGACCAAAAAGCAGAATAACATTTGCCCCCCAAAGTACGTCTTTTCTTTGACATGATGTGCTTTGCGTTGGTTGAGGTAGATAACGAAGCTGTTTATTTTTCCTGTAATTCAAAAGGTAAATAGATGTTAGATGTAGAGCTCATTCCCCCTGGTGGTGCAGATGAGCCATCGTTTTGAGGATGGGCCGTGCTCAAATCGTTAAGTGTCCTTAGTGCGTAGTCTCCATGGATGCGCGGGGGTTGCCATTCCCGCGTGTGGAGTATGTGGACGAGGCAGCGTGTCGCATCATTCCCGATCCTAGAGGTGCGACCATCGTCACCATCGTCATATATATATATATATATACATATATATATTTTGTCGGAGATTTTCGAGCCCGAGGGGGGTTGAAATTTTGAACCCAACGGGATCGAAATTTCGAACCCAGGGCTCGGGAATTTGGTCCCCTGGAGTTTCGAAATTTCAAGCCCAAAGGGTCGAATTTTCGAACCCAAGGGTTCGAAAATTCGATCCCCTGGTGGGCTCGAATTTCCGAACCCAAGGGTTCGAAAATTCGATCCCCTGGTGGGCTCGAATTTCCGAACCCATGGATTCAAATTTTCGAACCCGGTGGGTTCAAAATTTTTGAACCCGTGCTGAAATACGAAAAGACACGTTTTTCCTTTATAAATAGGCCCTCCTTCACTTTTTTCCTTCTAATTTTTTTCTCTGGCAGCCATTGCTGAAAGCTTCGAACCCGATAGTTTCGAGCCCGAGAGTTTCGAACCGAGCTAGGTGAGGCCTCGAATCGAGGGGTTGAGAAGGGGAGGAGGTCGAAGGGCCACGACGAAGACCTCGAGACCTTGCAGGTTCGATTCTTCGAACCCAGCCAGGTCCAAATTTTTGAACCCTCGTGGGTTCGAATTTTCGAAGCACAGTGGGTTCGGATTTTCGTAACCACCAGGTTCGAAGTCTCGAACCCTCACGGGTTTGAATTTTCGAACCCAGGGGTTTCGAAGCGAACCCATGGGTTTGAATTCTCGCGTCCCTATCTAGGTTCGAGATTTCGAACCCAAAGGGGCTCGAGTTTTCAAACCCTTCTGGGTTTGAAATTTTGAACCTAGAGCTTGAAATCTTGAGCCCGACATGGTTCGGGACATGGCCATTGCCGGGTTCCCAATTTGTCCTGCCGATGGACTTTGACTTCCGAATATTCGCCCCTGGATTTGCATGTTTAGTGTTGATGCATATATTGTTAACTGTGCACGCGGGGTTTAGGATTGTTCACATAGGGTAGGGCATACAACCGGACTGGGGCTTGGACTGTTATGAATCGTTCTGAACTTTCTTTATGTAGCTTATCCTTGCATAGCATTTCATGCGCATAACGAGGGGTACAGGTGACTACCATCCGTTCTAACACTGATACGCTGAAGTATAGGTAAAGATGCAAACCAGACCAGGGACCGGAAAGACTATGGAATCCGAGGCTTCCCAGTCCGTCTTACAAACATCCGACCCTACCCTTGGAGGTAGCTCATCTGGCAACGAGCTTGAGACCACCGAAGGATCGACTCCTTCTCATTCGATTTCGACTAGCTCGCCCGAAGCCTCTGAGCATGGGGAGCAACCTGAGCGACAATATTCCCCTGTCGTAACTGAAGAGGCCGAGAATGTGGATATCATGGGCGAGGATGAGCCCGTACCTCCGATAGCTCCGGACATGTTGCCTAATGCGGTGATTTTGGAGAATCCCGTCGATTCAGTACCCTCGTGCATGGATGCTACTACGGTGGGAAGATGGCAGTGCGATTTAACATACCGATGGATGATGCTCATGCCCCCGGGAGAGATGGCAAAGCCCATGTGCTACCCGAAGGCCTTACTGCCTGGAACCGTCAAGCTTGCCTCGCTGGGAGTGTGCCCCCGGCTAATAACTTCATTCGGGATATGTTCTATTTCCTCCTCACGCCATCGCAATTACACCCCAATGCTTATGCTTTTCTCCTGGGGACTTACGTTCTCTTCCGCGAGTTTTTAAACAGGGAGCCCACTGGGGAAGATATTCGATATTTATTCCATCTAAGGAAAACGAGCACTACCTACCCCTCTCAATGGTTTCTGAAAGCGACAGCTGCCACAAAATTCTTTTTCGGAACGTGGCCTAGGCTGTCAGTGTTTAAGCGCGAGTGATTTTTCGTTAGCTGTCCTCCTAGATTTGCCTGAAGGTGGATCGAGGGAAGTAAGTGGTTCTTTAACTCTGTTCCTTGCCGTAACTTTAGGATTCCTTCCTTTAACCATCGTTTTAATTGGAATATGACAGGAAATCCAAAGGCGCCTACTGTAGACGAATACCTGCAACGCCTCAATGCTTTGCGGGCGATACCAGAGAATCTCTGCGGTACCAGCACTGTGATAGGTCAGGATCGCCTCCGCCACATTGGGTTATTCCCGAACAACTGGGCTGTGATCAGGCCCGTCGTTGCTGTTAGTGTGCCAAAGGAAGGAGTTGTGGTGGGTCCAACCCCTAACGGGCGGAAGAGAAAAATACCCCCAGCGGGAGGAGAATTGCAAAGGACTGCTCCTCCTCAAGGAGATGTGCGCGGAAGAGAGGTTCATGGTCAAAAGGAGGTTGCCAGAGATGAGGGGTTGCCGAGCAATCCCGTCCCGCCTCCAACACGGGAGAGGGAAGGAGCGTTGGTTGGACCGCAGTCTCCTACGACTTACTCAGGGGCCACGGCCTCGCTCGAACCCACGGGCCAGTTTGATGGTTTAAAAGGACTTGCTTTAGTAGTGACTCCATGGACAAACACGACGAGCCTGGAAGAACTTACTTGCGCTGCTTAGGGGCTAATTCCCTTGGTCGGACCACAATCTGGTCTGTTGAGAGAACACTTACGGCATACATCCATAACACTGCATTGCATAGACGTTTTCCCACGTGAATTACTTGACTAACTTCGGCTTGTTCCATTTGCAGGTGTCATGGCAGGAGGACGTGGCGGACGAAGTTATGGGCGCGGGGATCGCCAGCCCCTCCAGAGTTCTTCTTTCGAGAGATTCCGAAGATCTTCTAGCTTGTATGGTGCTCCACCTTTGTTAGAACAAGGCAGCGGTCATCGAGACCGGGATCGATCTAGGCGATTTCCGACGCCTCCTCCTCCTCCCATCTGCGTGTCCTTGGGAGACACTCGGCTCAACGTAGGTGGATCTCGGTCTTTTCCTTTGATAGCTCCCTCGTCGGTCGCTCCTCCGGCTTCTGCTCATCTTGCTAGGGAAAAGGAAGCACCTCTTGGCTAGCCGAGGCCGGAGGGAGAGACCGAGGTAGAGGTGCCAGACTTGACAGAGCCCTAGTTTCAAAAGTAGTCCATAGAGGAGCGAAGGGCGTTTCTGAAACATCATTTCCCCCGGCGCTATTTTGATGAGTTGAGATTCGTCCCTGACCTCCATCCAACTCCTGACAGAGAGTCTAGGTAGGTGTGGATGCATGTGAAAGCCTCATATCACCAGACCAACGAGTTTACCAAGTATTCCCTTTGGCTCTCGGAGCTAATCAAAAAGAAGAATCGGCAGCTCGCTGATTAGAGGTCGACTATTGATGCCGGGCAGACCACCGTCGAAGCTTTGAATAAGAAGATAGGTATGCCCGTTCCCCGCATTGTAAGCTCTTTTTTAATGCACTGTCAGACCCCTTAACGTTAGTTCTATCATTGCAGCTGAGATGACGCAGGCTTATGACATACTGAAGAGAGAGTCGGAGCATACCCTCTCGAATTATAAAGCCACCGTGGTTGATTTGACCACTGAGACTACGGCATTGCAGAAGGACAAAGCTGATCTAAAGCAAGCGTGTGACGTTTGGAGAAAGATAATGTAAGGATCAATGAACTCTAGAATAATAACGCCGCTTTGAGGGAGGAAAATAAGAGATTGCGTGCCGAGAATGCCGAAGTCGCTGAGTTGAAGAGGCAGCTCAGGTGATGAGAAAGGAGAAGGAGGATGCCGAGGCTAGCAACAGGGATGTGCTGAGTGAGTCCGAGGGTATAAAGGCTGAATATTTAAGGGAGATAGAACTACTAAGGGAGCAGTTGAGAGATGTAGAGTTTCGCATTGGGTCCTCCTTCGAGGAAAGCATTCATAGTATGTACGTCAAGGCTTTGAGATTTCGAGGGATCTCGTGGATCGAAGAGTATCCCCGTGAGCTTGCTAGAACTTGGGAGAGGTTGATTCCTTACGAGGCCTTCTTGCGTCAAGTGGATGTAAGCACTTTAGATGAGAGTTAGCTTGCAAATGTTTTTCTAGACAGTGGTGAACATGAGAAGCTGGAGGAAGGAAGGAGGTTATTGCCAGAGGATGTCGAGAATGAAAGGTTGGCGAGGCTCGCTAAGGAGAAGGGGAAGTTCGTGCCGACCGATACCGTGGTGGTGATAGAAACATTTGTAGGGGGTAGCTCCTATCAGCCCCTGACACCGGGTCTGCTACGGTGAGTGGCCCTGAGGTTTTGGCCCAAACCACTACCGAGTACAATCCCGACTTCCCAACACTGGGGGATACCAGTCTCACCTTACCTATCGCCGCAAGCACCCTTCCTAGCATTCCTACGCCCCTCTTGACCATAGGTAACCTCCTTTTACCCTACATCCCTGAGGATGAAGTGATTACCGAATTTATGGACTAAAAAGGTTGTGTCTTTTTTATGTAGTTCCTCCTAAGTCTACGACGGCAGCGGATCCCTCCCCTGTGATCACCCAAGTGACTGAAACTGGGCCGGGCCTCATAGGGACACATGCTGGAGAGGGCGGCGACTAACTTGACACCTTTTCTGACATAAGAGTAATCCTAGCATAGTGGACATTCTCAACGAGGAAGGAGAGGTGGTCGATGGACAAAGTGCACTGGCCAGAGGTTCAGTGGACGCCAATGTGTCCATGATGTCGGCTATGGGGGCGACTCAAGAGGCCAACATGGTGGCCTAGCATGGGAAGGTGGAGGAGACGGAGAGGACCGAGCGGGAAAGGAAGGAGACCCCGCCGAAGAGCAAGGCTGTCGCAGATCCTGCCACTGGGAATGCTCTCGTGCCTACGCTGTGTGTCGATACTACTGATGTCACAGAGATTTCTAGCGGTGATGGTGCGGGGGGTCGTCACCTCTCTGTCAGTCATGAGTCGGTTACTCCCTCGAAGGGTCGATCGAACAGAAGGGGATCGATCGGAAGAGGTATGGTGCTGGTGACGAACCATCGAGTGCTGAATCTGCAAAAGGGCACAAGAAAAATAAGAAAAGACACGATTAGTGTTAGTAGCCTAAGTAGAGGTTATTGTTGTTTTGGTAGTGTAGGCCGATAGTTTACGCGAGTACGACCCTCGCTTTTGGTTTTTCAAGACACGGTGTGGATCTCATTTACACCCTATCATTAGAAAGTAAAAGTGTTAGACACGTAGTTTGTTTAGCATGTGTGTGTGTGAAAAGGAAATATTAACTAGTAAAGATCGCCTTTTATGTCAAGTGTTCGGATGTTATTTTCATGTTTTCCAGCGTCCTGTACTTGCATAAACTTACTTATCGTTGCACTTGTCACAAAAGCGATTAGGGGCTGTCTCTGGGTAAATTATTCCCGAGAGGTGAGGTAGAGAACTGGTTTCAGTAAGTTCCCCTCATCTCAAGGAACCCGTAGTTTGCGAAACTAGGCTGTGTGCCTGTTGTTTTGGGTGGCTCGGGGTTAAACTTAAGTATAGCGAAGGCGTAGGGCATCGCGTTGTACGATCCGCCAGGTGGGTGGCTCTCCCGTCGTTCATCGGGTTGAGGCGATCCGCTAGACGTCGTTTATTCGTCGGCGTAGTTTTCAGCCCCGATCATCAGCTCGTAAGGTCTGATCGTGGCTACGGGTTTCCCCCTAGCCTTGAGAGCTAAGGGGAAGAAATGATTTAAGGTCGGTCTTGGTGCTGCGCCAAGATTCGACTGACACCCGCACCCGGCAAAGAGAGATTTGCATCGATCTTAGTCGGTCGCTGAGTGGCGCCAAGCCTCCTGGACTAGGACACATAATGATTTATCCTCGGCCTCGGTACTGGGCCGGGGTTCGAGTTAGTGTTTGTTTAGACTCGGTCGCGCCGCGGGCCAGCGATTCGAGTAGCGTTGCCGGCTCCCGTGCTCGGGGTGTCGGTCGTTCAGACTCGATGTTGCCTAGAAATTGAAATGGTCACGCCAGCTCCCGTGCTCAGGGCGCCTACGCGGCGGTTGTTGGCGTGAATCGAGCTAGTTATTGGAAAACAAGACGCATTACGTGAGAAGTAAACAATAAGGAGATAGGAAATTGAACATCATATCTACTAATAACTTTGGCAGTAATAGCCTTTTACAATGCCTTGGATTTCTGAAAAAACAGAACATTGTTTGAAAAGCATAAGCGGCCGTAAACTGAGTTATGTAAAGTAGCAGCAGAGATGTTTGCTGTTCCACGCCCTTGGGAGTTTGGCTCCGTCGACGGTGGCGAGCCTGAAGGTTCCATCGCTGAGCTTCCGATGCATGGAGTACAAGCCTTCCCAGCGAGGTGCGAGACCTGTTGGCAGGGGAAAAACCCGCTTAAGAATGAGGTCGCCGATGTTGAGGTCCTTGTTGCGGACCCTGGAATTGAAGTATCGGGCTACTCGCTGTCGTTGAGTGGAGGCTCTGATATCGGCGTCGTTCCTTTTTTCTTCTAGTAGGTCGAGTGATCCCAGAAGTAAATCTTGGTTCGTCTTTGGATCGAACTACGTGACTCGATGGGATTGAAGCTTGAGCTCAATGGGAATGACGGCTTCATATCCGTATGCGAGGGCGAAAGGAGTATGACTGGTTGCTGTCTTGTGGGTGGTGCGGTAAGCTCATAGAGCTAGAGGAAGTTCGTCTTCCCACATGCCCCCAGCCTTTTCCAGACTTTTCTTGATGATAGATTTGATGACCTTATTAACCGCCTTGACTTGCCCATTGGCTTGAGGATGAGCCACCGGCGAGAATCTCTTGTCGATGCCGTGACGCTGACAGGAGGCTTTAAACTCGGTGCTCTCGAATTGAGTGCCGTTGTCAGAGGTGATAGCTTGAGGCACTCCATAGCAGGTAATGATGTTGCGGACAACAAAGTTGATCATTTTCTTCGTGGTGATGGTGGCAAGAGCTTCAGCTTCTTCCCACTTGGTGAAATAGTCCACTACGACGATGGCGTATTGTGCCCCGCCTTTGGCCATTGGAAGAGTTCGATGATGTTGATTCCCCACATGGCGAACGGTCATGGGCTGACCATTTGAGACGATTCGGTAGGCGGGGCTCTTGGAATCTTGGAGAAGTGCTGGCACTTGTCGCACTTCCGTGCGTAGTCCGCGGCCTCTTGATCAAGTGTGGGCCAGTAATAACCATGTCTGAGAATCTTTCTGGCCAGGTTCTTCCCTCTGGTGTGATCGCCACATTAGCCTTTATGCACACTGCTTAGCACTCGGAGGGCGTCGTCGTGAGCTACGCACTGGAGCAAGGGAACGGAGTAACCTCTGCGGTAGAGTACCCCGTCCTTAAGAAGGTAACGGGCTAACTGGCGGGTGAGCACGCGCCTTTCCTTATAGTGCTTTGGTTAGATCCCGTGCTGCAGGTAAATTCTGATAGGAGTCATCCATGACTTTAGCTTGGGTTCGGTGCTCATAATCGTCTCGTCTGGCCCTTGCTTGATGCTTAGGGAGTTAATGATTTCAACTGGGGAGAATCCGTTAAGTTGTAGATCTTCGGAGCTTGCCATCCTGGCGAGTGAGTCCGCTTTTTCATTTTGCTCGCGTGGGATATGGGTAATGGGGAAATGCTCGAGGTAGATGAGTAGCCCCTGAACCCGAGCCACGTACAGGGCGAGCCGTCCCTCTTTCTCTTGATACTCTCCCAGTACCTGTTGGACGATAAGCTGTGAATCAGAGAAGGTGTGGAAGGTCTCCAGCTTGAGTTCGATTGCGATTCTAAGCCCGACGATTAAGGCTTCGTACTCCGCATCGTTGTTAGTAGCATGGAAATTTAGCCTCAACACGTAATACATCGGGCGTTCTTCAGGGGTGATGAGCATGACTCCGGCTCCGGAGCATTTTCTGTTAGAGGAGCCATCTACGAACAATTTCCACTTGGCGTCGGGAGTTCCCCCGTTCACTGTGGGATCCTCCTTGGGAGCTGTGAACTCCACGATGAAATCCACGAGAGCTTGGCTGAGGATGGCTCGTCGGGGGATGAAAGTTATCTCGAACTGGCTTAACTCGATGCTCCACTTTAATAATCGTCCTGATGCCTCGGGTCGTTGTAGGACTGGACGCTGTGGTTGGTCAGTGAAAACTTTTATGGGATGCGATTAGAAGTATGGTCGGAGCTTTCTAGAGGAAATCAATAAGCATAATGCCAGCTTCTCTAGCTTCGGGTAGCTCTTCTCTGCCCCCGTTAACCGCTAGCGGATATAGTAGACGGGCCGTTGAGTGCGGTCTTCGAGGTGTATTAGTGCCGAGCTGATTGCCTGCGCAGAAACAGCCATGTAAATATATATATAAGTCCTCATGGTCTATAGGCTTAGAGAGGATAGGTGGTCGCTCTAAGTGATCCAGAAGTTCCATGAATGCGGAGATGCGTGCGGTGGTCCACTCGAAGTTGCGTTTCCCTTTTTGGAGTAAATCGAAGAAGGGGATGCACTTGTCGGTGGCCTTAGAGATGAACCGACTTAAAGCGGCGACCTTTCCGTTCAAACTTTGAACATCCCTGATGTTCTCGGGGACTCAGATGTCCCGAATAGCTTGGATTTTTTTTGGGTTAGCTTCGATGCCCTGTGAATTGACAATGAAACCCAAGAATTTTCCTGAGGCGACTCTGAAGGAGCATTTAAGAGGGTTGAGTTTCATGTCGTACTGGCGAAGGACATCGAACATTTTGGAGAGGTCGTGGATGTGGTCGCTTGATATTTTAGACTTTACCAGCATGTCATCCACGTACACCTCCATGAACTTTCCTATTTGATTTTTAAAAAGTTGATTAACCATTCGTTGGTAATTGGCACCGACATTTTTGAGGCCGAAGGGCATAGCACGGTAGCAGTAGAGCCTGAGGTCGGTTGTGAAAGAGGTATGGTCTTGGTCGCGGAGGCTCATCGGGATCTGGTTATAGCCTGAGTAGGCGTCCATGAAAGATAGTAGCTGATATCCGGCGGTTGAGTCAACTAATCGGTTGATCTTTGGGAGTGGAAAGCTGTCTTTGAGGCATGCCTTGTTCAGATCGGAGAAGTCGATGCATTTTTGCCATTTACCTTTGGCTTTCTTGACTAGAACTGGATTGGAAACCCATTCGGGATAGTCAGCTCCGCGGATGAAGTTATTGTTGAGCAGACGGTCTACCTCTTCTTCGAGTGCCTTGGACCTCTCGGGCCCTAAAAAGCGGCGCTTCTGTTTGACTGGAGGCATTCTAGGATCTAAGCCAAGGGAATGGCAAGCAATTGCAGGGTCAATGCCTTTCATGTCGGAGTGAGTCCATGCAAACACATCTAAATTGGCTTTCAGGAAGCATATGAGATCTTCTTTAATTGCTGGGTGGAGTTGTGACCCTACCTTCAACACCCTTGTTGGGTCGTCGAGATTGACGGGAACGTCCACTGTGGATTCGACCGGGGTAACCCTCTCGTATTTGGGTTATTCGTCCTCTGTGGGTCGAGGTCATCAGAAAGACATGAGTGGCGCTTGAGCCAAGGCCCAAACGCCACTGACTGCTATGCGGAGACGTTCTTGGCACAAGAAGGAGCGGGCATGGCTTTGCCCTTTTCTTTATTGCATGCATTCTTCCATTCTATTGCGTAACATCCCCTGGCGCTTACTTGGTCGCCCTTGACGGTTCCGATCCCATTTTCGTTGGGAATTTCATTTGAAAAGACCATGGTGCCATGTAAGCAAGGAATTCGTTGAGAAAGGGGCGCCTTAGAAAAGCGTTATACGGGGAGTCGATGTTTATGACCATGAATGTGAGAATTTGGACTCGGCTTCGGTCCCCCTCGCCCAGTTCTACAGGTAGGTCAATCATCCCTACGGGGGAACTAGAGGCCCCATTGAAGCCGTGAATTGCGGCGTGACATGGCTTCAACTCATTTGTTTCCAATTTCATCTCGTCGTAGGCAGCCTTGAAGATGATGTTGACTGAGCTCCCTGAGTCGATTAAAACCTTCCGAACGGAAGCAGCATCGATCTAGGCAATGACGACTAATGGATCGGTAGTCGGGATTTCTACCCCTGTCGACTCTCTTTCTTGGAAGATGATATCATCCCGCATTGTTTTTTGTAGCTTGGATGGGATGGACTCAGGGAGAGCGAAGCAGGATTCATAAGTAGCATATTTTATGAAACTCACATATTCCTCCATTTTTCGAAAGCTGTCATGTGTGGGGAAGGGTCCGCCACATATGGTGTTGATCACGATTCCTCATCTTGGATTAGATGGTCCCGAAGCTCCCTTGGTAGCCGTCTGTGGAGCTGGCACTGGAGGCTGCGAGTTTGCTACAGGGGGAAGGGTTCTTGGACATATTGCTCAAGCCGTTTTTCGCGAATAAGTTTCTCGATTGCATCCCTAAGTTTGCGGCATTTGTTAGTGTCATGTCCGTACACGTCGTGGTACCGACAATACCTTCCAGTGTTCTTTTCGCCGTCAGTTGATTCTCTGATGCGCGGCTTCTTGTATGGCAAGGTGTTGTTGAGACAAGATTTTGATCGATGCCAACATATAAAGGTGCAATGAAGATCATTTCATAGAGATAAGGTTTTTTACTATGAGTCGTGTTAGAAACATGTTAAAATCTATCCTCAAAGTATAACATGAATGCACAAAACAATATCATATCTTCATTGCTGAAATCTGTATATTTGAGGAATTGAAAAGTCACTGAAAAAGACCAAATGGTCCAGGATCCGACCGGGAAAGAGTGCAGAGTGATATAGACTGTGGACCGTGGTTCTCTGGTCCACAGCCATAAAACGGTCGACCGCCCAAAAAACCACCAGTCGACCGGTTATGTTTCTGTTTGAAAACAAAAACATTTCTCAGATCAACCAGTCGACCGGTTTATGTGTTTTTGCACATAACGGCTATTTTTCTGGAATTTTCAATTTTAATTAAACTCAACCAGTCGACCGGAGATTTTTGACCTGTCGACCGTTTTCAAACTGCAAGCTTTTTTATGAAAGGTTGCTTCTATTTGTGAAGAGATTTATATTCAATAATCAAAGGAAATGGACATATCTTTTTATAGAAACTCTTCATGAAGAATTACTACCTTTCCTCTATTATATAAACAACTTCAAACTTGTTTTACAATAAATCGAAATCATCTATATTCTCTCTAATTTCTGAATTGCATTTTCATATTTTTTGCAAAACAAAAGCTCTCCAAATTTCAAATACTTGTTGAATCCTTGAATCAATTTAATATCATTTGATTCAATAAGCATTCTACTTCCTTAAATCTACGCATTCAAAGTATATACTCGAGGGTCAGATTATAGGAAGATTGTACTCAAACTGTTGACTATCCATGTTGAATCAAGAACACAAAGTAGAAGTCAAAACCATTGTATTAGTTGAAGTCCTGTGTGTGATCAGGCAAGTGTCGAAGTCCTCCGTGTTGTAAGAGGCAAGTTGTGAAGTCCTCGTGTTGATAGAGGCGTGAAATCCCGTTCGGCTGCTCGGGTGTTGTATACCTGTTCCTCCGGGTGAAGTGAGGTTGTTGCTAGTGAAAATCCAGATAGAAGGCTGGGACTGGAAGTAGGACGGTGCTCCAAACCAGTATAAAAATCCCTGGTGTGATTTTTCCTTTTTACTGCATCTTCTATTTTATATTTGTGATTAGCTATTACTTCATACTTGAATATTGTTCGTCATATTACACGTTCCTTGTGTGTGTACTGTATTAGCACGTACACGCCCACACTACACTTTCATTTGGTATCGGAGCCTGGCGTTCTAGAGATCGTAACAACATCCTAGAACAAATGGCTATAAAGAAATCTAGTCAGAGAATTAGAAAATGGAAGAGCAAAAAAGCAGAATCAGGAGAGCAAGGAAACAAGTGTATCATGGCTAAAGTATGATCACAATCGGTATGTACAGATTCATTATATAAAGATCTTTTGTTAGACCATGAAAAAATATTGAAACTCAATACAGTCATTTTAGCTATGTCAAAAAATTACAAGCAAGAAAATTCTAAATTAAAAGAAGAAAACAATCGTTTGGTAAAACAAGCCAAATGTTTTGAAAATACCTTAGAAGAGCTTGTTTCTCAAAAAGATTTCCTTCAAAAAGAAAATGTGCGACTAGAAGATAAAAACAATGTTCTTTTAAAGAAAATCGATCTTTTGCAAAATAGAAATATATCATTAGAAGATTCTTTAAATAATTCTAGTTCTTTAATTTCGTCTCTTGAAAAATAAAATGGAGCTTTAACTGAAAAGAATTTAGAATTATCTAAAGAATATAAGATTTTAAATGTGAATAATAATATTTCGAAAAATGAAATTTTTGACACAAAAGAAAATTTTGAAAAATTACAATCTCTTTTTAACTCAGAATCTCAAATTTTTGGTCTCAAAACTGAGAACGGTACTTTAAAAGAAAAAATTTCAGAATTAAATAAGGAAATTGGTAATAACAAAATTTCCTTTGAAAATGTCACTCGCGACTTTGGAATCGAATTTGAAAAATGTACAAATAAGTTCGTGAAATTTAATAAAGGTCAAAATGATTTAAATGATATTTTATCCTGCTCTAGACCTTTACACGATAAAAGTGGTATAGGAAATAATAAAACCAATCATAGAAATAGTACTGGATATGCTTTTATGTACAATAAGAATATCACTACTAGTAGTAATGCACGTCCAAGACCCAATTATTATAGAAATTCGAATACTTCTACGACTAGCGGTATTTATAATAAATATAGAAGTACGAAAAGGAATATCACTAGAAATTACTTAAGTATTTGGGTTCCTGTAAGTTGGAAAAACAGAGAAAAATATATCGATGATTATTTTGATTCAGTAGTTAATAATGAAAATTTTGTCTTTAAAGGTTCCATTAAACCCTCTTGGGTATGGTTATCTTCCATCTAACCCATGGACCCAAAACAAAGCAAGTGGGTACCAAACTATATATGTTATATTTTTTGCAGGTACACCACAGCAAAAAGAAGGTTATTCTGTATCTCCTAAAGGTGCTATAATTATTTGTATTCTCTACTACTCTCGATTACTGTGCTTATTATGGTATTTATTCTTTTTAATCGATGACAAAGGGGGAGAAATATTTTCTCTTATGATTATTCATATCAATCATGTTACATATACTATCATTTAAAATTATGTGCTTAACATGGTAATAGTATATGTGTGCTAACATTTGTTAATGCAGGAATCAAAAGGTAAGATTATTTATATTATGAACTAACAAATGTTGCAGAAATTCAGGGGGAGCTTTATATTCAGAGGGAGAAAATCCAAGGTGTTGTCATCAATCAAAAAGGGGGAGAATGTTGAGACAAGATTTTGATCGATGCCAACATATAAAGGTGCAATGAAGATCATTTCATAGAGATAAGGTTTTTTACTTTGAGTCGTGTTAGAAATATGTTAAAATCTATCCTCAAAGTATAACACGAATGCATAAAACAATATCATATCTTCGTTGTTGAAATCTGTATATTTGAGGAATTGAAAAGTCACAGAAAAAGCCCAAATGGTCCAGGCTCCGACCGGGAAAGAGTGCAGAGTGATATAGACTGTGGACCGAGGAGACTATGGACCGAGGTTCTCCGGTCCATAGCCATAAAATGGTCAACCGCCCAAAAAACCACCAGTCGACTGGTTATGTTTCTGTTTGAAAACAAAAACATTTCTCAGATCAACCAGTCGACCGGTTGAAAATCACCAGTCGACTGGTTTATGTGTTTTTGCACATAACGGCTATTTTTCTGGAATTTTCAATTTTAATTAAATTCAACCAGTCGACCGGAGATTTTTGACCTGTCGACCGTTTTCGAACAGCAAGCTTTTTTATGAAAGGTTGCTTCTATTTGTGAAGATATTTCTATTCAATAATCAAAGGAAATGGACATATCTTTTTATAGAAACTCTTCACGAAGAATTACTACCTTTCCACTATTATATAAACAACTTCAAACTTGTGTAACAATATACCGAAATCATTCTATATTCTCTCTAATTCCTGAATTGCATTTTCATATTCTTTGCCAAACAAAAGCTCTCCAAATTTCAAATACTTGTTGAATCCTTGAATCAATTAATATCATTTGATTCAACAAGCATTCTACTTCCTTAAATCTACGCGTTCATAGTATATACTCGAGGATCAGATTATAGGAAGGTTGTACTCAAACTGTTGACTATCCGTGTTGAATCAAGAACACAAAGCAGAAGTCAAAACCATTGTATTAGTTGAAGTCCTGTGTGTGATCAGGCAAGTGTTGAAGTCCTCCGTGTTGTAAGAGGCAAGTTGTGAAGTCCACGTGTCGTGAAATCCCGTTCGGCTGCTCGGGTGTTGTATACATGTTCCTCCGGGTGAAGTGAGGTTGTTGCTAGTGAAAATCTAGATAGAAGGCTGGGACTGGACGTAGGACGGTGCTCCGAACCAGTATAAAAACCCCTGGTGTGATTTTTCCTTTTTACTGCATTTACTATCTTATATATGTGATACTGTTTCTGTGAGATCTTTCTATTTCATATTTATTTGCATAACTATTGTATTAGACAAATAGTTGTGTGTTATTCCATATTACACGATCCGAGTGTACTATTACCTGACAAGTACACGCACTCACACTTTCAGGTGTTACACGTTTTCCAAGTAGAATGTCTCTATGTCTTCGTTCAGTGTTGTGTAGGTCTCGAAAGCTTGGCGAGGGCCAGGCTTTCTTAATTCTGTTGGGGCTTGCCCGTTGTTTCGTCCATCCGGCCTACCATTGTTTTGTTTTTTCCTTTGGGGACCTGCCCCCTTGTTTTGGTTGAAGGGGTCTCCACCTCGCCTACCTCTGAAGTGATTATTGACGGTATCTGCTTGAGGATCATTGGGACGACTTATGGCGGAGAGCTGATTCCATCTGCCTTCTTCTTAGCACAAGTATTTATCTGCCTTCTCATAGAAGGCGTCGAGGCTCTTGGGCTATTTTCGATCGATCCAGGCCCCGAACTCTGAAGTAGGGAGGACACCTTTCGCTAGTTGAAAGAGTATGGTGCGAGGATTTGGATCCTCAACCTCGGCGAGAGCTATGTTGAACCGGGAAAGGTAGCTTCTAAGCGACTCGGCGGGCCCCTGGTGTAGGTTGGATAAAGTGAGGGCATTCTTCGGAGTTGGGAAGTGCACCCTGAATTGCTTGACTAGCTCTGTTGCTAGTTGACCGAAGTTGTTAATGGAATCGAGAGGGAGACAGGAAGACCGGGAAGAATTTACATTTGGCTGGATCGTCACCCCGGCTCGAGTCCATTTGCCATTCATAGCGATTCAAGAAGGCACAAGGATCAGTGGTACCATCGTAGAGAGGCATTTGTAGCATGCTAAAGCGCCTCGACCATTCGGCCTCATTTACTCTTCTCATGAAGGGGTTATGCCTAATATGGGCTTCCCACGCGCCGTGTGCGCCCCCTCGCATTTCCCTCATGACCCTTCGTATCATGTCGGGAAGGTAAGTTGGATGGCGGATTTTGACGCGACTCCGGAGTCCAGTTGCGAGGCCGTCTTCTATGATGGACATCTGAATCGTCTTCCTCTATGTCCTCGACATCTATGATTGGGTCTTGGTGTGGACGTTGAGGTGGAGCGGGGTGATGCGGGTCCTGTTCTACATGAGCGCGGGCCGTTGGGATAGCGGTCCCTTCACCCTGATTAGTAATCGTTGGGTTGTGTTGAGGAAGAGGTTGGTTTGTAGGATTGGATCCGTCATTGATAATCAAGTGAGAGCGGTCTCGGTAATGTGCCCCCTCACTGTATGTGACTGTAGTTCGGTCGCTATTCCCATTCCCATTGGCATGACCGTTATCGAGGGCATTGGTTCGAGCGGCGACATTGTTGGTGAGGGTGAACCTTCTCCTTTGGTGTGGGCCACTTGACTCGGAAGCGGAAGTTTATGATGCAGTTGGTTGGGGTCGAGCATTGTTTCGAGCCAATTGAAGTCGAGCGACGACGCGTTGACTTTCTTGAAGTTAGCGCATTAGACCAATGTTATCCCTTAATGCTTGGTTAAGCTCGACCGCGGCGTTCTCATATCTTTCATTAAGCACGCGAATTTGAGCTTGGGTAGCGGGCGCTTCAGGGTCCACAAAAGGAGGGACGGTTTTGTTAGGGGCCGAGACATCTACCGGTTGAGGTTGTTGGGAGGTACCGGTCTCGGCTGCGGCTAAAGGGCCGACCATTGCCTTCTTTGACTTCTTTACCATCGTAAGCGGACTCGACAACAGACTGGGCAAGGAACCTTAATCTTGTCGAAGTCGAGATGATAATGTGGAAGAAAGACGCAAATCTTGAATTCGGATTCTTAGTGAAAGCACCAAATGTTGACAGCAAAAAATGTCGTAAACACCGAAGATTCCTATTATTAGGAACAGTTAATTTGGTCGCAAGACTAAGTAAGAGAAATCGGTAAAAGACACGAGTATTTATAGTGGATCGGCCGTGGATTAGGCCTACGTCCACTTTGGAAGGATTTTGAACTTTTACTAACCACTTAAGAATTACAAGGTAGAGCCATGCTCATTACATTCACTTTTATAATTGCCATATGCTAGGTATTTGGAAAAAAGAATATTTAGTTCTCCTTCTTCCTCAAATAGGAGATGTCATTAATGGAGTTCATGGAGCTCTAGGAAGGTCTCAAGTGAAGAAAATCCAACTCCTTTGAAGTGTGAGGCCATGGGCTATTTATAGGAGTGGGAGTAGGTACGATTAAGTAGAAATAGGGACCACATGCAGAAAATTCGAACCCAGCACCCACGCGCCTCGAAATTTCGAACCCGGGCAGGGGTTCGAAATTTCGAGTCGCCTGGGTTTGAAATTTCGAACCCAGGCGCTGGTGGGAAATCTCGCCCCGCTAGGTTCGGAATCTCGAACCCAACCATGGGTGCGAGATTTCGTACCCGCTGGGCTCGAGACCTCGCACCCACTGGGTTCGAAATTTCAAACCCAGGCATGGGTTCAAAATTTCGAACCCAGGCATGGGTGCAAGATTTCGCACCTGGCTGGGTGCGAATTCCGCGTCATGCCTAGGTGAGATCCTTCTGAGGGGCGCGAAGATCCTGGGACCGGGTGGTTGAGGCTCGTGGCTCCTTCGGGGTTCGAGGCCTTGGTTCTTGGATTTATTCTAGATGTCACAAGGTTACAAGCGGAGTAGTCCCTTCTTGATCCAGTTTCCTTCACTCTTGTGTGTCTCTTTTCGGCCTCAGCTTCTCGTGGAACATTGAGTTTAGCGTGTCTGATGCTCTCCTGGGAACCGGACCAAAATGCCGGTTAACAATGTACTTTGCTGCTCTTTGAGTAAGTGCAACATCAAGTTTTTTCCACAATTGCAGGAGCACTAAGATTATACTGTTTAATCAAAAATATACATTGATCAAGTTTGATATCGAGGTGAGCTCCCCGAATATTCCAAGTATCGATGTTTTGTATCATTAGTTACACTCTTGTTCTTTGATAAGTTTGTTTTTCTTAATCCTATTCATGGCTTGATTTGAATCATTGTAATTTGATTAAGACTGTGACAGTGGAGAGACTGCAACATTTAATTTGGTTGTTTTAATTTTTCAGAGGAGTCCTCAATTGCTTATTTACAATACCAGAAAGGCCAGATTGTCGCACTTATAACCAAAAGTAAGCGTCATACTCACGGTTATAATAGTTAAGATAACATGCATTGGTGAATTTTACCATGCATAATATCATGATTATAACCTTGAGAAATAACCAACGCCTATTATAATGGTTATATCGTGAGATTATTTAATGTCCTAATGGTTATAAGCGTGGCTGAAGTCAAACTTATAATGGTTTTAACCATTATTGTCTTGTCATTAACTAATGGTTATAAGCATTACTTCATCGAAGTTTCCATTGACTATCTCCATTTTTACCATGCTTATAACTGTGACAAATTATACATAGTACACTGTTGTTACCACATTCACACTAGTCAACAAATAAGACATCTATATTTCATACTAAATATGCATAAATATATCCAGTGCTAGTGTCAGCTACATGCACAGTAGTAACATCAGAGTATCAAACAAACTTTAACATAGTAATAACATTAGAATAGAAAATAGCATGTAGAACATACCGAATTTAGAATAGCAGACACACATAACAAGTTTTAAAATACTGAGAGTTATACACCATCAATAATATACATAATAAGTTTTAAAACAAGCTTCAACATATTTATTCTGAGTTCAAATCTTAGCAGTTCAACATACATGTCATCCACCAAGTCAACTCCAATCCTACCACTAATTTGTATCCCGGACAGTTTAAACCTCAACGCAACTTTGTACCGGTAGACACCCAAGCACTATTTCAAATCTCGCAAATATCGCCCCAGATCTTGTTATCAGATCCTTCCGAAATGAAACAACAAATATCACTCTAAATCTCCTTTCGAATAAATCGCTCGAGATATTGCCATATCGAACGATATATCGACCGAGACAAAATACTGGAATATCGTCCGAGATCTTAGTTTTTTTGGTTAAAATTTAAAGATTTGTGCCCGAACTAGAACAATAATAAAGAAACTCAAATCTAGCCATGATAATCTTTTGTTATTTTACATTTTGCATGTTAAATGACCATATTGTATCTTCATATATGTTCTACACTGCTTATGATTTTCATATTCGACTTTTTTTACATACATGTTACTTATGAAGTTATGTATTTTATGGTGTATTTATGCTGAATTTTTTAATGTTTTGGATCATTTTAATGTTTTATGTCTAACAATATTTCTGTTTTAAGTATATTATGATTTAGAGTATGAACGATCTTTTGCAAAATAAAGAATAATAAAGTTATTTTGCAATTCAAGTTTAATTTACTATGTTTTTAATAGCATTCATAAAAATCATTTTGTAACAATATCATTTTTTTACATATCATGTACCCCAAGATTGTTCTTATATTAAATTTCAGACCTGAGATGGAAATCTGAGATGAACTCTCGAGTTACTCATCTCGTCCGAGATCTTCACCGATACGAGATCAAGTCTATAAAATCACCGAGATAAAACGCGATCGATATTCGAGATTTAAAACCTTGCACCCAAGTAAGGAATACTTTTAGCTTCTAATAAGCAAGGAATACTGCAATTATACTTCACAATAACCGATATAAATGACGATAAAATTTTCAAACATATTAACTGTAAGAAATACACCCCTGTATTATGCAAATAGTGATAGAAACTAACCATTGCCAAAAATGAGATTGCTTTGGGAATTTACAAAAAGTTTGTAATGTTGAAAAGGTTTGGTTGCGAAAATCTGAACAAGCTCATGAGAATTGTTTTGTGAACAATTTAAACAGAGATAATGACAGATGTAAATGATTACATAATGAAAATATGAATTTAGACAACTCTTAGAACATTGGTATTGATCTAGTAATTCAATTGACTCAACTATGGGCAAAACAGTTAACTCATCCTCTCATATTGTGGACTCTACTAAGGATGTTACCGAGGGAGACCATTACAATTGTTGATGTAGGGAATTATCTCTATTCACGCATGCCTACACCCAAGTGTGTGTTTTGTATAAAAACGATAATCCAAATCCAAAGTAATGAAATGCAGGGAGAACACAACTTTTCATAATTGTTTGGCACTAATGCCTACATCCGCTTTATCACTACAAGAAAACTTCTCATAAACATCGGCTAAAAGACGATGTCTCCATTTTTCGGGAGCGATGTTGATGTCGGTGATGTCTAAAGTGCCAAATTTTTAACATCGGTTAGAAAACGATGTCGAAGCTGCAGTAAGACATCATAATATAAATAATAAACGATGTATTAACCCTTTTTTTTGGTTTATTTGCATGAACTGAATGTTGATAGTGACTTATTATAGGTCTTCTATTACTATAAACGTATCATGTAAGTAGTACAAAATGACTGATACATCGTTTATGGTGGGAATAACTATTGTAATATATATATATATATACAATATCATTAATTTCTAAAAGAAATGATGTCTATACACCAAACATATATTAGTTCATTTTCAGTGAAATGATGTTTGTGTGGCGTTTAGACATCATTTCCCTTTAAAGGAGGGATGCCTTTGTTCTATATATACACTGTTTTTGTTCTACATAACTGATGTCAGTTATAATTTTAAACGTCGATATTTTTCTTGATATATGATATATGCCCTACCATAAAAATGCAATACTAATACCAGCAACAAATATGCAATACCAATACGAAAAACAAATATGCAATACCAATACAAAAAACAAAAATGCAATATTAGCCACAAACATTAAATAGGAAATATTCTTACATCCATAAAACCATCCATCACAAACATTAAACAAGCGCATGTTCTTACATTCCATAAAACCATCCACCACAAACATTAAACAGAAAATATTTTCTTACATTCCATAAAATCATCCACACACATGCCAAATGGTAGAGTGGCTAACCATATCGGAATTATTGATAGTACTAGTTTCACTTCTTCTATTTGGAAAACAAGTCGCCAGTCTCCACTTGTTTTGCTTCTCTGTCGCAAACCCAGTTTCGTCGTTTTTGTTCTCAGTTATTGCAGCTTTGTCAAACATTCAAAAATGATATGTGTGTTTATGAGTTTGTGTGCTCATATATACATATATATATATACACACGTGTATACATGTGAAATAAATGTTATTTGAATCTAATATGTATGATTGATTCACCTCTCCTTTAATTATAAAGGGTGCCGTTTGGATAAGGCAGTGGATGAGTCCCTGTTGAGAAAATTATCATGAATGTAAACTATGACTGTAACACCAAAAATTAATCCTCCACATACACCGCAGTTCCACCAATTGAAATATGACATCTTTTTCTTCAGTATTTTGGTGCATTTGTTTGTGTTACGAGGTTCTAGACCTGGAATCAGTCGCGACAAAGTTAAAAGCATGACACCCTATTGAGAAAATTCCAAATATAATAAAAATAAGCGTCTAAACTGAATTGCTTTTATATGCTTGCTTAGTTGGTAACAGAACCATTTTACTTTTTCCTTTGAATATTCAGATAAATCTTAAACTTTGTATCATGTGGAGTATAAAAATAAGTTTTTTTGAAGTGTATTTATCTAAACATCAGAACATGTAAATGCAGTTAGCACGTATGTGTGGAAGTAACATCTGAATTTTGATATTAATAGAAGCAGTCTGTATAATTCATGAGCATATACATACCTAGTAAGCAGAAGAAGTAGTTCCAAAAACAAAATTTTCAGGGAAGCTTGCTCTGCTGACAGCCTCTACATTGGAGAAGATCAAAAGATTCAAAACAATATAAAATTCCACCATTTTTGTCGTTTTCCATTAGTGACGCCTTTTCCATTTAAAAGCATGTATTTTTAGACAAGCCATTGGCTCTTATTACTTGCATTTAACCCCAATCGAGGTCCGTCTGGTGCAATGATTGTTCCATCCACCTGTGTTAAGTCACAACTAATACATACAAGTATACAACACAACTAATCTAGGCCATGTCATATCACACAATGAAGATTTTAAACCTGAAATATGATGTTGCTTTGACAAGGACCAACGAAAATAATAAAATTGATCAAGAAAGTGTAGCCCTTTGGTGCAAGTACGACTGCAAGTTAAGCCATTCATGACAATTTTGAAGCTAGATTAAGCTAATTAATAATAAGCCCCATTACTATAGCAATGTAAAATGATCAGTAAAAAAATCAGCATAACAGTAACTGTTATTACATAGGATGGCTTGTTTATATATGAAACATAATGTAGAAGAAACCAGTTCCGCTACATCAGTGCAGTAGCCTTATGCAAATGAATAAAATCTCGATTTATGTAAAGCAAAAGGAAACTGGTGGCTTACTATCCTGCCAATCGACCCTTTCCAAATTCCAAGTGCACGATCTCTAACAAATTCACAATGAGCTTCGAGTTGAACAGTTTCACGGTGATCATCTGCAGTAAAAGTGATTTATACGCAGCCAAAATATTAATAAAAATATACTGAAGGTAACACATCCATGATAGGAACACACTCACTTTGTTCATTATCGACGACCCCTTTTCTGATTGTTTCCTCCCAATGTTATTATGCTTCTTTTTTTGAATGCTTTCTAGCAACCAACCCTCCCTCACCACAAGTACGATATAACTATTTCGCTTATAACACCACCTTTCTCTTTAGGTTAAATACAAACTAAACCACTTGTATAATACTTAGAAGAAGGTTGGTTTCTCTATTCAGTTTCTCACATCAATTCAGGTTTCTCTAGCCTCAGCAATATTAATAATCGAGATTGCAAATACGGTTCAGGTTCAACTTTGATCATTGATGGCCTAACACAAAAATTCGCAATCTCGATTATTAATATTGATGGGGGAAGAGCTTAAAACTAATTGTCTTCATCCCCTTTGGGCGATCAGTTAAGAAGAAACTGAGTTGCCCTATGTAGCATAATGTTTTCCACTGTTAACCAATGCAATGCTTGTACAAACATTTTTATGATAAGTAAGACATTTTTATGATATGTAGCATTCAGCACTGTTAAGTAGTACTGCTAGAAAGTATATTCCAGAACCATGTCGATGAGGTGTTCATTAACTATAAGATATTGCGACAAAATTCCATGAAGATGGAAGATTCATGTTTTATTAAGTACTAAATCACGAGTTATATGCGTATACCTGAAGATAAAAGAAGTATTGAACAAGCATTCTATGGGCTGGTTGAGAAAATTCTTCTAAATGATAAAGTTGATCATATGGACGAATATTTTTGCTGCTTAGTGTTTGATAATTTGGTCTGGTTAACCAAACCAACTAACCTCGACTTATCTCGGGAGTTACTAAATTGATCCATTGAAACTTCTTGAATTTCGGAACTTGAGTTACTAAATTTCAAAGCTCTTTAATGACTTTAAAGTTTTCATCATTTCGAAGTGTTTCCTCGACCAGACCATAGAAAGCTAGGTCAATACCTCTCTTACCTCCACGTATATGCATAGAACTCGTGATTTGATTCTTAATAACCCGTGAATGTTTCATTTTCATGGAAATAAGTCGTAGTATCCTAAAAATACTAAACACCTGCCGACATGGATCTGAAACATACCTCCTGACAGCACTACTATACACTAACAATGAACTTTGATAGGAGATCCTACCATATTAGTGTTACATTTCAAATTAATTATCAATCCATTAAATGCAGTCAATTAATTTAGTAACTTCTAAGATAAATTGAATGTAGTCACTTAATTTAGTAACTCCCAAGTCAAACTAACTTAATTTAGTAACTCCCAAGTAAATTAATTGTTAGCTCATATAAATTAGACCTCTTGGCCATAAATGGATTTCACTATATATATCACTAAAAGTAGTATATCACTATATATATGTGTGTGTGTGTGTGTGGACAACCCGGATTTACATGTTCAATCACAACAGACACGGACAGAGCTAGGAATTTGTTGAAAGGGGGGATTCGAAGGGGGACCAAAAAAAATTATAGCGATTTACCCTGAAATATATGGAAGAGGCAATGTGGATGAATTCATAACCTGAAATATAATTTTGGTGAAATAAATAGCTAGAAAACATACCTTCCAATTTGCAAAAAACTTCTCTGCAAATAATAATATAAGTGTATATTCCACATACTTCTGGCTTGCACAGTTATCTTCAACTCTTGGAAAAAATTTGGTACATTTACCATTTCCTCAAAAATAATAGGCTAACTAAAACTATGTTCTTTTTTCTAGTACACTAAAAGTTGTCCACTAAGGCTAAAGCCTATTAACAAAACCAGGACACATGCATTCTTTTCTTCCTAGAAAGTAGGAGGAAAAAACAAACAATGTTCCAGGTCCTTCACCTCTAAAGCTTGAAACAAGATTTCATGACTAATTAACTCAAACAAAATACGAAACTAACACACTCATTTAATTCTAAATCTTGCAGTGAATTATTGTCACGGGAGTTGCATAAGGTAATATTGTCAATACATACACATATGTTTAGATTTATCCTAAATCTGCTATTAATTTTAAATTCTTACCTTTGCTTATCTTTCTTTTTCTACTTTGGTGCAGTTAAAGTTCTACCCAAAAAAAAAGACAACTTTCGTTAAGATATACAAGTCTAAAGAATGACTATTTGAAAGCAGCAAGGAAACTGAAGAAAAATACAATGCTTTTGACTAGTATCGGTAAACATTTTACAATAGAACATTTATCTATTACCTTTGAGATTTGAGCTTATGCTTTTGGTGTCTTGTTAAAAGATGTAAAAGAGTCATTTTGATTTGAGCTTATACTCCTATACATGCAAATCAGATGGAATAAAATAAAATAACATACATAAACACATTTTCATTGCAAAGTAGGTATACCTGTTTTGAACCTATTTCACTGTTTAGTTTCTCACATCAATTCACATTTCTCTGGCCTCATTAATATCAATATCGAGATTACAAATACGGTTCAGGTTCAACTTGATCATTGATGGCCTAACACAAATTTTTTCAATCTCGATTATTGATATTGATAGGACACGAGCCTAAAATATAATTCTTCTCCTGAGCCTACAGGGAAATTTTGTATGAAATGTATCAGTTAATGTCACATATTGCAAAATTCATAAACTCCCAAGTCTTATGCTGCACAATTTATATACTGTGTAACTCATATATGTAATTCATAAACAAGATTTACAAGTTGTACAACTGTGTTTAAGAAACTCCGTGCAAAATTCAATTGATTCTTCTCTGAGACAACTTTCCGCGGCCTTCGGAAGAAAGAACCAACAGAAGTTCACTAACTTTAGTAGGAAAGAACCAAAAGAAGTTGTATAACTACTAGCCCTACCTAAACTTTAGAAGTAGATAACTTCCACTAACTTTATTAATGCAAAATTCAATTGATCCTTCTGTAGGCCAGTAGTTATACAACTTTAACATGGACCAGAAAGTTTGGGAACAACCGAATTGAAGATTTATAAAAGCTATACAACCTTCCATAGAAAATCGATTTCGTACATATGTAGTACTAGGCAACACATGATCTTTAGGTAGGAACATAGATCTGAGCAGAAAATGCTTCAAAACCACTACAAACCAAAAGCAATACGAACAGGAAATGCTATACGAACATAGATCTGAGTAGCTTACCACTTACAAACCTAGATTTGAGCTTCGAGCTTCACAAACTAGGGCTTTCAGCTAATCGATTTGTGCTTTAAACAGAGCTTCGATCTTCACGAAGCAGCTTTACAAATTAGGGCTTTGAGTGCGAGTGGAGAGGGCAACTTCAGAAATTAGGGTTCGAGAGATTGGGGGGAAAGCAAAAAAAAATCGTAGGGGAAAAAGTGAAAATTTTTTGATTTGATTTTAACCTTAGTTTGGTGAAAATTTTGGATAAGGCGCCGGGGGGGAAATAATTTGGTCAAGGGAGGGAAACAAAATCTTAAGGGGGAAAATATTTAGGCGGCCTGATTTTTCTTTTTTCTAAAGTGTGTATAAGACATCGCTCCTTTAATGAAACAATGTACGACCTGATTTTTCTAAAGCGTGTATAAGACATCGCTCCTTTAATAAAACGATGTCTAAGAAACCCACAACATCAATTTTGATATTGACGATGTTAAAAATTGTTTTGACATCGACTGAAATTGCAAGCGATGTTAAAACTATGACGCCTATTATACTTTTTCTTATAGTGTATAGTAATCATTCATCATATAATTGTTGATTACAAAAGTTGTACGAGTTAGGACAATATTTTTGTACAAAGTTGTATGATGGAACAACAAAATAGTTGTTAATTCTAAACTTTAACCAAAATTCCCTTCTTCTTCTTCATTGAGTGAAAATATGTAGCATTGTCCAAAAGTAGCTTCAAATGTCCAAGAAATTCCAAAGATATCTGAAAATGTCCAAAAGCAATGTAAATGTCCAAATGTTGTAGGCGAACATTTGTGCAATGTTTAGAAGTCCAAAAGAAGCCCAAAATCCACGAAGATAATGAAGGCATTCCTTAATGGTGCTTGAGAGATTCAACCCCTTATGATAAAGTGTAGGAAGAGCGTGAATGAGCCAACCCCCTTAAATACCGAGCTTGGGGGTATTTATAGGTGAGTTTTGGCTGTGCAACCCAAATTTCGTATCTATAAGGAATACAAAATTCTTATCCTAAAGTCGGAGTCGAAAACCAAAGTCGTGCCAAAAAATATCATTCCTCAAGCAGAAAATCTCGAAATCCTGAAAAATTAGATGACAACATGTGTTTTTTGGGCATAAAACGATGATCAACATAGTAAAATTGAGTGTTAGGGTGATCTAGCACATTACCAGGTCTCAACATTTTGCATCCCAAAAATTTGTTCCAAACGCATGTTGATCATGGAAAATCATGTGATCTGCATGTGGAAAAGTCGTTTGCCACATTGACTCAGTAAAAGCCATATTTCGAATCCCTTGGATCAACCATATTT
Source organism: Allium sativum (assembly GCA_030737875.1). Lineage (NCBI taxonomy): Eukaryota > Viridiplantae > Streptophyta > Magnoliopsida > Asparagales > Amaryllidaceae > Allium > Allium sativum. The sequence goes on along the minus strand of CM060922.1, from coordinate 733,276,670 downwards.
TGCATCAGAAAATCATGGCACAGAGCCATGTTCATTTTGAATCCCTCTATGTTGATCACCCATTCTTCATATGCTAGATTTTGAATCCCCCTGATCTGCCACATTTCGAATCCCTGGAACAAGTCGAAGAAAAAGTTGTCGGGGCTGTGTTGTGACTTGGAGATTTCGAATCCCTAATGGGATTCAGAACATGTGGATACAAAATTTGTTGTTTGCCAAGCCAAATTGGCCAAGTAATCGGCTCATGTTGGAGATGTGTTCCTGTGCCGATCACTATATTTTTTCGTGCCAAATTTATTGATGACCACTTTATCAGTTGTGATCAGACAAGCACGAACAAATAAAAATCGATGATTTTCATGTGCTGATCACCTATTTTGAATGTACCAAATCAGAACTTTGCCAAATGCCAGATTTTGATGCTGTGAGTTGCGAAGCCATTTTTCGTGATCTTGTCATGTCGATCAGCTGTTTTTGAGTGCACGACACTGCTTTTTACCGAAATTCATATATTTTTCCATGATGAGTTTTGCCACTTGATCGGACCTACACGTTTAAGCGTTTTGAGCTAATCGGACCAAGTCGATCACTTACTTTTACCATGCCAACTTTTCCCAATCTATCGACAACGATTTGACGAATTGATGCTATTTCCAAACCTTTTCCGAACATGTCGCGACTTCGAACAAATCACTTTGTGTTGTCTGATGATGCTATCGAAACTTGATTGGGTCGCTATCCAAAATCTTGACGCGTGTCAGCTTTACCAAAAGGCGTGTCAACACTTTGCCCCTCAAAACTTGTCTTGCTTGATTGGAAAAAAACGTGTTTTACGAGAAAACTAGAAATCCAGAAAACAAACCGAGGAGAAATCCAATGCGAACTCCTATAACTAGAAAACTGAAGAGTAGCGATCGCGCCAAATCATATTAACCATAAATCCAATGCTAATAAATAAAAAATCTATGATCGCTCCTGATGAACCAGAAAACCAAAAAACCTAAAATCCAGTAAAAGCCGACGATCGCTCAAAATCGTTTTAGTGATAACCAGAATAACCAAAATAACCATATAGCCAGATAACCAATAGCCTGAAGTGAGCAATCGTGTCGTGCCATCGAAGAGACCATAGGGGTAGCTAGAGTTATTCGAGGTGATCCTGCCGAAGCAAGATGACCAAGGGTTGCCGAATTTTCAAGGCGATCCTGCTGAAGCAAGATGACCAAGGGGTGCCATCGTTTTTCCACGATGATCTTGCCGAAATAAGACGACCAAAGAGTGCCATTATTTCCTAAGGCGATCTTGCCAAAGCAAGATGACAAAGGATTGCCATCATTTTTCCAAGGAGATCTTGCCAAAGCAAAACGACCAAAGAGTGCCATTATTTCCCAAGGCGATCTTGCTGAAGCTAGACAACCAAGGTTAGCCATATTCTTACTTAAAGTTTTCAATCCAATTTTAGATTTCATACTCAACAAGCATGTGTCCTTACTTTATGAAATAATTTTATTAAATTTACAAAACTTTGGAGTTTTTAGTAAAACCAAAGAAAAAGCCTGACGGTTCATCAATTGTAAAGAGCATGCCTAAGGACTCGCCTATTCCTGTACATGGGTATGCAAACTTAGTCTTCTTTGATTTCAAATTCATTCCGGAAGGAGACTGAGCGGTTTATCGTTTATCAAGAGCATTCCTAGGATTTTGCCGAGTCCGAACAAATCATGCTAGCTCTCCACATCTGACATGATCTTCAACCATATCCTTGAGATGTCGACACTCGTTTGTATTATGACCATAGAGATTATGAAACAAGCTGTGCCGGCCAGACTCCCTTTCATTCGGAGTTGGATCCCCGACGAGAGGATTTTTGAAAGGAGCAGTGAGACGAACTTCCCGATAAATTTTCTCGAGGGTATGAATAAGTCGAGAATTTAGGTTGTCGCCAAGCCACATTATGATCATTCCCTGAAGAAGGTTTACTAGCACCAGAATCCTTAGCTTTACCAGAATTGGACGGTTTCCTACCCTTAACCACATTTGCTTCGAGAACCTTTTTATCAGTCCTCGCATTCTCTACTCGAATGAACCTTTCATCTTCAAAATAGAACTCTTCGAGATCCCTCGGCGGCTCCCGATGCAAAGAAGTCTTGAAGTCAGATTTATCCAAAATTCTACATACTGCGACCATCAAAACCATAGACATATTGGGCCTATCGACCAAAGCCACTTCAGCATTAAACCATTTCAACAATTTACGTAGAATCTCACCGAACTTCTTCCTAATGCCATTTAGAGTCATAACGCTTTTCAGGCGAGTGATTTTGACTCTAAATTGTTCCACAACTTTCCCAACCAAAGCATTCCAAGAATGAATAGAACCCGTCTCCAGATGCCTGAACCACATGGCAGCTATATCTGTCAAGTAAAGCGGAAAACACTTCGCCATTACACTTTCCGAAGTGAAGAGAACTTCTATATGCCGAATATAGCACATCAAGGGAGTAGCCGGATCCTTCCGACCATCATAAGCTTCCAACACTGGTAATTTGAAATTCGATGGGTTGAGAGAATTCCTTGTATCCAAAGAGAATGGACTGCGAGTAATACAATCCAAGTCCGAAGAAGAGGCACCGCCTCAAGATGAATAACATCCGTGATTTTAGATCCATTATAAAAAGCAAGAAACCGATTCAGATTAACCAAAGTGACATTGGTGCCCCGATCGTTTAAGTCCAAATTAGGAATCAAGTGATTAGCGAGAAAAATATCCGGTTGAATTCTGTCCTGAGGAGCGCATCGGGCATAATCCTGACTCCCGAAACCATGGGGCACCACCATCCAAAGCTGCGTGCGCCGGCGCTTGAACAACATTACCAATATCGGAGCCTACGACTTGACCAATCAATGCATCACGGCCTAGAGCAATGCCAGAATTAGGGTTCCGCCGAGCATAGCTGGACGGGCATCGGTCCGAGGATCGGCGTAGGCCTGCTAATTACTTTGCAGGGTTTCCCCCAAGTCCCGGGTCGCAGCTTGAGGAACACTGGTACTTGTTCCTATAATGTAACAATCCACCTGAAATAAGCCTAAATTTCGACCCAGAAAAGGCCCATCGAAACTTAGAACCATTCTAAATGGGTCGTTGGTTCCTGTAAGGATTACATTGGCACAATAATATATACACAGATACTTCAAGTAGAAATCTCACACAGCAGAATGAGAAAATATAATACTGAAATAAGATGTACCACTTCATTTAAAATCACAGAATTCCAACACAACAGTCAAAGTTACATCTGTTCAATGGGTATATCAAATAATTCATCCTCACAAGTTTCCAAAAGAAGTGAAGCAATAACTATTAGTAACAACATAACAACTTCATCTGCTTCTTCAGCTACAATCATGACTTCGTCCATGGCTTTTACCCCCATCTATTGACCTGTTGGATATGTTAAGGAGAAAGGTCAGAACATAAAGTTTTGTATAACTGAAATATGGTGTTAACTTAAAGTCCATACCCTATATTTTTAGCAAGTTACATATGTCAAGGTATGTCTACGTAGCGCACAACATTCACACAACACTAAGTGTCTAACCAATAAGGTGGATATCCAAGTCAATCGCTCATTGGTATTTTAGGGTAAAGACCCAACGAGGTGGACATTCTCGGTCACTTATGGCCCTATTAAACGTGGATTCTTATAATCTCTTATAACCCTGAGGCAGTCCCCTAGCCCCATAAGATCCTATCCTAATACGTCAATGTTCTTAATTCTATACTCAATTGTAATATGAGAAGTAGTATTGCGAACGTTGCTACTTAACTGATATTACGGTAGAACACCTACGTCGCTTAAGACTTCCCTTAGACTGCTGGTGAGCATGCAATGGCCACATATCTTTTATATACCAATTCTGTCCCTAGTTGAACCCTTACAAGCTTCTAGAGGAAGTGGACATCTCTCGAGAACTACCCTACTCGCCTAACCACTTTTAGAGAAGGAGGACCCAAAAACTTACTTCGAATCTAATAAGGGTGGGTCCTATGACTTTGGTTCCTCTCCAAGGAATAAATCTTAGGAGGGTTCCTAGTCCTAACCACTTAAGACCCAAATTAGATAAGAAGAGTCTCAGCCACTTAAGACCTTCTCAAGGTGTAGTAAACTTGCCTATTTTCACACATAATAGACTCATATACACACACACATACACACTAGCCCTCTCACATTAAAGTAAACCATATACCTGTAGATGCTGGATAAGCTGGGCGGTTTCGAGCAAGCATCTACTACACGTAGGTTTAACCTCGTGCCATAGTGTACTAAGTTTGAATGACTCATGGCACCCAGACCTCCCATATTAGTTAGGCCTATTTGTGGTTGCTGGATTCGCCGGTCGGTTCCGGACAGCCTTATACCATAAAAGACAACTAACCTTGTGTCTGTATGTCACTACTTATATATGTAAAGTCATTCTATACCCACACACAAGCAACCAACATATATGTTTATGGTGACATTTCAAATTCAACTTCTAATCTAATCGCATTTATTACGCTAATATACGTTAATTACGTTTATATAAATATAATAATTATAATGCCAAAATAACATCAATGTTCGTATGAACAAGAGAACGTTCTAACGAGATAGCAAATTGTCAATTTGTCCTATATTAAGGTATACAAGTTAGTTTTTCCACATTTTTGACCGCTATAATTCAGGCATGATGACGTAAGGTTATAATAACATATAGCAGTGAATGGAAAAATACAATCATACATACAAACTTGAACTTGCATCCTAGTCTTATCGGGAAGATTTCAATAATGGATGAGTATGACATACACGTATAATATATATATACATATATGTTTATAAATTCCACTCTATCCAATTTACCCCTTTTTGGTGGTTTGCACATAAAAACTTCTACATTTGATATATTTCAAGTATGAATACGATTGGATTAAAAATAGAATCCAAACCTAACAAAATCATGGAATAACCAAATTTAAACCCTTTTAGGTTACAATCAAATGTTTACATAAGGGTGAATTACACAAAGTAGGAACAACAACACCCCTTTCATTCTCAATCCAATATAGAAATCCAAATCCTTAAACCCAAATAACAATAAATTGGCAATTCATATGTAAACATAAGATAGAGGATTTGAGGAGTTTTGTATTTATGTTATCGACTTCCAAATCCTCTTAGGCATAGTTATCAACATGTCAATTTATTAAAAAAATAGAATATGTCTAAGAACACTATGTTCCACTCACAAAATTAAGGAAAAACAAAGAGGATTTCTTGTTGTACATCTAGATCTGTTCTTAATCTTCGTGATAAACGTGCTCCAATCCTCCTAATATATATGTAAGAAACAATTTTAGAATCATATATATATATATATTCGAAATTCCAGAATTCATACTAAACCTATATGAAATAGAAAAAAGATAAGAATAAAGGTCAGAGGAATAGAAGAAATTCTTAACACTTTTTCTGGAACTTAGCAATGGCAGATGGACATCATGAAGTAGATTGAATAGAGTGGCTATGGTTTTGTACTATTATATGAGGGCCTACATATAGTTGCTCGTGTTAGCATAGGAAATTAGATTATTCAGATTTAATCTTGGCCACACATATATATATATCCCCTAAGAAAACCCTAACCAAGCATAGATTCATTGGGCTGTTCAACAGCCAGGTGGTCGACCTGGGTGGTCGATCGGCGGTCGACACCCCTCCTAGAGGGGGGTCGACCTCCTGGTCGCTGAAACGCCTAATGAATGTGTTGTGCTGAGGTGTTAATTTAATTAATACGTTGCTTAAATTTCTTAATCTTATTCCTTATATAGAATATTCTTTGTCCCAATAATCTTATCCTTAGTTTGAATTTCAAATTCTCCCCCTTATATTTAAATATACTTTGGACATATATATATTAAACAAATAATTATATATATGTATATATATATTCTGCGTTTTACTCTCTAAATTCATTTGCTTATAACTTCTTCATTCATTGACTGGTTTTAGCATTTTATATATGAAAACGATTCAGAATTTCGCCACGAATCCAAATAAAAGGTTTTCAGAGCCCTATTCCTAAAGTTGCAAAACCTCATTTTCCAGCCATATTACTAAATTATTTATCTATGTTCTTATTTTATTATTATTAATATTTATGTATTTTACAGGGTGTTACATATAATATCTGCCTGACCTGTCGGCCTTCTAGATTTTTCAATCCTAGCCCCAATCCTAGCGAGAAAAGCAATGAAAGCTTCTTTCTGTCCCTCGAGTTGAGCGTTCAAATCCTTAGCCAAAATCTTAATCATCCCATCGATGTCATCACGAGTGATGTAATTCGAGGTAACTCTAGTCGAAGATAGTTCTTGACTTCCTTTGCCTTCTGCACCTTGAGCTTCAACAACAGCGTCAAGCTTCTTGAGCTTAACGATGATGAAAACTGGGTAGCAAAGTTGAAGTCGAAAACTGAAACTTAAGCCGAAAATGAAAACCAAGTTCGAAGACAAATCCGAGAATCCAATCCAAAGTAGAAGCCAAAGTTGTGTGCCCCTTCCCATGCGCCAAAGGGTTGACTTGGGGAATTGTCGCTATCCACGCACGCTAAAGCCCAAGTGTGTTTTGTAGAAAAATGATAATCCAAATCCAAAGTAATGAAATGTAAGAGAGCACATCTTTCTATATTGGTTCGGTACTAATGCCTATATCCACTTTATAGTAATCATTCATCATATAATAGTTGATTATAAAAGTTGTACGGGTTCAGACAATATTTATGTACAAAGTTGTATGATAGAACAACAAAATATTTGTTAATTATAAACTTAAACCAAAATGCCCTTCTTCTTCATTGAGTGAAAATATGTAGCAATATCTAAAAAGTAGCTTCAACGACCAAGAAATTGCAAAGATATCCAAAAATGTTCAAAAGCAGTGTAAATGTACAAATGTTGTAGGAAAACGTTTGTGCAACGTTTAAAAGTCCAAAAGAAGCCCAAAATCCATGAAGATGATGGAGGCATCCATTAATAGTGCTTGAGAGCTTCAATCCCGTATGTCAAAGCGTAGGAAGAGCGTGAATGAGCCAACCTCCTTGAATGCCAAGCTTGGAGCTATTTATAGGTGAGTTTTGGATGTGTCAGCCCAAATTTTGTATCCTTAGGGGATACGAAACTCGTATCCTAAAATCAAAGTCGAAAAACCAAAGACGTGTCAAAAAATCGCATCCCTCAGGCCAAAAATATCGAAATCCTGAAAACTAGGTGAAAATGTGTGTTGATCAGGCAAAAAACGTTGATTAACACGGTAAAATTGAGTGCCAATCTTCCTTAAAATTGAGTTCCAATCATCTGTTTTTGAACATGCCAAACTAGAATTTTGCCAAGTGCCAGATTTTGATGTCGTGAGTTGTGTAAGTCATTTTTTGTGATCTTGATACGCTGGTCAGCTGTTTATGAGTGTGAGACACACTACTTTTTACTGGAATCCACATATTTTTCCATAATGAGCTTTGCCACGTGATCGGACCGAGACGCTCAGCGTTTTGAGTTGAGCGGACAGAGTTGATCACATATTTTTACCAAGCTACCTTTTCCAATTCCATCGTCGATGATTTTTGAATTGACGCTATTTCCAAACCTTTTCCGAACACGTCGCGACTTCGACCAAATCACTTTGTGTTTTCTGACGACGTTCTCGAAACTTGAGCGCGTCGCTATCCAAAATCTTGACGTGTGACAGCTTTACGAAAAAGCGTGTCAACAACAATAATTTAGTCTCATGCAATACTGCAGCAGAAGGCTTATCTGAAAATAGCCAAATGTAAATTTCCAATGTCTACTAATAAAAATGGCCAAATTAACAAACAAAACTGCATGTACAGATCAATCAAAACAATGCAAGTTTAATTAAATTCGGACCCAGTTGATGTTCAAATATACGATAATAATCAAAATTCCATTGCTTTAGAAAAGCACACATAAAACTTGAACCCTGGTCATACCAAAACCCAGGAAGTTGTGCTTAAAATCAATATGCCATTAAAATATCATGTCTTTCAAGTGACCAATCTTAATGGCCAAATAGACAATTGCCTACTGCTTTTAAGCTTTTTACAGGTATTTTACTTCATTGCAACTAGTATCTTATATTGGTTATGCTCAAATTTATTGCTTTTGACATCTGTCTTTTTGGAAAGTGCAATACCTTATCTTATATTATAGATTACCAATATAGATATAACTAACCTCTATACTTTTTTGGAGCATGGCTTATCCGTTGTAAGCTTACTGATGAATTTACAATAAGATTTGTTTATAGGATATAAACTTACTGCTGATGTTAAAAATATAGATGGTTTTTGAGCTTTCATTGTAGTTTTGTGCATGTTAGCAATTGGGCATCAACAAGATCCAAATATCAAGATAAAACAACACAAATATTAAAATAAACAAGCAATGCATTGATGAGTTTTGGAGATTTCAAAAAATTTCCGTTGTAAATTTTCAAATATTGTTTGGGATATGGGTTTGTTTTTGAAGAGGGAAGCAAGAATGGAAGAAGATAAGGTGTAGGGATTAGTCCCACATTGTAGAATATAAAGGAGTTTGTCTCTATATAGGTAAAAGCTTGATACATGATATCAAAAGAAAGAAGAGAAAGAGGAATAAGGCAATGGGCCTTGAGCATGGACTTGACATAGATAATAATCTTTAAAATGTCAAAAGATGGGCCTTGGGCCTTGGGGCTCTTGGGGTCTCGTGATCCATTAGACTGCTGAAACAAATCAGTCGACTGGCCAAAACTCACCAGTCGACCGTTTTTTTCTCTGTTTGAAAACGGTCGACCGGTGATATTTTGGGCGGTCGACTGGTTTCATCCTAAAGGGGATGCGACGCTTTAGAAGCGTTGCAAAACTGAAAGGATGCGTATTTTCGGTATCGAACAGAAATGGCTGTTGCGATTCAACAATTGCAACGCTTTGCTAATGGATATCTCCTCTCATCACCTATATATACAACGCCAGAAATCTGTTTCAAAATCACCGAATTTTTATTTCTTCTTCATCAATTCTGCAATGCCATTAAACTGTTGCAAAACAGTTCTGTCTGAAACACTTGTATAGTGTTTCAATTCTGAAATAGTTGCAGAATTATCGTCTTCTACTTCCTCTTCTATTCTATAATCTACATTACATCATCAGAGATCTAATATCAGAGTGTTCTTGGTCGGATCAAAATCGTACAAATTTTGAATCCGATTACGCTGTTTCAAGGCTTCATTGAATCCTGAAGTCAATAGTTCGCTAACCCATTTATACCTGGTGGGTTGAACTATTGTCTAAAAGAATTTGCTCCGCAAATCCTTGAAGTCAGAAGTACGACATTTATTCTCCTCCATTACCGTCTCAAAGCACAAAATCCCCAACAATTTCTACGTACAAAATAAAAGAAAAGAGGACTTACACTGAAGCGGTCCCAGGTTGCTGAATTCCATATTTGTGTGGTTGTAGCTGGACAACTCGATGCCTACCATGTTGGCCTAATGTAAGTAGTAAGTCAAAGAAAATTGCTTGTAGATTAGACAAAGAATTAGTTAACGCAGAATTAATCAATAAAACTCCCAGCTCAACATCTTAGTTCCTCGTAGTTTTAGTAATCACCACTATTCTTTGGACATTTGATTTGATGGGATTGAAATACAAAATAATGGCAAACATTTCGGTATGTCGGTTATTGGTGCTTCATTAATCATTGTTGTAGTATTACAAGTATTAAAAATGATGAATACCTTAAGGGAAATGGATGGTACTACCAAGTTACTTCTTTAAAACTAAAGTCTAAACTCAAACTCTAAAGGAAACAGAGACCTAAGTACTAGGAAAAAACAATGATGCACAACAACAATGTGATGATGCTTTCATTCTACTAGATAAAGATTGACTTAACCACTCTTTCACTGAAAACAACTATGCTTACCTAATATCAAATAAAGATAACTGTTCAATAACAAGTTATAGACATCAAGAAAATGGCTAAATGAAAATGGTTGACTCAAGGAGATGAATGGTCAAAATTCTTTTACACAAAACTGATTTATAGGAAATATCACAACAACCAATTAAGCAATCTAGCATACAATGGAGAACTGGTTCCAAGTATAATGCAACTGGAATAGGCACACATTTCATTCTATACCCAATTATACTTTGTAATCTATCAGGTAATAAGAAATAGTGAATAGTTGGATTGGGACGGACTGATGGTTGCTAATATTCTCTGATGATGGAATAAGGGGAAGATAGAACCCATTTTGGATGTGTCCGATAGTATCAAAAAAAATCTTTATAGGAAGCATGTAACTGCAATTAGATGACACATGAGTAAAATAATTGTGCATTTACAGTGAAAAATAATATGGGAAACAACATGCCAATCAATGTATAAAAGCAAATCTTAAGTGAAGCTTTCTAATTGCATAAGGTAACATTTATAATTTTTACTAAATGAAGCGTTTATTTTAGTCATTGTAATTCTCACATTCCTATCACATTATACTTTTCTACATTAATATATGCTTATCATGTCCATGCATAAACCATTATTATGATGTATAAATTATAATTGGCTTCTACAACCGTGTCGTTCCTATGCTACCATGCCTACCTCAGCAGCTCATTTAATCTGCAATATAAATAATGCAATAGCGTATCATGAATAACTAGAATATAAAATTTATAAGAACCAATTGTGTCTGAACATAAAATTGTATAAAAACCAGCATATTAAAGGATAACACATGTCAAAACTATGAAGGTTATTTAAAAGCAAAGTAAAATTTCATTGTCACAACTTAAATTGTCCCAATTTTAATATGTGTCTGTTAGAATTATCATCCAAATGCACCACCTCGATGACATCTTACTCTATGTTCCACACAAGGCATCAAACAATTATAGTTTGGACTTTAAGACACACTAAGGCTTAAGATCTGGACAAGTGATCATTAACAGTCTGAAAATCTCAACCAGCCCTTACTGATTTGATTTCTGGACTAGTAAAGTAATAGGGTCATCCAGACTCACCCATTGGCTTTTCATTTATATAGATTTACTGACGTCAGCTGATTGCATTTTAGAAAGTACTGAAGGTCTCATAATTTCTTAGTTAATGCATATTTATTTTTCAGAAAACTTTGGTTATTACTATAAATGAAACCAGTTTTATTCCACTAATGGTTTATCCAGACTATAGAGCCTTTGCCCATATTTGGAATCGACAACACCGTAACAGTTTGCAAAATCTACACAATAATCAATTATACAAAATAATTGGCATATCTTAAAGTTTATCTATATTATAATTTGTAAAATCATACGTATATATAAAAATAATGCTTTAATCATAATTATGTAACCGCAACTGCAAGATGCAGCAAAAACGATAAAAATTCAAAGATAAAGCAAAACTTACATAGTAAAATTTGTCCAAACAAATGTATTTTATGCATTACAATTCACTGCAAATTCAATATATAACGGTATGAATATTCATTCACTTTAAAATCGTATCCAGGTATGGTGGATATAATTTGTTTGTTCTTTAAAGCTTATTGATTGCATGTTCTTCTGAATTTAAATTCACAAACCAAAACAAATTTCTTTGCTTCACATAAAATTTGTTCTAAATAATATATGCTATAATAGAATTCATAGTCGATTCAAGCATAATCTGCTTATGGTTAACAATCAAACAAAACAAAATAAATTACCAATTTGAAGGTTAATCTCAATTTTTTATCAAATTATTTTTTGAGAACTTTTTTTTTTTTTTTTTTTTTTTTGAATTTGCCCAGAAGGGAAACCCACCGAAGTCATAAAACTCTCTCTAGTGCATCTAGCCCAGTCCGCAAGCACCACATAAGTGGTCAATATTAACGTATGCACATGGTAAGCTCTTAGCATGTCATTTCGGGTTTTGAACTCATGCCACTGTACCATAGTGCAAAGTCCTTAACCGCTAGGCTACTGCTGCGGACTTGAGAACAATTAATAGCTAGGACTTATATCATCCAAAGTTGTCACCAAAAATTAATTCAATAATAGGCGGTTAAATAATTGCTGCAATAATTAAGTATAAACTGCAATTTCAATAAATAAAATGTGGTAATGTTACTCGTAAATATAAACAATATAAAAGAATTTCATATATAGTTATTGGCAAATATATACAACTTTGGTAACTAGCCAAACCATTGATGAAAATTGGGCGAGCATACAATTTTTTTTGATACACAATAAATCATCAAACTTAAGTTCATTAGCTTACTTCAAGTAATAGGATCTTTAAAAAGTAAATTCAAAACGGAGATCCCACAGTTAGTACTACTAACACTTAAGATAAGAAAATCAAACACATCATACATAGAGAAAGTACGTAAGTACCAAGTAAAAACATACACATTATAAGCAATACCAATTCTGTGTTGATTTTGCATCACATTGACCAATGATGAATTATAATTATCAGTCATAAGTACGGATATGTTAAACACCATTATTTAACAAAAAACGATTACTTGATAGCGAATCCAAGAAACAAGAAGGTGGTGCTAGAACGATAATAATTATTTACAATCTAAGACGTAAGAAAAAAGAATATACCTTGATTGGAACGAGGCAGAAGCGGAGATGTTGATGAAGGCAGATCAAATTTGAGATGGAAAGCAGGACCTGTCCTATGCGTTCTGGTACCTAAAGCCAATTACAAAACCAATTTTTAATTGTCCTGATTTTATTTGCACATTTATAAATACCATAAAAGTAATATTAAATAATATTTAATATTAATAATTATTATAATAAAAATAATCAAATTATGAATGTCTAATCAACTAGTTATAATTTATCAAAAATATTTTAAAATCAGATAATATAAGTATTCATAATATAAGTTTTGGTCAAGAAATATATTCTTTATTACTTGACAACACTAAAAGGTGAAAATCAACTCAAAGATCAGTGAAAAAGCAACACCTATATGTAATAAGAAGAAACCATGATTTTGAATTTCTTTTATGGGTTTCCACTTGCTTGTTGTTCATTCTTTTCTTATATGAATAATAGTATTGAAACAAAATGAGGGAATATAATATTTGCTACCAAAAAATGTATCAATTATGTAATAGAAGAAAACATACTCCTCATACATCAACCGCTCACGAGTGATGCTTAACATATACAAATTGGTGATGGAAAAACTGATGACAACACTGACTAAAATAATCACTTGGTGCACTTTTAAAATTGGCTTGCCTATTTTTCTCTTCATAGCAATATGATTTTTCTTTAATTGGAGATCTATTTGCAGTCTATTACATGTTGTCTATGTATTATAATTATAATCAGAATAGGATAGAAAACACTATATTACAGATATTATCATAACACTAACAAAATTAAAACCATATTGTAAATGGATATAGATATTATCATAATAGAATGAAAGATCATGAATACAGTATTTGTCTAGTAGTCATGCTTATAACTAAATTGAATTTGCAAAGTATTATAGAACATAGATGTTGTTCATTAACTCGTTTTACAAATTACTAATTGTGAAATAATATAAGTTACAAAATAATGACTAAGCTAAGCCAAACATAGATGTTGTTCATTGACTTGTTTTACAAATTACTAACTGTGAAATAATATAAGTTACAAAATAATGACTAAACTAAGCCAACAATTATAAGTGGGTGCTACTATTCACACCCCGTTCTACACTTCCAGCCACCTTTATAAATTTAATACAGATGATTGTTTTTTATATTCTTTTGGCCACCATATATTATTTCTTTACTCAGTTATTCACCACCGTACTTATTCTAAAAAAATACATACTTCTTTACAATTTCAAACCCTAAACCCTTACAAAAGCAGATATTCTTTTGTGCCTAATGTATATGGAAGATGAAGATAAAAAAGAGGTTATAACTGCTTGATCTTTATTGTTTTCTATTATGATATAGAACATTGTTAAGGTATTTTTAATGGATAAGGTTTTCCATCGCGTTTTAGGATATTTTTTCTGCTCCGTTGGAAATTTCAAACGTAGAGGACATTAAATTTGACGACGTTGTAATAGAGAATGACAATGTAAGTTTTGACTTGTAGGTTTTTTATCCGTATAACTTACGTTTCTTCTTTTAAAATTGATACAATAATTATTATTATTTTGTCGTTTGATAGTTAAAGTATTTGAATGATGATAAATTGGACGATAAACATGATGGTTGTGATAATGTGATGCAAGATGTTCGATTAAATGACTCAAAAGATATAAATGTTGATTTGACAAATCATTTCACAACCGATGAAGTAAAGTACTCATTTATCAAAATTAAAATTGCCAATGTGGTTATGAACGTGAATTATTAAATTAAATCATTTCACAACCGACGAAGCAAGGGAGGAAGGAAGCTTTTGTGTTGAGAAAGGAGCTGGTGGCCTCTGCAATTTTTAGTTATTAATTTAGACGGTGGCCAGAAGAGGAACTTCAAAATATTTGGGGTGCTTTTACCTTTGGTGGCCAGAAGTATAAATAGGGGTGTGAATAATAGCATCCTTATAAGTTTAAAATATACAAAATCTGTTGTAATATATATAAATGTTGTGAATATGCTTTTATTAGTTCTCTGTTTAGTCCCACATCATGGGAAAAAGTTAAACATCGGCTCCAAAGCCTATATATAAAGGAGCCAATGTAACATAAATAATGACACATCTGAATGAATAGAAATGTTCTCTCTCCCTTATTTCTTATCTTCTGTGTTCATTTTATAACACGTTATCAGCACGATTTTTTCTTACTACAAATTTTGATACGCCATTGTTTATCGTAACTTATAAATCTCCCCATTTTGATCGCCTTTCCTAGATCCAAACTTTTCTCGCTTTTTGAGTTCCCTTTCTCATGTCATATTTCTGTTTTTGGCATTGAAAAGATTTTGTTGGTTCCATTCATCTATTATCCGACGAACTAAGATTTGCAAAATTCGCGGACTAGCCTATAATCCATCGCAACTTGCTGTAGTTTTCAATCAATCGGAAATTGCAGGAACTTGAAGCCATCCAGATCTCAATGGGCTAAACCCTAGATTTGTTCTCCAGGATTTTTGAACGATGATTCTTGATCTAGTTGCTGTAATTTATCATGGCGGTTACGCTTTGAAACTTCTGTTCGAATTTTTAGGAAACAACAATCCAAGATCTACAAACATACATGTCTAACGAAGCATGGAGACCAGATTTGCGAAGCATTTTCCAAAATCTGAAGCATGGTAGTAAGTTGAATCGTTCATACATCAAGTTCCAAAGATAAGTATAATGTTTACAAGTATTAAATAAATGATCATGATTCTCATTATTGTCAGTGTATAGAACACATAAAGTTGCTGTAGTAATACCGTGTTAGCTGGATGATTAACAGTAGGAACATGCCTATAATACATCATACAAGTTGCATATGAAAACTTCCTTGCTATTTTCCTATTCCAAATAAATCTGAGGTCAAGATCTTTAACTGCATGTTGCCTAATACCGTCCAAAACTAGTGTAAAAAAAAAAAAAAAAAAAATTGATATCATGCTTCTAAGAAATTTTCCAGTAATGGCGAAGTATTTGAAAAGTATATTAAACGCTATCATTTTATGGAATAGTTGCTTTCAAGTACATTTTCCACCCGCTTTACTTTAACGTATGCAATTTTAATAGTTTTCAATTTTTTTTCAAAAATATCTATGAAAGGTCCATATTTTATTTTATTGATTTTCATAGAAGTTGCAAATTAAGTAAGACTTAGTCATGACGTAATTTTTATTTTCCATGCTTAGATGCCAGCTATGCAATTAATGAAGAGATGACATATTATGTTTATTTAATCTATAATTTGGTTGTTTAGTCAAACATTTGATCTGGTCAAATTTTATTACTTCGATAAACCTATTTGGTTGTTTGACTGCTTCTTTCTTTTAGATCCGTTAATTTTGCAACCATTTCATCGATTGTATCAGAATTTAGTATCATATTACCCGCTAGATATACAAATATATATAGACGGCTATAGGCAAGCAAAACAAAAGGTTTCAAATTGCGCAGTCGCATGTTTTTACATCATTCTCTCGGAAAAATCTCATTAGCGTTTACTTTGTAAGTATAGAAGTTTCGAATACAGTTTGCCTTTGTTTTCTCAGATTAGCTGACTAAACTAGGGTTTACCATTAACATCTCCTGAAAATATTCAATTATTTGCAATCTCATCGCTCAAGGGATAAAATATTTCATTTTCAAAGTGATGGTACACGATAGATGATAAAATTATAATAAACATAGTGTGATAATTTATTGTTGCGTCTTATTTTCTTTATTGTTTACTTTGGACTTGTGATCAAATTTGCTTTTGCATGAGCATTTTGGTTTTGTTTTAAATAAGAACCTGGTTTTGCTTTAAACTACAATAAAGAATGCACCATAACTAAAAATAAAATAAAAACTAAAAAAAAACCATAAAAGATTGGTTGAAAAGGTAACCAAATAAAAGATTGACGTGAATTGTGCAAAGTTACTGAAATAAATATATATTGGTATCCGTGGCTACTATCACTAGTTAGTGAAAAATCATCAAATTAGATAATGATAGTAAGTTTATGTATTACATCGACCAAATATCCTGAAGATATTGTGTTGCACAAACATTTCAAGTGTTCATAAGTTAATTATCTTAGTTTTTTTTGTTAATATTTTTCTTTTGAACTCTCCCGAAGAGATGCCAATATATGATTCAAAACATAATTTTTTGGATAAATATGTTCAAAGGTAATATCTAATGTAATTGAAGAAATAAAACGGTTAGAACCACAATATGAAGTTGTGCAAAGAAACTTTTAAACTAAAAGTTGTATGACTCAAAGTCTGAGACCTGAATTCTTGAATTAAGAAAAAGAACTTTTTGATAAAGTTTACAAGTTTGAAATCTTGACAATACGTAAGGATATAAAAGCTTCTAAATTAGAAGTATATTAAAAGATTTAGAACCAGAAGTTCATCATAAATTAATAAACTCGATATTTGTGCATATATATGCATAGGAACCTGAAGTTCTTCAATCAATGAACTTGAAATATTTCACAATTTAAAAGCCTGAAGCTTTATTGAAACTGCGTGAAATAATAACATTGTCTCTCTTAAAGAAGTTACAGTATATAGGGCAATAATAATACATCCAAAGATTGCACAATTTTCAAAATGAGCTGTATCTTACTCATATATTTATATTTACATATTGTGTTGAAGAATAAATTTTAACAACTCGAAGTTGTTATATATTGTATTTGAACTAGAAGTTCAATATAATAAGTGGAACAAGAAGTTCGATATAGTGGAACCAGAAGTTCAATACAGTTGAATCAGAAGTTCAATACAATTTAACAAACTTGAAATTGTTTATATATTATTTGAACCAGAAGTTCAATATAGATAAACAACTTGAAGTTGTTCATATATTTCATTTGAACCAGAAGTTCAATACAGTTCCATATCAAATATTTTGGATATTATGATACGATATTTAATGAGACGACCCGAATTTCTCCGTGAAGGAAAGCACGGATAGAATTGAGGACAAGACAAAATAGAACGCAAACAGAAGAACATTTCATTGTTAATTACAACAATTCCATCAGAATACAAGAATATACAGAGTATAAATGAATAAAATACATTCGATGAATATCAGAGATTACAATAAATTACATAGCAGCGGGAAAATGTACAAAACACAACTGAAAGTGATACACGGATACAGAGCTTTCCGAGCATCGTTCCAACTGTAAATCAGGACCTTGTGAATATAAATCTGCAAAACCAAAACTACTAGCTGCCCGTGGAAAATAAGGGCACCCAGAGTTTAGGTTAAAACAATAAACTCCAGGTCAGTCATGTGACTGGTGTGAGAACTAAAACAGTTATTCATCTTTATTTTATAGTTCGGTAAATCAAGGGACCACGCCATATGACACGGAACGGGTTTCCTCCCAAGAATACCAGTGCATAAAACAAACAGCGCAATGCTAAATAAAGAAAAATGAAGCTGTTATAAGACCCAGGTCCCATCACCTAATGCAACGCAAGCCGGAGGATATGGTTTTTACCTTATAATAGCCAAAGCATGCTTGATACGTTTAAAACACATTATTTGATACTATTATAAGTGTATAGTGTCAAAACAGTTTCAATCATAAATATAAATCATAGACGGCATGAGTGCCCCATCCCACTATGTCGCCATACTAGGCTCTACAAATAAAACCGAAATACACGTATTGGTAATTGGATTTCCGTCATGCGTCGAGGCAAGGGGCAAGCTCCTCTCCGTTCGAGACACTCTAGCAAATGTCTTAGGACCCCACTCTGATCCTTGGATCTTCAGGGCCGGTCCTCACCTAACTTTGGAGGATTAGTTATTCATGAGCACACGTTTCCCGGTCCTTACAGACCTATATCCGAGGTGCCTCGTATCCAACAACCACACAGGTGAAAAGTATATAAATGTCAGGGCTGGTAGGTCACTGACACCACCCTAGCTAGAAGAAACACCGTGCTCTCCCTGCAGTCACTATCCCGTTTTTGACTCATACCGAGGTGTGAGGCTCGCGAATTCACGTTATACACAAAGCTACGCCACATAGGTCGTGCTTTGATCATCAACCACAAGACTTTGCTTTTCAACAGAAGCCTTGATCAATTGCCACTTACGCGTGCCACATTGGCAATTCACTCCATGCGACTGATGTCCATCGATATACAACCTCTGAGCTCGTACGTCTCAGAGAAGGGCGTTAAGCAAGAGAATAAATTCTCCGCCGCCAAACATATGTATATTTAATAGAGATCAATCAACACAGAATAAAATCCAACGTCAGACACACAATCCATTTACAAGTTCGTTCCGGGTCTGAACGAAACCGGAGGCACTTTCCTCGCATATCCATCCATCTCCAAGTACGTCTGGACGATCACCAACTAGTTCCCTCATTTTGGATGTACAGCCCAATCAAGATCATCAGTAATCACCCAAACGATGTGAAGACTTCCGGTCTTCAACCACCGTCTTCATTTTCGACTTATCGTTGAATCAGTTATTCAGAATGGGTATAAACCCGGCCTTTCTGAATAACCCACGTATATGATAAACAAATGTTACCCAAATCTAACAAATGCCTCATTCCAATTCAGAATAATCTTTTATCCACCAAAATCACATTCTTAAGGAAAGGTTCCCATTAATTTTATCCAAGATAAATTCTTCTAAATTTATTCTTTAATCTTCCTTTGGATATCATTTCAAACTAGTCGGGATTAGCGAACCACACCGAAGTAATTATTTGTTTTATTTCCCAATCCCAACCTATATATCCCATGGAGCAAAACTGGTAATACTCCATATCTAACACCACGGTGTTATCGGTAAAATAAATTACCATTTCATGTTCAAATCTAATTAAAGATTTAACTATCGCTTTGGAGCAAAACTGCTGGTACTCCATTCTCGATCACCTTTCAGATTTGATAATTTAAATTATCAATTCACATTTTAATATAATTAAAGATTCATTGAAATTTCACTTAGTTTTAATCTTCTCAAAAATCAACATCCTGCCTTTAACTGGGTTAAAGAACCAATGTCATATAAAACACGATTCACGATAAACCCAAATCACATTTGATATTGAATACAAGGCTCTGAATAGAAAATATACCAGCTTATATTCAATATCAAATTCTGAAACCACCAAATATCATATTGGAAATAACGATATAAAATATATCTTTCAAATTCCCATAACAATATCTGTATAGTCACGAAATCCAATATCGAAATATTCTAAAGACAATTTCGATTCAGATCCACTTCCACTTTATATATATTGGAAATTCTGGTTATTTTCAAAACCGATTCAAATTCAATTTATTCATTTCAAAAATAAATTGGTTTTAGTTCTAGTTCAAAACCAGTTCATTTCGATAAAAATCTATTTTTATCCTTTCAAATATGGAGTTTTTCATCCCAGTTCTTTCCAATTCACATATTATGATTTTACACAAATTATTAATATTTTTAATAATTTTATCAAGGCCCGTACAGTCGATTTCCATCAACGGCCATCGAACTGCACTTACAGCGACCTTTTTCAAATTTGATTTGGACATAATTCCAAATCCAACCGTTAGATTTCAAATTTCTAATATTCATTGGAAAGCTCTTTTCGATAAGAACCCAACGGTTTCAGTTTTAGGAGAATCCGACGGTCGGATCTCCCGCAACGTCAATTCGAAGTCAATGGTCGAAATTCACGAACTGCCGCGACGTGGCGCGTTCTATTCAGGCCATTATATATATAATATATATATATATTATATATATTTCGTCGATTTCCTTTTAAAACGTATTTTATAAATCGTTTTAAATTCGTTTTCAAGACCATTTCAACTCTATATTCAATTTCAAATCAAAATTGAATGTTTCCTATCATTACTATATAAATGATAATATTTTCAAAACGTTATATTTTGAAATCACTTCTTTTCTATATTTATTATAAAAATGAATATAATCGGTATAACTATCGTTCACGTCAAAATGGCGCAACTCTAATCAACACGGCTTTATATATTTCAATAAATCCGTTATTCTATTCAACAAATGAATATATATTTCTTCCAACACCTGATTAATCTCAACACATGAGTACTGTCAACACACGACTATTTTTGTTATGTAAAATATTTTATAAAATTATGGTATCTATCGTTTGATTTTTAATTAGACTCCAATCGTAAAGTAGATTCTAATCGTAAATATGATAAGGATGTAAATTTTGTTGTTAAAATATTTTACTCAACACATGAATAGTTTCAACACATGAACATCGTCGACACATGACTATTTTTATATTCAAAACATGAATTTTCTTTTATATTATTCATTATTTTCCCGATTGGAATGAGGCCCAATCAATCACCATATAATGTTAATTATATGAATTCCACCCAACACATGTATATAATAGCAATGATAAACAATCAACCATCATCCAAAGTGCACCACACAACTGCATAAGCATCAAATATAATTAATCAACGCTTACACAATCTGTCGACCAATCGATCGACATACAATTAAATAATTGGGATTAGTGTACGCCAAATATTATCCCAACACCCGTGTGGGGTTTCAAATCAACAAACACAGATTTTTATTTGTGCAGTTGGGCGATGTGTAAAATTTATCGACCCAATCAATATCAGTCAAACCAGTGTATATAAACAAATCGGCCGATTTGTTTATAAATATTTATTTATTCACTTTCACATTAAAAATTATATTTTTAACGATAATTTATTTATTTCAACCATCTACAATTTATTATCGATTTAACATCAACATCACAAACAAATTTTCACAACACATCAACCAAACAAACAAGCCATCCATGGTCTATGGATGACGGGTGTCGGGTGCTGCTAAGCACCGTCTGCATCCTAGTATATATATTTATAACTAGAAAAAGAAATTTAGAGTGAGAAGTTCTCACCAATAGCTAATCCAAACGCCTCGACTCTTCTTATGTAGAAGTCATCGCTGTTCTCGCCTTTTGTCACTTTCGTTGCCCGTAGCCACTACATATATAAAAATCACATTTTTATATTGTTGCTATGTATATAAAAATCATATTTTTATAATCACTCCACATGGATAAAAATTCTATTTTTACACCGCTACTATATAGATAAAAATTCTATTTTTACATCGCTACTATATAGAAAAAAATTCTATTTTTACATCGACGTTCCTATAATAAAGATTATATTTTTATATTCTCTATTCTCTACATAAAGGTTTCGCCTTTTCAAATGTAAAGATTTCGCCTTTTCAAATATAAAGATTTCGCCTTTTCAAATAAAGATTTCGCCTTTTCAAATATAAAGATTTCGCCTTTTCATATCATCACTATAAAAATCACACCTTTCTCTCGTTATTACATATATATATATAAATCACTGTTTTATACATTATATATAAGCAAAAACTGATATTTAAATTATTTAAACTAAACAAAGTGGAATAAAACTCACTTTCTATTGGAGGAGAGCGCTCGGCCGGTCAGCGGTGGCCTTAGGATGGTCCACGACGACTGCTTTGGGAAATGGGGGTCTTCCCATTCAAGAAAAGGGAGGCGCGGCTTTATGGTGGGTGACAGCGGTGAGGTGGTGAGGGCGGAGGGGCTGACTAGACGCAGGGAGGTCGGTGGAGGCGGATTCTGGCGGATCGTAGGGGTGCGAGGTCTGGGGGGGGGGGGCTAGGGTTGGACGGGATTTGGGGGTTCGAGGGTTTGGCGAATGTCGATGGAAGAGGAGAGGGAGAACGGCGAGAGGAGGGGGTCTAGAGGGGGGCGCGGTGGGCTGCGCCACCTTGGGTGGTGGCGGCGCTCCGATCGGAGGAACGACCGCTGCTCCTCCGTCCTCTTTTTTTTTTTTTGACCTAAATCGCTTCTAACGGGAGAGAGGGAAAAAGGTTGGGGGCCTTATGTAATAATTTATATATATTTTATTTATTTTTAAATTCAAAAAGTTGGCTTTTTAATTCGAACTCCAATCGAGGTCCACCGCCTGTCGTCCATAGCTAATTACCCCCATTCCGAACACAATGGGATATGTATCGTAGGCTGATTTGATCATTTCGATCAGTTTTCGTCAAATTTACACTTAAATCATTATATTGAATTTTAAATGTACATTTCAATTTTCTGGGGTCACATTCTAACTCGAAAAATTCCAGAAAAATACTTTTTAGCTTCGTATTGACAATACGGTCCTAATAAAATTAGTTTCGTTGAATTCTGAGACCGTTTGAAAAATGGTCATTTTCCAGTCGATTAAAATCAACTAAAACTGGTCAAACGCGTTTTCCTTTGCCGCGCTCACATACTGATTCGAAAAATTATGAAATTTGGAATCTAGCAATAACCTTACATCCCGGATCCAACAAAAGTGGTTTTGTCGAAATCCGAGGTCGTTTGCAAAATTTCCATTTTTAAGGGCCTGAATTCCATAGCGACTATTCAGAATTTTCAACTGGACATATCTTTTGATTCCCGCTATGAAATTTCAATTTTCCGGACTTGTTGGAAAGATATCCTCAAATAGATCCTATTATTTTTGGTTTCGGTAAAATCCGGTTTATTTTGCACCCGGTATGTTCAATTGAAGTTTGAAATTGAATTATCGAACTACGACGCCATTTTCAATTCCTTTTATAATTATATATAATTATTTATATTCTAACGACGACGTATATAAATATATACGTTCGATTCTATTCAAAATAAATTTCTCGTTGATATTATTTAAAATAATTCATTTTAAATGTTCAAAATTCACTAAAATTGCCAAAATAAAAAATTTAAACTGGCTTGCATTTCCGGGTTGTTACATTTAAGATTCGCATTGATATTGCTTGACAAGCAATAATTAATGATTGGAAACTTATGAACAATTTGTTCTAAAGTAAGTAACTCGAATGAGAAAGAATATGCAAATCAATTACATATATAATACATGGACGCACGTATATACACATATATGCGAAAAATTTATTAACAACCTGAAGTTGTCATGAGCTCATATTATAAATCATGCATATATTATATTTCAAAAAGTCGATTGACATCAATATTGAATGACCTGAAGTCATGTGCATATTCAAATGATAGAAAATTCCTCCAAGTCATCGGATCAATGAAAGGGATTAAGTAATGCAATATGAATGCATCTTATCAATTAATAAGAGCATTATCCTCCTACAATTGAAATACATCTAATGTATTTACTAGCTATGATGCTATAATGGATCAAAAATGAATCCGAAGTAGGTTTATTATTTAAAGTGACAACGTTTGTCAACATTGAGGGGGAGGATAAAGGAATCATCGATGTTAAATATTTGCTAACATATAGAATTATGCAAAGTATTAAGTAACTTGCATAAATTATCAATTGTCCCTAGTAGACTTTCTCCAATATACATTTGAATCCCCGAAGGATCAAAAGGTGTAAATCACAACTGAAAATGTGGTATAAAAGTCAGTTCAAAATATCTTTGGAGTAAGTCATAAAGATGCAAAATAAAGGAGGTGAGTGTTCCTGAAGAAACACTTAAGGGTACTTTGAAAGAAACCCATGACATGATTGTCAAAATAACTCCAGAAGTGGTTTAGGTACCTAAAGCATGATAAGTTTTGAGATCTCAATAAATTAAGAATAGAACTGACAAGAAATAATCATCGATGATAAATTAATAAATAATAAAGCGATTATATTTATAAATGGATTAAAAATCTCATATTAGAGAGAAACATGATTGGCCATCATGAAATTCTCCTAAATAAGATATATGGACCTGTAGTCCATAAGATATGAACCTGTAGTTCATAAGATAAAAATAGAAATATATATATATATATAATAATTGAAGCACCATAGAGTGTCAACAACATATTAATGCCATGAGCATTGTATTTTCAGAGATAACCGAATTGATTAAAGTGGTAAAAGTGTTTAAAACACTTATAATACCCTGAAGGTATAAACAATGAAAGTATACAAATTCCAGAAGAATTTAAATAACTTTGGTAGTGATAAAGAGAAAGAAATGTAGATTACAACATTCTTTTAAGTATTGTTGTGATGAAAATCTTGAAATAATTCATGATAAGTAGATCACTTCCTGCTTTCAAGAATTGTTGTAATAAAACTCTTAATATTCATTGAAGTGGTAGTAGCGATATGCAAAACTTATTATAATATATTAGTTCCTGAAGAACATAAATAACATTTGTTATTATAAAGAATACCAACAACATGGATGATAGATTGCAACATTCTTCTAAGTATTGTTGTAATGAAAATCTTGATATACTTCAAGATGAGTAGATTACTTCCTACTTAGTAATGAAAGTTGTCTTATTCATCAAATATGTATTGCAACATGCAAGTTCGATTGAAACAGAAAATTATAAGCACCTGAAGTGTATTCATAAATGAATATTAGTATCATACAATTCACAAAAGGGAGGCATTTTATATAAGAAAGCATGCCTGAAGCCTGAAAATGCATGTGAAATTTTAAAAGAAGAAAAAACTCCATTAAGATGTATTTGTAAGCAATTTGAGTTACCGAAAGAAGAATACGAATTCAGAGGAAATTTGAAATCAGGGGGAGCATCCATAAGTATGATATAATGCACTCTTTTTCCTTAACTAAGTTTTTCCCCATTGGGTTTTCTTAGTAAGGTTTTAATGAGGCATGGTTCATGATCCAGAAGTATCAACCCAAAAGTAACATACAAAAATAAGTTATAATGTACTCTTTTTCCTTATTTAAGATTTTTCCCACTGGGTTTTTCTTAATAAGGTTTTAACGAGGCATAACATTGATGCGGAAGTATCAAGCTACTTTTGACGTAGTAAATATAACATTGTATGTTGTACTCTTTTTCCTTCACTAAGAATTTTCCCATCGGGTTTTTCTTAGTAAGGTTTTGACGAGGCAACGTTTTGATCCAGAAGTATCAAACATATTTTGATGCAGTAAACTATTATTTATGAAGAAGACAAGGCAGTTTGCATGGCTCAGATTCAAGTGAATTATATCAAGTATGAAAGGATGAAGCACAATTCTTCTAAATTTCTCTTCACATATGCATGAAAGGATAACAAGAAATAGGAGAAACAAATTCAATTTCAAGAAAAGAGGGTAGATCCGTTCTCAAAAGCAATTTCCAAATCAACATTCCATAAGATGATATATAAAATTGGCATGCGTCGACTACATCAATAGACTAATTGAATAATGAGTTATAAATAAGGGGGAACATATAAAATTATGCTATAATGTACTCTTTTCCTTCACTAATATTTTTCCCACTGGGTTTTTGTTAGTAAAGTTTTTAATGAGGCATTATCTTGATCCTGAAGTATCAACCCTTACGGTAACATTGTAAAACATGTTACCTAAAGAGGAAATAAATTTGCACTCTTTTCCTTGTTTATGATTTTTCCCACAGGGTTTTTCATAAAAAGGTTTTTAATGAGGCATTGTTTTGATCCTGAAGAATCAAACTCTTTTAAGGAATATCATTTTAATATGATATTCACAATGTCATACGTTGTACTCTTTTTCCCGTTCAAGGTTTTTCCCATTGGGTTTTCCTGATAGAGTTTTGAAGGCAACAAACAATAATTGTATCGACTGAATAGATATATGCAAGCAAGGTAATAATAAGGGGGAGAAATCATCATATATGTTTTAAAAGGGACAACTTCAAGTTAGCAGAGCATTCAAGTTTTTGAAGATGCATATTCAAGGGGGAGTGTTGTAATATATATAAATGTTGTGAATATGCTTTTATTAGTTCTCTGTTTAGTTCCACATCATGGGAAAAAGTTAAACATCAGCTCCAAAGCCTATATATAAAGGAGCCAATGTAACAGAAAGAATGACACATCTGAATGAATAGAAATGTTCTCTCTCCCTTATTTCTTATCTTCTGTGTTCATTTTATAACAAAATCCAAATTATAAAATTTAGCAGTGCTAATACCTTTAATTGAAATGGAGGAGCCTGCTGCTGCCCGCCTGAGCCATAACTACTGATTGTCAGGATGGAGAAGCTTGCTACCGCTTGCCTATACCCTAGTTCTTTAGATGAAGACTATTAGCTACTCTTTGGGATAGATGGAAAGACCATCCCTCGTTGTTGCAGGACATCGCCTCGCCAATTTCTTAATCATAGATTTGCGATTTCAGGCTATTTCGCTCCCTTATCAATCGCTCCTAAATTTGCTGCCTTGGTTGTTTTGAGAACCTAAGCAGATGCTAAGCTAAAACCCTAATTTGATTTATGAAGTAGGAAAGACATATGTAGAGCATGAGAAGTAAGAAAAAAAATGAAATGACCATCCCATCTATTGTACTCTGAATCATTTACGAAAAGCTCAGATGGTATTACGTAAATAACCATGATAAGCTAATACCACACTATTAACCATGGTAATATGCTAACGATAATAACCATTATCAAATGGAGCATAAAAAGTATTACAAATAGCCTATTTGGTGTTGTGATTGCTTTTGGTTGATGAAGATCTTCAATTTCTATATTGAGACCTTCAATTTCTTCATTTGTAACTTCTTCCTATTGCCTTGCATCAACATTCAAGACATCAGTTTCTTTAACCTGTCTTATATCATCAACACCATTTGACTTCTCAAGCATTTTGCACTTGTCGCTTACTTCTTTACCTTTGAAAATATTTTCATGATCATTTCCTTTGTTAATTGAACCATTGCATTCATTATTCACACTGGAAATATTGTTGCATTCATCATTACTATCATTAGTTTCCAAAGATTGGAGAACATCAAATCTATTAAGAATCCTCACTTCTTGACCAAATTTCTCTCTACAAGTCTCTTCTTTGTTTTTTCTTCTATTTGAGGGGTTGTCATGCTCTACCTCTAATTCTTTATCACCACTAATTTCTCCTTCCTCCAAATTCTTTTCATTGTCTCTAGCTGTGATTATTTTACCTTCATTATGAATAGTACCATTGATTCCAACACTTGAATCAAATAGTTTTTACTTATGAATAGTGGGGTTCTCATGAAGATTCCTCCTATTCCTACCAACTTTCTGCCATGTCTGCATTCTACCAATCTTGTCATTCTTAATTGTAATCTTCTCCTTGGTTGATTTTGTTTTTACTACACTGAATTTAGGTTGGATCACTAAATTTTCTGTTTTATTCTCTATTGCCCTCTCACATTTTTCAATAGAATGCCCAAACACTTTACATAGTGCACACATCTGCCTTCCACATATATTTTACTTTAATCTTTTGACATTCACCATCTACTAACTTAACCAAAAATTCCTCGATGAGATTTTTATCTGGCTTCACCTCCATCAAGCATTTGTCATATTTCAATCTATCAATCTTCTCTGTCATTTCGTCCATACGCAAAAGTCTGCTCATCCTGCAAGCTAACCAATTAATTCCAATAAGTGACCATGCCAAATTGGAATGTTACATGTTTGAACCCATACTGGAATGAACTACACCGAACCAAATATGTTATTGATTAAATAATTATAAGGTTTAATGATGAAGAACTTACTTGTAATTATGATTGGGTCACCCATTAAAGTTTTCTTCTTGTCTTCCTTGTTTGTAAGGTGGAACATGAATATAACCCCATCGGATTTGATTTTCACTAAGCCTTTAAACCTCCATATTGATTTTAAGCTTCTCAATAACTGAAGTGAACGATAGTGACTTATCTAAGAAGAATCAGACTAATGTTTCACTCGAGACTTTAGCACCAGCACTGAAAATATTGTCAGTGAACTTCATAACTTCACCTGAAAAAGGTAGGTTTCATGTCAATTGGGATGTACATTCCAACTTTACGCGGTTTATTCCTGAACAAAGAAATCCATTCCTGTTGGCATGACTCAGGAGGACTTTGTGAAACAGTTGGTGATGTCGGATTAGGAAGGGGGGCTGGTGGTGGTGGATCAAGAGGAGCAGGTGGTGGATTAGGAAGCTGAGAGAGAGCAGGGGAACTAACTAGGGGGGGGTGTCGAGGAAGAAGAAGAACGTGTGGTAGGTTGTAGGAGGAAAGATAGCTCTGACATTAGGGACGTTAAGGAGAAACGTAGCGTGATGAATTCTATTGTCTAACAACTATTTACAGCGGTTAATTCGTTTTCTATGAAATTTAATAATAATATAAAACTAAAACTAATTAAAAAAACTTGACAAATTAGTAAATTCCATAATCACCAAATTTAGCAATCTTACCCTCAATTTCAAATTTCATTTATGCTTTTTTTAATTACTCTTCCTCCTCTAACATCTATTTGAAATTCTTTAATAGTTTGAATTCTGAAAAGCCAATGTTCATGAAACCTTTACAATGAATTAGTTTTAAAGTTTGCATACAAAAGATTTGAGCCATTAGCTTTACGTGGAAGGCATAATTCAAGAGACAATCCAATGATCGATATTTTTATGTTACCAATTGTGTCTATATTTTGTATCAAAATAGAGTTTCTAATTAAACAAATATGGTGCTAAGGACACCCCAATATATTCTTCCTAATACCGTGAATAAAAAATACCACAAGATTTAGTATTACACTCTTCTTAATACCATGCACTTAAAAAATAGGGGCTACCACACTATTTTACCATATTTCTATTTCACTCGATATTCCTTCGTCCTCATTTGTAAAACCGTTCAACGAGCTAAACCCTATATCTATAACCGATCAACGAATTGAATTCGACGCCGCAATATACAAAAGCAGTGAATAAGGTTTGAATTAAGCAAACTAGAAAAAGAAGTGAGAGATTAGGGTTTTTAGATCGCCAAACAATTGAGAGATTACCGTACGAATTTGAATTTTCCCGCGAGAGATGCAAATAAGACAATGATTACGAGAGATTAGGGGTTTTATATTAGCTTAGTACATGATTAGTTCGGCAAATAATAATTGAGTGAGAGATTAAAATGAGATGTAATGTGGTATTAGGAAGCATACAAAATTTAATGGGTTTTATTTTTTTAACTACGGTATTAGGAAGAACATATTGAGGTGCCCTTAGCACTACACTTAAACAATGGTATGCTTATCAATTTGAGTTGTTCTAAAGGTTATGCATCAGAAATGATTTGTAAACGTAGAACCACATCAGTCCCAATGATGGCTAGTAGTGTTTGGCAACATTTCAAATGTTGCAACTATTTTTTTCTTTAGAATCTATTTTCTTCTTAAAATATATTTGGTGCATTTTTATAATGTGTTAATCAACAATAACTACCAAATGCTAAATGCACGACGGTTTAGACATAGATTCTAAAGGTCATAGATTTGAAGTTCTCAAGATATAAAATAATGCTATGTCTAACTAAAACCTCGCTCATTTTGTCAAAAAATGTAGGTACTTTATCACCTAGTATATCGACAGAAACCCTTTTGAAATGCACCTACAAAAAATAAAGGGTAAGTTAATAGGTTTCGAAATTCAACTTATATCCCTGTCTTAAATTTTTATAAATTAGGTCCTTTTTTCGTAAATTCATCAAAAAAAAAGTAAATTCATAACTAAATTCATAATTAAATTCAACACAAAAAATCATCAAATTCATGCACTAAAACTGCAAAAAAGGCATCAAAAACAAAAAGGAACAAAAAAACTGCACATTGTAGTATATTGCAGCAAACAATGCAATAATTTGCAATTGTTGCTATTTTTTCCAGCAATTATTGCAATTATTGCATCAACTGCAGTATTATTGCTGAAATATCAGCAATAATACTGCAACAATTACAGTTTTTGATGCAATTTTCCATCCGTCGTCTTATTTTTCAACTATACATCAGTTTTAAACATTGTTGTTGATATATTACTAATTATAAACAATAATTGCAGATATATCAACACATACGTATAAGCCTTCATCTCCTTTAATATTGTTGCCGAAATTTCAGCAATGTTACATAATAATTGCAGACGTTTCAGCAATAATTCACCATGATTTGCAAACAATTCAACTTTATTTGCTGATATATCAGCAAGAATGCACAATAATTGCTGATATGTATGCAATAATTCATCCCATTTTCAATTGAAACTCAAGATGAATTATTGCATACATCTCAGCAATTATTGACTATTATTGCCGAGTTTACAGTTTTGTTTTCTTTTTCACATTGCTTCTTTGAATATTTGCAATTTTTGATTTTTTTTCCTAGTGGAGCGCCTAAAATTGGTTGAAAAACACGAACATGTCAAAAATAGGGATCCGCTTTGTGTTAAAATTTAGTGGGGGAGGCCATTTATATTAAGAACAGTTTTAGGGGCGTGTGCCTAATTTTTACAAAAATTAAATGCACGCATTCTTAAAAGCCCACACAAGCAGTGTGGTTGTCGGAAATCACGGGCTCTCTCACTCTTCTTCTTCACCAAAACTTTGGCAAATAACCCAAAATCTCGGATTTTCTTTTCTTTCGGAAGTTCCCTAAAATCTTGTTATTTTGACGATCAACTTCAACCATTGAATAATCAAACGATTAAGTGGGAAATAGGCCAAAGGACAAATTACATATGTTTTTAGGATTATAGGACATAAAGTATTTGTTTTCTCATTCAATATGGGTCTTAGGCATAGGGTTTCATGTTTTTAAAACTGTTCGACATCTGATTTGGTGCAATGTACTAAGACATTTGTTCGGTGTCTATACGATTTTCATTTAAAATATGTATTAGGAAAAAAAATGATGTACGAAAAAAAATATTCATTTGAAAATGTTCAATGTTTTCTATTATTCAAACATTGTTCAATCGTTTTTCAGTTTACGCGAACAATGCCTGAATTAAAAACTTGTCCAATGTGTATTCATTGGAATTCTTATAGGTCAAACTAGGACATATCCTCTTTCGTTCTATTTTGACTTGTTTATACCTCTACATTGGTGATAAAGGTGGCAAGCGTAAGTGGTAGAACATTGGTGATGTTGGTTTTCTTGAAGTGATTGCCGAAAAAGCTAAATTGAATTAGGGGTATTTGAACTTTAAAGGTATACTGCTAGTTTAACTTGACATTAACTCTATTTTTACCTGAAAATATGCATTAACTCTATTTTTACCTGAAAATAAGTTTAAATGGGTCAAGACATAGAGAAAAAGACAAAATGATTTGAAACTTGGTCAGAACACTCAAAATAATAAGTAACATTCCATTAATAAAATTGGCTAAAAAATACACTATATATAAATTAGTACTGAGTCATCCCTGTGACTTAGTGCCAAGTTATATCTTTTTAGTGTGAGTCATTAACACCACCTACATTATGACCCGTTTGTTCTTCTAAATATACCTACTAAGTTTGATAGCAATCCAATGTGTCTAGATCTAATATCTGACGACTCGTCCTATTCAAGATTCAAACTAACTTGAGTATGAAGTATAATAAAAACAATTCAACAAATTATGAAATTTCATAAATGACATCAAAATGAAGTAGGAAGATCAACACAATGGGAATCTTTGCCAAAAAGTCTAAGGATTAGACTCAATAACGATTCATAGTTATGACTCAATATCAATTTATAAATATTATGCAGATTAACTTGTAATTTATGGCATGATCTTGGGATTCCAATGCAAGCATCTATATGTTGAAGGTCTAGTCCAATTCGTTTTTAAACTTCTATAAATAATGGACCATCTGTAACATAAACGAGATTTAGAAACTGGATGCCTATACGTTGTAGAAATCGTTCTTCAATCTTCTTCTTCTTCTTCCACACAAGTAACGACCAGGAATTTTCGATCATTTGAATTGGAAATTTAAATTGGTTTCAAATATTATATTTGGAAATATTAATGGATTTTAATATTGAATTCGTTAATAAAATGGCGTGTGACACCCCACGTCCGTTAATGTTACTCACAAAGGGAATGCATTAAGTTTCGTGAAGCATTATAGGTAAATAGAAAAAGAAATATTACAAGACAGATATAAAAAAGACAACGGAATTAAAAACTTTATTTAACATAAAGCAAGGTGGTCTGAAAACATCACATGTCTGAAATACATAAAAACCATTACATCATTGAAACTACTGTCTTGTACTTTGAAACATCAGATTACATAAAAAAAGCAAAAATATAGCAATAGTAACAAGGATAAGTGCTTGAGCCATACATTTAAACAGCTCCAGCAAAGTGAAAGCAGAATCACGGTCAAGCCTTAGTATTCTCACCCTGAGAACCCGAGGGGGGGGGGAGGAAGAAAGAAGAGGAAACAAAAAGGGCCAGACATAAAGTCTGGCGAGTCCAGTTACTTTTAGCAAGTAAATCAGTAAAAGTAGAATGACATGCATATAAAGTGGATAAGAGAGAGATAACAACATATAAGGTAGGTATGACAAGGTAAACATGATAGAGTGTATACTTCTCTAAAGATTTCTCTGCATTAATACTAGTATCACCAGAATGAGATGATCCCAACAACTATAAGATGGTATACTTAGGCATACGTCCAGATGTATCCTAACCGCTACCCTAATCGATCGGCTCCCTACTCCGTGTAGATACTTTGTGTCGGCCCCACCATAGGATGTATCACGTCGTATAGTGGCAACCCTTCGCTGATATGCATAGCCATAACTACAGGTGTCACGGTCATCTTAGCCCCCTCTACCCGATCCATGCACGCACATGTCCCCGGTCGGTTTGCGCTGCCCACACTGTCCTCCTCGTTTGGATCTCTTATATTCAGCTCAGTAAGCGTGCCTCAACTCCGACCTAGTTCGGAGTACTCGTTTGATACCTATTAAGGGTTACTGACTAAAATGGGTCCTACACAATTTGATGCAAGCTCTCCCCCTTATCGTGTATCCCCACTAGGATTTCTATTGGTTATGTATATCACTAGGTTTCTTTAATTACACAATCCTATTATTTCTATAAGTTATGCTTACCCTAAAAAGGTGTCTTTAATTACATAACTCTAATATTTCCATCGGTTGTGTATACCACTAGGTGTCTTTAATTACATAACCTTATGGGGTTAAGTTTGTGGGCCTATATGTAAATATTACCCATCTTCTCAAATTTACTTAACCCACCCACTGTTCAACTAAATTTACTTAATCCCAACTTAAGTTTAAATTCATACAATCCAAATGAATTCAACTAGGTTAAGTATTCAAGGTTTATTACCATATTTTCATTTATGGTATGCTAGACCTCCCACATTAAGCCTACAATTTGTGGATGCTGGATATGCCGGGAGGGTCCGGGCAAACTTATTCCACAAACTGAGCTTAACCTCATGTTTTATCATGTCTCGTATTTGTGCACCTAGACCTCCCACATTAGATTCACCACTAGTGGTCGCTGGATATGCCAGGAGGGTCCGGGCAGACTTCCATCACAAGTGCAATCTAACCTCGTGTCTAGGCGCAATTACAGTTTCTAACTACTGTAATCCCAGACATTTCATTATTAGCCAATTTTTCCTATGTAGTTATAGGTTATGGGTTTCATGCCTCTTTTTCCCTAATTATGTTCATAGTAAATTATATGTCCAAATTCATATACATATACATTATTCAAATTATGCCAATCTTCACCTTTTTACCAACTACGCTCAAATTCCCAGTTCACAAGATATGCCCAACTTCAATGTTTTTCCTCTCATTCCTAAAATAACATAATCGCGTAATTTAGCGGCATGCCTAGGCTCGAAAATAGCCTGGCTATATAAAATAAAAAGGGAAAGGGTGAAGGGAAGATGATAGTGATGTTTATTCTAACAAACTGACATAAGCATATGTTGGCATAATGATAGGATGGACATATAAGAATAGATCAGTAAACATGTGATAATAAAACAGGTTCTAACATAGTAGGGACGTTATAATAGGCATGATTAGATCCAAATAAGAATTTAGATGTCCAACTAATGTAAGATCTAAATTGACCACAACATGATAATTATAAGATGATCTAAATAACAAATTAGATCCATAATTAAAAGTAGATCTGATGTGATAAGGGTTGACATCCATATCATAGTCAATTCAAAATGTCATAGATTTGCAAATTACAATAGATCTGATATGATTCAATCACAGGCATAGATCCCAAATTACAATATCATGGATTCAAAAATTACAATAGATCTGATATGATTCAGTCATAGTCATAGATCCAACTTTACAGTCATATATATCATGTTTACTTTTAATTATTTAAATTTGAAGGCAGCAGAAACTCACAGTGTTTGGATCTAGAACAATAGAAGGAGAAGAAAATAGTTGACGAATCTCAGATCTATGCTTGAATCTCTAAATTTGACTGCAGAAGGAGAAGGAGTTTTGGTTCAGTCCAGGCACCAACAACACTTAGGCCTCCATTGATTTTCAGTGAAGAAAACAAGAGAAATGAGCCTATATTTATAGCTACCAGCCTCCAAACCGACTTAGCCACGTCAGCCCTAGGGGGGTCGACCCTGGTGTCGACACCCCCCCTTGGGAGGTTGACCTAAGGGTCGAAACCCCCTTAAGGGGTCGACTCCCCTAGGCGGAAATTTTCCACTCACCCTGAATTATGGAATTTTGAACTTTTTTAACTTTCTGGACCTGATTTTGAATTCTTGGACTATATATATATATATATATATATATATATATATAATATTATCTTGCGCGTATACAAACTTCAAACCCTTATAACTTCTTCATACGGTGTCTGTTTTACGCAAACCAAATGTCTATCTTAACCAGAATTTCGAGACAAACACAATGGCGCAGTCCGTTTCCCTTAGTTCTGAGTATTAAATTAATTATTATTTAATTTATCTTCTTTTAATGTTGTTAAAATACGGGGTGTTACATTCTTCCCTACTCAAAGGATTTCGTCCCTGGAATCTTCAAGTTAAGAAGAATGCATATCCTACCATCCATCACCCATCTAATCATCCATCAATCACTGGCATCCATTGTCCTTAAAGACTTCTAATGTTTATATGAACATATGCAAAGATGTGTGTATATGTCCCAACACTAATGCGAAAATCAGACGATCTACTGATCCAATTGATCTTCTCAATGCAATGTATGTTAGTGCCATGAATCCAATATGTATGCAAATAATCCTGTTATAACATGTAAGTTCTATATGTGTGCACAATCATTTATCCAAATGCAACATCCATATGATGATACATCCATTTTCATCCATAAAAAGAAGAAAAATGCACACACATCCATATGCAGTATAAAAGTGATTGAGCTGATCTAGTGCCTAATGTGTGTGTATATGCATCCACGAGCAACCATTAGCAAACACTTGCATCCATCAAACATAACATGTCTCAAACACATGTTTACATCCATGGGATTCCTACCTAAAGGTCGAAGGCTCGATCGATATGATATACTTAAATGATAGAAACAAGCATAAATAAAATCTTTAGAAAAGGAAGTTAAGATCATACCCTAGAAAAGAAAAGGATATGAAGCACGAATCTTGTCTTCGGTCTCCTAAGTTGCATCCTCTGGGTTATCTCCACATTGAACCTTCACCAACATGATTTCTTTATTGCGTAGCTTCTTAACTTCTGATCCAAGAATACGGGAAGGAACTCGTCTGATTATCGCCTCCCGTTCCACCTCTACTTCTTCCAATACACTCGGCTCAACTACTTCCGCGGTATCATGCAAACACTTCCGCAAGTGAGAAACGTGGAAAACATCATGAACACCAGATAGTCTCTCTAGCAGCTTTACTCTATTGGCCATTTGGCCAATCCTTTCTGTTATGGGAAATGGCCTTACAAATCTTGGTGCCAACTTCCCTACAAATCCAAAGCCTCAAAGGTGACACTTTAATGAAAACCATATCTCCTACTTTGAATTCTATGCCAGTCCTTATCTTGTCTGTGTAGGATTTCTGCCTGTCTTGAGCGGACTTCATTCGTCGTCTAATAAGATCAATCTTCTCGGACGTTTCTCTAACCATATCTGGTCCAAGAAATAGCCTTTCTGTAGATTCCCACCAACAAGTTTGTGACCTACAGGGTCATCCGTACAACGCTTCGAAGGGTGTCGTGCCAATGCTAGCTTGATAACTATTGTTATAGGCAAACTCTACTAAAGTAAGATGCTCTTCCCTAGTCCCTCTGAAGTCTAGGATACACAGCCTCAAAAGATCTTCTAGAACTCTATTCACCCTCTCTGTCTGCCCATCGGTCTAAGGATGATAAGCAATGCTCAAATGTAACTGTGTACCTAATGCTTCTTGCAAACTCCTCCAAAACTCACTAGTGAAGATGGGGTCAAGATCGCTTACAATGCTGGAAGGTACTCCATGAAGATGGACTATCTCTCGAACATATACTGCTGTCAACCAAGCTGCCGTCCTCTTACTCTTAACTGGAATAAAATGAGCGCTCTTAGTAAGTCTATCTAGTATCACCCAAATATTGGTGTTGCCTTTCTTTGATCTAGGCAAACCATCTACGAAATCCATAGAGACGCTCTCCCACTTCCACTGTGCAACCTCCAAAGGATGAAGAAAACCACCGGGCTTCTTTTGCTCAGCTTTAACTTGCTGACAAACTAAACATTGAGAAACAAACTCTACCACATCTTTCTTCATTCCAGCCCAAAAGAAAACCCTCTTCATGTCCTTATACATCTTATGACCGCTTGGATGAATAGTCATCTTAGAATGATGGGCTTCTTCTAGAACTGCATTTGGCAAACTTCCAGTTTGAGGAACACAAAGCCTTCCATCTCGTCGCAACCACCCTTTATCGTCAATGGAATATCTATTGAGGTGGCTAGAAGTCCCCTTTACTAAGCCTATCCAAGATGTCTGAAATCTGTGGATCATCTTGCTACGAAGCTCCTATCTGATCCATAAGAGTAGGTCGTATCTCTAGCGATGCAAACAAACCAGGCAAAAGCTCGGTGGAGAGTCTAAAATCAAAGGTCGATATGAACTCCAAGCTTTTCCTTTCCACAAACAGAGGATCTAAGGTCATCCTCTGCCTACTCAGTGCATCTGCCACCATTTTACCCTTGCCACGGGTATAAGCAATATCAAAATCATAAGAAGCTAGGAACTCCATCCACCTTTGTTGCCATAAATAAAGATCCTTCAACGAGAACAAATACCTGAGAGATTTATGATCGGTGTTGTGACGACCACCCATAACCCCCGCACTAAATAAGAGGAATAATGCGCAGAAGGTTATGCCGGGCAGTTATGGACGATCATCAGAGTAGGTAAACAACATCGAAACCTGTCATAGAACTCACAACGCAAGGATAAAATATAATAGAACATATATAACAGGTAATAGTAATGAGGCATCATATAACAAACTTTAGAAAACTTTCTCAACATCATGAAAGGTTATCCAACTGATACCAAAGTTTGTACATAAGTCCTTACTACAACACTCATAGAGCACTCAAACAGCGGAAACAGAAATACTATATAGTAATAAAACTGGTATGCCAGCCTCCTTCTCGCCTCCGCACAGCAGCATCGTCCTCACTAATCACCTGTAACCTGCTACTTAGTCTGCCCATCCATAACCGGATGAACAGCCCAAGGTAATAAGAGGGGACATAAAACCTTGAGTTAGACAAAAGTCTTAGTGAGCGATAAAACAGCTAACAAACTTCAACAGTAAAGTATATGAGAAGGGATAGATAAACATACTAATCTATCCACGACACCAGAGAAGAACTTAACCTTATCTTCCCCACATCGGACAGTGATAACTTTTACTTTAAACAATTCAACTATACATCCATGAAAACTAGAACATTCATTCAATAATGGCAAAGCACTCATGACATCCAAATTATAGATCTCATGCAAGCCATCCTAATCGAACTCAGCACGCCTCAAGCACAAGCCCTAGAGGCATAAACCAATATCGGACCAGCACCCAAGGAACGTCTCCTTCGACGTTGGACAATCTACATGAGACGATTTAAACAAAGCAACTAACCAATCGTGACAGACTCTGGCTATCACCGCCAATCCTGCTTCGAAACCATTGTTAATCGTATGACAACCAACCATGCCATATGTCAAGGGCTAATGGTAACCCCGGTTCTAGCATAACCTCCATACGCCTTTCAATAATATGCATGTATGTCCAAGCTTGACAACTAGGCCTTTCAACGATACCCAGGGTACTCAATCTACAACTGGTCTTTTGGATGCCCCCATCATACCCCTGCTTTGAGCCTGCTAGAACTTACGACAACGATAATCTCTCGGCCTTCTCATTTCTAGTTATCCAACTTGACAACTTGTCATAGCCCAAGCAACCTTCTCGAGCAACCATTATCCACCAACTCACAACCTTTGAGTTGTCACCTCATTCATTGTTCTACACCGATCAACGAACATGTTCAACACTTCAAATATTCCCACTCGAATTCTCCTTGAAGTTATCACCATTACCGAGCCAAGTTACACTACTGCGCAGCGGCTAGGGTTCGGAGGGTTGCCCAAAATATTTTTTCCATACCTTTTTCTCCAAATCTAAGTCGTACCCGAAAAACGTACTTTTTTCAGAAAATGACCCTATTGGAAACAAACCATAGCATCATCACTATTAATCACAGCGTTTAAAAGTGCTGCTAAAAACATGACCGATCAGCCCCTTCAGACCGACCCAACCCAGACTAGGCTGACCCGACCCAGTCCCTTCCTAACTTCAATCTCGACACCCGATCACCCCCTCTAGAACATGACCGACCCGATCCGGCTACCTCAACATGAACGACCCGATCAGATCACCAACATGCCCGACCCGATCCGATCACCCCTTCATCACCTCAACTTCTGAGCCAACCCGACTCATCTTGAATGGACCAACCCGTTCTGACTTGTAGTCCACGACAGGATTTGAGATCGACCCGGCCCACTTATGGCCGACCCGATCCACTTCCTGCACATTTCTAATTCTACTCCGATTTCAACCAAAACTTTGCCAAACGACGAAACCGCCTCAACCAAAATCATCAAATATAATCATCAACATGTCATAACATTGCTAACAACATGAATATGACGATTACCACAAAAATGATGTAAATATCACCTAAAACCATTAAATTGAACATATGATCAAAATGAGAGATCTAACTAACATAAACATGTAAAATGACATGAAATTAACGGGTAAAACTTGCTAAATTAGATCATAGGGTGATGCATATGAAAATAGACATATAATGGTGTAAATCATGGTAAAACACTTGAATTTGATGAGAAACATGCACAAACACTCATATACTTCATTGCATTCATGTGAGAGATGTACATCACTCACCAGTTTGCCAAAACAAACTAAAATCAATGAAATAGGAATCCAGACAGCAAGCACCTCACACCAATCACTTTGATTCGATGAACTCTTGCTTTAATTGATGTAGATCTAGCCTCCAATGGTGTATATCTTCGATTTCCCTCCTTGGATTTGGATTTCTAATGGTGGAAAAGTGTTTAGAGGAAGGAGGAGCACAAGGCACCAAATGGGAGAATGAGAAACTAAACTATTTCCCATATCCCTCACCCTCTATTTATAGTTTCCGCTAGCCCACTAATGGGCCTCCCCCAAATCAGCCCGTTAGGCTCCCAAAACATGGACAGCCAACTGAAAACCTTAAAACAACGATTTCTCCCAAACCGTTGAACCAAATCCTTATTGTAACCACTCTACGGAAAGGCAACCATCAATTTCTTTTCAATGGCATAGGTCTCACCCTCTGATTCGACCTTAGTCAAAAGTTATGCCCTGTACAAGACTGACAAGGGCAAAATGGTCACAAACAAAGTCGGTAAAAATTATGGACATGTCTAACACCCCCATAAGCAACATACCAAAAGATGAGAATGATACAACCCTCAGGGAATAAAATAAAAATATTTTACGATCCTTCGATACATAAAATGCGGGTTGTTACATTCTCTCCCCCTTAGGAATTTCGCCCCCAAAATTCCAAACAACCACAACAATTCTGCATGCCTATCATCCATGAGAAGCCAATTCTATCATCCAAACTAGCAACCATCAGGCCATGCATCCATAGCCTTATCCTAGCATGTAGAATTCTATCAAATAACAACAAGATAAGACGACATAACGATGATACGATCAATGGATCCTATCGACAAAGTGTTCTGGATGAGTCACTCTCATGCTCTCTTCTGTCTCCCATGTACAATCATCGCCATCTTCACTCCATTGTACCTTGACTAGCTTAACCGTCTTCCTCCTAAGCTGTTTCGTGTAATTCCCCACAACCCGAAGTGGCTTACGAGGTCTCATAATTACGGTCTCCACTTCTAGGTCTTCATACTGCTTTGGAGTTACCACCACATTTGAATCATGCATGAACTTTCGTAGAAACGACACATGGAACACATTATGCACACTTGACATCTTCTCAAGTAACTCCAATCTATAGGCGAGCTTTCCAATTCGCTCGACTATCGGAAATGGTCCAACGAACCTAGGAGCTAACTTTTCTTTACTTCCAAATCTCACCATATGCTTCAATGGCGAAACCTTCACGAAAACCATATCGCCAACGTCGAATTCCAAGTCCTTACGACGCTTATCGGCGTAACTTTTTTGATGATCTTGGGCTGCCTTCATTCGTTGCTGAACAATCTCGATACAATCCAAGGTCTCTCTTATCATTTCTGGCCCAAGTACCAATTTATCTCCAAATTCTAACCAACATGTTGGATAACTGCACGGTCTCTCATACAACGCCTCGTATGGTGCCATCCCAATGCTAGACTGGTAGCTATTATTATATGCAAACTCAACTAGATGTAGATGATCTTCCCATGACCCTCCAAAATCCAACACACAAGCTCTTAGGAGATCTTTCAAAACTTGATTGACCCTCTCGGTTTGACCATCAGTTTGGGGATGATAAGCCGTACTTAAGCAAAACTCGGTTCCCAAAGCTTCTTGCAAACTTTTCCAAAATCCACTCGTAAATAATGGATCTTGGTCACTCACTATACTCTTTGGGACACTATGGAATCGAACTATCCATTTTACATAAAGTTCAGCCAATTTCGACACCGTCCTAGTCGATTTGACAGGAATGAACCTTGCACTTTTGGTCAAACTATCTACAATTACCCAAATCCCTTCATTCCCTTCCCTAGTTCTAGGTAGTCCATCAATAAAATCCATCGATACTTGCTCCCACTTCCACGTAGGAACTTCCAATGGCTGAAGCAAACCACTCGGCTTCTTCTGTTCAGCTTTCACTAACTGACAATTTATGCACTTGGAAATGAATTTTCCAATATCTCTCTTCATCCCCTCCCAGTAGTAGACTCGCTTCATGTCCTGATACATTTTATTACCACCAGGATGAATCGTCAACTTTGAGTGATGACATTCCCTCTGAATTTCATCTCTCAATCCGTCGATATTAGGAACAACTAATCTCCCTTACTTTCGAAGCCAACTTCCTTAATCGACTTCGAACTCTTTATCTTCTGATTCTAGTTTCTGGATAAACTCAACAAGCTTTGCATCTCGCCTTTTGCTTTTACCAATTCTTTCGATAAGTGTTGGTCTTATCGCAAGCTTGACAACATTTCAGGTTCCACCTCACACATTGGCCTGAAATTAAACCTTTCCAAATACTCAAGGCTCTTCCATTCCGAAAACATCGCTCCTAAACTTGTGTGTCTTTGGCTCAATGCATCTGCAACTGCGTTACCTTTGCCAGAAGTATAGGCTATATCAAAATCATACGATGCTAGAAACTCTAACCATTGTTGTTGCCGAAGATTCAAATCCTTTTGGGAGAAAAGATAATTCAACGACTTGTGATCCGTAAACAACTCGAATCGAACTCCCAATGGGTAATGTCTCCACATCTTTTGAGCAAAGACAATTGCCGCCAACTCTAAGTCATGAGTTGGGTAATTCTTCTCATGCAACTTTAGTTGTCGACTTGCGTAGGCCACCACCTTATCCTTCTGCATTAGCACTGCTCCAAGTCAGTACCACATGCATCAGTGTATATCACCATCTCTTCATTCCCACTTGGAATGGTCAATACAGGAGCACTCGTTAGCCTCTCTTTTAGGATCTGGAACGCTTGTTCACATTTTGCATCCCATGTGAACACTTGGTTCTTCTTTGTCAATCCTATCAACGGTGCAACTACCTTGGAGAAATTCTTGATAAATCATTAGTAATAACCAGCCAACCCAAGGAAACTTCTAACATCCATCGCAATCTTAGGCCTATCCCAGTCCTGGATGGCTGCCATTTTAGCGGGGTCAACCGCTATCCCATTTCCAGAAACAACATGGCCTAAGAACCTCACTTCACTCTTCCAAAAGTCACATTTGGAAAACTTAGCCTTCAGCTGATGCTTTTGCAAGATCTCCAACACAACTCTCAAGTGCGTCTTATTTTCTTCCTCATTCCAAGAGTAAACCAGAATATCATCCACGAACACAAGCACGAACTTGTTCAACTGATCTCTGAACACTCTATTCATAAGATCCACGAAATACGTTGGTGCGTTAGTCAACCCGAATGGCATTACCAACCATTCGAAGAAACCAGATGGTGTCCTAAAAGCAGTCTTTGGCACACTATCCTTAGCAACCCTCAACTGGTGAAATCCCGTTGCCAAATCCATCTAAGAAAACACTTTGGCTTTGTGAAGCCGATCGAACAAGTGATCTATCCTTGGCAACAGATACTTGTTCTTCCTTGTCACCTTGTTCAGCTCACGATGGTCCACACATAATCTTAGCAATCCATCCGCCTTGTTTACAAATACGACCGGTGCACCCCATTCGGATACACTCCTCAAAACGAATCCTTTTCCCAAAAGGTCACTAACTTGCACCTCCAACTCTCTATGTTCCTTAGGCGTCATCCGCCTAAGTGGCATAACGATTGGTCTAGTACCTTCGACCAAATCGATCCTAAACTCGATCTCACGATGCGGCGACAACCCTTTGACCTCCTCAAAGACATCTACATACTCATTAGCGATCAACACTGATGACAGGTCTTCTTGTGGAATCCCAAGAGAATATAGATAACTCACGAAGACCCCGTCTTCGCGCTTACATCTAATCAACACCTTCCGCCCTTCCACATCCCCGACCCTCACCTCTAGCTTCTCGCAATTCACCCTTGCCGCATACCTCTTGAGCCAATCCATGCCCAAGATGATCCCTTACCCGTCGAAGTTAAGAACAAAGCAGTCACACACAAAAGAGCAACCATGACTTGATAACACTAGACCATGGCAAATCATGCACAAACTGGATGAACCCCCAACTGGATTAGTCACGATTAAT
The DNA here is from genome assembly GCA_030737875.1 of Allium sativum. Taxonomy (NCBI): domain Eukaryota; kingdom Viridiplantae; phylum Streptophyta; class Magnoliopsida; order Asparagales; family Amaryllidaceae; genus Allium; species Allium sativum. Next base: position 733,232,534 of record CM060922.1, on the reverse strand, counting down.
GGTCTATCAAAAATCTTGGGTTCCAAACCCAAGCGACAAACAAGCTCATTGCAAATGAATGAATGCGATGCTCCAGTATCAAAAAGCACACGAACTGAAACACCATTAACAGAAAGAGTACCTTGCACCACGACACCCTTTCCCTTTTCCTCTGCAGTAGGAGATCTTGAAGAAGATGGTACGGCTTCCAAAGCATATGCCCTCACAACCTGCTTGCCCTTAGATGATTTTGGACAGTCTTTCTTTTCATGCCCAGGCTTTCCACACTTGAAGCACTTCTTCTCAGCTTTGGGATTCTTGCACCCATTCGAGTAATGACCCTTCTATTGGCAGTTAAAGCAAACCACCTCACTCTTAGGCTTCTTTTGGCCATTCTTCCCTTTCTGTTGTTGTTGCTTCCGCTTCTTACTATTACCACTCTGTTGTGGCTTCTGTTCTTCCTTAGGTGCAACAACAAACATCTTCTTAGGAAACGGACTTTCATGCCTCAAAGCCTTCTCGACGATCTTCTCAAAGCTATCATCGAGGTTATCCATGAGCTAATTCCAAGATATTCATCTAACCCCAAGACAAACTTCTCGTTCTTTTGATAAGGAGTATCCACATATGAATGAGCATACTTCGACAAGGCCTCGAAGTCATAAATATAGTCAAGCATTGGTCGACCATTCTGCTTAAGCTCCATGAATCTCTTAAACAGAATACACTTTTGCATGGTGGAGATAAAATTCGCTTCAAACTTAGCTTGCAACAACTCCCATGAAATATCCTCTTCAGGAGTATCAAGTGTGACAGAGTTCCACCGGTCCATTGCTCTGCCCACTAACTGCCTTGATGCAATTTTCCTCTTTGTTGCATCATCAATGCCCAAGTCCATGAAGATCCTAACACAAGTATCCAACCACCTTTGAACCTCTTCAACTGGTTCTGTGCCTTTGAATTGTTTTCCTCTCAATGAAATAAAATCTTTGCATAGCTTTGCAAATTCTACAGCTCTAGGCACTGGAACCCCAATATCAACAGTAGCCGCCACTGGAGCGGGAACCCTATTCATGATTGCTGCCGCCATGGCCTCGAAAATGGTTGGGTAGTCTGCTTCGTCACCATTTCCCCCTCCAATATTAGCTCCCCTAGCAACATGTCATGACGGTCGTCTATTCATTCTAAATCTGCAATTTAGAATAATTAGCCACTTCCAAGAACAACTGCTAAAGGGATATAACCGCTACTACTATGTATGCTAATATATATAGTATGCATCCAACTGAAATCTACAAATACGTTTCTCATATGTGATTACGTCTTATAACTTTAGCCATGATCGTTGACCAGAGCTCTGATACCAAATGTGACGACCGCCCATAACCCCCGCACTAAACAAGAGGAATAATGCGCAAAAGGGCGTGCCGGGCAGCAATGGACGATCATCAGATTAGGTAAACAACATCGAACCTGTCGTAGAACTCACAGCGCAAGGATAAAATATAATAGAACATATATAACAGGTAATAGTAACGAGGCATCATATAACAAAATTTAGAAAACTTGCTCAACATCGTGAAAGGTTATCCAACTGATACCATAGTTTGTACATAAGTCCTCACTACAACACTCATAGAGCACTCAAACAACGGAAACAGAAATACTAGATAGTAATAAAACTGGTACGGCCAGCCTCCTGCTCGCCTCCGCACAGCAGCATTGTCCTCACTAATCACCTGTAACCTGCTACTTAGTCTGCCCATCCACAATCAGATGAATAACCCAAGGTAATAAGAGGAGACATAAAACCTTGAGTCAGACAACAGTCTTAGTGAGCGATAAAACAGCTAACAAACTTCAATAGTAAAGTATATGAGAAGGGATAGATAAACATACTAATCTACCCATGACACCAGAGAAGAAATTAACCTTATCTTCCCCCACATCGGACAGTGATAGCCTTTACTTTAAACAATTCAACTATACATCCATGAAAACTAGAACACTCATTCAATCATGGCAAAGCACTCATGACATCCAAATTATAAATCTCCTGTAAACCATCCTAATCGAACTCAACACCCCTCATGAACAAGCCCCAAAGGATTAACCAATATCAGACAAGCACCCAAGGAATATCTCCTTCGATGCTGGATAATCTACATGAGACGGTTTAAACAAAGCAACTAATCAATCATGACAGACTTTGGCTATCACCGCCAATCCTGCTTCGAAGCCATCGTTAATCGTATGACGACCAACCTTGTCATTAGTCAAGCACTAGTGGTAACCCCAGTTCTAGCATAACCTCCATACGCCTTTCAACGATACGTATGTATGTCCAACCTTGACAACTAGGCCTTTCAACGATACCCAGGGTACTCGACCTACAACTGTTCTTTTGGGTGCCCCCATCATACCCCTGCTTTGAGCCTGCTAGAACTAACGACAACGATAATATCTCGGCCTTCTCATCTCTAATCATCCAACATGACGACTTTTAATATCCCAAGCAACCGTCTCGAGCAACCATTATCCACCAACTTACAACCTTTGAGTTGTAACCTCATTCGTTGTTTTACACTGATCAACGAACACGTTCAACACTTCGAATATTCCCACTCGAATTCTCCTCGAAGCTATCACCATCACCAAGCCAAGTTACACCACTATTAACCATAGAATTTAAAAGTGATGTTAAAAACATGACCGATCAGCCCCTTCAGACCGACCCGACCTAGACTAGGCCGACCCGAACCAGTCCCTTCCTGACTTCAAACTTGACCGACCCGATCCGATCACTCCCCTCTGGAACATGGCTGATCCGATCCGGGTACCTCAACATGACCGACCTGATCAAATCACCAACATGACCGAACTGATCCGGTCACCCCTTCATCACCTCAACTTCTGAACCAACCCGACTCTTCTTGAATGAACCGACCCTTTTTGACTTGTTCTCCATGACAGGATTTGAGACCGACTCGACCCACTTATGGCCCTTCCACTTCCCGCATATATCTAATTCTACTCCGATTTCGACCAAAACTTCGCCAAACGATGAAACCGACTAAACCAAAATCATCAAACACAATCATAAACATGTCATAACATTGCTAACAACATGAATATGACGATTGCCACAAAAATGATGTAAATATCACCTAAAACCAATAAATTGAACATATTATCAAAATGAGAGATCTAACTAACATAAACATGTGAAATGACATGAAATTAACGAGTAAAACTTGATAAATTAGACCATGGGGTGATGCATATGAAAATAGACATATAATGGTGTAAATCAGGGTAAAATACTTGAATTTGATGAGAAACATGCACAAACACTCATATACTTCATTGCATTCACGTGAGAGGTGTAAATCACTCACCAATTTGCCAAAACAAGCTGAAATCAATGAAATAGGAATCCGGACAGCAAGCACCTCGCACAATCACTTTGGTCCGATGAACTCTTGCTTTAATTGATGTAGATCTAGCTTCCAATGGTGTAGATCTTCGATTTCCCTCCTTGGATTTGGATTTTTAATGGTGGAAAAGTGTTTAGAGGAAGGAGGAGCACAAGGCACCAAATGGGAGAAGAGAAACTAAACTATTTCCCATATCCATCACCCCCTATTTATAGTTTCCGCCAGCGCACTAATGGGCCTCCCCCAACAGCCCATTAGGCTCCCAAAACCTGGACAACCAACTGAAAAACCTTAAAACAACGATTTCTCCCGAACCGATGAACCAAATCCTTAATGTAACCACTCTACGGAAAGGCAATCATCAATTCCTTTCTAATGGCACATGTTTCACCCTCTGATTCGACCTAAGTCAAAAGTTATGTCATGTACAAGACTGATAGGGGGAAAATGGTCACAAACAAAGTCAGTAAAAATTATGGACATGTCTCACATCCATATAACCAACATACCAAAAGATGAAAATGGTCCAACCCTCAGGGAATAAAATAAAAATATTTTACGATCCTTCGATACATAAAATGCGTGTTGTTACAGGTGTACAACTCGAACCTCTCTCCAAGCAAATAATGATGCCACATCTTAAGCACGAATATATGGCAGCTAGCTCTATATCATGTGTTGGGTAGTTCTTCTCATGGACTCTTAGTTGTCTACCCCCATAACGCACTGCCTTCCCTTCTTACATCAGAACCGCACCAAGCCCTATACCACAGGCATTAGTGTAAACTGTAAACACCTTATTCCCATCCGACAAGGTGAAGACTTGAGCTATTGTAAGAGCCCTCTTCTGTCGTGGAAAGCAACATCACAATCTATAGACCACGAAAACACCAAATTCTTCTTTGTCAGCCCGGTGAGTGGGGCTGATATCTTAGCAAAGTCCTTAATGAACTTCCTATAATAGCCTGTTAACCCCAAAAAGCTTCTCACCTCCGTTGCATTCTTTGGAATCTGCCAGTCCTGTACTGCAACTACCTTTGCGGGATCTACTGCTATCCCTTCTTTAGAAACCACATGCCCTAAAAATCTCACCTCCTTTCTCCAAAAGTGGCATTTGGAGAATTTTACCTTAAACTGGTGCGCACAGAGAGTTTTCAAAACTTCCCTCAAATGTTGGGCATGCTCTTCCTCACCTTTTGAGAAGATCAAGATATCATCAACAAAGACCACGACAAATTTATTTGGAAACTCCCGAAACACCCTACTCATCAGATAAACAAAATAGGCGGGTGCATTCGTCAGCCCAAAAGGGATTACGAGCCATTCAAAGAAACTATCCGGAGTCCTAAAAGCGGTCTTATCTATACTATCCTCATCCACCCTCAACTGATGAAACCCCATGACCAGGTCTAACTGAGAAAATACCGAGGCACCAACAAGCTGGTCGAACAAGTCATCTATCCTCAGAAGTAGGTGCCTGTTCTTCTTGGTGAGTTTATTCAACTCTCTATAGTCCGTACACAAACGAAGCGAACCATCCGCCTTAGTTCCAAATACTACTAGAGCACCCCATTCAGATATGCTTCGTCTGATAAATTCTTTCTAAAGTAGCTCCCACACTTTCTTACTCAGCCTCCTCCTTTCCCTTGGAGCCATATGGCGCACTGGCAATGCAACTGGCTTTGCATTGTCCACCAGATATATATGAAAATCGATCTCGTGCCTCGAAGGTAAACCCCGTACCTCATCAAAGACATCAAAATAATCTTGGACTACTGGAACAGATTGCAGATCATCGATAGATGTATCAAGAGACTCTAGGAAACTAAGCATAACATAACAGACCCTTAGTGGTCACAAGAAATCTCGAGGGTCCTCCCATGACAAGTCAGAACCCTAACGACCCTTCTCTCACAATCCAGTACGTGGTAAGCCAATCCATTCCTAGAATCAACCCATAACTCATAAACTCAGGCACATAAGCGTCGCACTCAAACTCGGCGCCAAACACAGATATCCTCAAACCCCAACAAATCATAGATAAATGAGCCGAACCACCAATGGGGTTTGAGACAACTACGGGATCCACTACCATAGTAGTAATTAAGTGCAGAGATTCAATCACAGAACTAGATATAAATGAATGTGAAGCGCCAGAATCAAAATGTTTTCTAATAGGATGGTTTGAAAGAGAAATTAAAGCTTCCACAAAAATTCTTCTACCTCTATCAGAAGCACTGATCACGAGAGCATGCACCTGCCCTCCAGAAGTTCCTGCCCTTTGACCTTGTCCCTGTGATCTCTGTTTCTTTGGGCACTCCCTAGAAAAGTGTACGACCTCTCCACAGTTGAAGCAAGTGTTCTTCCCTCTTTTACAATCTTTGATCAAGTGACCCTCTTTCCCACAACTGTGACACTTCCTCTTATCCTTAGCCTTGACATTCTTTCCACCTTTCTTTTGTTGTTACTGTTGCTGCTGTCCTTTCTTAGGCCAATCCTTTCTCAAGTAGCTCCCCTACTTTCTTACTCAGCTCCCTCCTTTCCCTTGGAGCCATATGGCGCACTGGCAATGCAACTGGCTTTGCATTGTCCACCAAATATATGCGAAAATCTATCTCGCGCCTTATGGGTAAACCCCGTACCTCATCAAAAACATCAGAATAATCTCAGACTACTGGAACAGATTGTAAATCATCGATAGATTCATTGAAAGACTCTAGGAAACTAAGCATAATAGATCCTTGCAGGTCACAAGAAATCTTGAGGGTCCTCCCATGACAAGTCAGAAGCTTAACGACCCTCCTCTCATAATCCAAAATGGCACCATACATGGTTAGCCAATCCATCCCTAGAATCAACCCGTAGCCCATAAACCCGAGCACACATGCGTCACACTCAAACTCGACGCCTAAGATAGATATCCTCAAACGTCGAAAAATCATGGATAAATGAGCCGAACCACCAATGGGGTTTGAGACAATAACGGGATCCACTACCATACTAGTATTTAAGTGCAGAGATTCAACAACAAAACTAGATATAAATGAATGTGAAGCGCCAAAATCAAAATGTTTTCTAATAGGATGGTTTGAAAGAGAAATTAAACCTTCCACAAGAATTCTTCTACCTCTATCAGAAGCACTGATCGCGAGATCATGCACCTGCCCTCTGGCCTTGTCCCTGTGGTCCATGTTTCTTTGGGCACTCCCTAGCAAAGTGTCCAACCTCTCCACAATTGAAGTAAGTATTCTTCCTTCTTTTACGGTCTTTGACCATGTGACTCTCTTGCCCATAATTGTGACATTTCCTCTTATCCTTAGCCTTGTCATTCTTTCCACCTTTCTTTTGTTGTTGTTGTAGCTGCTGTCCTTTCTTAGGCCATACCTTCTTATTTTGCGTTGTTTCCTCAGCTTTTACTTCCTTCTATTCTCCCTTGTCTTCCTCATGCATCAGGGTCATATCAACAAGCCTTTCAAAAGTAGCTTCCATTGGAATGCGGGACATAGCTAACCCGTGAAGGGGTTCATTTAGCCCATTAGCAAATTGCAAAGCTTTCTTATGCGAAGTCTACCAATTACAATCCAAATCTTGCTAGTTGGTTGAATTTGTTCACATATTCTTTAACAGTCATGTTTCTTTGTTTGAGCGCCAAGAACCTCTCCATCTGCATGCTTTTCTCAACTTGGGAAAGAAATTTCATTTCAAACCTCATCCTAAAATCATCCCATATCTCCATCGGACGTCCAGCTTGGGTAACTTCCCAACAAACGATGCTTCATCTTTCAGTAGCCAAGCAACTAACTGAATTTTTCTCCGATCTTCCACTTCAAAGACTACGAACAAGTCCTCGGTCTCCTTGAGCCAATTCCTTTCCTCTACGAATGTTTTGGTTCCACGGAATGGCTTTCCTCCCATAGCATAGAAATCTTTGTAGATCTTAGCGAAATTATCTGCTCTTGGAGGAGGAGGAACGACGGGTGCACCTAGGGGAGGAACGTTTCTTTGGCCTTCGGCATGCACCGTAGCCTCTAGATACCTACGTAACCAGCCAAGTATCCTAAGCCCTTTGGAATGTTAGGTTCCCTAGACATGTTGAAACGAAAAGGAAAGAGATTTAGACAAAGGATTGAAAGATAGTACATATGGCTTTGGGGAATATGTTTTTCAAAACAGACTTTTCTTTTTGAAAATTGCCTTCTTTTAAAACCTTTTTGAAAATAATTTTCAATTTTTTTATCTAATTTGGTAACCTTCAGCTCTGATACCAAGTGTGACACCTCACGTCTGTTAATGTCACTCACAAAGGGAATGCATTAAATTTCGTGAAGCGTTATAGGTAAACGAAAATATTACAAGACAGATATAAAAATGACAACGGAACTAAAAACTTTATTTAACATAAAACAACGTCGTCTGAAAACATCACATGTCTGAAATACATAAAAACCATAACGTCATTGAAACTACCATCTTGTACTTTAAAACATCAAAGTACATAAAAGATGCAAAATTTCCCTAAATAAAATATAGCCATAGTAATAAGGATAGGAGCTTGAGCGATACATCTAAGCAACTCGAGCAAAGTGAAAGCAGAATCACGGTCAAACCTGAGTACTCCAACCCTGAGAACCTAAGGGGGAGGGGACGCAAGAAAGAAGAGGAAACAAAAAGGGTCAGACACAAAGTCTGAAGAGTCCAGTTACTTTTAGCAAGTAAATAAGTAAAAGTAGCATGACATGCGTATAAAGTGGATAAAAGAGAGATAACAACATATAAGGTAAGTATGACAAGGTAAACATGATAGAGTGTATACTTCTCTAAAAATTTCTCTGCACTAATACTAGTATCACCAGAATGAGATGATCCCAACAAATATAAGATGATAGACTCAGGCATACGTCCAGATGTATCCTAACCACTACCCTAATCGATCGGCTCCCTACTCCACGTAGATACTCTATGTCGGCCCCACCATAGGATGTATCATGTCCTATAGTGGCAACCCTTCATTGATATGCACAGCCATACCTACAGGTGAAACGACCCAAACTTCCCCATAAAGGAAATCCCAGAATGAATTGAGAACACGACAAATCAGAACGCAAACATAAGAACATTTCACTGCTTATTACAACAATTACATCAGAGTACAAGAATATAACAGAGTATGAATAAATATTACACATTGGAAAATGTCAGAGATTCAAATTACAATGGCAGCAGAAAAATAATACATAACACAACTGAAAGAAATACACGGATACAGAGCTTTCCGATTATAGTTCCAGCCGTAAATCCAAGATCTTGTGAATATAATATCTGCAAAACCAAAACTAATAGCTGCCCGTGTGGAAAATAGGAGCACCCAGAGTTTGGGTTAAAACAATAAACTCCAGGTCAGTCATGTGACTGGTGTGAGAACTAAAACAGTTATTAAAACTGTACTTTACAAATAAAGTAAGTCAAGGGACCACGCTGTATAACACGGAATGGGTTTTCTCCCAAGAATACCAGTGCATAAACGAGCAGCGCAATGTTTTTTAAAAAATGAAGCTATTATAAGACTCAGGTCCCATCACACAATGCAATGCAAGCCAGAGGATAGAGTTTTTCCTTATAACAGCCAAACAAGCTTGATACGTTTAAAACAAATCATTTTATATTATTATAAGTGCGTAATGTTAAAAACAACTTCAAATATAAATGTATCAATCATAGACAACATAGTATCCCATACTACTATGTTGCCATACTAGTTCTGCAATTAAAACCACAAAGTCACGTATTGGAAGTTGGATTTCCATCATGAACCAAGGCAAGGGATCATCCTTACCGAATTCGAGACAATCTAGCCTACCATGTCTCAGGCTACAGTCGCAACTGCACCTAGGAAAATGCAGGGCCAATCCACACTTGGTGGATTAGTAATCCTTTGAACAATATGTTTCCCCACCCTATGGGGCGTAATGGTCAGTATGTCGACCATATCATCCATCGGCCCCGTAGTGACCGATATATCTGAGATACCTCGCTTTCCAACAACCACATAAGTAAAAATGTCTGGGCTCCATACAATGACACAACTCCTAGCTAGAAAGAAACGCATGTCCTTTCTGCCGTCCTTCAATCCGTTTCTGGTTCATACCAGGGTGTGAAGCTCGCGAATTAACGCTATACACAAAGCTATGCCATTTAAGGCTGTGTTTTGTCCATCAACCACAAGACTTTTCTTTTCAACTGAAGCCTTGATCATTTGCATCTCAACATGTCACACAAGCAATTCACGCCATGCGACTGTTGTCCATCGATATATAACTTCTGAGCTCGTATGTCTCAAAGAAGGGTGTTAAGCAAGAGAATAAATTCTCCGCCACCAAACAAATATATATTTAATAGAGATCAATCAACATAGAATAAAATCCAATGTCAGACACACATCCATTTACAAGTTCGTTCTGGGTCTGGACAAAACCGGAGGCACCTTATTCCTCATCCCATATGTCTAATACAGGAGAGAGGTCCTCGCATATCCGGTCGATCTCCAAGTACGTTTGGATGATCACCACTTATTACCTCGTCTTGGGTGTACGACCCAATCAAGACTCCAAACGATGGGAAGACCTCCGGTCTTCAACCACCATCCTCATCGTTGTATCAATTATTCAGAATGGGATAAACCCGTTCTTTCTGAATAACTCGCGTACCTTATAAACAAGTGCTATAAAAACACAACATACGCCTCATTCCAATCTAGAATATTCTTTTATTCAAATATTCTTTTCACAATTTTAAACCAAATTAAGGTTTTCCAAACTATTCGGGATTAGCGAACCTTACCGAAGAAATCATTTATTATATTTCCTAATCCCAACCTATTCATCCCATGGAGAAAAACTGATAATACTCCATATCTAACACCACGGTGTTATCGGTAAAATTTAATCATCATTTCATGTTCAAATCTAATTAAAGATTTAACTATCGCTTGGCGCGAAACTGGTGATACTCCATTCTCGATCATTCTCCAAATTTGATAATTTAAATGATCACATTCTCATTTCAATCTAATTAAAGATTCATTAAAACTCCACTTAGTTTTAATCTTCGCAAAAATCAATATTAATGATTATTTTACTTTGGGAAATCAAATATGCCACATCAACAGTCTACACCATACCATTGATTTCTGCCGATATACAACCTATAAGCTTGTACGTCTCTAGAAGGGTGTTAATCAAGAGAATAAATTCTCCGCCACCAAATAGATATATATTTGGCAGAGATCACAATACAGTTCAAAATACAATGTTAGACATGTAATCCTGTCTTTAACTGGGTTAAAGAACCAATGTCATTTAAAACACAATTCACGATAAACCCAAAATCACATTCCGTTAATGATGGAATCTTCACGGAAAACAGATCAATATATAATTGATATCAATTTCCATATCCGACTAGTAATATAAATGGAATAACGATAAAGCCTTTTAAATTCCATACATATTAACAGTCTTTCTCCACAGAAGTTCACTTCGATTATTACCAGATCGAATTCCATTCAATTCCAATTTAATATTTTAAATTGGAAAACTTTACTTTGGAAAATTTCCATTAAATCTTAATAAAAAGATTTATAAATTCCAAATCACATTTCACTGTAAACCGAGTTAAAGAACAAGTGTTATTTAAAACACCGTTCATGATAAACCCAAAAATCCAATTGTTTTATTCAATTCCAATTAAATATTAATTAATTGGTAAACTTCACTAAATCTTAATTAAAAGAATTATTCCTCTCTCAACTGGGTTTAAGAACAGTGTTAGTAAAGACATCGTTCACGACAAACCCAAAATCCCATTTGTTATTAAATACAAGGCTCTGAATAGAAATTATATCGGCTTATATTCAATATCAAATTCTGAAATCAACAAATATCATATTGGAAATAACGATGTGTGTATATATATCTTCCAAATTTCCATAACAATATCCGTATAATCACGGAATCCAATATTGAAATATTCTGAAAATGATTTCCATTCCAAATATCTTCCAATTTGTTCATTGGAAATTTTTTGTTATATTAAAACCATTCACAAATCCAAATTATTTTATTTAAAAATTATTGGATTTCAAATCTAGTTAATAACTAGTTCATTTTGATAAAAATATATTTTTATCTTTACGAACGTGGAAATTTTCATCCAAATTCTTTACCAGTCATTTATTATGATTTTACACAAATTTTTAATAATTTTATTAAGGCCCTTTCAGTCGATTTCCATAAACGGTCATCGAACTGCACTTACAACGACCTTTTCCAAATTTGATTTGGACATAATTCCAGATCCAACCTTTAGAAAATCTCTTATATTCGTTGGAAAGCTCTTTTCGATACGAACTCAAAGGTTCCGGTTTTAGGAGAATCCGACGGTCGGATCTCCCGTAATGTCATTTCGAAGTCAATGGTCGAAATTCGCGAACGGTCGCGGAGGTGCGCGATCTATTCAGGCCATTAATATATATATATATATATATATATATATATCGTCGATTCCCATTTAAAACGTATTTTATAAATCGTTTACAAATTCGTTTTAAAACAATTCATTTTCATTTTCAATTTTAAATCAAAATTGAATACTCCTTATCATTATAATATATAAATTATAATATTTTCAAAATACCAGATTTTGAAATCATTTCCTTTTCGATATTCATTATAAAAATGAATAAAATCGATATAAATATCGTTCGTGTTAAAATGATGCAAAACTAATCAACATGGCTTCATATATTTCAATATTTTAGTGTCTATCCAAAATCGAACATCAAATTCATATTTTAATCCTTTATTGAATATTATTTTAAGATATTCGTTATTTTAAAATATTCATTCTTTCCTAATTGGAATCAGTCACAGTCAATTACCATATAATGTTTTTTATATGGATTTCATACACACATGTACACAACAATAACCATACACAGTCAACCATCATCCAGATTGCATTACACAACTGCATAAGCATTAAATATAAATAATTAACCCTTACAACAGACTGTCAACCAATCAATTGACTTACAACTAAACAATTGGGATTAGTGTACGTCAAATATCATCCCATATCCGTGTGGGGTTTCAACCATCAAATAATTATTATTATTTGTGCACTTGGGAGATGTTTAAAAATTATCATCCCAATAGATATCCTAAAAATCGACGAGCATAAACAAGTCGTCCGACCTGTAATTCGATGTGCAAACTTATTTTTAACTACCCAATAATTATTTTATTTATCACAGTTATAAGCTAAAAATAATATTTTCAACTAACTAAATTTTTCTACCACTTTTTAGAAAATTTCGGCTGCATAACGGAACGATACTAGAACCGGAATAAGGTCTAGCCTTATCCCTCGCCTAATACTGGCTCGCGCCATTACATCAACCAATTCACATCCAAATCAAATCCAATTTTACAATCACAATCAAATCACGTAGAACATCCAAATAAATACTCAACTACCCCAATGCTATTTACGGCGTCATAAGTGGCTATTCACGGAGTATGGAATCCGTGTGTCGGTAATATCCAGACATCGCTTTCAATTTATGTGATTGTCTGAATTCAAGTGTTGAACTCCATATAATTCAAATCACATAATATGGTTTGTACAATAAATAGTATCGGGGGTTTCTAAGCCCCGTCTGCATCCTAAATTATTTTTAATTGTAAAATAAATAAAGTGAGAAGGAGTTCTCACCTTTGGTTTCCACTCTGTCATTCTTTAATGGACGATTTGGATTCCATCATGTTTCTAGTCAGTTCCATCGCAATCTGTTTCAAGCGGTATATATATTAAAAATCATATTTTTACAGCGCTATATATATATATATATATATTAAAAATCACATTTTTACACTGTGTAATTTCTTTAAAAAAATATTGTTATTTTTATTTTTTTAAAACAATGCTATATATAAATTTAAAAACAATGCTTTATATATTTTTAAAAATCATATTTCTAATAAAGCTCTATATATATTTAAAAACCACATTTTTAATAACTCTACATATACAATAAAAATCACATTTTTATATAAAGCTATATATATTAAAAATCACATTTTTACACTAAGCTATATATAATAAAAATCCTATTTTCATATTCTCTATATATAGTAAAAATCCTATTTTTATATTACTCTATATATAGTAAAAATCCTATTTTTATATTACTGTATATATAATAAAAATCCTATTTTTATATTATGTTTGTATTTTGAAAACAATTTTATTTATATATTTAAAACAATGTATATTTATATTTTTAAAACAAAGGTATTTTATTTAAAAATTGCATTTTTAAAACCAAATCTATTTATATATTAAAATTTCATTTATTGTTATATATTACAAAATTTATTAATTAATTACACAAAGGGAAAAAAGCTCACTATTTTCCTTCTGATATTGCTCCATGTTGTAGTGGTCGTCTAGAGGATTCCAACGCCACCAGTTTCATTGAATTCTGATAACGTAGTAAAAAGATATAGCATTTTTAACTTTTGATAATTAAATAAAGTGATTAATTAAAATAATTAACCAAATTATTAACCTTAATCCCACTGTTAACTACGTCTTCCTCGTCCAGGTGAATCACGCAAAACCTAACCCATCGTTCAATCTTAGGGTTCGATATTCCCTCCACCTCGTCGCGTCGTACCATGATCAAACCATACTACATTGACCGCCGCTATGACCTCCGCTGGCGCCAACACCCTTTTCCAGCTCGAGGGCCTCACCGCGCTGCAATTCAAGTGAGAACGTTGGTGGTTTGCGTGGAGATTTTAGGCGATTAACAGCATGAAAAATGATCACATCCGATAGAAATAGTGATCTCAGTATTCTTTTCAATTTTTCCTTTGAATGATTTGAACGATATTGAGTAATTTAATCGTGGTTAAGGAGCGATTTTCTGAACCCATTCCGCCGTTTATCAGAAGGCTGCGGCGGCTCTAGTTATGAGATTAGGGTTTAAGAAAACAAACGTTTGTATATATTATATAATTTAAATTAATGTTTAATTCATAAAATACTTGTTTAACCATTCAGACTCCAAACCAAACCCAACGACCATCGCCCCTAGCTAAATACCCCCATTTCGGACATAATGGGATATGTTTCGTAAGCCAATTCGACTGTTTTGATCAGTTTTCATCAAAATTAATATAACATTCAAAATTGATTTCAATGTACATTTTAATTTACCGGGGCCACATACTGACTTCAAAAATTCCAGAAAAATAAATCTAGCTATGTTTTGACGGTATAGTCCTAACAAAACTAATTTCGTCGAATTTGGAGACCGTTTGAGAAACAAGTCATTTTCCAGTCGATTAAACTCAAATTGAAAGTGCCAAACACGTTTAAATTTACCATGCTCACATATTAATTCCAAAAATTATGAAAATTGGAATCTAACAATAATTTGACAATCCGGATCCAACAAAAGTTGTTTCGTCGAAAAGGGAGGTCGTTTGCAAAATCGCTATTTTTAAGGGCTTTAAATAATATATAATATATATAAATTCCATAACGACTATTTTAAATTTTAAACTGGACATAACTTTTTATTCCCGTTATGAAATCTGAATTTTTCACATTCTTTAGAAAGATATAATTAAATAGATTCAAATATTTCTAGTTTTACAGAAACTCGGTTTATTTTTAATCCTATACATTCATTTGAAATTTAAAATCGAAATTTCAAACTGTCGCTCCATTTCAAGCTCGTTATATAATTAAAATAAATTTATTTGTTCTAACTTCGATTAAAATAAATTTTTAGTCATTATTATTTTAAATAAATCATTTTAAATATTCAAAATCCATTAAAATAGCTAAAAAAAAAAAATGGTTCTGAAAATCCGGGTTGTTACAACCCCCTCCCCCCACTTAAAATCTTTCGTCCTTGAAATGGAACGGAGCTGAAAGTTGTTTAACTAACTAACTCAACTTTCATTCTGTCTTTCATTCTTCAACTTTTCAGTTTCTATGAATTTCTAATTTTTCAAAAATTTGGTTAACACCCTAAATTTCCGAAAAATTTCGCCATAACCTCCTTTTTATGGGGAGACCTTTAAAACCGAAACTTGCCTCGCAGGGCCCTCACTAATCCAAAAGAAATAGAAAAAGCCAAGTGGCTAGCCAATCGGTTCATAAAATCATCAAAACCTAATAAATTAGTAAACATGTACCTATTTGTCGGGCACACAATTTTATTCCTCTTCTTAGCTTCCTTGCTATGACCTGTTCACATATATATGTACATGTATGCAATTTCAAACAATTTTCAATGCAATTCAATATTTGATTCAATATGGCTTAATTCAACTTTCATTTTCCTATTGGTTTCAATTTTCAATGCAATTCAATATTTGAGTCAATATGGCTTAATTCAGCTTTCATTTTCCTATTGGTTTCAATAATTTTATCAGTTAAACTAATAATCCAACAACACAACCAGCAATCAGTTAGTTGATTAAATTTTCAAATATACAATTTTTATATAGTCAAAAATCATATTTTTGATGCCAAATCACAAACAATTAACCCTATCTTGTTTTGGTTCTCATACCAGTCAATTGGAAATATATAGACATCCAACTTTCGAAACTCGAAAACAAACTACTGATGTTTTACAGTCATCGGTGGAATCATCCCCGGGCGACTAGAGTGTGATTCTATGTCTATCCAGTATATTTGAGGCTTCGAATACCCACTAGCTTGGCATATATTCAAAATCTCCATATACTCGATTGTCCAAAAATCAATATAAAAATAATATTCAAATACGTATAATAAGATTTAAATTTTCAAAACAAAATTTGTTTCCATTTTTATTTTAAAAATAACACTCTTTCAACTCATTCTAGGATACTACTGATCCCATCTCTAACGAGTCATTCTTACTGGATATTACTAATCCAACCTCTGATGAATTCTTTCCTTTGGTTTTAATGTGTCTTGCTCTCGACCTCTGTAAACCAAAGCTTTGATACCAAACTGAAACAACCTAAACTTCCCCATAAAGGAAAGCCTAGATTGAATTGAGAACATGACAAATCAGAATGCAAACATAAGAACATTTCATTGCTTATAACAACAATTACATCAGAGTACAAGAATATAACAAAGTATGAATAAATATCACACATTGGAAAATATCATAGATTCAAATTACATTGGTAGCGGAAAAATAATACATAACACAACTGAAAGAAATACACGGATACAGAGCTTTCCGAGTATAGTTCCAGCCATAAATCAAGGATCCTTTGAATATAGTATCTGCAAAACCAAAACTACTAGTTGCCCGTGTGGAAAATAGGGGCACCCAGAGTTTGGGTTTAAACAATAAACTCCAGGTCATTCATGTGACTGGTGTGAGAACTAAAATAGTAATTAAAAACGTTACTTTACAAATAAAGTAAATCAAGGGACCACGCCGTATAACACAGAACGGTTTTTCTCCCAAGAATACTAGTGCATAAACAAACAGCGCAATGCTTTTTTGAAAAATGAAGCTATTATAAGACTCAGGTCCCATCACACAATGCAACGCAAGCCGAAGGATAGAGTTTTTCCTTATAACATCCAAACATGCTTGATACGTTTAAAACAAATCATTTTATATTATTATAAGTGCGTAGTGTTAAAAACAACTTCAAATATAAATGTATCAATCATAGATGGCATAGTATCACATGCTACTATGTCTCCATACAAGTTATGCAATTAAAACCGCAAAGTCACGTATTGGATGTTGGATTTCCATCATGAACCAAGGCAAGGGATCATCCTTACCAAATTCGTGACAATCTAACCTACCATGTCTCAGGCTATAGTCGCAACTGCACCTAGGAAAATGCAGGGCCGGTCCACACTTGGTGGATTAATAATCCCCTAAACAATACGTTTCCCCTCACTATGGGGCGTAATGGTCAGTATGTCGACCATATCATCCATCGGCCCCATAGTGACTGATATATCCGAGGTACCTCGATTTCCAACAACCACATAAGTAAAAATGTATGGGCTCCATACCATGACACTGCTCCTAGCTACAAAGAAATGCATGTCCTCCGTGCCGTCCTTCAACCCGTTTCTGGTTCATACCGGGGTGTGAAGCTCGCGAATTAATTCTATACACAAAGATATGCCATTTAAGGTCGTGCTTTGATCATCAACCACAAGACTCTGCTTTTCAACAGAAGCCTTGATCATTTGCATCTCAGCATGCCACACAGGCAATTCACGCCATGCGTCTGATGTCTATCGATATATAACCGCTGAGCTCGTACGTCTTAGAGAAGGGTGTTAAGCAAAAGAATAAATTCTACGCCACCAAACAGATATATATTTAATAAATATCAATCAACACAGAATAAAATCCAATGCCAGACACACATCCATTTACAAGTTCGTTCTGGGTCTGAACGAAACCGGAGGCGCTTTATTCCTCGTCCCATATGTCCAATACAGGAGAGAGGTCCTCGCATATCCGGTCGATCTCCAAGTACGTCTGGATGATCACTACTTATTACCTCGTCTTGGGTGTACAGTCCAATCAAGACATGTAACACCCCACCTCCGCTAGGGTCACTCACAAAGGGAATGCACTAGGTTTGGTGAAGCATTATCGAGGTAAACATGCACAGAAATATTACAAGACAGAACATATATAAAACAGCGGAAGTAAAACAAATTTCATTACCTTATAAAATAAGGTCTAAAGCCTTTTACATCAGAATACATCAAAACCTATCTTGCAATAGTAAAGAAGCATAAAAACATTTCATAAATTATTCCCCAAGTAAAACAGTAAAGTAGCCATAGCCAAGAAAAGTCCAAGCCATGTGTGATGATCTTCAGGCAGAAGAAGTCCGAACTAGATAACAGTGTTTCCTCCCTGAAACATGGGGGGGAAACGGAAGACAAATAGGCGAAACAAAACGGGGTCAGTCATAAAGACTGGTAAGTCCTATCTACTTCCAGTATAAAAACAGGTAAAGGTAACATGACATGCATAAACTGAAAGTAAACATAAGGATGATGACAAGGTAGATAAGCTAAACCAAGATAACTGGATGAACTACTGTAGCAAGATAGGCAAGGTATCATGATGAACTACATGTCAAGATAAATCAAGGTATCACATCGTCAGGTTTCTATCAAGTATACTATCCCAAGGTATCTATCATGTATAACATCCCAAGGTATTTATCATGTATATTTGTTCTGCACCCCTCGTACTAGTATCCCAACCCGCGTCATGTGTCAACTATGAATGTCCCTTGCCTAATGTCATGTAATGGCCCATGTCAACCTAATATATAGCATATGTAGGTTTTCCCAACTTGTATGTTCTTCCCATGTACAAGTTCAGTCCTTTGCCGTAGGCCATACGGGCTTTCCCATGTAAATCTATACCACCTCAACGTAGTACCATTTTAACCTTGAAGTTGTTTTGGACTGCTACCCTTGATCTGGTTATGTTTTCTTACCATGAACTATCGCGCGTTCACTTAGGATTTATGCCACCTAGGACCACTAGGGATTACGCTACCTAATGAACATTTCCGTGTCTCGGTTTGGGTTCAAGCCACCTAGGGCCACTAGGGATTATGCCACCCGTCAACCGCGCCCTTTATCCCGCGTATGTATCGTGAATCGTTTTCCATGTCTAGACGCACATGTTCCTCAATGCGCCATCCGAGTTCCGTGCCAGGGCAAATCAAGAAATACGGAACTCGATCGGGAGCTTTAAGTCTTCTGCTGATGCAGGTATCAAGGTCTGTTTTTGTACCCGTGGCTATGGTCCCACGTGACCCCTCCCTCAACTACTGAAAGGCAATCCAAGAAAAATCATGTATGAGAACCACATCCCGGCCCCACTATAGCCCCACTTTCCTATGGGCCAACCTCACCCATGACTTGATAGCAAGAACATGGTCTGTTGGGGGTTCCCTGCCTTTCCGTTCGTACGCGATTGACTAAAGATGGTAGGTAGTCGAGGACGCGCTATCCAGGGCAAAATCAAGTATCGTCGACTCCACGCTAATCCATCCCAGTCTTTAGGTCGCTCGCATAGCAACCAAGGCATACCCTTGGCTCTTCTACCGCAGACCTTAACCCCTGTGAGGCCGGGTTTCATGGACCATCTGCCACCTCATAGAGGGATACCAAGAGTACCCTCACATCCCCCGAAGCTACCGCTTCGTCACCCAGTTCGTTGGAGCCTTTATCTAAGTCAGATAATTTGCTCCTCCTCGTGTTTTAAGCGATGACCTACCGTACCGGGTTACTCATCCATTCATGAACTAGTCCCATGTCTTTGGCTAAGAATTATTACTTAGTTATACTTAACTAAGGTTCACCACTTAGCTTCATTTCCCCGTTACCCTTGATTAACTACGATTTTCTACCTAGTTCCTCTACTAGGGTTTTGCCTATTGGGTTAAGTGTTGTTATTCAAGTTCATGGCTTAGCCCGCCTATGAATCATGTCAAGATTGGCTAAGTATTCAGGTCCAAGACCAAGCCCTACAAGTTGGTTAAGTATACCAAGAAGCTCATGACTTAACCCTATTCAATCATCAAGTCAATTTAGTTAAGTACTTGTTTATCCTAACCCTATCAGGTTATCGTGTTAGATTGGTTAAGCACAGATTATCTTAACCTCATCGGATTATCGAGTCGGATTGGTTAATTATAGGTTAACTTAACCCCATCCACTAATCGTATTATAACGGTTGAGTATTTTTAAAAGGTCCTATGACTTAACCCTATCAGGTCCGCATATTAGATTGGTTAAGTATAGGTTACTTAACCTCATCAAATCATCATGTATAATTGGTTAAGTATAAGTTACTTAACCTCATTAAATTATCTTGTTAAGTTGGTTAAGTATTGGCTACTTAACCCCATTGAATTACCAAGTTTAGATCGGTTAAGTGTTTAATTTAACCCCATCGAAGTACCGTGTTTAGATTAGTTAAGTGTAGGTTACTTAATCCCATCTAATTACCGTGTTTAGATTAGTTAAGTCTAAATTACTTAACCCCATCTAATTACCAAGTCAGATTAGTTAAGTGTAAATTACTTAACCCCATCCCCTAATCATCTTGTATGGTTAAGTGTCATTAAGAAATCAAGCCCGATCCCACTTAACCTACCCATTCGTGTCATATCGGTTAAGTGTCATTAGTCAAATTTACTTAACCTTATCATGTGGCATTAATTTAATTAATGCACTCTCAACCTCTCACATTAGACCTTGTTGTGGTTACTAGTTAAGCCGGGCGAGTCCGGGTAGTTTTACACCACAACCTAGTCTAACCTCGGGTCTTAAGCGCGACATGACCAACTTCTCACATTGGATCCTATTGTTTGTAGCCACTAGTTAAGCCGGGCGGGTCCAGGTAGATTTATGCTACAAACTCAACCCAACGTCGAGTTGGCCACTTTCATGTTTGGTCTAGTGTCATATTACACTTACAACCCATACGTGTCTAGCCCCAAGTTCCATGTTTTCGTACGTGTCATGTTCATGTTTAAGTGTTTCCAAGAGTGTCACATTTTCATGCAACCCCATGTCAAGTTTTCGTGCCACATACAAGTTAAGTTTTCGCGTCACGTTCACGTTTGTCTAACTACCCCAAAACATGCACGATGCCACGACGGGGTTGGCTTCAAACATGCATGGTATCATCAAGGGATTGGCCTTGTACATGCATACTATCATATAGGGGTTGGCCACAAGCATGCACAATGTCATAAAGAGGGTAACTTGCATAAGTGTTCATGTCATAAACCTATCATGAAGGGATAAACATGCACATGTTACTTATGTCATAAAAATGGTAAACTTGCATATTATCATAAGGGACTTCGGGTTCATATACTTGCATAGCCTCAAAGTCACATTCATGCACATGTTTCATGAGTCAAAGTGGTTTCAAGTGTGCATGCTAACATACCACAAGTAAAGGCCCAATCTTGCATGGCAAACTAGGTCCAATGCAACATGAATAGCATGGTTTAATCACTAAAACACAACCTAAAGTCCTATGTTCATGTTAAAGGAGAAAACTAGGCTCGCATAGGTTATAGCATTCATGTTTAACCACATTTTATTCCATGCCATGATTAAACTACCGTTAACATCTCGAAGTAGCTAGAACTTACATAGCGAGGCTTAGAGGGTGCGCATGAATCGTCTTGACGATGAAAGGTGACTCCTTTGATGAAGAACCGTCATGAATTTGCCGTAGCAACGTTGATCGAGCCTCTATTTGGTGTAGCAAGCTTGCACCTTTCGATTCGGATCCGATTTGCATGTATAGTCTCTTGGAGTTGGAGATGGAGGCCATGATCACTTGGCATTTGTGCAGCACTTCGTGGCATGAGTGATTTGTGAGGGTTTAGGGTAGGCTTAGGGGTCTTTTTATAGAGATTAGGAGTAGTTTAGGCCGTTAGATTAACCCTAGGATAGATCCAAGCCCTCAAAAATCGTCACAAGCCTCCAAAACAGAACCTAGGAGCCAAAACCAGAAGCAGGCGCACCAGGTCGCTGGTTCGACCTGGGGGGGTCGACCCAGGGGTCGACACCCATGTCGACCCCCTGGAGGGGGGGTCGACCCCGGGGTCGACACCCATGTCGACCCCCTGAAGGGGGGGTCGACCCAGGGGTCGACACCCTGTGTGTCTGGCGGGAATTTTCCCGCCTTCTCTTTCTGGGCTGAATTTCAAATCTGTTTTCGGATTTGAATTTTTCGTGAAACTTCGCGAGGCCATATCTCGGTCATACGGACTCCGATTTATGAAATTTCGGACTCTATTTCGCGTATTTTTCCGAGACGAACGCAATGGCGCAACCCGTTTATCCTGATTTAGATTTTATAATTTAATTCTGCCTTGATTCTTGTCTTAACACGTTGTTTAAAATTCGGGTTGTTACATTCTCCCCTTCTTTAAGGATTTCGTCCCCGAAATATCCAAGTTAGGAAGAACGCATCCTACCATCCATCATCCATCTACTCAAAACATCATCCACAGGCAAACATTGTCCTTAGACGATTTCTAATGTCATATGAACATATGCAAAACGTGTGTGTATATGCTCCTTAGCTAATTCTAATGATCAGGCCTGAATGATCTTTCTAATGCAAAATATGTTTAGTACCATGAGTCCAACATGTATGCAAATAGTCCTAGTCATATAAGTACTATATGCGTGCACAAACATCCATCCACATGCAACATCCACATGATAACATATTCAATTTCATCCATAAACAAGTATAAATACTCGTGCATATGCAATGTGAAATGTGCCTGAGTCGATCTAGTATCAAGTGTGTATTCGCGCATCCACGAGCAACCACTTGCAACCATTTGCAACCATATCAAACATAACATGTTTCAAATACATGTTTACATCCATAGGGTTCTACCTAAGGTTCCCAAGACAGGATCGAGAAGATAAACAAGACAAACTCCTTACGGGGTTTGCAACAGAAACAGGACCGAGAGGATATGCACAAAAAGATAACATGCGAGCAAGCTCTACAGGAAAAACCAGGGATCAAGGATACACTCTTTAAAAAGAGGTACGATGCGCGTGTCTAGCTTTATGTCTTCTAAGTCGCGTTTCCTTGAGCTTAATTCCTCAGTGCCTTGACCATCTTTTTAACTCCATGATTTCGTAGCTCCTTGATTCCTATTTCCAAGATATGAGTTAGAACTCATTTCATTGTCGCCTCTTATTCCACTTTCACTTATCCTTTCCTTAGTATACTTGGCTCAAACGCATCCACTTACTCATGCAAGCTCTCCAAAATTCACTAGGGAATTCTGGATCTCGTTTGCCGATGCCAATCCATGTTGCCAAGAGTACTTACTAGGGTGATTCCCATAACTCATGCATAAGAGAAACGAACCATCCGCCTTAGCGGCGAATTCTATTCGAACGGATTACCAACAACTGCATCCCGAGATTCTAGGTAACTAACCATGACAGAACCCGAAAGGTTACATGAGACTTCTAGGGTATCACCAAGGTGAGTCGAGAGTCTAACTACCCTCTTTCCAAAACCGAGAATGGCACCCCTTATTGGGTGACCACTTTATCCCTAGAATCCATCCGTAGCCGAGACATGTCATTCTCAAATCCAAACAAGTCATGAAGAAATGGACCAACTCTCCAACCAGATTTTTGGGACAAAAACTGGGATCCTCTACCATGCTAGTACTAAGGTGCAGAGACTCAACTATCCAAGCAGACTTAAATGATACGATGATCAAGACAAAGTCTGGATGGGATGATAGAAAAGAACAACTAAACCTTTACCAGAAACGGTACCATCTCTTTTAGGTTCCCTGGAAATGGGAGCGTACAATTGCCCTCTCCGATGATCTTGTCCTCGTCCTCCTTGATGGAGTAAGCCAAACCAACAAGTTGCTTATCCTTAAACTCGCGTCCTTTATCCTTACACTTATTATCCTTCCTTGTACCACGGCAACAGGTCTCCCGAGAACCACCTCCATCGTACGGAAAACACCTACGTGGCTAGACAAAGATTAGTCACAGTTAGAACTACTGTGACTACAGATGAAGGAAAGAAAGGAAAAGAGATTCAATCAAGGAATCAAAGGATAGTGCTAATGGCTTTTAGGGAATAGCCTTTAAAAACTTTTCTTGAAAAATGCTTCTTTGTAAACGGTTTTTCAAATAGTTTTCAGAAGGTTTTAAAAACTTTTGCCCAGTCTGGTAACCTTCTGCTCTGATACCAAATGTAACACCCCACCTCCGCTAGGGTCACTCACAAAGGGAATGCACTAGGTTTGGTGAAGCATTATCGAGGTAAACATGCACAGAAATATTACAAGACAGAACATATATAAAACAGCGAAAGTAAAACAAATTTCATTACCTTATAAAATAAGGTCTAAAGCCTTTTACATCAGAATACATCAAAACCTGTCTTGCAATAGTAAAGAAGCATAAAACCATTTCATAAATTATTCTCCAAATAAAACATTAAAGTAGCCATAGCCAAGAAAAGTCCAAGCCATGTGTGATGATCTTCAGGCAGAAGAAGTCCGAACTAGATAACAGTGTTTCCTCCCTGAAACCTGGGGGGGAAACGGAAGACAAAGAGGCGAAACAAAACGGGGTCAGTCATAAAGACTGGTAAGTCCTATCTACTTCCAGTATAAAAACAGGTAAAGGTAACATGACATGCATAAACTGAAAGTAAACATAAGGATGATGACAATGTAGATAAGCTAAACCAAGATAACTGGATGAACTACTGTAGCAAGATAGGCAAGGTATCATGATGAACTACATGTCAAGATAAATCAAGGTATCACATCGTCAGGTTTCTATCAAGTATACTATCCCAAGGTATCTATCATGTATAACATCCCAAGGTATTTATCATGTATATTTGTTCTGCACCCCTCGTACTAGTATCCCAACCCGCGTCATGTGTCAACTATGAATGTCCCTTGCCCAATGTCATGTAATGGCCCATGTCAACCTAATATATAGCATATGTAGGTTTTCCCAACTCGTATGTTTTTCCCATGTATAAGTTCAGTCCTTTGCCGTAGGCCGTACGGGCTTTCCCATGTAAATCTATACCACCTCAACGTAGTACCATTTTATCCTTGAAGTTGTTTTGGACTGCTACCCTTGATCTGGTTATGTTTTCTTACCATGAACTATCGCGCGTTCACTTAGGATTTATGCCACCTAGGACCACTAGGGATTATGCTACCTAATGAACGTTTCCGTGTCTCGGTTTGGGTTCAAGCCACCTAGGGCCACTAGGGATTATGCCACCCGTCAACCGCGCCCTTTATCCCGCGTATGTATTGTGAATCGTTTTCCATGTCTAGACGCACATGTTCCTCAATGCGCCATCCGAGTTCCGTGCCAGGGCAAATCAAGAAATACGGAACTCGGTCGGGAGCTTTAAGTCGTCTGCTGATGCAGATATCAAGGTCTGTTTTTGTACCCATAGCTATGTTCCCACGTGACCCCTCCCTCAACTACTGAAAGGCAATCCAAGAAAAATCACGTATGAGAACCACATCCCAGCCCCACTATAGCCCCACTATAGCCCCACTTTCCTATGGGCCAACCTCACCCATGACTTGATAGCAAGAACATGGTCTGTTGGGGGGTTCCCTGCCTTTCCGTTCGTACGCAATTGACTAAAGATGGTAGGTAGTCGACGACGCGCTATCCAGGGCAAAATCGAGTATCGTCGACTCGACGCTAATCCATCCCAGTCTTTAGGTCGCTCGCATAGCAACCAAGGCTTACCCTTGGCTCTTCTACCGCAGACCTTAACCCCTGTGAGGCCGGGTTTCATGGACCATCTGCCACCTCACAGAGGGATACAAAGAGTACCCTCACGTCCCCCGAAGCTACCGCTTCGTCACCCAGTTCGTTGGAGCCTTTATCTAAGTCAGATAATTTGCTCCTCCTCATGTTTTAAGCGATGACTTACCGTACCGGGTTACTCATCCATTCATGAACTAGTCCCATGTCTTTGGCTAAGAATTATTACTTAGTTATACTTAACTAAGGTTCACCACTTAGCTTCATTTCCCCGTTACCCTTGATTAACTACGATTTTCTACCTAGTTACTCTACTAGGGTTTTGCCTATTGGGTTAAGTGTTGTTATTCAAGTTCATGGCTTAGCCCGCCTATGAATCATGTCAAGATTGGCTAAGTATTCAAGTCCAGGACCTAGCCCTACAAGTTGGTTAAGTATACCAAGAAGCTCATGATTTAACCCTATTCAATCATCAAGTCAATTTAGTTAAGTACTTGTTTATCCTAACCCTATCAGGTTATCGTGTTAGATTGGTTAAGCACAGATTATCTTAACCTCATCGGATTATCGAGTCGGATTGGTTAAGTATAGGTTAACTTAACCCCATCCACTAATCGTATTATAACGGTTGAGTATTTTTAAAAGGTCCTATGACTTAACCCTATCAGGTCCGCATATTAGATTGGTTAAGTATAGGTTACTTAACCTCATCAAATCATCATGTATAATTGGTTAAGTATAAGTTACTTAACCTCATTAAATTATCTTGTTAAGTTGGTTAAGTATTGGCTACTTAACCCCATTGAATTACCAAGTTTAGATCGGTTAAGTGTTTAATTTAACCCCATCGAAGTACCGTGTTTAGAATAGTTAAGTGTAGGTTACTTAATCCCATCTAATTACCGTGTTTAGATTAGTTAAGTCTAAATTACTTAACCCCATCTAATTACCAAGTCAGATTAGTTAAGTGTAAATTACTTAACCCCATCCCCTAATCATCTTGTATGGTTAAGTGTCTTTAAGAAATCAAGCCCGATCCCACTTAACCTACCCATTCGTGTCATATTGGTTAAGTGTCATTAGTCAAATTTACTTAACCTTATCATGTGGCGTTAATTTAATTAATGCACTCTCAACCTCTCACATTAGACCTTGTTGTGGTTACTAGTTAAGCCGGGCGGGTCCGGGTAGTTTTACACCACAACCTAGTCTACCCTCGGGTCTTAAGCGCGACATGACCAACTTCTCACATTGGATCCTATTGTTTGTAGCCACTAGTTAAGCCGGGCGGGTCCGGGTAGATTTATGCTATAAACTCAACCCAACCTCGAGTTGGCCACTTTCATGTTTGGTCTAGTGTCATATTACACTTACAACCCATACGTGTCTAGCCCCAAGTTCCATGTTTTCGTACGTGTCATGTTCATGTTTAAGTGTTTCCAAGAGTGTCACATTTTCATGCAACCCCATGTCAAGTTTTCGTGCCACATACAAGTCAAGTTTTCGCGTCACGTTTACGTTTGTCTAACTACCCCAAAATATGCACGATGCCACGACGGGGTTGGCTTCAAACATGCATGGTATCATCAAGGGATTGGCCTTGTACATGCATACTATCATATAGGGGTTGGCCACAAGCATGCACAATGTCATAAAGAGGGTAACTTGCATAAGTGTTCATGTCATAAACCTATCATGAAGGGATAAACATGCACATGTTACTTATGTCATAAAAAGGGTAAACTTGCATATTATCATAAGGGACTTCGGGTTCATATACTTGCATAGCCTCAAAGTCACATTCATGCACATGTTTCATGAGTCAAAGTGGTTTCAAGTGTGCATGCTAACATACCACAAGTAAAGGTCCAATCTTACATGGCAAACTAGGTCCAATGCAACATGAATATCATGGTTTAATCGCTAAAACACAACCTAAAGTCCTATGTTCATGTTAAAGGAGCAAACTAGGCTCGCATAGGTTATAGCATTCATGTTTAACCACATTTTATTCCATGCCATGATTAAACTACCGTTAACATCTCGAAGTAGCTAGAACTTACATAGCGAGGCTTAGAGGGTGCGCATGAATCGTCTTGACGATGAAAGGTGACTCCTTTGATGAAGAACCGTCATGAAATTGCCGTAGCAACGTTGATCGAGCCTCTATTTGGTGTAGCAAGCTTGCACCTTTCGATTCGGATCCGATTTGCATGTATAGTCTCTTGGAGTTGGAGATGGAGGCCATGATCACTTGGCATTTGGGTAGCACTTCGTGGCATGAGTGATTTGTGAGGGTTTAGGGTAGGCTTAGGGGTCTTTTTATAGAGATTAGGAGTAGTTTAGGCCGTTAGATTAACCCTAGGATAGATCCAAGCCCTCAAAAATCGTCACAAGCCTCCAAAACAGAACCCAGGAGCCAAAACCAGAAGCAGGCGCACCATGTCGCTGGTTCGACCTGGGGGGGTCGACCCAGGGGTCGACACCCATGTCGACCCCCTGGAGGGGGGAGTCGACCCCGGGGTCGACACCCATGTCGACCCCCTGGAGGGGGGGTCGACCCAGGGATCGACACCCTGTGTGTCTGGCGGGAATTTTTCCGCCTTCTCTTTCTGGGCTGAATTTCAAATCTGTTTTCGGATTTGAATTTTTCGTGAAACTTCGCGAGGACATATCTCAGTCATACGGACTCCGATTTATGAAATTTCGGACTCTATTTCGCGTATTTTTCCGAGACGAACGCAATGGCGCAACCCGTTTATCCTGATTCAGATTTTATAATTTAATTCTGCCTTGATTCTTGTCTTAACACGTTGTTTAAAATTCGGGTTGTTACAAGACATCAGTAATCATCCAAACAATGTGAAGACCTCCGGTCTTCAACCACCTTCTTTATCGTCGTATCAATTATTTATAATGGGATAAACCTAGTATTTCTGAATAACCCGCGTATCTTATAAATAATTATTATAAAAACACAACATACGCCTCATTCCAATCCAGAATATTCTTTTATTCAAATATTCTTTTCACAATTTTAAACCAAATTAAGGTTTTCCAAACTAGTCGGGATTAGCGAACCTTACCGAAGAAATCATTTTTTATATTTCCCAATCCCAACCTATTCATCCCATGGAGCAAAACCGGTAATACTCCATATCTAACACCATAGTGTTATCGGTAAAATTTAATTACCATTTCACGTTCAATTCTAATTAAAGATTTAACTATCGCTTAGAGCAAAACTGATGATACTCCATTCTCGATCATTCTCCGAATTTGATAATTTAAGTTATCACATTATCATTTCAATCTAATTAAAGATTTATTAAAACTGCACTTAGTTTTAATCTTCCTAAAAATCAATATTAATGATTATTTTACCTTGGGAAATCAAACATGTCGCATCGACAGTCTACACCGTACCATTAATTTCTGCCGATATATAACCTCTAGGCTCGTACGTCTCAGAGAAGGGTGTTAAGCAAAAAAATAAATTCTCTGCCACCAAACAGATATATATTTAGCAGATACCAACAATACAGTTCGAAATACAGTGTTAGACATGTAATCCTGTCTTTAACAGGGTTAAATAACCAATGTCATTTAAAACACAGTTCACGATAAACCCAAAATCACATTCCATTAATTATGGAATATTCACGGAAAACAGATCTATTTATAATCGATATCAATTTCCGTATCCGACTAGTAATATAAATGGAATAACGAAAAAGCCTTTTAAATTCCATATATATTAACAGTCTTCCTCCACATAAGTTCACTTCGATTATTACCAAATTGAATTCCATTCAATTCCAATTTAATATATTAAATTGGAAAACTTTACTTTGGAAAATTTCCATTAAATCTTAATAAAAATATTTACAAAATTCCAAATCACGTTTCACTGTAAATCGGGTTAAAGAACAAGTGTTATTTAAAACACCATTCACGATAAGCCCAAAAATCCAATTCTTTTATTCAATTTCAATTAAATATTAATTAATTGATAAACTTCACTAAATCTTAATTAAAAGATTTATTCTTTTCTCAACTGGGTTTAAGAACAGTGTTAGTAAATACACCATTCACGACAAACCCGAAATCCCATTTGTTATTAAATACAAGGCTCTAAATAGAAATTATATCGGCTTATATTCAATATCAAATTCTGAAACCAACAAATATCGTATTGGAAATAACAATATTTATATATATCTTCCAAATTTCCATAACAATATCCGTATAATCACGGAATCCAATATCGAAATATTCCAAAGATTATTTCCATTCCAAATCCCTTTCAATTTGTTTGTTGGAAATTTTTTGTTATATTAAAACCATTCACAAATCCGATTTATTTTATTTAAAAATTATTGGATTTCAAATCTAGTTAATAACTAGTTCATTTTGGTAAAAATATATTTTTATCTTTACGAACGTGGAATTTTTCATCTAAATTTTTTCCCAATCATTTATTATGATTTTACACAAATTATTAATATTTTTAATAATTTTATTAAGGCCCATTCAGTCGATTTCCATAAACGATCATCGAACTGCACTTACAGCGACCTTTTCCAAATTTGATTTGGTCATAATTCCAAATCCAACCATTAGATTTCAAATCTCTTATATTCATTGGAAATCTATTTTCGATATGAACCCAATGGTTCTAGTTTTAGGAGAATCTGACGGTCGGATCTCCCATATTGTCATTTTGAAGTCAATGGTCGAAATTCGCGAACGGTTGCGGCGCGTTCTATTCAGGCCATTAATATATATATTATATATTTCGTCGATTCCCATTTAAAACATATTTTATAAATCATTTATACATTCGTTTTAAAATAATTCTAACTTCATTTTCAATTCTAAATCAAATTGAATACTCCTTATCATTATAATATATAAATGATAATATCTTCAAAATATCAGATTTTGAAATCATTTCCTTTCGAATAAAATCGATAAATATCCTTCATGTTAAAATGACATAAAACTAATCAACATGGATTCATATATTTCAATATTTCCATGTCCATCCAAAATCGGACATCAAATTCACATTTTTATCCTTTACTGAATATTATTTTAAAATATTCATTATTTTAAAATATTCGTTCTTTTCGAATTGGAATCAGACACAGTCAATTACCATATAATGTTATTTATATGGATTTTATACACATATGTACACAACAATAACCATACACAGTCAACTATCATCCAGAGTGCATTGGACAACTGCATAAGCATTAAATATAAATAATTAATGCTTACAACAGTCTGTCAACTAATCAATTGACATAAAACTAAACAATTGGGATTAATGTACATCAAATATCATCCCAATACATGTGTGGGGTTTCAATAATCAAATAATTATTATTTGTGCACTTGGGCAATGTGTAAAAATTATCGTCCCGTTCGATATCCTAAAAATCGACGAGCATAAACAAGTCATTAGATTTGTAAATGGATGTGTAAACTTATTTTTAACTACCCAATAATTATTTTATTAATCGTAGTTATAAGCCAAAAATTATATTTTCAAGTAACTAAATTTTTCTAACATTTTTTAGAAAATTTCAGCAGCATAACGGCACAATACTAGAACCGGAATAATGTCTAGCCTTATCCCTCGCCTAATACTGGCTTGCGCCATTACACCAACCAATTCACATCCAAATCAAATCCAATTTTACAATCACAATCAAATCATGAAGAACATCCAAATAAATACTCAACTACTTCAATGCCATTTATGGCGCCATAAGTGTCTATTCGTGGAGTATGGAATCTGTGTGTCAGTAATATCCATACATCGCTTTCAATTTATGTGATTGTGCGAATTCGAGTGTTAAACTCCATATAATTCAAATCACATAATATGGTGTGTACAATAAATAGTGTCGGGGGCTTCTAAGCCCCGTCTGCATCCTAGAATATTTTTAATTGTAAAATAAATAAAGTGAGAAGGAGTTCACACCTTTGGTTTCCACTCCGTCATTCTTTAATGGACGATTTGGATTCCATTCTGTTTCCAGTCAGTTCCATCGCAATCTGTTTCTGAGACGACCCGATTTCCCGTTCTCACGGAAACAAGGTTATCTTTGGAATATAACGCAGAAACAGATAATAGCAGAACAGAATTAAATAAATACACCAGAATGAACAACAAAATATACTGGATAAAAGTAATCATCAGAGTTACACAGTATACAGGATCTTACTTAGTACAAATACAGTTCAGCTATACATAAATGTCTACAGCGGAAATAAACAAAATATGTACAATAGGAGCTGAACAGCATAAAAGGAAATAAATGATAGAATCCATCTTCAGCTCCAGCTATCCAGAAAGAACCAGCTAAACCTGAATACAAGGCTGCCCGTGAAGAAAAAGGGGCACCCGAGTTTGAAAGTGAAACAAACTACGAGTCAGTCATGGGACTGGTATGAGAAATCCACTCAACACATATATAATTGGCTAATCACAGGACCACGCCACTTTCGTGGAACGGGTTTTCTCCATTGGATTGCCAGTGCTTTAAAACAAATCTTTCTTTTAAACATCGCTATGCTTTTTATAAAAATGAAGCCGTTATAAGACTCAGTTCCCATCACACAATGCAACGCAAACCGGAGGATAGAGTTTTTACCTTATAACGGCCAAGATATGCTTGATACGAATAAAACAAAGGCATTTGATATTATTACTAGTGTTTATATGTTTTGAAAACAATTTCAAATCATAACTATCAATCATAGACGACATGAGCGTCCCATGCCACTATGTCGCCAAATGTATATATACAATCGAAACCGCACGATGTCGTAGTTGGAAATTGGATTTCCGTCATGAACAAAGGCAAAAGATAGTCCTTACCGAATTCGAGACGCTCTAGCCCGTGTCTCAGGCAAGCGCGCAGGCAAGCCTTGGATCGTCAGGGCCGGTCCACCGATGTGGATTATTATGCCTGAACAATACGTTTCCCCGCCCTTTGGGGCGTCAACGAGCCAACGAATGACTCCATCGGACCCGGATCGTCCGATCAAACCGAGGCGCCTCGCAACAGCAACAACCACATAGGTGAAAAGTATATAAATGTCAGGGCTGGTAGGTCACTGACACCACCCTAGCAAGAAAGAAACGCATGCCCTCCCTGATGTCATTCTCCCGTTTTAGGTTCATACCGGGGTGTGAGGCTCGCGAATTCACGTTATACACAAAGCTACGCCACACAGGCGGTGCTTTGATCATCACCACAAGACTTTGCTTTTCAACAGAAGTCCTGATCTCTGCATCTTAGCATGCCACACAGAATAAATCCTATGTCAGACACACAGTCCATTTACAAGTCCGTTCTGGGTCTGAACGAAACCGGAGGCACTAAATACCTCGCAAACCCTTCGATCACCACGTACGTCTGGACGATCACCACTCATTATCCATATTTCGGGATGCCTCCCAATCAGGACCTCGGTTACCATCCAAACGAGGTGAAGATCTCCGGTCTTCGACCATCGTCTTCATCTTCGACTTTCAATCGTCGGTCGATTATTCGAAATGAGAATTAACTCGGCCTTTCCAAATAATTCACGTATATTTAGAATTTCAAATCGATTTATTTCAATGGTTAAATTATTCGACAACACCAATTTTGTTCTTTAATGTAATTTTCACACCAAACACATTCAACCATCAAAAGCCACACAAATCAAGCAAATTCAGTTTATTTCCATTCCATATCGTTTATGGTATTTTATAACTATTTATCGCTATTTTTATTTATTTTAAAATAGCCATTTTATTCAAAACGACGCTTCGGGCCATAAGGCGGCCGTGGCGCTGTTTTTCTTCAGAATTGATTTACACATATCTGAAAATCTAACCGTTGGATCTTCACAAAATTTACATCATTAGAAAGGTCTTTTCAAAACGAACCCAACGGTTCCAGTTTCGGGAAAATCCGACGGACGGATCTCCCGGTACAATCGTTTGAAATTTCGATTTCAAAATACGAACTACAGCGTCGTTATTCGATTAAATATAATTATATTTATATATATAAATAAATATAATCGTTTCTGGCGCTGTTTTTCTTCAGATTTGAATTAAACATTCCAGACAATCCAACCGTTGGATTTTTACAAGGTTGGTGCCGTTGGAAAGATTATTCCAAGGCGAACCCGACGGTTGAGATTTCGGGAAAATCCGATGGTCGGATTTCCCGCACTAGTCGTTTGAAATCACGGTTTCAAAATACGAACTGCACGGCCTCGTTTCGTTTTAATTTTATTTATATTTATATATATAAATAAATATAGTTTATTCAATGATTTCAATATCTTTTTCACTTCAAATATTTTTCTAACGCCTTAAATTTTGGAAAAATTTCGCCATAACCTCCCCTGCACCGGGAGCATCGGGAAATCGCAAATAGCGTCCCGGTCCTTCTAATCTCAAAAAGAAAAAGAAAAAGCCAAGCGGCTAGCCAACAGGCTCAAAATCATCACCCAAACAAATCAGTAAATGTGTACCTATTTGTCGGGCACAAAATTTTATTCCTCTTCTCTAGCCCCTTTGCTATAACCTGTTCAATGAATATTGCATGTACATATATATACAGTTCTTATCATTTATCAATTTCTATTCGACTTCATATTTGATTTCTATTTGGTTTAAAAACTCCATTCATTCTAATGTTACATAAATAGGTGCAAATCATTTCATTAGCTAATTAATGAATATTTCAACTCATATATGTTTATTTTGAACAAGTGGTTATTTTTAACACTTCACATTTTAACGATTTATGCATACAATAAAAATGTGATTTTTATTGTAAAACGATTCATTTCAAAACACTATTTTCTATATAGTTCATATAGTCGATAAAAGGTGATTTTTATTATCAAACAATTTACTTCTAAGTATGAATACCATTCAACACATGAATTTCTAAACAACGAATGAATATCAATTCAACACATGAATGTTTTCTATAGTTTCTATATATAGATAAAAATGTGATTTTTATTATCGAACAATTTATTTTAAAATATGAATACCATTCAACACATGAATTTCTAAACAACGAATGAATATCAATTCAACACATGAATGTTTTCTATAGTTTTTATATATAGATAAAAATGTGATTTTTATTATCGAACAATTTACTTCTAAGTATGAATACCATTCAACACATGAATTTATAAACAACGAATGAATATCAATTCAACACATGAATGTTTTCTATAGTTTCTATATATAGATAAAAATGTGATTTTTATTATCGAACAATTTATTTTAAAATATGAATACCATTCAACACATGAATTTCTAAACAACGAATGAATATCAATTCAACACATGAATGTTTTCTATAAACTGAATAAATATAGTTTAAGCATATGAAAATAATTCAAACACACGAATATTATTCAAAATTTCGGCAGCATAACGGCAGGGTAGTTACACCGGCACCGTCCCTAGTACGGCTCCTCGCTCTACCTTAAAACCTCGTGGTTTTTGACAATGGTAATCATGCATCTAATTCGCACGCAGGCGGCATGTATATATTTATTTCATTTCCACAAACTAATCCTATGTGGTTTCAACCAAATAATTCACAACCACGAATGGGTATTTTTCAACCACAATCAACCAATATCAATCACAAACAATCCCAAACAATCAATCGCTATCAATCAATTTTCACAACAATTTCAACCAATAGATATCGTCCATGGTTTGTGGACGAGGGGCGTATATATATATATATATATAGATATTTATATATAGCAATTCACTTTTCATTTCACACATAAATAATATTTTTAAATCAGAAATCTCACCAATAGCTATCCAACTGCACGACACTTCACTTATAGAAATCTCCGCCTTTTGTCGCTTTCGCCTGTATTCTCTGCATATGTAAAAATCGAATTTTTACGATGCTATTCAATATATAAAAATCTGATTTTTCTTTCGACTTTCAATAAATAAAAATATGATTTTTACTTCGACTTTCACTAAATAAAAATATGATTTTTACTTCGACTTCCAATAAGTAAAAATATGATTTTTACTTCGTTTTTAAAAATTTCAGTTTTAAAATCTTTAAAAAAAACAGTTTTATACTTTTTTTAAAATTTCAGTTTTTATTTTATTTAAAAATTAGTTTTTATTTTGTTTAAAAATCAGTTTTTATTTTGTTTAAAAATCAGTTTGTATAATCTCAGAGAAATCAGTTTTTTTTTATTTTCAAACAAATCAGTTTTGTTTCAGAACAAATAAATAAAATAAAAAAAAAGAAAAAGGAAAACGCTCACCGATTAGCTGCGAGGGGGGGGGGAAAGAAGGCGTCGGCGGCTTGGGTCTTCGATCGGTGGTGGCAGCTTCTGGCTTGGGTCGCTGATCTTCGTCGGAGCTCGTGAAATCTGGGGGCTTCGGTGGGTTGCGGCTTCAGTGGGGGTTCGAAGCACGAGGGAGGGGGGGTACGGTGATGGGCGGCGACGCTTCAGGGGGGGGGGGGGCGGCTGTCGATAATCTTTAGGGTTTTTTTTTTTTTCTCTTCGTTTGGAATTAAAACGAACGGGGGGGGGGGGGCAAGCAGAAGATAAGAGGGAGGGTGGGAATAAAAAAATATATATATATATATATATATATTTTATTTAATTATTCAAAAAGTTGACTTTCACATACGACCTCGAAACGAGGCCCACCGCCTGTCGCCCATAGCGTTTTACCCCCATTCCGAACACAATGGGATATGTATCGCAAGCTGATTTGATCGTTACAATCAGTTTCCTTTTGAATTTTCATTTAAATTATTTTATTGAATTTTAAACGCACATTTCAAATTACCGGGGTCACATACTAACTAGAAAAATTCCAAAAAAATAATTTCTAGCTTCGTATTGACGATACGGTCCTAACAAAACTAGTTTCGTCAAATTCTGAGACCGTTTGAAAATTGGCCAATTTCCAGTCGATTAAAATCAACTGAAACTGGTCAAACGCGTTTTCTATTGCCACGCTCACATATTAATTCGAAAAATTATGAAATTTGAAACCTAGCAATAACTTGACACTGCGGATCCAACAAAAGTGGTTTCGTCGAAATCCGAGGTTATATGCAAAATGTCCATTTTTAAGGGCCTGAATTCCATAGCGACTATTCATAATTTTCAACTGGACATATCTTTTGATTTCCGCTATCAAATTTCGATTGGTCAGATTCGTTAGAAAGATATTATCAATTAGATTCCATTATTTTTGGTTTCACTAAAATCCGGATTGTTTTGCACCCGGTATATTCAATTGAAGTTTGAAATCGAATTATCGAACTACCGCGCTATTTTCTATTCTATATATAATTATAATTAATTATATTCGTTTTCAAATGTCGATTCAAACTCAATTTTCATCGCCTTTATTTAAAATATTTATTTTAAATATTTAAAATCCATTATTTTAGCCAATTTAAAAAAATTAAATTGGTTCAGATTTTCTGGGTCGTTACAATCTCCCCCACTTAAAACTTTTTGTCCCCGAAAAGGAACAAAGTCGAAAGTGGTTTGATAAACCTACAATCTCACTACACAACAACCAATCCGATTGTTTTTAACCTTCAAAAATATACTAATCAAATTCTATATTCTTTAAAAATCATTCAGACTATATAATCAAAAGCGCACATCTTTGAAAAGAAAATAGCAA
The DNA here is from genome assembly GCA_030737875.1 of Allium sativum. Lineage (NCBI taxonomy): Eukaryota > Viridiplantae > Streptophyta > Magnoliopsida > Asparagales > Amaryllidaceae > Allium > Allium sativum. Next base: position 733,194,953 of record CM060922.1, on the reverse strand, counting down.
CAGAATAGAGAATTGAATGGTAGTGCCAAGTAGGGTAAATGTACCTCGCACCGGAGTCAATCAGAGATATCTACTCGGCATCTAGGATAAGCTTTCTGAATGCTCTGCTCAGTTTCCCAAGTACAATCTCGCGGATCTCCACTCCATTGCACTTTGACTAAGTGAACCTTCTTGTTTCTCAGCTCTTTGGTTTCTTTGCCGATAATCTTTAGCGGCTCACGCCTCACGGCTAATTCTGGAGTAATTTCAATGTCCTGCTGAGCTGCTTCTTCCACGATCAAGTCTGGATCATGAACGTGTTTTCGAAGTTGAGATATATGAAATACATCATGAACCCCAGGCAACCAGTCAGGCAGTTTGACCCTGTAAGCGAGAGTTCCAATCCGTTCCAGAATAGGAAACGGACCAATAAATTTAGGCGCTAACTTTCCAGTTTTACCGAACCGGATTACTCCTCTCATCGGCGATACTCTCAAATATACATAGTCGCCAACTTCAAAGGATATATCTCTTCTTCTTCTATCGGCATAGCTCTTTTGTCGGCTTTGAGCGGCGAGTAATCGCTTCTTAATAAAATCGACTTTGTCGGCAGCTTCTCGAATCATATCAGGACCCAACACAAGTCTATTTCCAGGCTCGACCCAACAAGCAGGAGATCAGCACGGTCTACCATACAATGCTTCGAATGGCGACATTGTCAGACTCGCCTGGTAGCTGTTGTTATAAGAGAATTCAGCCAAATGCAGATGGTCTTCCCATGATCCACCGAAATCTATAACACAAGCCCGCAATAGATCCTCTAAAATACGATTCACCCTCTCAGTCTGACCGTCTGTCTGAGGATGATAAGTGGTGCTCAAGTTTAACTTTGTTCCTAGCTCGACTTGAAATGCCTCCCAGAATTTACTAGTAAATATTGTATCTCTATCACTTACTATGTTGAGCGGCACTCCATGTAGTCTAACTATTTCCCTGAAGTATATCTGCGCCAGACTCTGAGCGGTTCTATTTGATTTGACAGGTATAAAATGGGCGGTCTTCGTGAAGCGATCTACGATCACCCAAATACTGTCATTTCCTTTTCTGGTTCTGGGCAAACCATCAATGAAATCCATAGAAATATGTTCCCACTTCCAGCCAGGAACTTCCAGCGGTTGTAATAATCCAGCCAATTTCTGTTGGTCACTTTTGACTAGCTGGCAAGTAGGGCATCGACTAACATATATTGAGATGTCTCTTTTTAACGACTTCCACCAGAATGTGCGTTTGATATCGTTATACATTTTATTCACACCTGGATGGATACTGAGCTTAGATTTGTGACATTCATCAAGCACCTCTCTTCTGAGTTCGGGAATATCTGGAACGCAAATTCGTCCTTCTAACCTCAGAATCCCTTCGCTGTCTAACTGGAAATCCGAAGCATTGCCTTCACGAATTCGCTGACTTATTCCTTTGATAAATTGGTCATCTTCTTGGAGAGCCGATATCTTATCAATCAACGAAGTCGCAATGACGAAACTGGCGATCATTACATTCTTTCGGCTTAACGCATCGGCCACGACATTGGCTTTCCCTGGAGTATATATAATTTCAAAGTCATATGCTGCAAGAAACTCCAGCCAACGCTGCTGCCTCAAATTCAAGTCCTTCTGAGTGAACAGATATTTTAACGACTGGTGATCTGTAAACAGTTCAAACCTCTCGCCCAGAAGATAGTGTCTCCAGATTTTCAAAGAGAATATGATAGCCAATAACTCAAGATCATGAGTTACATAGTTTTTCTCGTGCGGTTTCAGTTGACGGCTAGCATAAGCAATCACTTGGCCTCTTTGCATTAACACTGCCCCAAGGCCTTCTCTAGAAGCATCAGTCCAGACTTTTAGATCTTGGTTGCCATCGATGATGGTTAACACTGGAGCTGTGGTTAATCTCAACTTCAGCTCTTCGAAAGCCTCCTCACTCTCTTGAGTCCATTTGAATTTAGAATGCTTCTTTGTAAGCTTCGTTAAGTGACCAGATATCTTCGAAAAGTCTTTAACGAACTTCCGGTAATAGCTAGCCAATCCAAGAAAACTGCGGACTTCAGTGGGGGTACTAGGCTGTTTCCAATTTTGAATAGCCGTGATTTTGCTTGGATCCACAGCGATTCCATCTTTCGATACGACATGGCCCAGAAATTTCACTTCATCTTGCCAGAAGATACATTTGGAAAACTTGGCTTTCAATACATTCCTTCTGAGGATTTCTAGAACTTGTTCCAGATGCTTTTCATGTTCGGCCTTTGATTTAGAGAAGATTAGAATATCGTCAATAAAAACCAGAACAAATTTATTCAAAACTCCTCTGAATACCCTGTTCATCAGGTCGACGAAGTAAGCTGGAGCGTTACATAAGCCGAACGGCATTACTAACCACTCGTAGAATAAGTCGGGGCCTCTGAAGGCTGTCATTGGAACACACTCCTCGGCAATTCGAAGTTGATGGAATCCTGTAGCTAGGTCCATTCTTGAGAATACTTGTGCTCCATTTAATCGATCCAACAAATCATCAATCCGCGGCAATGGATATTTGTTCTTTATAGTCTGCTTGTTTAAATCACGATAATCCACACATAGCCGTAGAGTACCGTCAGATTTTGGGACAAATACCACTGCTGCACCCCCAATCAGAGAAACTAGGCCTTATCAGACCTTTCCATACTAGCTGTCGTGTTTGATTGTCTAATTCCTCCTTCTCTTTCAAGGACATTCTTCGAATAGCGTGAACTACCGGCCTTGCATTTGGAATTAAAGCAATTTTGAAATCTATTTCTCTCTGCGGAGGTAAGCGAACAACTTCTTCGAACACATCCGCATAGTTTTTGACGACTGGAATGTCTTTGACGAGGTCAGGAATATTCTCCGTGACTTCAGAAACATTTTCAATTTGGGCTGGAGAAACATTCAAAGCTGCCCAGAAGTCTTTTCTATTAGCATTCTGACCTTCACAGGGAATGGTTATATAATCACCTGATTTAATCTTAGCTCTAACAACTCTCTCGGCGCATCTAACCTCTGCTTCGTATCCGGTTAGCCAATCCAATCCCAAAATAAGATCGAATTCATCAAAATTCATGACGACAGAGATAATAGGGAATTTATAGCAAGAAAAAGAGACGGGTACTGCACAAACCCAACTGAGATTGATGGAACCCCCAACTGGATTTCGGACAGTCATTGGCTCTTTGAGCTTCTTCAAATTCAAATCCAACTTCTTGACTGCACTCTTTGCAATAAAGCTTCGTGACGCGCCAGTGTCAAACAGTACTTTAACTGGAATGTTCTTGACATTGAGCGTGCCTTCTAAAACATCAGCCCTTTCCTGATCAGACGAAGATGCAGGCAATTCGGCCACTTCATTTACCTGAGCTTCTTTGGCCCTTTTTAACAGCCAGCAATCTCGCTTTATATGACCGGACTGATGGCAGAGATTGCATTTTCTATTCGCTTGAGATCCTTCTTTGGATCGAAGTCTACCTTTTAATTGCTTCTTTAAAGGCCCGCAGTTTATCGACAAATGCCCTTTCAGATGGCAGTTATTGCATACGGTGGTCGTTACCGGTTCTTTTTCGGATCCAGCCCTTTTCCTCTTAGCACTGGGCTTCTTACTGACCTCTAACGTTGTTATTGCCTCGGGACGATCAGTTTCTGACCCTGTTTTATTACCAGAGCTGGCTTCCTCTTCGTACTGTAACATACCTTTCTTATCTAGATCTTCATATTGATAAGCCATATAAATCATTTCTGAAAAAGGAAGCTTCACATGCCCCAATACTTTATTCTGGTATTTCCTTTGCAGCCCGTGAATAAATCTCATATTTTTACTCTTCGGATTTTGAATTAGATGAGGAGCAAAGTGAGAAAGTTCATTGAATTTCTTATGATATTCCGGAATGGTCATGTCACCTTGTATTAGATAAGAAAATTCGTCACATAATCTCTCAGTTGCTTCGGGAGGAGTAAATCTTTCCAGGAAAATCACTTTGAATCTGTCCCAGGTGATATCACCTTCTGGATTATCTTTAATGATTGAATCCCACCAAAACAAAGCTTCTTCTTTGAGTGCCCAAGACGCCAGTAATCTTTTCTGATCATCTCTCAGCTTTAAACCCTCAAAGATTTTCTCTGCAGAACGAATCCAAGCTTGTGTTTCCATAATGGACTCCTTGCCTAAGAATGGCGATCCACCAAGATTTCGAAATCTCTTGAATAGAACTTCTATATTGGATTCTGGCTGCGGGAGCACAACTGGCTCATTAGCTGGTCGAGCCATACGATTACTTCTTCTGTTCCTGTCACTCATTTTCTAGTACTTCTGCAAATGGCAGATCAAGTGTCAGGTCACAGAAAAGGTATTTGAAAATATAGAGACAAATACTGGAATGTAAATGTGTCTATCGAGGTGTAATTTCATCCTGCTTTACTCATACTAGGATATTACTGACCCTATCTGTATGGAGTTACCCGTCCTAGAACACTACTGGTTCTATTTCTGACGAGTTCGTTCGAATGTTATATTCCAGAACTAAGCTTAACCAAAGCTCTGATACCACGATGAGACGACCCGATTTCCCGTTCTCACGGAAACAAGGTTATCTTTGGAATATAACACAGAAACAGATAATAGCAGAACATAATTAAATAAATACACCAGAATGAACAACAAAATATACCGGATAAAAGTAATCATCAGAGTTACACAGTATACAAGATCTTACTTAGTACAAATACAGTTCAGCTATACATAAATGTCTACAGCGGAAATAAACAAAATATGTACAATAGGAGCTGAACAGCATAAAAGGAAATAAATGATAGAATCCATCTTCAGCTCCAGCTATCCAGAAAGAACCAGCTAAACCTGAATACAAGGCTGCCCGTGAAGAAAAAGGGGCACCCGAGTTTGAAAGTGAAACAAACTACGAGTCAGTCATGGGACTGGTATGAGAAATCCACTCAACACATATATAATTGGCTAATCACAGGACCACGCCACTTTCGTGGAACGGGTTTTCTCCATTGGATTGCCAGTGCTTTAAAACAAATCTTTCTTTTAAACATCGCTATGCTTTTTATAAAAATGAAGCCGTTATAAGACTCAGTTCCCATCACACAATGCAACGCAAACCGGAGGATAGAGTTTTTACCTTATAACGGCCAAGATATGCTTGATACGAATAAAACAAAGGCATTTGATATTATTACTAGTGTTTATATGTTTTGAAAACAATTTCAAATCATAACTATCAATCATAGACGACATGAGCGTCCCATGCCACTATGTCGCCAAATGTATATATACAATCGAAACCGCACGATGTCGTAGTTGGAAATTGGATTTCCGTCATGAACCAAGGCAAAAGATAGTCCTTACCGAATTCGAGACGCTCTAGCCCGTGTCTCAGGCAAGCGCGCAGGCAAGCCTTGGATCGTCAGGGCCGGTCCACCGATGTGGATTATTATGCCTGAACAATACGTTTCCCCGCCCTTTGGGGCGTCAACGAGCCAACGAATGACTCCATCGGACCCGGATCGTCCGATCAAACCGAGGCGCCTCGCAACAGCAACAACCACATAGGTGAAAAGTATATAAATGTCAGGGCTGGTAGGTCACTGACACCACCCTAGCTAGAAAGAAACGCATGCCCTCCCTGATGTCATTCTCCCGTTTTAGGTTCATACCGGGGTGTGAGGCTCGCGAATTCACGTTATACACAAAGCTACGCCACACAGGCGGTGCTTTGATCATCACCACAAGACTTTGCTTTTCAACAGAAGTCCTGATCTCTGCATCTTAGCATGCCACACAGAATAAATCCTATGTCAGACACACAGTCCATTTACAAGTCCGTTCTGGGTCTGAACGAAACCGGAGGCACTAAATACCTCGCAAACCCTTCGATCACCACGTACGTCTGGACGATCACCACTCATTATCCATATTTCGGGATGCCTCCCAATCAGGACCTCGGTTACCATCCAAATGAGGTGAAGATCTCCGGTCTTCGACCATCGTCTTCATCTTCGACTTTCAATCGTCGGTCGATTATTCGAAATGAGAATTAACTCGGCCTTTCCAAATAATTCACGTATATTTAGAATTTCAAATCGATTTATTTCAATGGTTAAATTATTCGACAACACCAATTTTGTTCTTTAATGTAATTTTCACACCAAACACATTCAACCATCAAAAGCCACACAAATCAAGCAAATTCAGTTTATTTCCATTCCATATCGTTTATGGTATTTTATAACTATTTATCGCTATTTTTATTTATTTTAAAATAGCCATTTTATTCAAAACGACGCTTCGGGCCATAAGGCGGCCGTGGCGCTGTTTTTCTTCAGAATTGATTTACACATATCTGAAAATCTAACCGTTGGATCTTCACAAAATTTACATCATTAGAAAGGTCTTTTCAAAACGAACCCAACGGTTCCAGTTTCGGGAAAATCCGACGGACGGATCTCCCGGTACAATCGTTTGAAATTTCGATTTCAAAATACGAACTGCAGCGTCGTTATTCGATTAAATATAATTATATTTATATATATAAATAAATATAATCGTTTCTGGCGCTGTTTTTATTCAGATTTGAATTAAACATTCCAGACAATCCAACCGTTGGATTTTTACAAGGTTGGTGCCGTTGGAAAGATTATTCCAAGGCGAACCCGACGGTTGAGATTTCGGGAAAATCCGATGGTCGGATTTCCCGCACTAGTCGTTTGAAATCACGGTTTCAAAATACGAACTGCACGGCCTCGTTTCGTTTTAATTTTATTTATATTTATATATATAAATAAATATAGTTTATTCAATGATTTCAATATCTTTTTCACTTCAAATATTTTTCTAACGCCTTAAATTTTGGAAAAATTTCGCCATAACCTCCCCTGCACCGGGAGCATCGGGAAATCGCAAATAGCGTCCCGGTCCTTCTAATCTCAAAAAGAAAAAGAAAAAGCCAAGCGGCTAGCCAACAGGCTCAAAATCATCACCCAAACAAATCAGTAAATGTGTACCTATTTGTCGGGCACAAAATTTTATTCCTCTTCTCTAGCCCCTTTGCTATAACCTGTTCAATGAATATTGCATGTACATATATATACAGTTCTTATCATTTATCAATTTCTATTCGACTTCATATTTGATTTCTATTTGGTTTAAAAACTCCATTCATTCTAATGTTACATAAATAGGTGCAAATCATTTCATTAGCTAATTAATGAATATTTCAACTCATATATGTTTATTTTGAACAAGTGGTTATTTTTAACACTTCACATTTTAACGATTTATGCATACAATAAAAATGTGATTTTTATTGTAAAACGATTCATTTCAAAACACTATTTTCTATATAGTTCATATAGTCGATAAAAGGTGATTTTTATTATCAAACAATTTACTTCTAAGTATGAATACCATTCAACACATGAATTTCTAAACAACGAATGAATATCAATTCAACACATGAGTGTTTTCTATAGTTTCTATATATAGATAAAAATGTGATTTTTATTATCGAACAATTTATTTTAAAATATGAATACCATTCAACACATGAATTTCTAAACAACGAATGAATATCAATTCAACACATGAATGTTTTCTATAGTTTTTATATATAGATAAAAATGTGATTTTTATTATCGAACAATTTACTTCTAAGTATGAATACCATTCAACACATGAATTTCTAAACAACGAATGAATATCAATTCAACACATGAATGTTTTCTATAGTTTCTATATATAGATAAAAATGTGATTTTTATTATCGAACAATTTATTTTAAAATATGAATACCATTCAACACATGAATTTCTAAACAACGAATGAATATCAATTCAACACATGAATGTTTTCTATAAACTGAATAAATATAGTTTAAGCATATGAAAATAATTCAAACACACGAATATTATTCAAAATTTCGGCAGCATAACGGCAGGGTAGTTACACCGGCACCGTCCCTAGTACGGCTCCTCGCTCTACCTTAAAACCTCGCGGTTTTTGACAATGGTAATCATGCATCTAATTCGCACGCAGGCGGCATGTATATATTTATTTCATTTCCACAAACTAATCCTATGTGGTTTCAACCAAATAATTCACAACCACGAATGGGTATTTTTCAACCACAATCAACCAATATCAATCACAAACAATCCCAAACAATCAATCGCTATCAATCAATTTTCACAACAATTTCAACCAATAGATATCGTCCATGGTTTGTGGACGAGGGGCGTATATATATATATATATATATATAGATATTTATATATAGCAATTCACTTTTCATTTCACACATAAATAATATTTTTAAATCAGAAATCTCACCAATAGCTATCCAACTGCACGACACTTCACTTATAGAAATCTCCGCCTTTTGTCGCTTTCGCCCGTATTCTCTACATATGTAAAAATCGAATTTTTACGATGCTATTCAATATATAAAAATCTGATTTTTCTTTCGACTTTCAATAAATAAAAATATGATTTTTACTTCGACTTTCACTAAATAAAAATATGATTTTTACTTCGACTTCCAATAAGTAAAAATATGATTTTTACTTCGTTTTTAAAAATTTCAGTTTTAAAATCTTTAAAAAAAACAGTTTTATACTTTTTTTAAAATTTCAGTTTTTATTTTATTTAAAAATTAGTTTTTATTTTGTTTAAAAATCAGTTTTTATTTTGTTTAAAAATCAGTTTGTATAATCTCAGAGAAATCAGTTTTTTTTTTATTTTCAAACAAATCAGTTTTGTTTCAGAACAAATAAATAAAATAAAAAAAAAGAAAAAGGAAAACGCTCACCGATTAGCTGCGAGGGGGGGGGGGAAGAAGGCGTCGGCGGCTTGGGTCTTCGATCGGTGGTGGCAGCTTCTGGCTTGGGTCGCTGATCTTCGTCGGAGCTCGTGAAATCTGGGGGCTTCGGTGGGTTGCGGCTTCAGTGGGGGTTCGAAGCACGAGGGAGGGGGGGTACGGTGATGGGCGGCGACGCTTCAGGGGGGGGGGGGGCGGCTGTCGATAATCTTTAGGGTTTTTTTTTTTTTTTTCTTCTCTTCGTTTGGAATTAAAACGAACGGGGGGGGGGGCAAGCAGAAGATAAGAGGGAGGGAGGGAATAAAAATATATATATATAATTTTTTTTATTATTTAATTATTCAAAAAGTTGACTTTCACATACGACCTCGAAACGAAGCCCACCGCCTGTCGCCCATAGCGTTTTACCCCCATTCCGAACACAATGGGATATGTATCGCAAGCTGATTTGATCGTTACAATCAGTTTCCTTTTGAATTTTCATTTAAATTATTTTATTGAATTTTAAACGCACATTTCAAATTACCGGGGTCACATACTAACTAGAAAAATTCCAAAAAAATAATTTCTTGCTTCGTATTGACGATACGGTCCTAACAAAACTAGTTTCGTCAAATTCTGAGACCGTTTGAAAATTGGCCAATTTCCAGTCGATTAAAATCAACTGAAACTGGTCAAACGCGTTTTCTATTGCCACGCTCACATATTAATTCGAAAAATTATGAAATTTGAAACCTAGCAATAACTTGACACTGCGGATCCAACAAAAGTGGTTTCGTCGAAATCCGAGGTTATATGCAAAATGTCCATTTTTAAGGGCCTGAATTCCATAGCGACTATTCAGAATTTTCAACTGGACATATCTTTTGATTCCCGCTATCAAATTTCGATTGGTCAGATTCGTTAGAAAGATATTATCAATTAGATTCCATTATTTTTGGTTTCACTAAAATCCGGATTGTTTTGCACCCGGTATATTCAATTGAAGTTTGAAATCGAATTATCGAACTACCGCGCTATTTTCTATTCTATATATAATTATAATTAATTATATTCGTTTTCAAATGTCGATTCAAACTCAATTTTCATCGCCTTTATTTAAAATATTTATTTTAAATATTTAAAATCCATTATTTTAGCCAATTTAAAAAATTTAAATTGGTTCAGATTTTCTGGGTCGTTACAGTTTCACGCGGTATATATATTAAAAATTATATTTTTACAGCGCTATATATATATTAAAAATCACATTTTTACACTGTTATTTCTTTTTAAAAAATCATGTTATTTTTTTTAAAAACAATGCTATACATAAATTTAAAAAAATGCTTTATATATTTTTAAAAATCATATTTTTAATAAAGCTCTATATATATATATTTAAAAACCACATTTTTAATAACGCAACATATACAATAAAAATCACATTTTTATATAATGCTATATATAATAAAAATCACATTTTTACACTGTACTATATATAATAAAAATCATATTTTTATATTACTCTATATATAATAAAAATCCTATTTTTATATTACTCTACATATAATAAAAATCCTATTTTTATATTACTCTATATATAATAAAAATCCTATTTTTATATCAATCTATATATAAAAAAATCCGATTATTATATTATCTTTATATTTTGGAAACAATTTTATTTATATTTTTAAAACAATGTATATTTATATTTTAAAACAATATTTTTAAGACTAAGTTATTTCATTATAAAATTACATTTTAAAATCAAATCTATTTATATATTAAAATTTCATTTATTGTTGTATATTACAAAATTTATTAGTTAATTACACAAAGGAAAAAACTCAATATTTTCCTTCTGATATTGCTCCATGTTGTAGCGCTCGTCTATAGGATTCCAACGCAACCAGTTTCGTTGAATTCTGATAACGCAGTAAAAAGATATTGCATTTTAAACTTTTGATAATTAAATAAAGTAATTAATTAAAATAATTAGCTAAATTATTAACCTTAATCCCACTGTTAACTACGTCTTCCTCGTCCAGGTGAATCACGCAAAACCAAGCCCATCGTTCAATCTTAGGGTTCGATATTCTCTCCACCTCGTCGCGTCGTACCATGATCAGACCATACGACATCGACTGCCACTCTGACCTCCGTCAGCGCCAACACCCTTGTCCATCTCGAGGGTCCCACCATGCTGCAACTCAAGTGAGAACTTCGGCGGTTTGCATGGAGATTTCGAGCAATTAACAGCATGAAAAATGATCACACCCGGTAGAAATAATGATCTCAGTATTCTCTTTAATTTTTCCTTTGAATGATTTGAACGATATTAATTCACCATGCTCACATATTAATTCCAAAAATTATGAAAATTGGAATCAAGAAATAATTTGACATTCCGGATCCAATAAAAGTAGTTTCGTAGAAAACGAAGGTCATTTGCAAAATCGCTATTTTTAAGGGCTTTATATAATATATATAAATTTCATAGCAACTATTTTAAATTTTAAACTGGACATAACTTTTTATTCCTGTTATGAAATCTGAATTTTTCACATTCATTAGAAAGATATAATTAAACAGATTCAAATGTTTCTAGTTTTACTGAAATCCGATTTATTTTGAATCCTGTACATTCATTTGAAATTTAAAATCGAAATTTCAGACTATCGCGCCATTTCAGGCTCGTTTTATAATTAAAATAAATTTATTCATTCTTACTTTGATTAAAATAAATTTTTAGTCATTTTTATTTTAAATAAATCATTTTAAATATTCAAAATCCATTAAAATAGCTAAAATAAAAAAAATTAATTGGTTCTGAAAATCCGGGTTTTTACAATAGGTGTCATGGTCGTCTTAGTCCCCTCTACCCGGCCCATGCACGCACATGTCCCCGGTAGGTTTGCACCACCCACACCGTCCTCCTCGTTTGGATCTCTTATATTCAGCTCAGTAAGCCCGCCCTCAACTCCGACCTAGTTCGAAGTACTCGTTTGATACTTATTAAGGGTTACTGACTGTAATGGGTCCCATACAACTTGATACAATCTCTCCCCCTCGTCTTGTATCCCAACTAGGATTTCCATTGGTTATGTATACCACTAGGTGACTTTAAGTACACAACCCTATCATTTCTATAATTTATGCTTACCCTAAAAAGGTGTCTTTAATTACATAACTCTAATATTTCCATCGGTTATGTATACCACAAGGTGCCTTTAATTACATAACCTTATCGGGTTAAGTTTGTGGGCCTATATGTAAATATTATCCACCCCCTCAGATTTACTTAACCCACCCATTATTTAAGTAAATTTACTTAACCCCAACTTAAGTTTATATTCATACAATCCCTATGGATTCAACTAGGCTAAGTATTCAAGGTTTATTACCATATTTTCATTTATGGTTATGGTATGCTAGATCTCCCACATTAAGCTTGCCATTTATGGATGCTGGATATGCCGGGGGGGGGGGGTCCGGGCAGACTTATTCCACAAATTGGGCTTAACCTTATGTCTTATCATGTCTCGTATTTGTGCACCTATACCTCCTACATTAGATTCACAACTCGTGGTCGCTGGATATGCCGGGCGGGTTCGGGCAGACTTCCACCACAAGTGCAATCTAACCTCGTATCTAGGCACAATTACAGTTTCTAATTACTGTAATCCCAAGTATTTTACTATTAGCCAATTTTTCCTATGTCGTTATAGGTTATAGGTTTCATGCCCCTTTTTCCCCAGTTATGTTCATAGTAAATTATATGTCCAAATTCATATACATATACATTATTCAAATTATTCCAATCTTCACCTTTTTACCAACTACGCCCAAATTCCCAATTCACAAGATATGCCCAATTTCAATGTTTTTCCTCTCGTTCCCAACTAATGTAATCACATAATTTAGCGGCATGCCTAGGCTCGAAAATAGCCTGGCTATATAAAATAAAAAGGGAAAGGGTGAACGTAAGATGACAGAGATGTTTATTCTAACAAACTAACATAACCATATGATGGCATAAAGATAGGATGGACATATAAGAACAGATCGGTGAACTTGTGATAATAAAAAAGGTTCTAATATAGTAGGGATATCATAATAAGCATGATTAGATCTAAATAAGAATTTAGATGTCCAACTAATGTCAGATCTAAATTGACCACAACATGATAATCATAAGATGATCCAAATAACAAATTAGATCCATAATTAAAAGTAGATCTGACGTGATAGGGGTTGAGATCCATGTCATAGTCAATTCAAAATGTCATAGATTCACAAATTACAATAGATCTGATATGATTCAGTCAAAGGCATAGATCCCAAATTATAATATCAAGGATTCACAAATTACAATAGATCTGATATGATTCAGTCATAGTCATAGATCCAAATTCACAGTCATATCAAGTTTACTTTTAATTATTTAAATCTAAAGGCAACTAAAACTCACAGTGTTTGGATCTAGAACAATAGAAGAAGAAGAAAAACAGTTGATGAATAATAGATCTACGCTTGAATCTCTAAATTTGATTGCAGAAGAAGAAAGAGTTTTGGTTCAATCTAGGCACCAGCAGCACTTAGGCCTCCATTGATTTTCAGTGAAGAAAACAAGAGAAATGAGCATGTATTTATAACTGCCAGCCTCCAAACTGACTTAACCACGTCAGCCCTCGGGGGGTCGACCCTGGAGTCGACACCCCCCCTTGGAGGGTCTACCTAGGGGTTGACTCCCCTAAGCGGGATTTTTTCCGCTCACCCCCGAATTCTGGAATTTTGAGTTTTATTGAACTTTCTGGCCCTGATTTTGGATTCTTGGACCCTATATATATATATATATATATATACATATATGCATATATGGGAAATCCTATTTAGTCACAAAATGAAAACACAGAATTACACACAATAAATCTCAACCATTGGATCCTCCCATGAATTACACTCTCCACATAAAGACAAACAAATCCAACGGTGGAGGTTTTGTGTCTCTCTCTTTGTGTTCAATTTTGTGGCCAAATAGCCGTCCCCTATATATATATATATATAAAATTATCGTGCGCGTATACAAACTTCAAACCCTCATAACTTCTTTATACGATGTCTGTTTTACGCAAACCAAATGTCTGTCTTGACCAAAATTTCGAGACGGACGCAATGGCATAGTCCATTTCCCTTAATTCTGAGTATTAAATTAATTATTATTTAATTTACCCTCTTTTAATGTTGTTAAAATACAGGGTGTTACATTACCCAATCGATTGGCTGTAATGAATCATGGATAACCTATGCTTTCTATGGGTTTGGGTTTATCAGGTCCTAGCCCATCACAAAAAGGCATAACCTTTTCCATAGGTCTCAAAGTGGCTTATGTTCATATATCAGGTCACTGCACGCACACTGACCCATTAGAACACACCTACACCCTCCAATTCGACCAACATCCACAACATCGTACGGTGCACGCCCTTGCCTCATATAAGATGGAAAATGATAAAAAGGGTATGAAAAATGGAATGGATACCAACAAATAATTAACTTGGCTTAAATCCCCAACCCTTGATTTCCTCCCTAAACAATTTAACAGATATTAGAGCCACAACATTTTCTATAAGTCCATATGTCATATTAAAGCTACACCATAATTTAGGCTCTTGATTTACCCATACACTATAAATCAATAGGTCATATTAGGTCTAATCATGGAATACTAATGTTTAGGCTCGTAATTTACCCATACACTTTCAATCAATATGTTCGTATTAAAGCCTGATGACAAAATTCTGTGTTCATAGTTTACCCACACACTATAAATCAATATGCACATATTGAGCTTATCTGCCCTTTTCAATTATTTCGGGTCATGTTAAAATTTGAAAATAAACCGTTCTTGTTTATAATGATTTCCAACTATCATATTTATGCAATTTTTTATTACAGTCCAACTTTTTTCATAATCTATTCAATATGCATTTATACAACCCAAATTAGACTTAATCCAATTACTCCCTTCTTAATTGCAATTTTTAACTTATTAATTTAGTCTCAATTTGATTATTTTTATTCAATTAATTTTATTTCCCCAATCCAAGCGCATAATAAACGAAAAAGAGTAATAATCCATCGCAAATTTTTGGCATACAGGTTCATGCTTGGTTTGATCGTATTCATATGCCCTTTCTAGGCATATTTTAGTGTAATTGCAAAATCTTGAAACTGAAAAAGGGAAAAGAGATCTAACATAACAGTTTATAGAAATCTGAATAGAAACTATAGAAATAGACATAAGGAATTCATAAAAATAAATAAAGACAAACTGAATTTGAAAATTAACTATAATAATCTTGATCAGAGAACTTTGAATACTCCAGATCTGAAACAACTATAAGTATTATTGTATAGATTTAACTTTAACTTATTAGAAATGTAGAAATCATAGAAATCTCGCCTAAATTTGCTTTCCCAATGGCCCCTTTAAAAATCTCCAAAATAAATAATCTTCTTTCCCGAATTTGTGCATAAACAAATCTTATTTTAAAACTTTATTTTTACTTGGAGAAGAAAGGGTGTAATGGAGTCACATAAATGAAGAAAAGGGGTTGTGCTGAATAAGAGAGGAGTACATGTTTATTTATAGTGGAAGTACGAAATTCCAAGCCCTTAGACATTAGGTTTTCGATCCCAGCCAACCAAGTCACGTCAGAAAAGAAAAGTCTCGAAACTCCCAATAAACTCTCGATTTCGTGCCAGGTACAAAAACGTGCCTGGCAAAACATTGCGTCGACCCAATACCCAGCTGGTCCACCCCTAAGTCATCTCGGCCGATTCTAGGTCTCCCCGGTGGCAACGTTATTCTTTTTCTATTTAATTTTTTGATTTCGAATTCAAATCTCAAACTAATATAACTTTTTGTTTTAAGTCCATTTTATGCAAACCAAAAGACTATCCTAACCAAAAAATTGTAACGGACCCCAATCGTGCCAAACTCATTGCCCAATTCCCATTATTTTTCAACTTACAGTAATTAATTAACCAATTTGTTAATTAATTATTGTTTGTTAAAATCTGAGTCGTTACATCACTCATTTCTCTTAAGAACAACAATTGAAAGTGATTGCAACAAAGGAAATAGACTCAAATTTAGCGTAGAGTCATAATTCCCATCTAAGTACAGTCACAACCTCATCCGAGATTGGTGTAGCTAAGTCAAACAGCTACATCATATATTTATCTCTAAACGAGTAGTAAATGGAAAATAAAAGTGACAGCCTTCTAGTTGTAAGACAACCCGACGAAGTAACTTCTCTTCCAATTTTGGTTCAATAGACAATAAATTCCGATAACATCTCCTCTACGTTGCTCAATCTGAACAATCTACAACTATCCAAATATGGCTCAACCTACACAAAGAAGACAAAATCTTAAAGTGGCCTCACATATCTGGGGTATAAACTAATCAAGGATGCACCAAGGGCGGAAACTACAACTCAATATCAAACATTCATTACCAAGTCATGTATGGAGACAATTAAACTATACTAAAATACGATTGTCCCATACGCCTAACAATCTATTAGTATGAACAATCATAAGAACATCGGTAGTCAAACATATATGAAAAATTAATAATAATCATCAAAAGTAGCATTTATGTCTACTCTAGTATGCATTATACTATTATACCAAGCATAAGACATCGAGTAGGACATCTAGTCATACATGACTCGAGAAACTTGGTTGCCATCTCTTTAGGAATAAGGAATGTAAATCTAGCATATCTCATCAATGAATTAGACACAACTCAAGTAATGTCATACTATCCTCAACTCCTTGGAAACATATCGACAAAAACAATTAACAATTGTTCCTATATCCACCAACAAATCTCAAGTAGTTATAGGGGACAACTCGACCCTTCATATTGAACATTAGCTAGTTGATTACGCATCCATCTTGGCATGAATGCTTAATCACTTTTCTCTAATGATGTTAGAAAGAAGAAGCATCTCTTCTATATGGAACTAACCACCACTGTTTATACTCGAAGATCACCCTCACTTTATAGGTTTGATCCAACAATCCATGTAAAATTGTGCATCTCCCACTCGACAGGTACCACATGCCCTAGAGACTACAGTTCAACATTTAAAACCATATCGATATGGAATTAAATTCAATTACGATGGTAATATGTTCCTCATTGAATGTGTTAAGACACTCTCAAGATTTACACTCAGATGAGGACTTGCTATTAGACAACTCGATGTCTCAACCCGCTATCATCCAACCTTAAGTGACTCACAAATTGAAGATCATAGTCTGACCCCACTATCGCTAAATTAAGGATGACTTACCATAAAGAGGAAAATTTCCTAGCCTAATGTCATCACCAACAGCCTCTCATATTTACCAACGGTTTGTATCCTTTAGAAATTTACTTCTAGACTCGAATGCAAAATTAATTATGACTAAAGAAATCAGTAGCAAACAAACTAAAAAACAACCAAACATGATCCATGAAATTAAGTTTTTACAAACTATGTATATTGCAAGTATAAGTAACCATACTGTAACACTTTCCTTACTTCGAGGCCTGAAACTAAACGATATGGATGCTACAGTCACCCACGGTATTAATCCCTGACGACCAAACATGGGATGTTGCATACATATAGTCTAACTAGGCCCTAGACATGGTAAGTCAAAATCAATACAAGTAATTTAATTGTCTATAATCCCAATCTCATTCCATCTAACAAACTGCAAGATCAGACAAAAGAATAAACCTCGATGCCAAAACAAAAGACATATGGGAATACCATTTGCGGAAATCATATCCTATGTGGTGATGTTGTTTCCCTTCTCTTTCATTAAAGGAGCACTCGAAAAATAGGAATAACAATTGATGTATATGTTTCCATGACTTGTCCATATAAACAAGATAACTCTCAATCTGGTACATGCTCGAACCTCATGAGCTTCCTTAATCAATTCCTCATATCCATTATCCTCTCACCAACTCACCTTCTGAGTCGATCTTCCAACCCATTCACGAACTTCCATCCAATATGTGTGGAATAAATATAGGGAAAGTAAACTTTACTTGAATGGCGCATCAAATTCAGCCACATACTCCAATATAGACATATCGCCATGATCACACCGGCGAATCCCTAATTCAACGCTGATTTGAGAGAAGTTAAGACTAATTTCTTTAACGAGAACCGTAGACTGATCTCGAGCGAATCAATATTTAGGTAGTCAAAGTGATAAAAACTACGGACCAATTCATATTCAAGCTCAGAATTTTCTAGGAGTATAATCCTTCTTCACGTTACCGTCCAACTCTAAGTCATCAAAGAACACCTTACAAGATTCCAAACAAATTTTGCACCACCAAAGTCGACCCTATTCTTAAAAACAATTCATCACATAAATACTTAGGTATCTACATAGTCCTTGCACTTGAGTACTAAAATCTATTGGAGAAATCAGGACATTTCGAACAGTGATTCATATCATCATTGAGAATATATTATATGAATTAAGGCTAGTGGTCTTCGATCCTGCCTAATTCTCAACTCGAAAGATGGAGCAAATTGTAGTATTCCCTTTTTGCTGGAGGATCCCAAATAAGTGGTTAGGCGACCATTCACAAATAGGGAAAGGTATTCCAATGACACTCGTATGAAAAATAACCTATACTATATATTACCAATATACACATTTGAAAACTAAAATATATACAAATGCCTACTCCCTCATATATATCAGCTATTGAACTCGATAATACTTAGATTAAAAAAATGCAACCTAAGTTTTGACAACACATGTGACGTTCGCCCTGCACCACTAGTACTCATATAACCTAATAATGCATTATTCTAGTATTCGATCAATGTAGGACGATTATCAAGGGAAATCAATAGTATAAAAGAAGAGAAATGGAAAGCAAGAGAAGGAAATTGAAGAGAAAGAGAAAAAATAAACATAAGACATGAACACAAACCTATCATATCTCTCACCACGCATCAAATAAAATATAATAGAAACCAGATATAACAAGAGAGATAATAATAACCATATAAACCACATAATTACGTATACTGGCTCATATGGTAACATGCAAATATAGTTTATACAAGAGATAAATAAAATCACTGGCAAATTATCTCTACCAAATAGTCAACACTATCACGGCTCCGTAGTGTCACTTAGCAGAATAAAAAATGGTACAAGTATAAACATGAGAAGATATCACCTCCATCTCTTCTATGTGTGTAGCCTAGAATAATATTTAGATTTGTTATCTAGTCTACTCATTGGTATGGTTAATGAGTACCTAATGTAATAAGAGGAAACATTAACCTTGAATTAGACACCATTCTGGTGTGATAAATAAACAAATCTTAAAACATTGTAAAAGTCGTAGTAGTATAAGACACAGAGGTTATGAAAAATTATACTGACTTGTCCCTACATCCAAAGAGTTAGTACATAACAACAGATACATGCTACCCAATGTCAAAATGTCATTCCAAAGGCGTTAAAGATTTCTAAGCACTATAATGGTGATTAAACATCCGTAGCATTCATCCTTAAATTCACTTGTTCAGTGCGTCAAGAATATGGTATCCAGTATTATGGCCACCCAATCCATTGAGGCATCGAAAGGTTCTAATGTCAATGAACTCTATTAGACTACCACTATGTCAAAACATCAACAGGCTATAGTAGATAACCTTAACCAATCCAGAACATCAATAGGCTCCAGATTTCGAGCAGATCACGTCGAAAATGTGAATTGACTCTGGTCCGATCCTTGTGTCACTCTCTTAAAAGTGCATCAAAGTTCCAAATATAAATAACTCCCTTGAAAACATTCTTCATAATAGAATCCATCTCAAAACTATCCATAATACTCATGTTTGACGTCATGCGACAAGTGAGTCCTCTCCCATAAATATCGATTGCGGTAAGACCTCGTCAATACCCTTTTTGTCGTGATAAACGTGAACTAGGGGTGCCAATGAGTCGTTTGGGTCGGGTCAGGTCAAGTCAGGTTTGAGTTGATTTTAAATCGGTCAGACCAACCCATTTATTACACGGGTCAGAAATAACTCAACCTGAACCCGACCCATTTATAATCTGGTTGAACTGACCCAACTAATGTAACCCGTTTAATTTGGTCGGGTCGGGTCATAAACAGGTCATGGCGAGTTGGTTTATAAACGAGTCATAAACGGATTGGATCAACCAGTATAAGGTATAAACGGGCCATAAATTGGTCACAAAAGGGTCGAATTGGGGTTAACGGGTCATAAACAGGTCATCAATGGGTCATAAACAGGTCAATTTACAGATCAAACAGGTTGTAAATAGGTTAGGTCAACCCATATAAATATAAATGGCTTATAAACAAGTCAAATTCGGTTTGGTAGGTCAACCCGAAACCCACTTTTAATAAACGGGTCAAATTCGAGTTGACCCGAAAATGACCTGCCAACTAAACGGGTCGGGTTAACCTGCTAATTTCCATGTGGGTTTTGGGTTGGTTTTGGAGTTGTGTCGGAAATTGACAGCCCTAATGTGAACCATCCCCGTCTGTCATTAATTTGTGTAGTATGTCATCATGTGTCTCTGATACTACTCCGACAGTCACCTCAATACGACCTCGTGTCGTCATTACTGCATCTCGGATAAAAGTCGTTTATCAAAGCAGACTCACTTTCCGTCATTGAACCACTATCATCGAATGACGAATAACTGTATCAAAGAATCACATCCTTACCTCGTGTCAATGCCACTGATTGAAGAGCAACCATGTTGAAACATCTATTAAACTAATCGTCATATCCTACTCCTCAAAACTGCATCGTGATCCATATTAAATTGTTTGTAGTGGCCAGAAGCAGCAGTAGTCGGTAACAGCCACTCCATAGTAATCGATAAGTACCATGTTGATTATGTATTCAATAAAAACTGGTTAAATACACATTAATTGTAAGTGTCCAACCTTTGTTGCAAAATCCAAGCTCGTTGCCAAGTCCATCCTCTACATTTATATCTGCCACCAAACTTTAGCGCAGATTCGTCTTTTGATCGGTCACCAAGCTCCAGCATTGTTTCATTTCCTAATCAAAGGCCACTCTCCAGTGTTGCTCCATTATCGAATCTATATATATAGGCTTCAATGCTCCTTCGTCTTCAAATTTGTCTTTATGTTCCAACAACCCTTCGTAAATATATCTCACTTGTTCGAGTCTATCGTCACTTCTACACTCAATCAATATGCACCGCATATGCATTTGACCGATACACCAAACTCTAACAGATGAGGTTTTCCTAGTCCTATGTCGCCTACGCAAACTACGCAAATAAGTAACCATGCAACCAAAAATCATATAATTGTCTAAAATAGTACACTAACATCCATAATAGTATACATAACATAAATAGAATTTACCTAAACTAATTGGTGTGGATTTGGAATCAAAATATTTTGATTCTGGCAATAGTGTCAAAAAGTGCATATTAAGGCACAAATGGGTAAAAATGTAATATTCAGGCTTAAACTAATCAAATTACATTTTTTATTATTATATTTATTATTTGTTTAATTCAATGATCCTTGAAATTATATTTTAAGTTTATAAATTACCTTTAAAATGTTAATTATTTAATGTAAAGGCAAATACAATTTAGTAAGAGTTTATAACACCCATCTTAGCCAGATCAGCTCAAACCAACATTAAAGTGTAGAGGTCTTCAAAATGAGTCTAATGTGACCCAAATCGTATCCAAAACGGTCCCGATATAAAAAAGTTGTGCATGTTAAAATATTTGAATTTTGGACACTTGTGGAAAAATCCAAATTCAATCATAAATCTGGGTTTCCATTTGTTGGTGTTTTCATACTCTAAATCAATAGAAATCTTGCATTCAATCATACATAAAAGAGTAAAATATCCAATCCACCAATCTCTCACCATATCAGAATGCTTAAATTTAAGATAGGAATAATATGATTTATGTAAAAAGTGCATACATCCAACTAATAAATTTGCATATTTATGATGTTTAGATCATGATTAAACCTAATCTGCATACATTGCATCAATTAATTTGCATAGATTCATCATATTTAGATCTAAGATATGAATCTAGGACTAAATTGCAAAATTGTATGACCATGTATTTTTAGGAATAAAAATGATTCGTAATAAGTTTTAACTCAATTTCTAAAAGAGATCTTAGAATTGAAATATTATTCAAATAAGAAATTATCACTGATCATCTTTTCCTACAATTACATATATGAGAAATCTTTCCAGATTTGAAATGAAACAATGAAATAAATGGATTTCTTCCTCCCTAAAGTTGCAGATCCTCTTCTCTAGGTGTAGATTTAAATTATCTTCTTTCAAATGATATAGAAGTTGAGATTTTGCAGTTTTTAGGTGTAGATCTAAAGAAATATTAAGGAACGTTTTAATAAGAAGAGAAATGAATAAAATGAGGTTATAGTAACCTACTCCCGCCTTTTGCTCTTCTAATCCCAAAATTATGAAGGAGCCTACTGTTGATGATCCTTAATGGTTGATTTGGATTGCTTTAAACTTCAAAAATCCTTTAAACAACTATATCTCTCAAAAGAGTTACTCCATTTTTAACATATATACACTCTATGAAAAGGGAAATCATCATCCGGATTCAATGAAAGTTGTTTTAGGCCCATATTCCACTCCAGTCTAAAGTTATGAATGAAATAAGATTTCATCAGGGGCAAAACGGTCATAGAAAAATTTGACCAAAACTTTATTTGTTGGAAATATTCTTTTTAGTTGTTCGCAAAAATTATAATTATAGGACCTGATATGAAATAATATATCTTAATTACACCTTACAAATGCATAAAACTACAGGTTGTTACAGTACAGTTCAGAAGCTATGATCTTAGTGGAGCTGAATGTCCTCATTCAAGGACGAGTGTACTTCAATTGAGGAGAAAATAAGCAAATATTGCTTGAAACACTTGATCAAATCGATGAGAAAGGTAAGGAAGAAGAACTAAGAATTGTCACTTACAAAAAGAGAGTGGCAGGATAGTTTGAGCCAAAAATCCACAATCAAACCTTCGAAGTTGGATATATCATCCTCAAGGGACTGATGACAAATACCTTCGTATTTGAGGTAGACTATGAAGGACCTTACGCGATTGACAATGAAACTTTCAAGCTCACGATATTCAACATAATACCTATTCCACGAGCTTGAAATAACGACTTTCTAGGATCATATTATGCTTGAAACTTACAACTTTTCATTCTCAGCGAAATAAGCTACCCACATTAAAGGGCATTGTATCTTGCCAGATCTTGCCTTTTCCTTTGGTTGTGAATAAAATCAGCTTCTAAACTAATAAAGATACGTTCTATTTTTATAAGACTAAATTTGCAGGATCATTGAATGAAATGATCCAACTCATCTAAGTTACCGAGAGCATATAAAATTATGTTCCCATTGGATGAATCCTAACATCTTAGAGGCATCGAATGAGCTCTAAGGATTTTAGGTCATCGAACATCGATTTGAATCCCTTTTGCAAGTTGTTAATGTCCCAAAAACCTAAAAATTCCCATGTAAGCCATTGAGCGTGCTCCTAGGCTAAACACAATTTCTACAAGCCGTTAAATGTGCTTTAGGATATGAAACTTACCTTATGGGTTGTTGAATGTGCCCTAAGACCAAAATTATTCTTGTGGACTATTGATTGTGCTCCAAGGTAGTCAGATCGTTGCTTGTCAGACTATAATTACTTCTCGTAAATGTTGAATGTGCTTCGAAACTTGAAATATTTCTTATGAGATGTTGAATGTCTTCCAATATTTCGAATAACCAAGTGACTGGATTAAAATTCTTCTCGTATGCTATTGAATGTTCTTTTACACTTGAAATATTCCATATGAGCTTTGAATAAGCTTTGAGATTCCAAATTCCTTTCATGAGCTATTAATTATGGTCTGAGACTTCAAACCTTCTCTGTGAGCTGCCAAATGTGCTACAAAGCCAATTTCATCTTCGAACATCCAAATCAAATCCCTCGTACTTAGTTAAATTGTGCTTTAGGATGCTCAAACCATCGAACATTGATTCAAAAAGCCTTCAAGATTCGATAAAGCTATGCTCTGAGGTCGTCAGATCAACGACCTAGCAACCCAACCCTACATAGTTAGTAGAATCATACCTCAGAAATGGAGAACAAACAACGGAATCACTTCCAACGGCTAATGAAGTTAGCATTTACACTTAAGAGTCCAATTCTACTCAAAGAAACTGATTTGACCTTACAATTAATGAAAAAATGACTTAAGTAGAGCTAAGCCTTGGAAGCCTAAAAAACCAAGCACTTAGAAGCCTAAATAATCATGTCTCTGAAGATCGAGACAGACAGACTCGTGCTTCAACCTTAGGAAATTAGCGTCACACGGACTGGATTCAGGCAACATAATAAGTTGCTATAGGATCCTAATTATCGTTTAAGTCCATGAATAGCCTTATGGAATGCAGGGCACCACATACCAAACCATGTAAAAAAAGGCCAGAATGAATCATATTGTTTCACATAATTGAGAATTTTGACACTATGTCATATACAACAGAGATAAATATCATAAAATTCTAAGCAATCACATTATAAATGCAGACGAAATCCTAGTTCACAGACATTGTTTGCATGCATGGTGTTATGGTATATAAAACATATCACACGAAGCTAACTATATATAATGCAGTAATATGTAAGACCAAGCGCAAT
Organism: Allium sativum; assembly: GCA_030737875.1. NCBI lineage: Eukaryota > Viridiplantae > Streptophyta > Magnoliopsida > Asparagales > Amaryllidaceae > Allium > Allium sativum. Next base: position 733,170,252 of record CM060922.1, on the reverse strand, counting down.
ACACAAAAAATAGAATGTACACAATGAAATTTCAACAAAAATAACAATTAGAACATAACATATTTATATGGACTTTGACTCAAATGAGGCTTATACCGGCACAATCTTGGCATGTTTGACTCAAAAAGTAAAAGATACAGACTTTATACAACGCAAGAAAACGCAAAAGTGTGATATCACTCATTTCCACAGCTTCCCTTGGCCATTGTTAGAGCATCTCCAACAGAAGATAATTCATCCTCTGAATTGGAAATATTTTGCATAAATGTTCCCCAACATATGTTTGCTCTCATAATATTCAGCAAAATGTTATGGGGCTAATTCAGTATACTGAATTGGTCCCGCGCGCCGAATTTAACAATTCGTTATGAAGCGCGCCGACAAAATCGCCGCGCTTCCTGATGAGCCGATAAATTCGGAGTTGGTTCCCTTAAGATTTTATTTTTATTTTTTACTTATCCTAACTCATATTTTAATATGACAAAATAAAATCGTTATTATTTTCGTAGAAAACAGTTATGTTTAGTAAGACCGAAATAAACTAATTTAGCTTCAGAACTTAATAACAGCTGGTTAATCACATGTACAAATACAATAGAACGCGATTGGTAAAATAAAAAAACTACAACATCATTACTGCATAAATTCGTACTAGCATAAAATAAAACACGAGCTCGGACAAGCAAACTTCATAACTAGGTATCGCCATAGTGGTTCCGTAAATGATTCATAAGATCTTTTTGCTGCCCTTTATGGAGTTGTTCATCTCTAAACATAACCTGACGGTTCAAATGAACGTTTAATTCCTCTACTATTATTTGTGTGTTTTGTCGGCCCCTCATCCATTTCTCGTTTAAATTCTATAATCATGTTGTGTAAAACAATGCAGGCATACATGATTATAGACATCTTTTTCCTAGACCGCAACCGACATGGATTACTTATCATTGAAAATCTAGATTGTAAAACACTGAATGCTCATTCTACATCTTTTCTTTGTCCCTCCTGCAATGCCGCGAATTTGGCTTGTTTAGGAGTCAATGGATTTGGACATATTTTAACAATGGTGCTCCATTTTGGGTAAATGTTATCACCTAGGTAATAGCGATGGTTGTAAGTATTTTGGCCCAGGGTAAATGTTAAAGGAGGTACCTGGTCTTGATCATTGAGAAGATGGGATCTTTCTATAACATTTAAGTCATTACTAGAACCGAGGATTCCGAAGAAAGCGTGTCATATCGACAAATAGTACGATGCTACAACTTCTGAAATGACGGTTGGTCGCCTTTCCTTGTCGTTGTATTCACCTTGTAATCTCTTAGGGCAGTTCTTCCATTCCTAATGCATACAGTCCAGACTTCCTAACGTGCTAGACCATCCCCTGCTTTCGTGCATCTCTCTGATTCGCACTATATCTGCTTCGTTCGGAGACCTTAATTATTCTTCTCCGCAGATGTCCGCCACAACTTGACAGAAATTTTCAAGTGTTTCACATGTCGTGCTCTCTACTATTCGGTATGCCTCGTCCAATGCATCAGCAGAATTTCCATAAACTAACATTCTCATAGCGACCTTCATTTTCTGTTCACCAGATAACCCATGTGTCTTTAATGCATTTTTTTTGTACTTAAAGTAATCATTGTTACCTTGAATACCCACCAATATCCGAAGAAACAGATTTCTCTGCATCTTGTATCTTCTACGAAACATATCAGGCCCGTAAGTGCAGTATTCATTAAAGTAATCTTGCATCAGAGACTTATGGTATTTAGCTTGATTTCGGTGTAAAAACTTCCTTCTAGGAACCGATCCCCCTTGAGTTGTGGATGATGAACCGTATGCTTCATGGTACAAGTCCCGTATTTCTTCTATTTCTTCTGCTTCCTCTTGAAGGAATTTCTCTTTCTCCGAATCGCTATTTAAAGCCATCATGCATTTCATAAAATAGGAATCCGTTTTTGTTCGCGAAAATGTTTGGATAAGAGATATGGTTTGCAATGTTGTTGTCCTATATAAGGTATGAGGTCTTGATTATTGGGGAGCTTTATTGTTTTCTGTGGTCCTTTATTAAATTGTGTGCATCTTTATTGGTTGGAGTGTGCATTGTATCGATATGTGCTCCTTTATTGGACAGAGTGCGCCTTTATTGGTCAGAGTGGACATAGCACTCCTTTTATTAGACAGAGTGCTCCTTTATTAGTCAGAGTGCTCATTTATCTGTCAGATTGCTACTTTATTGGATAGAGTGCTCCTTCATTGGTCAAAGTGCTCGTTTATTGGTATCAAAAAGGGTCATCAACTATCATGATTTGAAAAGGAGTTGGAAATGAAAGGTCATCCCCTGCTTTTGACCGAAGATATGCCAAGCGGTTAGGGTTGTCCAGTTTCTACAGATCAATATATTTTTTTACTCGAAAGGAAAATTGAAAGGAATAATTAAATTATTCAAAATTTGAAAGTCTAATTTATAAATTATATACAAACGAGCTCGGAATGTCGTGGTAATTCGTATTTTAACGTTTTGAACTTCAATCATACATACATGGTCCAAAACACATCGCAGTTCTTCGAAACTGAAACCATCATGATCTAATTGATTATAGAATGCCAATGAAAAAGAAATAGCGGATTTTCAAATTGTAGATTTCGAGTTATGTTAAACCAAAAAATATCAAAAGGTCGCTATAAAACGTTTGTGAATTTATAAATTAAACTATGAAATAAATTTATAACTGGGTTTTGAAATAAATTTATAACTGCATTATAAAACAAATTTATAACTGAGTTACGGACCGCTCGACATGATTAAGTTAGATTTGAAAAACTGGTATAAGTTATATTTAAAATATGGACGAATGTGATTGAATTTTTTTAGTAAACGAAGTTTATACAGTTTTTTAAATATAAATATAATTAAAACTAGCTTCCTGCAATGCGGCAGTTCGTATTTGGATGTTTTAACTTCAATTAAGTATATATAAATCAATTTAACACCGAATTCTTAGAAACAAGAATCATTAGGACCAGCTGCATAATAGATTTCTACTGGAAGAGAAAAATACGGAATTCGCCAAAAACATTTTGATTTATGTCAAAATCAAATTTAAAAAAAAACAGCGTTATAACCGTTATCAAATATAGTTAACTAATTAGATGAATAATTACTTAAAGGGTCCATTACACATAATATCATAAAATTTAGTTGTCAACCTGAATAAACATAACATGCAAATAATAAAGTGTAGTACAACATACATCAACGCGACATTTGAACACGAGCAAACATGAAAAATAACATAAAGTTAAGTACATCAAGCCGTACACATATATACATCATGATAACCATAAAACCATATCATCATCATGATCCTCATGAACGCCATCCTAAATCCGCAGCATCATCCTCATCATCATGCTCAGACTCCTCACCATCCCCCTCCATGTCGTCATAGCTATAATACAGAATAAGGCCATCATGGTCACTACCCCATCCCGGTCCTCCAGCACCACCTAATCCTCTAGCACCACATGATCTTTCAGCACCACCTAATCCTCTAGCACCGCCTAATCCTTTACCCCCTCCTGGTCCTCTAGCACCACCTGATCCTCCAGCAGTACTTGATCCTCTAACAGCACCAGATGCTCCTTTATCACCACCACCCCCTGCTGCCGCTAGTCGGGCTCATAAGTCGTCGAACTGGGCTTGCAAACCCTAAACTATCATCTGGTGCTACTGATATAATGACTGAGAATGTAGCAGGGCCATCTCCTGAATAGCGGTAATATGTCGCTTATGCTGGTCTAACATGGGTGCAAACTGCAAATATAGAACATATAAACTCAGTTTCTACAACTTAGAGCGTATAAGGTAATAAATTCACAAGTACGAATATTACCTCATGTGCCAAATATAATCCAGCAGTAAGGGTACCGACTACTATGTGATCAGGTGGGTAGATAATAGGCAGGGATAGTAGGTACCGCTAAGATCAAATGCCTAAAATGTGTCAGCCAGAGCAAAATCCATAGGCTGGTCGGAGTACCGTGAAGGAGTCGGGTCAAAAGTAAACGTTGGAGGATGAACTCTACTGGTAACCACGCGGGGACCAATATGATCGGAGTTCACACCCCGAATATAATCTGACAACATGTACCGTCGACGAGCTACTTGATGCCAATAAGTGTCAAAATCTGCTCCGGGCAATAGAAAATCATGTGTACCAACCCATCCTACCTGTCTCAGACCCTGTATTTAATGTCTCCCTATAGAACGATGTGGCCCAAACTTATCATCGAGATAAAGTGGATCTCCGGGTATGCACAACTCACCAGGCCCCTGATAATAACAACGATCTCCCAAGTACCAAATAGGAAGGTGGGCCGGTGGGAGCAAGATGACACGACGCATAAATAAACGATATGCAATGACTAATGGTTGGGCATTAGGTAGAGGCCCACCCGCTGACAGTAACATCCAATAAGAAGTCAATGATGCTCATAATATGTTGCCCCTCTCCCACAAATCAAACTGAGAACGAGCCTCCATCAAGTCGTGTCTCACAACAGCAGGAACATGCCAGATTACATGACTAATATCCCATCTACGCATGCGTGGGAAAAAGGACTCGGCGGTATGACTGGTGGTGGCCTTTATGCGTGGATGCATGTTGGCTGTGTGCTCGTAGTACCAACATGGAAACATTTATCAAAATCCAAACATCTGTTGAAACGATCCAAAAAGATAAGAGTCAAAAGCGGTGTATAGACAACCCAATATAGCTGAGCCCCAATCAATCATCTGTAGCTACTCTTAATCGGCTAGTGTTGCAAGGTAGCCCAATTGAATAGTACTCCTTTGGTTCGAAAAGAATGTCAAACCAAGGAGATATAAAATGGTAGCCCGAAATACTATGTCCTGCAAATCCACTATATCGATACGTGTTGTAATGTAGTCAAGTAAATATGCAACGGAAATGGTACCATTAGATATATGAACTGCGGACAAATCTGGAAAAATACTGCATGTAAGACTCCGGTGACTCATAAGAGGGGTCAAATGGGCAGGAGACTCTATCAGGGAGGCCAATATCAATCCCTGTAAGCATGTAAAAATCGGCTGGGGTGATACCTAGCTCAAAATCGGGGAAGTGGAAAGTGCGTGACGTAGGCCACCATCTCTCTAATAAGGCATCTAGCAATGGTCGATCAAAGGATTAGGGTGGTATAATCTGAAAGAATAGACCGAACGGACTAGCCAGTAGCCTCTCTCGAATAACTAGTGGTAATATGTCAAGGGTCTGTGAACTAAACTTCACTTAACTCCCTCGAACATAAATGTTTAGTGTCTATTCAAAACAATTCTTTTGTCGGCAGATAAACTATAACTATAAAAACAACAGTTCATACTACCTACGTAATTTGGTAAACTATTTAACAGTTCAATAAATATATATGTTAAATTTAGGATTTATACCGAAACAGTCTCGAGCGCGGTAAAATAACGGTGAGTGAATCCCTCTGGAAACTCATGAAGGATCCGTAAGTCCTGAATCATCATCTCCGCGGGTGGAGGAGGGTGCACTGGACCAGCTGTGTAGTCCAACTGAGGTCAAACTGTATGTCTCCCCATCTTCGTGACGCGTGGCGGCATCCCGATATCTCGACCAATAAAAATTAAAAAAGAGGTTTTTGGGGGAGGATTGGGAGTTAAGGCCTAGCGCGCTGTAACAACCCGTATTTTGATAACGTGTTATAACCATAAATCTAGGCAGAATTAAATTTTAAAATAAGAACCAAGGGAAACGGGTTGCGCCATTGCGTTCGTCTCGGAATTCTTCTTGGAAACGAGTCCGAGTTTGCAAGAATCGGAGTCCGTATGAGGGAGATATGACCCTCCGAAGTTTCAGGAATTTTCAGAATCAAAAACAGCTCGAATTCGAATTCAAAATTCGAATTTCAAACGCAGAACAGACTGGGCGGGAAATTTCCCGCCTAGACCCAGGTCGACTGGGGAGTCGACTGGGCATTCGACCCCCCAGACCAGGTCGACCTGGTCCCCGAGCCCATTTTTGGGCCAGTGTTCGTTCTGATGTTTCTAGTCCGATTTCTGTCCAAATTCATCTGCCTAAACCTATTTAAACAACCCCAAACCTATCCTTCTCTACACACAATTCTATTTTGCTTCTACTCTGCCTCTGTTCTAAATAAAAATAAAAATGGCGTCGCTACTCTGCTGGAATCAAAACTAGAAGCTAATCAACATCAACCTAAGCAACTCAATTCAAACTAGAGATTAAAGCTTCTGCAACGATCCTACGACAATTTCTGTTCTTAGTTCTCAAATACCATGATCTGTAAGCCCCAATTACTCTTAGATCTAAACTCTAAACTTAATACGGACATGTGTAAATTGAAGTTGAACATAAACATGATAACTACTTGAGACCCACTCTTGTATATCTTTGAACTATGACTATTCCTTTTTGATCTATTATTTTAGATCTACTCTTGTTCACCCTAGATCTATTCACCTTGAACCTAGTACCGTTCATATTGAACCTTGATTTGTGGAAGACTGATAAGAACTTGATTTAGGGGCCTGTTCATGTCATAACCTAGACCCTATCATTATTTTAACATGCCTGTGATGTTGTGATGTTGAAACTATTGCTAGTCACAAGTTTAGGATTATCATCTTATGTCATTTATAGCTATGTTTATCACCCTATTTCATATGCCAGTGATGTTATGATCATATCTCAAGTTACACCATGCTTGCCTTGAAATCACCTTTGCCACTTTATACCCATCCTTGTTATGTTATTCCCTAGTTACATCTATTGCCTTGATTCGAATTCGCGAGCGTTGGGGATGCGATTTGGGTAGTTTAGGAAAACCTGAATTTAGTATAAACTTGAAAACATGAATATCGTTATAACTTGAGCTTGGATAGGAACATGAACTTGACATGAAATTATACTTGAAAATATGAATTTGGGACATGACACTTAGATAACTTGAACGTGGCCAACTCGAGGTTGGGTTGAGTTTGCAGTATAAATCTGCCCGGAACCGCCCGACGAATCCAGTAACTGCAAACAATAGGACCCAATGTGAGTAGTTGGTCATATCGCACTCGAAACCCGAGGTTAGACTAGGTTATGGTGTAAAACTGCCCGGATCCGCCCGACACATCCAGTAACCATAACCAAGTCTAATGTGAGAGGTTAGGGGTGCATTAAGTAGATTAATGCCACTGGATAAGGTTAAGTCATGGACCACTTGAATATACTTAACCAATTTGACACGTTGATTTGATAGGGTTAAGTCATGAACCGCTTGAATACACTTAATCAACCTGACACATGATTCATAGGACTAAGTCTTGAACTAGAACGACACACTTAGTCAATTTGTCATGACACGTAGATGAGGTTAAGTCTCGATTTTAAATGACAACTTAACCTGCTGAACGAAACCCTAGTTACGCGGTCCTTTTCTGCAGTAACCCACTAGATGTATCACGATACCCTAGGACTAGGCAGGGTGGGGCACGATTGATGGGCTGATTGTAAGCGACCAGAATGACGGCTGAGTTGGTGCGCCATTGTAGGTTCAGGCGGACTAGGGTCGTGCACTTAGTCCGGAGTTGAAAAAGCAGGCATTGGGCATCAGTAGGATTATCTGTGCATTCTTGATTCGTGTCGGTGGTTGGCACCCTAGGGCTTGATACACCCTATGGTGGACCTAGCACAGGTGACTACATTCGTGATAGGGCTGTATGATACAGACACACAACGAGCTGGACTTGTAGGGAGCCGATCGATTAGATCATACCATTGGACCCCGTATTGGGTCACATCACGATATTGGGCCAAGGGATTATTTCTTTATTTATAGTTGACACGAGATTAGTATACCAGTATAGTTGGTATGGCGAACCTTGAATAGGCAATGTTAGACTTGTGTTATCTTGTTAGCTTAGTTATCAAGTCAGACTTGTCATCATTCCTATGTTTAATTCCAGTTTATTCATGTCTTGTTAACTTTATTAGATAATACCCCTCCAAAACTAGGGCATTCCCTTTGTGAGTGACCCTAGCGGTGGTGGGGTGTTACATTTGGTATCAGAGCAGAAGGTTACCAGACTGGGCAAAAGTTTTAAAAATCTTCTGAAACTATTTTCAAAACTGTTTATAAAGAAGCATTTTTCAAGAAAAGTTTTGTTTTGATTAAAAGGCATATTCCCCAAAGCCATATGCACTATCTTTTGATTCCCTCTTGAAATCTCTCCTCTCTCTCTTTTCACCATAGTTTCGTAGGCATCCGACATATGTCGGAGGGCAAAGAAGTGCCCAATCTCCATCTGTAGCTGCAATAGTTCCATCTGCGTCTAATCTTATTTCAAGTTGTGTAGAGTTGCCGTGCGTTAGAGGTAGCTTCGAAGGACTTGTCAACAAACTATACAAGGACAGTAAGAACAAGAGACTAGTTGTTATAGCTTAATCCACGAAGGTGGGAAAAGGTGAAAGGAAAGAGGCCAAAGTGAAAGAATAGTGAAATCCATGACAAGAGAGAGTATCTTTAGTATGGTAAATAGGGAGTGTAGTTAAGTATTATAGGACAAGGACAAGGGCAAAGGACATGATCGTCGAGAGTGCAATTGTATGTTCTCACTACTAGCGTACCTAAGGGAGGTGGTAATGTTACCGTTAAAGGTTTAGCTTTTCTTTTCTATCATCCCGCTAGAACTTTGTTATTGTACATCGCATCCTTTTAATTCTGCTTCGATAGTTGAGTCTCTACACCTTAGTACTAGCGTATTGGAGGATCCCAATTTTAGTCTCAAATCCTGTTGGGGAATTCGCCCATTTATTCATGATTTGTTTGGATTTGAGAATGTCTATACTAGGTATTGAGCTTAGAAGGAATGCTTATGATTTTTGGGCTAGGAGTGGATTCTAGGGATGGAGTGGTTATCCAATAAGGGTGCCATTCTCGGTTTTGAAAGGAGGGTAGTTAGACTCTTGACTTGCCTCGGTGATACCCTCGAAGTTGTGTGTAACCTTTAGGGTTCTATCATGATTAGTTACCTAGAATCTCTAGATACATTTATTGATCCGCTCGAGTAGTGTTCGCCACTAAGGCGGATGGTTCATTTAACTTATGCATGTGATGTAGAAAATCGCCTTAGTAAGTACATTTAGCAACATGGTTGACATTTGTTTATTTTCAAGAGATAATCCATCTATGTGGAATACCTTCTAGTAAGTGAACAAGATCCAAGATTCACTAGTGAATTTTGGAGAGCTTGTGTGAAGCCATGAGTAAGCAGTTATGTTTAAGCCGAGTATACTAGGAGGAGGATAAGTGAAAGTGGAACGAGAGGCAATAGTGAAAGGAGTCCCAACTCATATGTTGGAAACAAGAACTAAGAAGCAATGATATTGTGGAGTTAAAGACGGTCAAAGCACAATGGAGTTAAGCCCAAGGAAATGCGACTTAGAAGATCGAAGACTAGATTCGCGCATCACATCTCTTTTTAAGAGCATATCCTTGATTCCTTTTTCCTGTAGAGCTTACTTGCTTCTATCATTCGACTATATCTTTAGGTAGGAACAGTTGGGTGTAAACATGTGTTTGAGACATGTTATGATTGATAGTTGCAAGTGGTTGCTAGTGATTGCTCGTGGTTGCATAACACACATTAGACACTAGATCGGCTCAGACACATTTTCATATTGCATATGCATGAGTGTTTATACTTATTTATGGATGAAATTGAATGTGTTATCATATGAATGTTGCATATGGATGAATGTTTGTGCACACATATAGTGCTTATGTGACTAGGATTATTTGCATACATGTTGGATTCATGACACTAAACATATTTTGCATTAGAAAGATCAATCAGGCCTGATCATTTGCATTAGATAAGGAACATATACACACACTTTTTGCATATGTTCATACGGCATTAGAAATCTCTTAAGGACAATGTTTGCTTGTGGATGATGTTTTGAGTAGATGGATGACGGATGGTAGGATACGTTCTTCCTAACTTAGAGATTTCGGGGACGAAATCCTTTAAGGAGGGGAGAATGTAACAACCCGTATTTTGATAACGTGTTATAACCATAAATCTAGGAAGAATTAAATTTTATAATAAGAACCAAGGGAAACGGGTTGCGCCATTGCGTTCGTCTCGGAATTCTGCTTGGAAACGAGTCCGAGTTTGCAAGAATCGGAGTCCGTATGAGGGAGATATGAACCTCCGAAGTTTCAGGAATTTTCAGAATTGAAAACAGCTCGAATTCGAATTCAAAATTCGAATTTCAAACGCAGAACAGACTGGGCGGGAAATTTCCCGCCCATACCTAGGTCGACTGGGGAGTCGACTGGGCAGTCGACCCCCCAAACCACGTCGACTGGGCAGTCGACCTGGGTGTCGACCTGATCCCCGAGCCCATTTTTGGGCCAGTGTTCGTTCTGATGTGTCTAGTCCGATTTCTGTCCAGATTCATCTGCCTAAACCTATTTAAATAGCCCCAAACTTAGCCTTCTCTACACACAATTCTATTCTGCTTCTACTCTGTATCTGTTCTAAATAAAAATAAAAATGGCATCGCTACTCTGTTGGAATCAAAACTAGAAGCTAATCAACCTAAGCAACTCAATTCAAACTAGAGATTAAAGCTTCTGCAACGATCCTACGACAATTTCTGTTCTTAGTTCTCAAAAACCACGATCTGTAAGCCCTAGTTACTCTTAGATCTAAACTCTAAACTTAATATGGACATGTGTAATTGAAGTTGAACATAAACATGATAACTACTTGAGACCCACTCTTGTATATCTTTGATCTATGACTATTCCTTTTTGATCTATTATTTTAGATCTACTCTTGTTCACCCTAGATCTATTCACCTTGAACCTAGTACCGTTTATATTGAACCTTGATTTGTGGAAGACTGATAAGAACTTGATTTAGGGGCATGTTCATGTCATAACCTAGACCCTATCATTATTTTAACATGCCTGTGATGTTGTGATGTTGAAACTATTGCTAGTCACAAGTTTAGGATTATCATCTTATGTCATTTATAGCTATGTTTATCACTCTATTTCATATGCCAGTGATGTTATGATCATATCTCAATTTACACCATGCTTGCCTTGAAATCACCTTTGCCACCTTATACCCATCCTTGTTATGTTATTCCCTAGTTACATCTATGGCCTTGATTCGAATTCGCGAGCGTTGGGGATGCGATTTGGGTAGTTTAGGAAAACCTGAATTTAGTATAAACTTGAAAACATGAATATCGTTATAACTTGAGCTTGGATAGGAACATGAACTTGACATGAAATTATACTTGAAAATATGAATTTGGGACATAACATTTAGATAACTTGAACGTGGCCAACTCAGGGTTGGGTTGAGTTTGCAGTATAAATCTGCCCGGAACCGCCCGGCGAATCCAATAACTGCAAACAATAGGAACTAATGTGAGTAGTTGGTCATATCGCACTCGAAACCCGAGGTTAGACTAGGTTATGGTGTAAAACTGCCCGGACCCGCCGGGCACATCCAGTAACCATAACCAAGTCTAATGTGAGAGGTTAGGGGTGCAATAAGTAAATTAATGCCACTGGATTGGGTTAAGTCATGGACCACTTGAATATACTTAACCAATTTGACACGTTGATTTGATAGGGTTAAGTCATGAACCGCTTGAACGCACTTAACCAACCTGACATATGATTCGTAGGACTAAGTCTTGAACAAGAACGACACACTTAGTCAATTTGTCATGACACGTAGATGGGGTTAAGTCTCGATTTTAAATGACAACTTAACCTGTTGAACGAAACCCTAGTTACGCGGTTCTTTTCAGCAGTAACCCACTAGATGTATCACGGTACCCTGGGACTAGGCAAGGTGGGGCATGATTACTGGGCTGATTGTAAGCGACCAGAATGACGACTGAGTTGGTGCGCCATTGTAGGTTCAGGCGGACTAGGGTCGTGCACTTAGTCCGGAGTTGAAAAAGCAGGCATTGGGCATCAGTAGGATTATCTGTGCATTCTTGATTCGTGTCGGTGGTTGGAACCCTAGGGCTTGATACACCCTATGGTGGACCTAGCACAGGTGACTACATTCGTGATAGGGCCGTATGACACAAACACACAACGAGCTAGACTTGTAGGGAGCCGATCGATTAGATCATACCGTTGGACCCCGAATTGGGTCACATCACGATATTGGGCCAAGGGATTATTTCTTGATTTATAGTTGATACGGGATTGGTATACCAGTATAGTTGGTATGGCGAACCTTGAATACGCAATGTTAGACTTGAGTTATCTTGTTAGCTTAGTTATCATGTCAGACTTATCATCATTCCTATGTTTAATTCAAGTTTATTCATGTCTTGTTAACTTTACTAGATAATACCCCTCCAAAACTAGGGCATTCCCTTTGTGAGTGACCCTAGTGGCGGTGGGGTGTTACACGCGCCGTATATATAGGCGCGCGCGCCAATCTTATCGGCGGGTTAACCTCACACGCTAATAAAATCTGAGCGCGTTGAAATTATAAACGTGCACCAATAAAATCGGCGCGTGACTGTTTGGCAATTCATCGGAAATCACCTTGAATCTTACAGGTGGTGATAGTATGACCTGTAAGTCTGTTTGAGATGCTATAAGAAGCTTGATTTGTAATTTTTCATATTTTCCTGTTCCCTTACGGAAGTATTATTATGACCGAAATGAAGGTTGTAGGCCCTACTCCGCTTATTGCCCTAACTTCTACGGCTTCGGTCATATATCCTCCTTAGTTTTTCCACTTGCGGTGCCTTCAGATACTCTTGAGGGACTTCAATACTTATTCCATCCTCTTCTCGTTTTCTGTCGATTCCTTCTCTTCAACTGCCGGCTTCGTCTTCTCAATGCTTATCCCATCCCCTCCTCAAGAAATTGGTTGCTTATCCAAGCTCTATAATGTTCAATTCGCTTAGAGTGTGACCTAGGATGAGAAGTGGAGATTAGGACGGGGCTTGTAGCCAGGCCCGGTTATTGGGCAAAGCCATCTAGGCAACGAAATAGGGCAAACTCTCTTTAGGGGCAACGAAAAGAAAAAAAGCTATTCCATGTCTCTAAACTCTCAAATTGGCTCCTGCTCCATTTTTCGCAGCGCACGAAAGTTCAAAATCGCCTCCTCAGATGAGCCTCCCTCCTTCAATAATAACCCTCTTCGACGGCAACCCTCGTCGATAGTCGCCCTCCTCTTTGACAGCAAAATTCGTCGATAGCCGCCCTCCTTTTCGACATCAACCCTCTTCGATCGCCGTCCTCCTTCAAGACTCAGTGTCCCCCACTCTCAGGTCTCAACCCTCCTGGCTCCTTCGCAGCTTCGCTAATCGCTTTTAAAAAGGTAAGTACTGTTTATTGTCACACTATTTCAGTTTGTGATTTTTTGTAGTTGGATATTTTGATTAATTCTTTACTCGTTGGTTGTTTCATGTTATTTATTAGAAATTAGGCTTAGATTGTTGGCATGTTCTCTGTTTGTGATTTTTTTTCACGCTATTTTGATCAATTTATGGCTGTTGCTTGTTGTTAATTGGCATGTAAAGATGTACTTTGTTGCTTATTAGAAATTTAGAAAATAGGCTTAGATTGTAAGATTGAATTTTCATCTTTAGACAGCTACTTGCAGGATAAAATGTTAAACATTGAATTCTCATTTACTAAAAGAAGAAAAAATACATTTTTGGTGAGGGCTGAAGAAAAAATGTTAAACACTGAATTTTTTTTGGGCTTAAATTCAATGTTTAATGTGTGCATCAAAATGAAATATAATACTATAATTTTATTTATATACTAAATTAAAGCTGAACTTTTTTCCTATATTTGGAAATTTATAGGAAACATGTCAAAGAATGAAGATGACAGAAATCGAATTAGGTATCATAAACAAAATTCTGGATCTTACAAAAGGAAAGTTAAGCAAAAGAAAGATGAACTTGCAAAATCTCTCGTTGGTTCGATCGCTAATTTATTTTAAGCACAAGTTCAGAAAGCTCAATCTTCAAGTAGAATTGAAGAGAGCAATGATTTCAATCGAAAAAAATATATCTAGATAGTTTAAAGTATGATGATATAATTGAATAATTTGCTTCCAAAAATTCAAGAAAAAGTTGTTTTCGTTGAATGGTATAGATATGCTAAAGATATTAAAATATATATGTATATAGGAAGTAGATGAAAAAATATTTTGGGAGAACTGTTAAAATATGTATTTTGTATGACTTTTGTTATTATGTGAAGTTAATGGAAAATATTTAATGTTTTAACGACATTTTTAAATATTTACATAGTGAGTACTATTGTGTATGATATTTGGATCGATATTGGATGGATGATAATAGTGAATGTTAAAAGCATTTCTGTTCTTATTTTTTTTGCTTGAAAGTATTATCTGCTCATTTTTTGATTTTTTAGGTTAGTACTCATTTGATTGATGATGCTATAGTGTAGTAGATGCAAACTGTTTCAAATATCTACATGGTGGCATATGGAATCTTCAAGTGAATTAGTAGAGTCATGGATTACAAAGGTACTTGCTTCCAATTTTTTGCTACTGCTGCCTCGCTACCTTCAATGTTTTTGTTCCCTTTTTAATGCATTTTTTATTGTAGTCCTGAACCTTAAGTTCTGTGTATTTGTGGGTTTGTAGATGTGGTCCATTTGATTTAGTTTCATGTTCAAAATGTGCTCTAATTGTGAATTAGATGAATTAATTGAGTTCAGTTTTATTTGAAATGTAAAATTAAAATCTCATGATTTTCCTGGGTGCATCTTATTCACCAAATTATGGGATAGTAAATATAACATCCTATAGATCTTGTAGCTAACAATTAAACAATAAACTGTTAATCTTAAGTCAATTTTCTTTCTTTGACAACAACAACAACAAAGCCATATATCCCAAACAAGTTAGGGTTGGCTAGATATGGAACCCAAAATTAAAATAAAATAAAATTAATAATGATGATAATATATATATATAAGGGTTTAAAATAACCAATCAAATAAAAAGTCGTCCGATAAAGGTTTTTTTAAATAATAATAATAATAAGAAGTAAAAATGTTCAATAAAAGTTAAATAAAATCTAAAATAGTAAGTAAAAAGATTCAGTAAACGTGAAATAAAGTCTAAAAAATAATAATAAAAAACAGAGAGAGAAACACTATGGTTCTGGTACATGGATTGCCAATTTCCATGCACTCCTATCAACTACCAGCTCTTCCGATAAACTCCAGTTACTTAAATCTCACTTTATTATCTCCTCCCATGTCATTTTAGGTCGACCTCTACCTCTCTTTGGGCCTTCGGCGCGACCTAGAATTCCAGCGCGTACAGGTGCATCGTATGGTCTACGTTGTATATGTCCAAACCATCTCAAGCGGTATTGGACTAACTTCTCTTCAATAGGTGCAACTCCAAGTTTTTCCCGAATATCCTCATTTCTAATCCGATCTCGTCTGGTATGCCCACAGCTCCAACGCAGCTTTCGCATCTCTGCTATACTTATCTTCTGAACGTGTTGCCTCTTAGTAGGCCAACATTCTGCACCATATAACATTGCAGGTCTGATTGCTGTCCTATAGAACTTTCCTTTAAGCTTCTGAGGAATCTTCCGATCACAGAGAATGCCAGATGCTAGTCGCCATTTCACCCATCCTGCTTGAATTCTAAAAATAACATCCTTATCAATCTCTCCATCAAACTGCAACATAGATCCTAAGTATCGAAACGATTCCTTCTTGGGTACTACTCTACCGGCCAGGGTAACATCTCTGTCATCTGACCTGACACTGTTAAACTCACACTTCATATACTCTGTTTTAGTTCTGCTAAGCCTGAAACCCTTTGATTCCAAGGTCTCCCTCCACAACTCCAGTTGTCGACTAACCCCTATTCTACTTTCATCAATCAACACAACATCATCGGCAAAGAGCATACACCAAGGAATCTCCCTTTGTATATCTTTTGTGATTTCATCCATCACTAATGCAAAAATATAGGGGCTCAAAGCCGAACCTTGATGTAACCCTATGTTAATTGGAAAATCTCTAGTTTCACCATCGCATGCCCTAACACTAGTCACAACCCCCTCGTACATGTCCTTATTAAGGGTAATATACTTTGATGGCACTCTCTTCCTTTCTAGCGCCCACCACATAACCCTCCTCGGTACTCTGTCATAAGCTTTCTCCAGGTCAATAAAAACCATGTGGAGATCTTTCTTCTGCTCCCTGTATCTCTCCATAAGTTGCCTAACCAAGAAAATCGCCTCAGTGGTTGACCTTCCCGGCATAAAACCAAATTGATTCCTAGAGACACCTGTTAACCTCCTCAAACGCTACTCGCAAACTCTCTCCCAAAGCTTCATTGTATGACTCATAAGCTTAATTCCTCTATAGTTTGTGCAACTTTGAATATCTCCTTTATTCTTGCTTTGACAAAAAAAATATTTATTTATTGAAGGGAAAGATTCATACTTGAAGTAACATATTCTAAGATCCAAACAAAAAGACAGGAACAATATTCATTATTATAGTCAAAATTATATCAAAGTAAATAGGTGCACTACAACACTTGCTTTCTACAATCCGGGCTATCTGGGAAACAATTTTTTTTTTTTGCTATTCGGGTTGATTTTTTTGCTTACCAAGGCAACATTTTTTTCATTTTTTGAATTTCATTTTGTCCGCTCTATATGTTTCCTAGAGAAACCCAGGCACTTGAGTCGGCCCTACTTGTAGCTATGGTAGAATTGGCAGTTGAAGTAGCAAAGGTAGCATCAGGGCCAACAGCTTAAGAAAGCGACAATAAACCAACGTTCTTTGAGTGAAAAACAAGTAGTCCTCGAGCTCAGGTATAATAGAAAATTACCAGCCATATGAGTATAAACATGGGAACATCTCTATGTTGTGCTTTATTAAATTTATTTTGGTATAATCTAAGTTGATAAGCCGCTCTAGAACTTCTTACCAAACTAGGGAAAGCGTATGTTATAATTTCTCATGAAGATAACACAAACTTTCCTTGCTTGTTATTGACATATTTTGAAATGGAAAATCATCACATCACATCTAAATGCTCCATCTTATTATCAATAGCTTTTTGGAGATTGGATTTCTCTGTCCTAAGTCTGTTCTTCTCACTTTCCAAGCATGAACCCTGATTTTTGAGTGAAAAAACCTCCAAGTCAATAGAGTAGCAATGGTCTGATCTTGTTAAGTAATGGTCTAATACATCCCTTCAGAGACTCAGACAACTCAATGATGGTTCTTAATTAAGCTCAGATGGATTCTTTCTCATCTTTAAAGCCATCCTTGGCCTTTTGTTTATCTACATGGTTATTCTTGGTCTCAGTGCTATCTATAAGCTCAGTTTTCTTGCCAGCTCAACCATCTTCTTAACTAAATTAACACTCTTCTTTATTTCGTTGAAGGTAGTGGTTCTTTTGATTTTTAGGTGCCCGATCTCCACATCGTGATCCTCAAACCATTCTAGTATATTCCTCCTCCTTAGAGTTATGAGTCAAAATTTTAGTATAGCTATCTTATTCGTGTCGGCTACCTACTTACAACTTTTTGTCAATTGTTAAGCTATTCTACATTGTTTTTGATTGCACTAGGCCGATCACTTTGTTAAAAAGCATTAAATCTCGATTGAATTTTAATCCCTTCAAGAACCACCTAGATAAGTTCCTTAAAATCTTAGCAGGATAGGGTGAATGAGTGTAAGGCTCTCTCTTTTGAATCTAAGTATAGAGAAAACAACGGTGGTGATTTGTGTAGAGGGGATCCCAGAAGTTGGAAAGGCGGTAGAAATAGGGATCTCAACCCTAGAGATAGCTAGAGTCTTAGAAGATATGCATTGTTCAAAGGGATTATGATTTTCTCTCTATATTTTAAGAAGCTCTTTTTTGATTTAGAGCTTCTTCATTGATGTCATAGCTCCTTTTCCTTTCTCGATCTCCTTTTCCTTAATCATTACGATCAGCTCTTCTTTCCCTTTTCCTTTTTTCTCATCCTCTACATCCCTATTTCTCTACATCTCTCTCTATCAATCACACACACACATACTGTAACAACCCGGAAAATGCGAGCCAGTTTAAAAATTTTATTTTGGCGAATTCAGCGAATTTTGAATATTTAAAATGAATTATTTTAAATAATATGACGAGAAATTTAGATTGAATAGAATTCGAACGTATATATTTATATAGATCGTCGTTAGAATATAAATAATTATCTATAATTATAAAAGGAATTGAAAATGGCGCGGTAGTTCGATAATTCGATTCCAAACTTCAAATGAATGTACCGGGTGCAAAACAAACCAGATTTTAGCGAAACCAAAAATAATAGAATCTATTTGAGAATATCTTTCCAACGAACCAGAAAAATAAAAATTTCGTAGCAGGGATAAAAAGATATGTCCAAATAAAAATTCTGAATAGTCGCTATGGAATTTCGGCCCTTGAAAATAGCCATTTTGCAAACGACCTCGGATTTCGACGAAACCACTTTTGTTGGATCCGTGATGTCAAGTTATTGCTAGATTCCAAATTTCATAAGTTTCTGAATCAATATGTGAGCGTGGTAAAGGAAAACGCGTTTGACCTGTTTTAGTTGATTTTAATCGACTGGAAAATTGCCATTTTTCAAACAGTCTCAGAATTCGATGAAATTAGCTTTGTTAGGGCCGTATCGTCAATACGAAGCTAGAAAATATTTTTCTGGAATTTTTAGAGTTAGTATGTGGCCTCAGTAAATTGAAATGCGCGTTCAAATTCAATATATGGAGTTATATGTTGAATTTGACGAAAACTGATCGAAACGATCGAATCAGCCTACGATACATATCCCATTGTGTTCGGAATGGGGGTAATTAGCTATGGACGACAGGCGATGGGTCCCGTTTCGAGTCCGAAATTTTAAGTTGCTTTTTGAAATAGAAAATAAATAAAATAATAATTAAAAAAAAGATTTACAAAACCCCCCTCTCTTTCTTTCTCTTCCCCGTTTACTTTTCAGAAGTAAAAATATAAAAAAAGGAGAAAGAAAGGGGAGGAGCTGTCGCTCCTCCACCAGAGGCCACCGCGCCCCGACGCCCACGATGCCGCTCCTCCTCAAACGCCCCCTCTCGCCTCCCGCTCGATTCACTCTCCCCCCCTTCCACATCACGCTGGGTGTGATTCCCTCTCCCCCCTTCCACCTCGTGCTAGACGCAGATCCCTCCAACCTCCGGCAACTGCTGTGCCTCCCTACAGTGGACGCCAGCGACAGTAGAACCCCCTTTCTCCCTATTGCGATGTGTGTCTTCTTATTTATTTTATGATTCAATTTCCTTTCAGTTTTTATATTAAACACAGTAAAGCGTTAATTTTTATTTATTTAAAAGCTGTAATTTTTATTTATAAAAATACGGTTTTTATATAGGATAATGAGTTATAAAAATTTGATTTTTATAATGTTTTCATAGCGATAAAGGTTTGATTTTCATCATGAAGTAGCGTTGTATAAAACTTCCATTTTTATATAGAATTTAACAAGGTAAAAATTCCATTTTTATATAGAAGTTAACAAGGTAAAAATTCAATTTTTATATAGAAGTTAACAAGGTAAAAATTCAATTTTTATATAGAAGTTAACAAGGTAAAAATTCCATTTTTATATAGAAGTTAACAAAGTAAAAATTCGATTTTTATATGTATGAATGCGAATTAAAAATATAATCTTTTATATTGTAGAAGTATAAAAATATAATCATTTATATTGTAGAAGTATAAAATATAATCTTTTATATTGTAGAAGTATAAAAATATAATCTTTTATATAGATAAGATAGTAAAAATATCATCTTTATATAATTTTTTTTGAGCAAAAGATGTGTGATCTTCCAAAAGGAAGAGAGCACACATATATATATATCATCTTTATATATGTAACGAAATAAAAATATGACCTTTATATTGTTTTCATAAGAATAAAATTCGATTTTTATATATATAGTAGCGATGTCAAAAATGTGATTTTTAACATCAAACTGCGTGAAATAGATCTCGTAAGAAGCACGGCGAAGATTTCCTACATTGGAAGAGTTGCGGCGATTGGTTTAGCTAGTCGGTGAGAACTTCTCACTTTAAATCTTCTTTTCTAGTTAAAAATATATACTAGGATGCAGACGGTGCTTAGCAGCACCCGACACCCGTCGTCCACAGACCATGGACGGCTTGTATGCTTGTTTGATGTGTTGTGAAATTTGTTTGTGATGTTGATGTGAAATCGATAATAAAATGTTGATGGTTGGAATAAATTAATTATCGTTAAAAATAAAAATTTTAACGTGAATGTGAATAAATAAATATTCATTTACAAACCGGACGGTTTGTTTATGTACACCGATTTGAAGGATATTGATTGGGACGATAAATTTTACACATCGCCCAACTGCACCAATAAAATCTGTGTTTGATTGTTTGAAACCCCACACGGGTATTTGGATGATATTTGGCGTACACTAATCCCAGTTATTTAGTTCTATGTCGATCGATTGGTCGACAGACTGTGTAAGCTTTAATTATTTATATTTGATGCTTAGGCAGTTGCGTAGTGCACTTTGGATGATGGTTGATTATTTGTCGTTGCTGTTATATACATGTGTTGTATGGAATCCATGTAATTAACATTACATGGTAATTGATTGTGCCTCATTCCAATTTAGAAAATAAAGAATATTATAAAATATAGGTTCATGTGTTGACCGTACTCATTCGTTGAGATTAGTCATGTGTTGAACGAAATATTTTAACAATAAAATTTACATCTTTATCATATATAAAATTAGAAACTAAGTGGAAAATAGATAAGATGAGTGCTCTCCTGGATATTGATTTGATGTTGGTTTCGGCCTTTGGGGTTAATATTTAGGGGATCGTTCTCTTACTAATTTACGGTTGGAGTCTGATTTGAAATCAAACGATAGATACCATAATTTTTGTAAAATATATTAAATAACAAAAATAGTCACGTGTTGACAGTACTCATTTGTTGAGATTAGTCATGTGTTGAAATATATAATCATTTTTTGAATAGAATAAATATTCATTTGTTGAATAAAATAACAAGGTCATTGAAAAATATAAAGCCGTGTTGATTAGAGATGCGCTATTTTGACGCGAACGATATTTATATCGACTATATTCGTCTCTATAATGAATATTGAAAAGAGATTTATAAATCGAATATATATAAAACGAATTCGAATTGAATTGAATATAAAGCGAATTAGAATTGAATTGAATATAAAGCGAATTCAAATTGAATTGAATATAAAACGAATTCGAATTGAATTGAATATAAAGCGAATTCGAATTGAATTGAATATAAAGCGAATTCGAATTGAATTGAATATAAAGCGAATTCGAATTGAATTGAATATAAAGCGAATTCGAATTGAATTGAATATAAAGCGAATTCGAATTGAATTGAATATAAAGCGAATTCGAATTGAATTGAATATAAAGCGAATTCGAATTGAATTGAATATAAAGCGAATTCGAATTGAATTGAATATAAAGCGAATTCGAATTGAATTGAATATAAAGCGAATTCGAATTGAATTGAATATAAAGCGAATTCGAATTGAATATAAAACGAATTCGAATTGAATTGAATATAAAACGAATTCGAATTGAATTGAATATAAAACGAATTTGAATTGAAATGAATTGAAAACGAATTCGAATTGAAATGAATTCAAAATTGAATTGAAATGAATTCAAAATTAAACTGAATTGAAATGAAAAGAAATTCGAATTGAATTGAGTATAAAACGAATTTGAATTGAATTGAATAGAAAAGAAATTCGAATTGAATTGAATATAAAACGAATTCGAATTGGATTGAATATAAAACGAATTTGAATTGAATTGAATAGAAAAGAAATTCGAATTGAATTGAATATAAAACGAATTCGAATTGGATTGAATATAAAACGAATTCGAATTGAATTGAATAGTAAAGAAATTCGAATTGAATTGAATAGGAAAGAAATTCGAATTGAATTGAATGAATTAGAAATTTGAATTGAATTGAAATTGAATAGAAATCAATTTAAACGAATTGAAAACGAATAGAAAACGAATGGAAATAGAATAAAAATCAATTTGAGATGAATTTAAAACGAATTCATAAGGAAAAATTCAATTTTGATTTGAATTTGAAATGGAAGTTGAAATTGTTTTGAGACGAATTTAAAACGATTTATAAAATTCATTTTAAAAGGTAATCGACGAAATATATATATTATATATTATATATATAATATAATGGCCTGAATAGAACGCGCCGCGCCGCGGCAGTTCGTGAATTTCGACCATTAATTTCAAACGGACATTACGGGAGATCCGACCGTCGGATTCTCCTAAAACTGGAACCGTTGGGTTCATATCGAAAAGAACTTTCTCACGAATATTAGAAATTTGAAATCTAATGGTTGGATTTGGAGATATGTCCAAATCAATTTCAGAAAAGGTCGCTGTAAGTGCACATTACACCATATTACAACTTTAATTTTACAACGGTGGTAAAAGCGCCGTTGTAATAAATGGATTTTTACAACGGTGGTAAAAGCACCGTTGTAATAAATGGTTGTTTACAACGGTGGTAAAAGCACCGTTGTAATAAATGGTTTTTTACAACTGTCAATTCCCTAAAGTTGTAATAAACGTATTTTTAACACTTTTTTGTTTTGTTAGTTGTAATTGATGCCCATTACAAACTTCATGTTTATAATATCTATATTTAATAACTAATTATATTAATATTTAATAATAATTAATAATAAATTTAGGAATCAATAATATTTATTAATTATTATTAAATAATTAATAGTTAATAAGTGGTAATTAATGTTTAATATTTAATGTTAACTGCTTATTAATTAATATTTAGGTGACATATACATTTTAAGCTTTTAATAGTTATTACTCGATTATAACTAAGTAGAAATGCGAGAACCCAACTTTGATGATCCTAGATTATATTGATTTCAATTAAATCCATAATATTTGGGGTGAATAAATAAATAAATCATTTGTGATATGTACATGATGAATATGTGAAATTGTGCATGATTAAAATGGTGAATAAACATACACATTTGTTTGTATATTGTGTATGTGACATGAAAAATTTGTTTAAGTGTTATGATGATTTGGGGCTTAAGTTTTATAAGGGATAACATTAAATCTAAGGGAAAAATGGACATTGGCAATGGTGAAACCCTACCCGTATGAAGCAAAAAAAAAAGAAAATAGGCCGTCGGTTTCCGTTTCATTCTCTCATTCTAAAAAAAAAACTTAAAAATGGCCGAAGCCCTAGAAATCGAATTGGGGAAATCAACAAATCGACCAACGTCTCACATCAAATAGAACTAATTTTGAGAGAAATGGTTTCCAAGGGGAAGCGACAGTAGATCTGGGGGAGATCGAAACCCAAATAGAGGAACTACGGAGAGAAATCGAGATCTGGAAGCTAATCGGGTTTAAGGTGAGTGTATTTCCCTCTGTTAGGCACTATGTCCTTTAATAGGAAGCTGATTTGTAAGTAATTCGTTTATGTGAAAAGGAAGGTCGAGAGACTCCAATTCGCGAGTGAGTTTTCATTCGAGTTGGACAACATCATAGGTCAATTCAGGTGAATTTTCATTTTCTAGATTGGAGGTCGGTCCTTTGAAAGGAAAAAACAAACCCTAATTTTTGGTTTTCTCGGTTGTTGCTATCCTATTTTCGATAAATTGCTGAGTGTATGATCAATAATGGGTTATTTACTGATACTGCACTCCTATGCCTTTGGACTATGTAATGTTGTTGTGCGCCATTTTCTTTTTTTCTTATAATGAAATTGTAATTTCCTCCAGTCTATTGCTGGTGGCCCTGTACACTCAATTGCCATATACATCACTCGTATGAACCGAAAATCCTTGCATTAGTTTGGAATTTGAAATTTTTATTTATGTTAACATGCAAAATACTTTTGTTGGGAGAATGTTCATCATTCATTGTTTCATGCAGGCTTGTTTGGACGACTTTAATCATCACAATATTGACGTTGCTTGCAACCTTCTAGAAACATGTGGGCGGTTTCTTTACCGATCACCTGAAATAACAATTCATATGTCAAATATGTTGGAGATACTCATGCGTTTAAAAAATGTAAAAAACTTGGATCCACGTCATAGTACTTTGGTAGAAAATGCATACTACATATGCAAACCGCCTGAACGGTTTGCTCGGGTTTCAAAAATACGACTTCCGTTGTATCAGGTGTAGTAGAAGTTGCTTTTTTTCCGAATGTTTATGGGCCAAGCGCAGTTAATTGATATCAGTTGTTTCCATTTGGTGCAGTATATAAGAAAGTTACTTTTCTCAAATCTTGACAAGTCTTCTCTTGAATATGTTCTTAGACAACTAAGAAAATTACCTTAGAGTGAATGTGAACCACACTTACTGAAGTGCTTTTTGAAGATTCACAAGGGGAAGTACAGTCAAATCCATATCATTGCTATTCTTACTGCAAGTCTTAGTCGATATCATGATGAATTTGCAGTTGCAGTTGTGGATGAGGTCCGTTTCATTTCAGATATAGAATCAGTTTTGAAACTTACGTTGGAATTTTCTTTTCTATACTAATACACTTTGAACCTAGATAAATATGTACTTCTTAGAAACAATTGTCTTGAGAAATAAGTCAATCTTTAAAATTAGCCCATCCTTGCTTTCATTCGTAGGTCCACCCTTGATACTGTCTGAACATTCTATTATACTTAATCTATAGGTTTACGGCTGTTTGCTTATGTTATTCAGTTTGTTTGCCTAGCTATAAGCAGGTGCTTTGCAGCTATATCTATATATTTTTATAAAGGAAAAGGACTTTACACTTTATAGCTATCTTCTGTGTTGCACCATAAAATAAAATACTAGAACCATCTCTTTCTGTTTTGGAATTCAATGGTTGTAGGGTAGTAAATTTTTTTTAAAGGAGAACTGGTCATTGGATAAACATAGTGTTTATATGAGATGATTGCTGAATAGTAATATAATCTTTACCAGCAGTTAAATTTTGGTATAAACAATGTACAGGTTAAAATAGGAGATCTTGGAGAAGCAGTAGTAGTAGAAAGGAACCACGCAGCACGCACAATGACCGGAACGCCCGAATACATGGCACTTGAACTATACGAAGAGAACAGTGCAAAAGTGAGTTGTGACTGTATTATGTAAAAGTGAGGAATGTATGTATTGTTATGACTGTATTATGTAAAAGTGAGTTGTACGATAGTGGATCACAAAGTTGTACTAATTCAAATATTGAAATAAAATATTTAATTGATTATTTCAGTTCAGTGTAATATCATTTTATTCAATATAAATATTTATTTTTATATGAAATGTAATGCATAAAGAAACAAAAATCATATTGTTATAATTAATTGTAGTACGAATTACTACAACGGTGAAAAAATGATGTAATATGTATTACTACAACGGTGGAAAACAGTTGTAAAATATACATTTTACAACGGTGTATAAAAGTTGTAAAAGATTTCAGTCTATTACAACTTCTTAATAGACGATGGTGGCTCCACCGTTGTAAAAAGTCTTTAACAACTGTTTTCCACCGTTGTAATAGGGTCATTTTGTTGTAGTGGCAGTTCGATGGCCGTTGTTGGAAATCGACTGTACGGGCCTTGATAAAATTATCAAAAATATCAATAATTTGTGTAAAATTATAAGAAATGATTTGTGAAGAACTGGGGTGAAAAATCCCACATTTGAAAAGATAAAAATAGATTTTTATCGAAATGAACTAGTTTTGAACTAGAATTAAATTCAATTCATTTTTGAAATAAATAAATTGAATTTGAATTGGTTTTTGGGTTTGTCGTGAGCGGTGTTTTGAATAGCACTTGTTCTTTAACCCGATAATTAATGCAATGTGATTTTGGGTTGTCGTGAGCGGTATCTTCGATAATACTGTTCTTAGACCCAACCGAGTTAAGAAAATCAGAAACTAACCGGAGATTAGTTAAGTTGAATGGTTTCTTGGGTATTGATCTGATGTTGGTTTCGGCCTTCGGGGTTAATATTTAGGGAATTGCCCACTTGCTATTTTACGGTTAAGGGCTGATAGAATGGAATGTGACTTTGGGTTTATCGTGAACCGTGTTTTAAATGACACTGATTCTTTAACCCAGTTAAAGATTAAAACTATGTGAAGTTTTAATGAATCTTTAATTAGATTGAAATGATCGAGAACGGAGTATCACCAATTTTGCTCCAAAGCGATAGTTAAATCTTTAAATAGATTTGAACGTGAAATGGTAATTAATTTTACCGATAACACCGTGGTGTTAGATATGGAGTATTACCAGTTTTGCTTCATGGGATAAATAGGTTGGGATTGGAAAATAAAATAAATAATTACTTCGGTGTGGTTCGCTAATCCCGACTAGTTTGGAAAACCATAACATGGTTTGAATTGACATCCAAAGGAAGATTAAAGAATAAATTGAAAAGAATTTATCTTTGATAAAATTAGTGGGAACCTTTCCCTAAGTATGTGAAATTTAGAAACTAACTGTAGGTTAGCCAAGAAGGATGGTTTCCTGGGTATTGATCTGATGTTGGTTTCGGCCTTCGGGGTTAATATTTGGGGAATTGTTCTCTTGCTAATTTACGGTTAGTGACTGATGAATTGGAATGAGGCGTATGTTGTGTTTGTGTAACATTTGTTTATTATATACGCGGGTTATTCAGAAAGGCCGAGTTTTTACCCATTCTGGATAACCGATTCGACGATATGTCGAAGATGAAGACGGTGGTTGAAGACCAGAAGTCTTCACATCGTTTTGGTAATTACTGATGATCTTGATTGGGCTGTACACCCAAGATGAGGGAATCAGTTGGTGATCGTCCAGACATACTTGGAGATCGATGGATATGCGAGGAAAGTGCCTTCGATTTCGTTCAGACCCAGAACGGATGTGTAAATGGATTGTGTGTCTGACATTGGAATTTATTATGTGTTGATCGATTTCTATTAAATATACATCTGTTTGGCGACGGAGAATTTATTATCTTGCTTAACGCCCTTCTCTGAGCCGTACGAGCTCAGAGGTTGTATATCGATGGACATCAGTCGCATGGCATGAATTGCCAGTGTGGCATGCCTAAGTGGCAAATGATCAAGGCTTCTTTTGAAAAGCAAAGTCTTGTGGTTGATGATCAAAGACCGGCCTGTGTGGCACAGCTTTGTGTATAACGTGAATTCGCGAGCCTCACACCTCGGTATGAGTCAAAAACGGGATAAGGACTGCAGGGAGAGCACGACGTTTCTTTCTAGCTAGTGGTGGTGTCGGTGCTTAAACTGGCTGACATTTATATACTTTTCACCTTTGTGGTTGTTGGGATGAGGCGCCTCGATTTTAGGTCTGTTAGGACCGGGAAACGTGTGTTCAGGAATAATAATCCACTAACGTAAGTGTGGACCGGCCCTGAAGCATCCAAGAGGCTACCCAGAGAGAGTAGTCCTGAGACATTTGCTAGAGTGTCTCGAAGCGGAGAGGAGCTTGCCCCTTGCCTCGACTCATGACGGAAATCCAATTTCCAATACAAGATATTTCGGTTTTATTTGTAGAACCTAGTATGGCGACATAGTGGTATGGGGCACTTATGCCGCCTATGATTGATATTTATGATTGAAATTGTTTTGAAACACCTATGCACTTATAACAGTATCAAATGATTTCGTTTTATACGTATCATGCATTATTTGGCTATTATAACGTAAAACCCTATCCTCCGGCTTGCGTTGCATTGTGTGATGGGACCTGGGTCTTATAATAGCTTCATTCTTCGAAAAAGCATTGCGTTGTTTATTTATATGCACTGGTGTTCTTGGGAGGAAACCCATTCCGTGTTATACGGCGTGGTCCCTTGATTTACCGAACTTTAAAATAAAGTTAAATAACTGTTTTAGTTCTCACATCAGTCACATGACTGACCTGGAGTTTATTGTTTTAACCTAAACTCTGGGTGCCCTTATTTTCGACACGGGCAGCTAGTAGTTTTGGTTTTGCAGATTTATGTTCACAGGATCCTGATTTACAGCTGGAACGATGCTCGGAAAGCTCTGTATCCGTGGATTACTTTCAGTTGTGTTTTATATTGTTTTTCCGCTTCTATGTAATTTATTGTAATCTCTGATATTTATCGAATGTATATTTATTTATACTCTGTATATTCTTGTATTCTGATGGAATTGTTGTAATATACAATGAAATGTTCTTCTGTCTGCGTTCCGATGTGGCTTGTTCTCAATTCTATCCGTGCTTTCCTTCACGGGGAAGTTCGGGTCATCTCATTTTGGTATCAGAACTTTTGTTTACAGAGCTCGAGAACAAGACACATTAGAACCATATGAAAGAATTCATCAGATATTGGATTAGTAATATCCAATTAGAATAACTCGTTAGAGATAGGATCAGTAGTATCCTAGAACGAGTGTGAAGAGTATATTTTTCAAATGAAAACAATATTATTTTGAAAATTTAAACCATTTTATACGTATTTGAATATTTATTTATTTTGAATTTGGACAATCCAGTATATATAGATTTTGCATATACGCGTCATGAACGTATATTCGAAGTTTTAATATACTGGATAGATATAGAATCACACTCTAGTTGCCCGGACATGATTCTGATGATGGGGCGCCATCACCAGTATTTATTTTCGTGTTTCGAAGGTGTGATATCTATATATTTCCATTGGACTGGTGTGAGAACCAAAACTATATAGGATTATTGCTGTGATTTGGCATCAAAAACATGATTTTCTGTATATATATCAAAATTATGAATTTGAAACGTTAGCTCACTAATTGATTGATGGTTGTGTTGTTTGTTTATTTGTTTGATATTTTGAACCTTTTAGCCGAATGTAATCAAATATTGAACTGTATCGAAAATTGGTCGCATTTGCTTGCATATACATGTACTTACATTGAACAGGTCATAGCAAGGAGGCTAGAGCAGAAGAATAAAATTTGTTTGCCCGACAAATAGGTACATGTTTACCATAATTTATTGTTTTGTTTGGGTGATGATGATTTTATGAGCCGATTGGCTAGCCGCTTGGCTTTTTCTTTTTCTTTTGGATTGAAGAAGGTCATGGGAGGCTATATGAAATATCCCGAAGTCCCCGGTGCAGGGGAGGTTATGGCGAAATTTTTCGAAAATTTAGGGTGTTAGCCAAATTTTTTGAAAAATTTGAAAAGTTCTTAGAAACTGAAAAGTTGAAGAACTTAAGCCGTAATCAAAATTATGAAAGTTGAGTTGATTAGTTAAACAACTTTCGGCTTCGTTCCTTTTCGGGGACGAAAAGTTTTAAGTGGGAGAGATTGTAACAACCCGGAAAATGCGAGCCAATTTAAAAATTTTATTTTGGCGAATTTAGCGAATTTTGAATATTTAAAATGATTATTTTAAATAATCTGACGAGAAATTTAGATTGAATAGAATTCGAACGTATATATTTATATAGATCGTCGTTAGAATATAAATAATTATCTATAATTATAAAAGGAATTGAAAACGGCGCGGTAGTTCGATAATTCGATTCCAAACTTCAAATGAATGTACCGGGTGCAAAACAAACCGGATTTTAGCGAAACAAAAAATAATAGAATCTATTTGAGAATATCTTTCCAACGAATCAGAAAAATCAAAATTCCATAGCGGGGATAAAAAGATATGTCCAAATAAAAATTCAGAATAGTCGCTATGGAATTTCGGCCCTTGAAAATAGCCATTTTGCAAACGACCTCGGATTTCGACGAAACCACTTTTGTTGGATCCGTGATGTCAAGTTACTGTAGATTCCAAATTTCATAATTTTCTGAATCAATATGTGAGCGTGGTAAAGGAAAACGCGTTTGACCAGGTTCAGTTGATTTTAATCGACTGGAAAATGACCATTTTTCAAACGGTCTCAGAATTCGATGAAATTAGCTTTGTTAGGTCCGTATCGTCAATACAAAGCTAGAAAATATTTTTCTGGAATTTTTCAAGTTATTATGTGACCTCAGTAAATTGAAATGCGCGTTCAAATTCAATATATGGAGTTATATGTTGAATTTGACGAAAACTGATCGAAACGATCGAATCAGCCTACGATACATATCCCATTGTGTTCGGAATGGGGGTAATTAGCTATGGACGACAGGTGGTGGGTCCCGTTTCGAGTCCGAAATTTTAAGTTGCTTTTTGAAATTGAAAATAAATAAAATAATAATAAAAAAAAAGATTTACAAAACCCCCCTCTCTTTCTTTCTCTTCCCCGTTTACTTTTCAGAAGTAAAAATAAATAAATAAAAAGGAGAAAGAAAGGGGAGGAGCTGTCGCTCCTCCATCGAGGGCCATCGCACCCCGACGCCCACGCCGCCGCTCCTCCTCAAACGCCCCCTCTCGGCTCCCGCTCGATTCACTCTCCACCCCTTCCTCATCGCGCTGGGCGCGATTCCCTCTCCCCCCTTCCACCTCGCGCTAGACGCGGATCCCCCCAACCTCCGGCAACTGCTGCGCCTCCCTACAGTGGACGCCAGCGACAATAGAACCCCCTTTCTCCCTATTGCGATGTGAGTCTTCTTATTTATTTAATGATTCAATTTCCTTTCAGTTTTTATATTAGACACAGTTAAGCTTTAATTTTTATTTATAAAAATACGGTTTTTATATAGGATAATGAGTTATAAAAATTCGATTTTTATAATGTTTTCATAGCGATAAAGGTTTGATTTTCATCATGAAGTAGCGTTGTATAAAACTTCCATTTTTATATAGAAGTTAACAAGCTAAAAATTCCATTTTTATATAGAAGTTAACAAGGTAAAAATTCAATTTTTATATAGAAGTTAACAAGGTAAAAATTCAATTTTTATATAGAAGTTAACAAGGTAAAAATTCAATTTTTATATAGAAGTTAACAAGGTAAAAATTCGATTTTTATATGTATGAATGCGAATTAAAAATATAATCTTTTATATTGTAGAAGTATAAAAATATAATCTTTTATATTGTAGAAGTATAAAAATATAATCTTTTATATAGATAAGATAGTAAAAATATCATCTTTATATATGTAACGAAATAAAAATATGGCATTTATATTGTTTTCATACGAATAAAATTCGATTTTTATATATATAGTAGCAATGTCAAAAATGTGATTTTTAACATCAAACTGCGTGAAACAGATCTCGTAAGAAGCACGGCGAAGATTTCCTACATTGGAAGAGTCGCGGCGATTGGTTTAGCTAGTCGGTGAGAACTTCTCACTTTAAATCTTCTTTTCTAGTTAAAAATATATACTAGGATGCAGACGGTGCTTAGCAGCACCCGACACCCGTCGTCCACAGACCATGAACGGCTTGTATGCTTTGATATGTTGTGAAATTTGTTTGTGAAGTTGATGTGAAATCGATAATAAAATGTTGATGGTTGGAATAAATTAATTATCGTTAAAAATAAAAATTTTAACGTGAATGTGAATAAATAAATATTCATTTACAAACCGGACGGTTTGTTTATGTACACCTATTTGAAGGATATTGATTGGGACGATAAATTTTACACATCGCCCAACTGCACCAATAAAATCTGTGTTTGATTGTTTGAAACCCCACACGGGTATTGGGATGATATTTGGCGTACACTAATCCCAATTATTTAGTTGTATGTCGATCGGTTGGTTGACAGACTGTGTAAGCGTTAATTATTTATATTTGATGCTTAGGCAGTTGCGTGGTACACTTTGGATGATGGGTGATTATTTGTCGTTGCTGTTATATACATGTGTTGTATGGAATCCATGTAATTAACATTATATGGTAATTGATTGGGCCTCATTCCAATTTAGAAAATAAAGAATATTATAAAATATAGGTTCATGTGTTGACCGTACTCATTCGTTGAGATTCGTCATGTGTTGAACGAAGTATTTTAACAATAAAATTTACATCTTTATCATATATAAAATTAGAAACTAACTGGAAAATAGATAAGATGAGTGGTCTCCTGGATATTGATCTGATGTTGGTTTCGGCCTTCGGGGTTAATATTTAGGGGATCGTTCTCTTACTAATTTACGGTTGGAGTCTGATTTGAAATCAAACGATAGATACCATAATTTTTATAAAATATATTAAATAACAAAAATAGTCACGTGTTGACAGTACTCATTTGTTGAGATTAGTCATGTGTTAAAATATATATTCATTTGTTGAATAGAATAAATATTCATTTGTTGAATAAAATAACAAGGTCATTAAAAAATATAAAGCCATGTTCATTAGAGATGCGCTATTTTGACGCGAACGATATTTATATCGACTATATTCGTCTCTATAATGAATATTGAAAAGAGATTTATAAATCTAATATATATAAAACGAATTCGAATTGAATTGAATATAAAGCGAATTCGAATTGAATTGAATATAAAGCGAATTCGAATTGAATTGAATATAAAGCGAATTCGAATTGAATTGAATATAAAGCGAATTCGAATTGAATATAAAGCGAATTCGAATTGAATTGAATATAAAGCGAATTCGAATTGAATTGAATATAAAGCGAATTCGAATTGAATTGAATATAAAGCGAATTCGAATTGAATTGAATATAAAGCGAATTCGAATTGAATTGAATATAAAGCAAATTCGAATTGAATTGAATATAAAGCGAATTCGAATTGAATTGAATATAAAACGAATTCGAATTGAATTGAATATAAAACGAATTTGAATTGAAATGAATTGAAAACGAATTCGAATTGAAATGAATTCAAAATTGAATTGAAATGAATTGAAAACGAATTCGAATTGAAATGAATTCAAAATTAAATTGAATTGAAATGAAAAGAAATTCGAATTGAATTGAGTATAAAATGAATTTGAGTTGAATTGAATAGAAAAGAAATTCGAATTGAATTGAATATAAAACAAATTCGAATTGGATTGAATATAAAATGAATTTGAATTGAATTGAATAGAAAAGAAATTCGAATTGAATTGAATATAAAACGAATTCGAATTGGATTGAATATAAAACGAATTTGAATTGAATTGAATAGAAAAGAAATTCGAATTGAATTGAATAGGAAAGAAATTCGAATTGAATTGAATGAATTAGAAATTCGAATTGAATTGAAATTGAATAGAAATCAATTTAAACGAATTGAAAACGAATGGAAATAGAATAAAAATCAATTTGAGATGAATTTAAAACGAATTCATAAGGAAAAATTCAATTTTGATTTGAAATGGAAGTTGTAATTTTTTTGAGATGAATTTAAAACGATTTATAAAATTCGTTTTAAAAAGGTAATCGATGAAATATATATTATATATATAATATAATGGCCTGAATAGAACGCGCCGCGCCGCGACAGTTTGTGAATTTCGACCATTAATTTCAAACGGACATTACGGGAGATCCGACCGTCGGATTCTCCTAAAACCGGAACCGTTGGGTTCGTATCGAAAAGATCTTTCTAATGAATATTAGAAATTTGAAATCTAACGGTTTGATTTGGAGATATGTCCAAATCAATTTCAAAAAAGGTCGCTGTAAGTGCAGTTCGATGGCCGTTGTTGGAAATCGACTGTACGGGCCTTGATAAAATTACCAAAAATATCAATAATTTGTGTAAAATTATAAGAAATGATTTGTGAAGAACTGGGGTGAAAAATCCCACATTTGTAAAGATAAAAATAGATTTTTTATCGAAATGAACTAGTTTTGAACTAGAATTAAATTCAATTCATTTTTGAAATAAATAAATTGAATTTGAATTGGTTTTTGGGTTTGTCGCGAGCGGTGTTTTGAATAGCACTTGTTCTTTAACCCGATAATTAATGCAATGTGATTTTGGGTTGTCGTGAACGGTATCTTCAATAATACTGTTCTTAGACCCAACCGAGTTAAGAAAATCAGAAACTAACTGGAGATTAGTTAAGTTGAATGGTTTCTTGGGTATTGATCTAATGTTGGTTTCGGCCTTCAGGGTTAATATTTAGGGAATTGCTCACTTGCTATTTTACGGTTAAGGGCTGATAGAATGGAATGTGACTTTGGGTTTATCGTGAACCGTGTTTTAAACGACACTGATTCTTTAACCCAGTTAAAGTTAAAACTAAGTGAAGTTTTAATGAATCTTTAATTAGATTGAAATGATCGAGAATGGAGTATCACCAGTTTTGCTCCAAAGCGATAGTTAAATCTTTAAATAGATTTGAACGTGAAATGGTAATTAATTTTACCGATAACACCGTGGTGTTAGATATGGAGTATTACCAGTTTTTCTTCATGGGATAAATAGGTTGGGATTGGGAAATAAAATAAATAATTACTTCGGTGTGGTTCGCTAATCCCGACTAGTTTGGAAAACCATAACATGGTTTGAATTGACATCCAAAGGAAGATTAAAGAATAAATTGAAAAGAATTTATCTTTGATAAAATTAATGGGAACCTTTCCCTAAGTATGTGAAATTTAGAAACTAACTGTAGGTTAGCCAAGAAGGATGGTTTCCTGGGTATTGATCTGATGTTGGTTTCGGCCTTCGGGGTTAATATTTGGGGAATTGTTCTCTTGCTAATTTACGGTTAGTGACTGATGAATTGGAATGAGGCGTATGTTGTGTTTGTGTAACATTTGTTTATTATATACGCGGGTCATTCAGAAAGGCCGGGTTTTTACCCATTCTGAATAACCGATTCGACGATATGTCGAAGATGAAGACAGTTGTTGAAGACCAGAAGTCTTCACATCGTTTGGGTGATTACTGATGATCTTGATTGGGCTGTACACCCAAGATGAGGGAATCAGTTGGTGATCGTCCAGACGTACTTGGAGATTGATGGATATGCGCGGAAAGTGCCTCCGGTTTCGTTCAGACCCAGAACGGAGTGTAAATGGATTGTGTGTCTGACATTGGAATTTATTCTGTGTTGATTGATTTCTATTAAATATACATCTGTTTGGCGGCGGAGAATTTATTCTCTTGTTTAACGCCCTTCTCTGAGACGTACGAGCTCAGAGGTTGTATATTGATGGACATCAGTCGCATGGCATGAATTGCCAGTGTGGCATGCCTAAGTGGCAAATGATCAAGGCTTCTATTGAAAAGCAAAGTCTTGTGGTTGATGATCAAAGCACGGCCTGTGTGGCACAACTTTGTGTATAACGTGAATTCGCGAGCCCCACACCTCGGTATGAGTCAAAAACGGGATAAGGACTGCAGGGAGAGCACGACGTTTCTTTCTAGCTAGTGGTGGTGTCGGTGCTTAAACTGGCTGACATTTATGTACTTTTCACCTTTGTGGTTGTTGGTATGAGGCGCCTCGATTTTAGGTCTGTTAGGACTGGGAAACGTGTGTTCAGGAATACTAATCCACTAACATAAGTGTGGACCGGCCCTGAAGCATCCAAGAGGCTACCCAGAGAGAGTAGTCCTGAGACATTTGCTAGAGTGTCTCGAAGCGGAGAGGAGCTTTCCCCTTGCCTTGACTCATGACGGAAATCCAATTTCCAATACGAGATATTTCGGTTTTATTTGTAGAACCTAGTACAGCGACATAGTGGTATGGGCACTTATGCCGCCTATGATTGATATTTATGATTGAAATTGTTTTGAAACACCTATGCACTTATAATAGTATCAAATGATTTCGTTTTATACGTATCAAGCATTATTTGGCTATTATAAGGTAAAACCCTATCCTCCGGCTTGCGTTGCATTATGTGATGGGACCTGGGTCTTATAATAGCTTCATTTTTCGAAAAAGCATTGCGCTGTTTATTTATATGCACTGGTGTTCTTAGGAGGAAACCCGTTCCGTGTTATACATCGTGGTCCCTTGATTTACCGAACTTTAAAATAAAGTTAAATAATTGTTTTAGTTCTCACACCAGTCACATGACTGACCTGGAGTTTATTGTTTTAACCTAAACTCTGGGTGCCCTTATTTTCGACACGGGCAGCTAGTAGTTTTGGTTTTGCAGATTTATATTCACAGGATCCTGATTTACAGCTGGAACGATGCTCGGAAAGCTCTGTATCCGTGTATTACTTTCAATTGTGTTTTATATTGTTTTTCCGCTGCTATGTAATTTATTATAATCTCTGATATTTATCGAATGTCTATTTATTTGTACTCTGTATATTCTTGTATTCTGATGGAATTGTTGTAATATACAATGAAATGTTCTTCTGTCTGCGTTCCGATGTGGCTTGTTCTCAATTCTATCCATGCTTTCCTTCACGGGGAAGTTCGGGTCGTCTCACATACACATCTTCCTTTTATCTTATTCTCCTCCTCCGACCCTCCATTTCTTAGCAAAGAGGGATACTGAAAGTGTGCCTTTGACTGCAGTTATCCTTGAGGACATTTTGAAAGCCTTGTAATGACCATGTCCCAATGTACCTAAAATAGAGATGAAACAACTTTAGAAACAAAATGTAGAAAGAAAAATAATGTTAGTGAAAGTGCATGTAACTACAACAGTGTGTCATTGACATCCTAAGAATTCCACAATCTACATCCATAAGCAATCAAGGTTGGAGTTTGAAAGCCTTTCAAGGTGATGCCTTTAAGACTTAAAATCAAATTTCATAGGAGTGAAATCTCCCCCAAGAATCTCACTTGCACTTGCTTGGAGGTCACTTAGGTCAAGAATTCACAGAAGTAACTTTTGGCAAAGAGGTGTGAATTCTCTCGTTGGTATTGGTGGCATCCATTGCAGCATCTTCGTGCAGCACCAAGTCCTAATGGATCGGGCTCATCCTTGGAATCTCGCTGTAAGATTCAACATAATCCTCTCCAGAATCACTCTCTTACATACTTTAAAGGAAGTCTTCTTCACTTATAATATCACCCTCCTCCCTTTTTTAGGTTATCATGACCTTACCTTCTCGATGAACTATTTCATCATCCTCCTTCTGAGCCGGGTTCATCCTAGTGCAGTCACTTGTTTTAGTTTAAGTCTCGTCTCCTCGCGAACTTCTTTGTGAAACTATCCAAAAGGGACATCTTATTCTCTTTGATTTACTCTGTTAGAACCATGCAGTGCAAAGGTGGATTGGGTCCGAACTCTAGAACAAATAGGATTCAATACTTTATGGATAACTACAAATCTAGCTGGATGTAACAGTTTATAACGATGAAGGTTCTCATCATACAGGAAAATTATGATCTCTCTTCCACGAGACGAATTGTAACACCCCACACCCGCTATGGTCACTCTCTAAGGGAATGCCATAACATCGGTGGAGTTTTTTGAGTGAATATAGAACAGAGTAATTACAGCAAGACAGATATAAGTAATACTTTGAAAATTTAAAACATCATTTCAATTGCAGCGGAAAATAAAACATGTCTGGTTACATCACAAAACCATAATAGAAGTCAAGTACAAATATCCATCCTGCTAAATAAAAATACATAATCCCAATACATCAACTGATAGCCATAAAAGAAAAGGATAAGCTAAGCTCTACATCTAGGGTCCAAGCTCCAAGAGAGTAATAAAAGCAGCCTGATCAAAGCCCACTCGTGCTGGGCCCACTCTGAGAACCTGAGGGTTGGGAAAAAGATAAAAACAACGGGGTCAGACATAAGTCTGAGCGAGTCCTATAACTTTAACAATGTAATCATTAAAGTAATAAGGATATGATATAACTTGGTACGGTGTGACTGGGGATAATGACTACACTCAGTAGCAAATCAGACTTAGAGTGAACTAAGATAACGATAAGGACGCATTTACCCACCCAAGGATAATTACTACACTGCACCACACCAGTCATTCCTACTAAAGGTTGATCCCTCCCAAGGACTTAGGAAATTTACCCAGTAGTTTCGTGTACCCCTAGCTCACTACACAGGTGCCGTCTGCCCCTATCTTCACTAGGCGTACCCACTACTCAAAAGCGATCGGCTCCCTACCGTAGATACCCGTGCCGGCCGCACAGTGGGGTGTATCACTCCCCCAAAGTGGCAACCCGATATAATTAACGGTGCACGGCTTATATCTACACGATGCAACAACGTCTTACCTACCAGCCCGGGTCCACACACGCATATGAAACCCGTTGGACTTGCGTTGCCACCGCTAACCCGTTTTGGCCTCTTATAGTCAAGCCCAGTACGCGTGTCCCGTCCTCGACATGGGTCGAGCCCAATAAGATACATATGGGTTACTGGTTGAAATGGGCCCCCACAAGCTACCCACCTAAGCTTGTCCCTTTTTCTAGTGCATCCCACTTAACCCTTTAATCATGTTTAATTACATGTTTCCACTTGGTTAAGTATTCTAATCGTATTTTCTATTGCCACCCAAGGCAACCCACTAGATTTCCACATGCCACCCAAGGCACCCACTTAACCCCTCATGTCCCTCTACATGCTAATATGGTTAAGTGTTTCTTAATTAATTAATTAAGATCATGACCTCATAAAGACCTCTCACATTAGACCGTCTTTTATGACTGCTGGATATGCCGGTTGGTTCCGGGCAGACTTCTGTCATCAAAAGGGTCTAACCTCGTGTCTTTACTTTAATCACGTATTTAATTTATGACTAAGACCTCTCACATTGGGCCAATCATTTGTAGCCGCTGGATGGCCGGTCGGTTCCGGGCAGACTTCCGCTACAAAAGGGCCCAACCTCGTGTCTTAGTTGATTAATTACACCTAATTAATCACCCCCATAATTAATTATCCCTAATTAATTACACATTTTTAAGAATATGGGTAGACCTAACTCAATAGTTAAATTCCCAATTCCATAGTGTGGATAGACCTAACTTAATAGGTAAATTCCCAACTCCATAATGTGGGTAGACCTAACTTAATAGGTAAATTCCCAATTATGTCCATTCATTTTATGTTATGCTTAATCCTAACAACTTTACACTTTTTATAATCATGCATATTAACCCCATCGTTTCCCACGTAATTCATTTACATAACATGTCATACATAGGGACAACCTTGCATATGTTATGTACATCATAAAAAGAGACAAACTTGCATATGAACTTGCATATAAACTTGCATGAAACTTGCATATGAACTTGCATATGAACTTGCATAAAACTTGCATATGAACTTGCATAAAACTCGCATAGGAACTTGCATATGAACTTGCACAAAACTTGCATATGAACTTGCATAAAACTTGCATATGAACTTGCATGTCAACTTGCATATCATGTCATATCACAAAGGCAAACTTGCATATGTTATGCATATCATAAAAAGAGACTAACTTGCACATGAATCATGTCATATCACAAAGGCAAACTCGCATATGTCATGCATATCATAAAAAGAGACTAACTTGCACATGAATCATGTCATATCACAAAGGCAAACTCGCATATGTTATGCATATCATAAAAAGAGACTAACTTGCATATGATCTTACATATAAACTTGCATAAAACTTGCATATGATCTTACATGACACATCATATCATAAAAAGAGGCAAGTTTACATATGAACTTATAACATATGACAACCACAACTTGCATAATCCACATTTACATCCATAGCCTCCTAATATCCTATCCTAATTAGTTTAGCAATTACTTGCTAAAGGCATAGGAACTCACCAAAACCAAGATTAGCAAACTTATGAAGTAGAACTAGTCGCTAAATATGAAGAAGATGATGATTAGAGGTTGATTAGCTTGCAACTTCCTTCATAAACTAGTGGAGGCTCCTCTTAGGTTTGATTTTGGCGGCATGATGGCACAATTTCTATTTTTAGTATGGATTAGGCTTGCATTAGGGTGTATTTATAGGATTAGGGTGTGTTTTAGACCATAGGATTAACCCTAGGTTAGATTAGGTCCGTCAGATTTAGGAAGTCTCTAGAACACAGCCCAACCCTAGCCAGAAAACCAGACCTGGTGCACCCAGGCCAAGTGGCTCGACACCCCGTGTCGACAGGCATGTCGACAGGGCAGTCGACTCCCCAGTCGACAGGCCTGTCGACAGCCCTGTCGACATGGCTAGGGCGGGAACTTTCCCGCCTGGCCCCGCTGGTTGAAATTAAAAATCTGAATTTGAATTTTTAAATCTGTTTTTAACTTAGAATTTTCTGCAAACTTCATTGGGCCATAACTGGGCCATACGGACTCCGATTTACAAAATTTCGGACTCTATTCTGCGTATTTTTCCGAGACAAACGCAATGACGCAGCCCGTTTCCCCCAATTCTCATATTTGTGATTATTTATTCTGCAATTAGTGAATTTTAGCATTAACCGAAATTCGGGGTGTTACATTCTCCCCTCCTTAAAGGATTTCGTCCCCGAAATCTCTAGACTAAGGAGAATGTATATCCTACCATCCAAACAACCATCTACTCAATCCATCAAACACGGGCATCCATTGTCCTTAAAACAATTTCTAATGATGTATGAGCATATGCAAAAAGTGTGTGTATATGTTCCCTATCTAATGTATGAACATATGCAAACCATGATAGTGCCATGCATCCAATATGTATGCGAAAGAACCCTATCGACACATACAATATCTACATGAGTGCACAATCATTCACCAAAGTGCATCATCCATATGATAACACAACCATTATACATCCATAAATATAGCTACCTACACACAATTATATGCAATATGCAATATGAAGTGACTGAGCCGATCTAGTGCCTAGAGTGTGTATATATGCATCCACGAGCAACCACTAGCAACCACTTGCATCCACACGCATCCATCAAACATAACATGTCTCAAACACATGTTTCAACCATAGGTTTACCCTATCTAAAGGTCAAAAGCACTAACGAGAGGACATTCTAAAGATAAGATAAGTACTAGACAAACGATAAAGGAGAAGTTAAAAGACATACCCTCA
The DNA here is from genome assembly GCA_030737875.1 of Allium sativum. Classification (NCBI taxonomy): domain Eukaryota; kingdom Viridiplantae; phylum Streptophyta; class Magnoliopsida; order Asparagales; family Amaryllidaceae; genus Allium; species Allium sativum. The sequence continues at coordinate 733,129,148 of CM060922.1, read as the reverse complement.
AAAAGGAATGGGTACAATGAACGCATCTTCGCTTCCGTCTCCCAGGTAGCGTTGCCCTCGTCTTCTCCCCATTGTACTTTGACTAGTTGAACCTCTCGATTCCTCAATTTTCTAGTCTCTGACCCAAGGATGCGAGTAGGAGCTCGTCGAATAGTCGCATCACGCTCTACTTCCACTTCTTTAAGCAAGCTCGGCTCTACAACCTCTGCGGTCTCATGTAAGCACTTCCTCAAATGTGACACATGGAATACATCATGTACACCACTAAGTCTGTCGGGCAACTCCACTCTATATGTCATCCATCCAATCCTTTCCTTAATAGGAAATGGCCCTACGAACCTTGGTGCTAACTTCCCAACAGATCCAAAGCGAACCACATTTCGTAACGGAGACACTTTGACAAAGACCATGTCCCCAACTTCAAACTCAAGATCCGTCCTTCTCTTGTCCGCATAAGATTTTTGCCTATCCTGCGCTGCTTTCATTCTCCTTCGAATCAAGTCAATCTTCTCAGAAGTCTCCCTAACCATATCAGGCCCAAGCAAGATCTTATCCGTAGATTCCCACCAACATGCAGGTGATCGACAAGGCCTTCCATAAAGAGTTTCGAAAGGAGCCATACCAATACTGAACTGAAAGCTATTATTATATGCGAACTCCACCAATGGAAGATGCTCTTCCCATGTACCTCCAAAATCTAAGATACAAAGCCTCAAAAGGTCTTCTAGGACACGATTCACCCTCTCAGTCTGGCCGTCCGTCTGAGGATGATATGCGGTGCTTAGACACAATTGAGTTCCCACTGCTTCTTGCAAACTTTTCCAGAACTCGCTAGTGAAGATAGGATCTCGATCACTCACTATGCTAGAGGGTACCCCATGCAATCGAACTATCTCTCGAAGATATACTGAAGCTAGCCATGGAGCAGTCCTCTTGCTCTTCACAGGTATGAAATGGGCGCTTTTAGTAAGTCTGTCTACCACAACCCAAATTCCCGTATTACCCTTTCTCGATCTGGGTAACCCGTCAATAAAATCCATCGAGACGCTATCCCACTTCCATTGCGGAACTTCCAATGGGTGAAGCAACCCACCTGGTTTCTTTTGCTCCGCTTTCACTTGTTGGCAGACCAAGCATCGAGCGACATATTCGGCCACATCTTTCTTCATACCGGCCCAGAAGAAAACCCGCTTTATATCTTGGTACATCTTGTCCCCACCGGGATGAATGGTCATCCTAGAACGGTGTGCATCATCAAGAATAGCCTTCCTCAAACCCTCGTCTTGCGGTACACAAAGTCTACCGTCTCTACGCAAGCACCCCCTATCGTCTAGGGTGTACCTACTCAGATGGCTGGACGACTCCCCCCTTATGAGCTTCTCTACCATCTCAACCAACTGTGGGTCGTCCCTCTGTGCTTCTCCAATTCGCCCCAAAAGAGTAGGTCTGACCTCCAAGGATGCTAGCAAACAGGGTATATAGTCAATGGAAGGTCTGAAATCAAACATCGAGATAAATTCCAAGCTTCGTCGTTCCACGAACAATGGACTCAAGGACAACCTCTTTCTGCTCAAGGCGTCCGCCACCACGTTACCCTTGCCAGGGGTATACGCTATCTCGAAATCATAGGATGCTAAGAACTCCATCCACCTTTGCTGTCTCAAATTCAAATCCTTCTGAGAAAACAAGTACTTCAATGATTTGTGGTCAGTGAACAATTCGAATCTCTCACCAAGAAGATAATGGCGCCAAATCTTAAGCGCGAAAACTATAGCGGCCAACTCTAAATCATGGGTAGGGTAATTTTTCTCATGCATTCTCAACTGCCTTCCACCATAGGCTATTACCCTTCCCTCTTGCATTAAGACTGCGCCTAGTCCTGTCCCACAAGCATCGGTATAGACAACAAATGGCTTACTCCCATCTGGCAATACTAAAACTGGAGCAGTGGTTAAAGCTCTCTTTAATCGTCGGAACGCATCATCACAATCTACGTCCCATGTGAAAACAAGATTCTTCTTCGTTAAGCGGGTTAATGGGGCTGATATCTTCGCGAAGTCTTTGATAAACTTCCTATAATAACGCGCCAAACCCAAGAAACTTCTCACTTCAGTAGCATTCTTCGGAACCTTCCAATCCTGAATTGATACTACCTTTGCGGGATCCACAGCTATCCCTTCCTTGGAGACCACGTGCCCCAAGAACCGCACTTCCTTCCTCCAGAAGTGACATTTAGAGAATTTAGCCTTAAGGCTATGTGCTCAAAGAGTCTTCAACACCTCCCCAAGATGTAGGGCATGCTCTTCTTCACTCTTAGAAAATACTAGGATATCATCCACAAAGACCACCACGAACTTATTAAGGAACTCCCTGAACACCCTACTCATCAAATCAACAAAGTATGCAGGGGCGTTCGTCAACCCAAATGGCATCACCAGCCACTCATAGAAACCATCCGGAGTTCTAAAAGCAGTCTTGTCTATGCTATCCTCAGCCACCCTCAACTGATGAAACCCCGTGGCTAAGTCCAATTGAGAAAATACTGAAGCGCCAACCAATTGATCGAAAAGATCATCAATCCTCGGCAATGGGTGTCTATTCTTCTTTGTGAGCTTGTTGAGTTCTCTATAGTCTACACAAAGCCTGAGGGACCCATCCGCCTTCGTAGCAAAAACTACTGGAGCACCCCACTCCGATATACTTCGTCTTATGAACCCCTTCTCAAGCAACTCCCCTACCTGCTTATGGAGTTCCCTCCTCTCACGAGGAGCCATGTGGCGCACTGGTAAAGATACAGGTTTAGCATTATCCACCAGATATATTCGGAAGTCAATCTCCCGCTTCGGAGGTAAGCCCTTCACCTCCTCAAACACATCCGAGTATTCCCGGACCACTCTAACAGATTGCAAACTCTCGACCGAAGCGTCAAGCGATTCAAGATAACTTAGCATAACAGAATCCATGGGATTACAAGAGATCTCGAGAGTGTTACCCAAACGGGTCATGAGCCTAACAACTCTCCTTTCGCAATCAAGAACGGCACCATTACTGGATAACCAGTCCATGCCCAAAATCAACCCATAGCCCGTGAAGCCCAAAACAAAAGCATCACATCTAAACTCAATGCTAAGTATAGAAATCTTCAAACCCAAACATATCATGGACAAATAAGTGGAGCCCCCAATTGGGTTTGAAACAACCAAGGGATCATCTACAAGACTGGTGTCTAAGTGCAGTGACTCAACTAATGATGATGAGATAAACGAATGCGATGCGCCAGAATCAAACAATGTTCGGACAGGATGATCAAATAGAAAAACCATACTTTCAACGAAAATAGTTCTACCTCTTTCCTGAATCGGTGGAACCGCGAGAGCCTGTACTTGCCCCCTAGCCTGACCCGGTGCCATAAGAGCTTGCACCTGTCCTCCTGAGGTAGATCCCGTCCTTTGCCCCTTCTTAGGGCAATCCTTCACTAGATGCCCTGCTTCGCCACAATGAAAGCAACCATTCTTCTTCTTCTTTCTACAATCTTTGCTTATGTGACCTGGTATCCCACAATTGAAGCACTTCTTCTTCCCCTTGCCACCGTTGCCTTTCCCACCTTTGTTTTGTTGTTGTTGCTTAGGTCTCTTTTGATATCCCTTCTTCACGGGTGCCTTATTAGCATTGGGACCCTTCTCTTCTTCATGCATGAGTGCCATGTCAACTAGCTTCTCAAAGGTGGCCCCCATAGGGATATGAGTCATAGCCAACCCATGCATTGGTTCATTCAAACCTTTCACGAACCTCAGAGCCTTCTTCTCCGGTGTATTCACCATGTCTAGGCCAAACCTTGCCAATTGATTAAACTTGTTGACATATTCCTTCACTGAGAGATTTCCTTGCTTTAGAGTCAAGAACCTTTCCATATACAAGTTTTCCTCCGCCCTTGAGAGAAACTTTGCCACAAATCTTTGCCTAAAATCCGCCCAAGAGTCAACGGGGCGTTCTCCATTAGTGACCTCCCACCAGAATGAGGCCTCTCCCTTCATTAACCAAGCAGCTAACTTGACTTTCTTTCCTTCTTCCATCTCGAAGATATCTATCAACTCTTCCACCTCCTTAAGCCAATCTCTAGCCTCCACAAAAGTTTCAGATCCTTGAAAAGGTTTTCCTCCCATAGCTTTGAATTCCTTACAAGTCTTAGCAAAAGTATCCGTGCGTGGAGGTGGGGGAGGAGGAAGATCGGGTGCCACGGTTGGTGGAGGAACATTTGCTGGACCCGCAGTGGTGGCCCTAGCCTCCATCAATCTCCTATACCATACTGGTATCGTCACACCCTCCGGAAAGTTAAGATCCTCGGCCATGCTGAAACGAAAAAGGAAAGATTCAAAACGGAGAATTCGAAGGATAAAGATATGGCTATTGGGGATTATGCTTTTCTTTCAAAAACTTTTTCTCTTTAAAGACATGTTTTTGAAAATATCTCTTCCAAAAATGTTTTTAGAAAAATAGTTTTCTAAAAATTTTATCTGTTCCGGTAACCTTTGCTCTGATACCACGTGTAACACCCCACACCCGCTATGGTCACTCTCTAAGGGAATGCCATAACATCGGTGGAGTATTTTGAGTGAATATAGAACAGAGTAATTACAGCAAGACAGATATAAGTAATACTTTGAAAATTTAAAACATCATTTCAATTGCAGCGGAAAATAAAACATGTCTGGTTACATCACAAAACCATAATAGAAGTCAAGTACAAATATCCATCCTGCTAAATAAAAATACATAATCCCAATACATCAACTGATAGCCATAAAAGAAAAGGATAAGCTGAGCTCTACATCTAGGGTCCAAGCTCCAAGAGAGTAATAAAAGCAGCCTGATCAAAGCCCACTCGTGCTGGGCCCACTCTGAGAACCTGAGGGTTGGGAAAAAGATAAAAACAACGGGGTCAGACATAAGTCTGAGCGAGTCCTATAACTTTAACAATGTAATCATTAAAGTAATAAGGATATGATATAACTTGGTACGGTGTGACTGGGGATAATGACTACACTCAGTAGCAAATCAGACTTAGAGTGAACTAAGATAACGATAAGGACGCATTTACCCACCCAAGGATAATTACTACACTGCACCACACCAGTCATTCCTACTTAAAGGTTGATCCCTCCCAAGGACTTAGGAAATTTACCCAGTAGTTTCGTGTACCCCTAGCTCACTACATAGGTGCCGTCTGCCCCTATCTTCACTAGGCGTACCCACTACTCAAAAGCGATCGGCTCCCTACCGTAGATACCCGTGCCGGCCCCACAGTGGGGTGTATCACTCCCCCAAAGTGGCAACCCGATATAATTAACGGTGCACGGCTTATATCTACACGATGCAACAACGTCTTACCTACCAGCCCGGGTCCACACACGCATATGAAACCCGTTGGACTTGCGTTGCCACCGCTAACCCGTTTTGGCCTCTTATAGTCAAGCCCAGTACGCGTGTCCCGTCCTCGACATGGGTCGAGCCCAATAAGATACATATGGGTTACTGGTTGAAATGGGCCCCCACAAGCTACCCACCTAAGCTTGTCCCTTTTTCTAGTGCATCCCACTTAACCCTTTAATCATGTTTAATTACATGTTTCCACTTGGTTAAGTATTCTAATCGTATTTTCTATTGCCACCCAAGGCAACCCACTAGATTTCCACATGCCACCCAAGGCACCCACTTAACCCCTCATGTCCCTCTACATGCTAATATGGTTAAGTGTTTCTTAATTAATTAATTAAGATCATGACCTCATAAAGACCTCTCACATTAGACCGTCTTTTATGACTGCTGGATATGCCGGTTGGTTCCGGGCAGACTTCTGTCATCAAAAGGGTCTAACCTCGTGTCTTTACTTTAATCACGTATTTAATTTATGACTAAGACCTCTCACATTGGGCCAATCATTTGTAGCCGCTGGATGGCCGGTCGGTTCCGGGCAGACTTCCGCTACAAAAGGGCCCAACCTCGTGTCTTAGTTGATTAATTACACCTAATTAATCACCCCCATAATTAATTATCCCTAATTAATTACACATTTTTAAGAATATGGGTAGACCTAACTCAATAGGTAAATTCCCAATTCCATAGTGTGGGTAGACCTAACTTAATAGGTAAATTCCCAACTCCATAATGTGGGTAGACCTAACTTAATAGGTAAATTCCCAATTATGTCCATTCATTTTATGTTATGCTTAATCCTAACAACTTTACACTTTTTATAATCATGCATATTAACCCCATCGTTTCCCACGTAATTCGTTTACATAACATGTCATACATAGGGACAACCTTGCATATGTTATGTACATCATAAAAAGAGACAAACTTGCATATGAACTTGCATATAAACTTGCATGAAACTTGCATATGAACTTGCATATGAACTTGCATAAAACTTGCATATGAACTTGCATAAAACTCGCATAGGAACTTGCATATGAACTTGCATAAAACTTGCATATGAACTTGCATAAAACTTGCATATGAACTTGCATGTCAACTTGCATATCATGTCATATCACAAAGGCAAACTTGCATATGTTATGCATATCATAAAAAGAGACTAACTTGCACATGAATCATGTCATATCACCAAGGCAAACTCGCATATGTCATGCATATCATTAAAAGAGACTAACTTGCACATGAATCATGTCATATCACAAAGGCAAACTCGCATATGTTATGCATATCATAAAAAGAGACTAACTTGCATATGATCTTACATATAAACTTGCATAAAACTTGCATATGATCTTACATGACACATCATATCATAAAAAGAGGCAAGTTTACATATGAACTTATAACATATGACAACCACAACTTGCATAATCCACATTTACATCCATAGCCTCCTAATATCCTATCCTAATTAGTTTAGCAATTACTTGCTAAAGGCATAGGAACTCACCAAAACCAAGATTAGCAAACTTATGAAGTAGAACTAGTCTCTAAATATGAAGAAGATGATGATTAGAGGTTGATTAGCTTGCAACTTCCTTCATAAACTAGTGGAGGCTCCTCTTAGGTTTGATTTTGGCGGTATGATGGCACAATTTCTATTTTTAGTATGGATTAGGCTTGCATTAGGGTGTATTTATAGGATTAGGGTGTGTTTTAGACCATAGGATTAACCCTAGGTTAGATTAGGTCCGTCAGATTTAGGAAGTCTCTAGAACACAGCCCAGCCCTAGCCAGAAAACCAGACCTGGTGCACCCAGGCCAAGTGGCTCGACACCCCGTGTCGACAGGCAAGTCGACAGGGCAGTCGACTCCCCAGTCGACAGGCCTGTCGACAGCCCTGTCGACATGGCTAGGGCGGCAACTTTCCCGCCTGGCCCCGCTGGTTGAAATTAAAAATCTGAATTTGAATTTTTAAATCTGTTTTTAACTTAGAATTTTCTGCAAACTTCATTGGGCCATAACTGGGCCATACGGACTCCGATTTACAAAATTTCGGACTCTATTCTGCGTATTTTTCCGAGACAAACGCAATGACGCAGCCCGTTTCCCCCAATTCTCACATTTGTGATTATTTATTCTGCAATTAGTGAATTTTAGCATTAACCGAAATTCGGGGTGTTACACGAATGGATTTTAAGGTGTTATAAATGGTCTCATTTGAATCATTCTTATTATAAATCATAGTAACTACATAAACCACAAAATGGGTAAAAAAATAAATAAATCAAATTACTCAAATTAGACTAAAAGTCAAAGGTTAAGCACTTACCTCTCATTGTCCAGAGGTGGCTGAATCTCTCCAAGCCTCAAATAAGGAAATGTCAATTCTTGTATCTCAAAAGTTTGTTGGATATCTTAACATGATACTGCATTTTTTCCAAACCTCGATAATGATGAATGAAGGGAAATTTTGCCTACTTCTGAAAACAAAGGACATTTTAACTTGTCTAATGTTGGCAGATGCTCAAGGCTTCGTATGAGTGGAATATATATTTAGGGGATTGTTAAAGGGACTCCACTTTTGGTTAAGGGGAGGACATTTTTAAGGGGACTCCACCTTAAGCAAAATTTGTTAAAGATGGGTTTGTTTTTTAATTTTAAAATAAGCATGGACTAAACTGCTCCTCGTAACCTTAATTAATTAGACATGTAGTGATTAACTATATTTTAATTTGTTAATTATTTGTCATAATTTCAGGCTGAGTTTTGGATATGTTTAATATTGACTTTCTTTGGATACTTGCCTGCAGGAATCATCTACGTTATTTATATCATCACCAAATAGAAGGCGCATGCAATTGTAATTATCGTTTTTTATTTTATGTATTTATTTATTTATATATGTGAGTGATAAATACATGATTTAAACTAGAATACTGAGATTATATGAACTTCGTTTGAATTAGGGGAGTTGAAAGAGGTGGATCTTCGTGTGATTGTTATTTCTTTCTTTTCCTTTTTAGTTGAATTATAAAAGGTTACTGCGTATTGTTTCTAAATTTATTTTGCAATTTGCAGACTTAATTATTCATGTATCTTATTAGACTAAGAAGTGTCTGCTTATGCTTAAGTGTTTGAATTCATGCAAGTGTGGTCTGATGCTTAAGTGTTTGAAATTATATAATCATGTGCGTATACGCATTAATTTTGCTCTATTAGGAGGGCTTATGTATTTGTATGTATTTGTGGTATAAGAGGATTATAGGGATAGTACTGGAATTTTAATTATATGGTTAAGGGGGGGCTAACTTAATTTGTTCCCTCCTTAACAATTCATTAAAATTTAGAAAATTGTCCCTCCCTTAACAAAAAATGCAGTCCCTTTAACAATCCCCTATATTTATATATTTGGACGAATTAAAAAAGGAAAATCCCATATTTTAAAGAACTAGACGTAGAAATTTGTTGAATATGGGTATTAAACCTTTTGAACACATGAACCAATAACAAGCTGTGAAGTTTTAGGGTGGCCTATCGCCAAATTCACTTTTCAAAGGTAGTCACACATCAATTTTCGGGATGACCAACTACAGATAGATGCTTCAGATTATTTTGGCTATCACCATGGTAGTGCACCTCCCCTAGTGGTTAACTATAACTCTCGAAGAGGGAGGTGACAAGTCAGTGACATGCTTAATGGGCATTATTGTTTGATACTGTCGGTGTAGCAAAATGAAGGTCCAGTAAGAATGGTAGTAGTAGGAATTGCTTTGGAAGACTTTTCCTTAAATGGGTAAAATACTGCTTGCTAGACTTGAATCGCAGTGAGCAACGACTTATCGTATAAAATAAGATCTATGCTTATAGCAGCTGGTGCATTTTATTTCAAAGTGATTATAGAATGGTAAACTCTTAGGGTCCATAGAAACTAACGTGTGTTGGCCAATTGGATTCTTAGTGCTAGCCGAGGCGAGTGCAGTGTGTTATTTATGTGAATGGAGTGCAATATGTCCCTAACACTACAAACAGACCATCCCATGTTGTTAGCCCACTTGTCCTATAAAAGTAATCTTTGTCCTTTTCTTTTCTTTTCTTGTTGATTATCCGTTATATATCGAAAAATCCATAATGGGTTTGTCATTCGAAGCGGCATGGGAAGCTTTTATTTTCAAGACCATTTGATGTGCAAAGGTTGTATGGAAAGGCAGTGAAACTATCGATATATTTAAGTTTGTTCATGTTCTATCCAAAATGCAGGCTTGGTCGAATTTATGAAAAGAAACATTCAAGTCAAGAAATTCAGTTTATTCATAAAAGTTTTACATATTCAACTAGGTATAAGTCTGAGTTCAAACGTCAACTAAATATGTCCAAGTTCAAATTTAAAATCAATTCTTTAATCAAAAGAAAATTTCCCTCAATCCAAAAATTGTCAAACCCTATAATCAAAAAATCTGACTTAATAATATGTTTGTTCCTTATCCCAAATCTTCAAGTTTGAATCTGGTTAAGACAAGGATTCATAACCAAGATAGATTAAGGAGCTAAGGTTTTAGTTCAGGAAAGGAAGATCCATATCAAACTGGTGGAGTTTAAGGTGGTGCGTGTTATTTAGAACAACAATCGTAACAACCCGCATTTTTCATATCGGAAGATCGTAAAATATATTTATTTTATTCCCTGAGGGGTGGATCATTCTCATCTTTTAGTATGTTGTTCATGGGAATGTAAGATATGTCCATAATTTTACCAATTTTGTTTGCGACTATTTTTTCCCCTGTTAGTCTTGTACAGGGCATAACTTTTGACAGAGGTCGAATTAGAAGATGAGACCTGTGCCATTGGAAAGGAATTCATGATTGCCTTCCCGTAGATTTGTTACATTAAAGATTTAGCTCAGCGGTTTGGGAGGAATCGATGTTTTAAGGTTTAACGGTTGGCTGAACAGGTTTTGGAGCCTTAGTGGGCTGAGTTGGGAAGGCCCATTAGTGGGCTGGTTGAATCCTATAAATAGGGGTGAGAGAGGAGGGAAAAAGTTTACTTTCCCATTCTCTCATTTGGAGGCATTGATCTCCTTCTTCCTCTAACACCTTTCCACTATTAAAAATCCAAATTCAATGAGGGAAATCATAGATCTACACCACTGGAGGCTAGATCTACATCAATCAGAGCAAGGATTCAACGGAAAAAGGTGTTTGGTGTGAGGTGCTTGCTGTCCGGATTCTTATTTCTACCATTTTAGCTTGTTTTGGAGAATCGTTGAGTGATTTACATATCTCATATGGATTCAATGAAGTGTATGTAGTAGATCATGTTTTTCATCAAATTCAAGTGTTTTTCCTTAGATCTATGCATTGGTAAGTTCATTTTCATATAGATCACCCTAGGATTTGATTTAGCAAGTTTAGATAGGTAATTTCTATGATATTTCATACGAATGTGCAAGTTAATCCATGGTTTTTGTTCATATGCATATTTGTGGTGATTTTGGTGAATTTGACATTATCGTTGATAAAATTATCATATTGATGATATTGTTGATTTCATAACATGCTAGTAATCCTTTTTGATGAATTGGATGAGTTAGTTTCATCAGATTTATCATTTGGCGAAGTTTTGGTCGAAATCGGAGTTGAATTGCAATATGCAGGCTTTGGGTCGGCCATAAGTTGGATCGGTTATAAGTGGGTTGGCATGTAATTGGGTCGGCGTAAACTTAGGTCAGCACAAAGTGGGTCGGCCTAAAGTTGGGTTGGACCAAAGTTGGGTCAGATTAAAGTTGGGTCAGACCAAAGTTGGGTCGGACTAAAGTTGGGTCGGACCAATATTGGGTCGAACTAAAGTTGGGTCGGAGCAAATATGGGTCGGCATAAAGTTGGGTCGGACTAAAGTTGGGTCGGACTAAAGTTATGTCGGCCTATTCTGGTCAGCCATTTCTGGTCAGCCATTTCTGATCGGCTATTTCTGGTCGGATATTTTCGGTGATGATGTGACTTCAAAGTGAATTCAATTAGGAAGTTTTGAAGTGTTGAAAAGTGTTCGTTGATCGGCGTAAACAACGAATGGTATGACAACTCAAGGATGTATTGAGTTTGTGTGAAGTGAGAACTCTAAAGTGTTCTGAGCTAATTAATAGTCATAATTGATAACGGCTAGAGAGACGAAGGCCGAGGAATTATCGTTGTTGTAGGTTCTAGCGGAATCAAAGCAGAGGTACAATTGAAGACCAATTGTAGGTCGAGTGCCTTGGGTATCATGTATGTCCTATACACGTGTTGAGTATAGCATGTAGCATGTGTTGAGTATAGCATGTGGAGTTTTGCTAGAACCGAGACGTCGTGTATGGTCCTTGACAATTGATGGCAAATTGTTTAACCAGTCATACAATAACAAGGATTCCAAAGAAAGGATGGCGGTGATAGCCAGAGTCAGCCATGGATGTTTGAATGATTGGTTGCTTTGGTTGTACCATCCCACGGAGATTTTTTGACTTCGAATAAGGTGTTCCTTGGGTGCTTGTCCGATATTGGTTTCGGCCTCTGGGGCTTGTGCTTATGGGATACCAAGTTCGATTAAGGTGGTTTCCGTGAGATATAACTAGATGTTGTATGAGTTGCTTTTGCCATGTATGAATGGTAGTTCTAATTGTAGTGGCTGAATTGTTGTCCCTTTTGATTTACGGATCGTAAAGGCTATCACTTTCAGGTGTGAGGAAGGCAAGTGTAAGTTCTTCTCTGGAGCTGGGTAGATTAGTTGTTTATTTACCCATTCTCATATACTTTATTAAAGAAGTTTATTAATTGTTTTATTGCTCACTAAGGCTGTTGTCTGACTCAAGGTTTTATGTTTCCCTCTTATTACCTTGGACTTTTCATCCGATTGTTGGATGTGAAGACTAAGTAGCAGGTGACAGGTAATGCCTTAGTGGGAACGGTGATGCTGATCAATGGCGAGCAGGAGGTTGGCGTACTATCTTTACTACTATCTAATAATTGGATTTCCACTATTTGCTATTTCTCTGAGTACAGCAGTAAGGCAAATTGTACAGACACTATTGTTGTTATCCACGTGTATGGAAAATACTCTCTAGTTGTTATGAAAGTTTAGTGTTTTCTGCTTCACTATCACTACCTGTTGCATAATTTCTTTTATATTTTATCCTTGCACTGTGAGTTTACGACATGTTTTGCTTATATACCACAACTTAATGATCGTCCATAGCTGCTTGACACACCCTTCAGCGCATCAATTCTCTTATATAGTGCAAGGGCTGAAACACGCCACCTCCGTTAAGGTCACTCACAAAGGGAATGACTTAACTTCGGTGGAGCGCTTTAGGTAAAAGATGCAGATAAATTACAAGACAAACAAATAAAGCAGCGGAAAATAAAGTCATTTTATAAACAACTTAATTCAGTCAAGCTTTTACAACAATTGACTCAATCATACTTAAAAGTATTACATAAAACTTCTGTCTTGATTCAAAAACTCCCAAGTATATAAGAAGCATAAAATGACAATGATATTCCCCAATAAAGCATGAGCCAGCCATAGCAGTGGAAAAAGAGAGAAGTACATCGACTATCTTCGAGCTTGGAAAGAAAACTGAGCTAAGTTGTAATATTCCCTCCCTACGAACCGGGGGGGACAGAAGAAAAGAGGCGAAAACAAACTAGGTCAGACATAAGTCTGGTAAGCTCAGTGACTTTCAGCATGTAAAAAGGTAAAAGCAACATGACATGAATAAACTGAATATAAGACAATACCGTGATAACAGGGATAACATTATAACATAAGATAAGCATAAGGTATGATAAGGCAAGATAAACTTAATGCACTTCTACTCTTTCTCTGCTTCGCTACTACCCTGTTATTCTGATTTCTATATCTCTGCACCACCTAACTAGTGTCCCAACTAGTAATCTGTACAAAATGATAATATGATAACGTGATCCCAATCCCCGCAATTGTGGTAGCCTTCAGGTGTACATCTATTATCAGGATTCCACCTCAATCTGCCTAATTGCCATGAATGTGTTAGATGTACCCTTACTACCCTATCGATCGGCTCCCTACTTGTATTAATTTCTCTTGTGTCTGTGTCAATCGGCCCTCTCTTGCATGTAGATACCCTATGTTGGTCCCACCATAAGGTGTATCAATCCTTATGATAGCAACCCGACACGATTCAAGATGCACAGTGTATAACTACTGGTACCCAGTGCCTGCTTTTTCCCACTCCGGAGTACGTGCACGCCCGTAAACCGTCGGAACCTACACTGACGTACCCATTTCCGTTGTTTTGACCGCTTATAATCAGCCCAGTAATCGTCCACCCCCCCCCCCGGCCTAGTTCAGGGTACCATGATACATCTATATGGGTTACTGATGAAATGGGTCCCCATTACTAGGATTTCCTACTGATTAAGTTTGTGGGCCTATATTTACTAATATTACCCACCAACCCGATATGTACTTAACCCTCCCACTGATTCAAGCATGTTTATTTAATGGGTAAGCTTTATGGGCCTATATTTACTAATATTACCCACCAACCCGATATGTACTTAACCCTCCTACTGATTCAAGCATGTTTATTTAATGGTTAAGTTTGTGGGCCTATATTTACTAATATTACCCCCAACCCGCTATGTACTTAACCCTCCCGCACATTATGTCATATTGGTTAAGTGTTGTCCATTCATGTTAACTTAACCCACCCATTCATCGTGTCATGTTGGTTAAGTGTTTCTTATTAACTTAACCCCGTTCGTTCATCAAGTTATATTGGTTAAGTGTCATCAATCAATTCAAGTTAACTTAACCCACCTACTTGTCATGTTAATTTAGTTAAGTGTTGCCTTCTTGTGTTTACTTAACCCTACCACAAATCAAGTTATATTGGTTAAGTGTTGCCCTCTTGTTTTAACTTAACTTTACCACAAATCAAGTTATATTGGTTAAGTGTTTCTTATTACTTAACCTTACCCATTAATCATGCTATACCGGTTAAGTGTTTCCTATTAACTTAACCCTAGTCATTCATCTTGTTATATTGGTTAAGTGTTTCTCATTAACTTAACCCTAGTCATTCATCTTGTTATATTGGTTAAGTGTTTCTCATTAACTTAACCCTAGTCATTCATCTTGTTATATTGTTTAAGTGTTTCTCATTAACTTAGTAGTCATTCATGTTATATTGGTTAAGTGTTCCTATGAACTTAACCCTAGTCATTCATCTTGTTCATTGGCATTAATTGATTTATTAATGCACTAACCTCTCACATTAGATATGTTGTTGCGGTTACTGGATGTGTCGGGCGGTTCCGGGCAGTTTTACACCACAACTCAATCTAACCTCGAGTTTTTCTTGGGCATGATGCACTAACCTCTCACATTAGATAGGTGTTGTTGTGGTTACTGGATGTGCCGGGCAGTTCCGGGCAGTTTTACACCACAACTCAATCTAACCTCGGGTTAAGCACGTTCATATTTTCCCTAATTTACATGTTTACAGTACATGTCCAAGTCTAGATTTTATTTACTAATTATCCAAATTTCACAAAAACTAGTCATGTTACAATTCTCAAGTTATGCCCGATTAAGCCAATTACAAGTTATTACTCAAAATAGGTTACACCCAATCTTCCCAAACTTGCAATAATAGTCATGCCCAAAATCACTATGCATTATGTTTGCCATCCCAAATCAATAGTTAAGCCTAAGCTAGATTTAATATTCCAATTTACAGTTTATGCCCAAGACTAGGTTTTTCATCCCAAATTTCATACTTTGTCGTTCATGCCAATTCTAGGTTCAATATGTCAAATTACATATTCCATAATTCATGTCAAATTACCCCAAATTGCATCTTAACAGTCATGCCATAATACATGTTCCAAATTATGTCAATTTCATGTTATACCCAATTACCCCCGCATTCATAACGTAGGTATTTCGAGATTCAACGCAAGATTCATGAAATAAGTGGAGAAACAATATGGAACATAAAAGGCATATGAATAGGAATATGACGATAAGAACTATCGGTCCAATAAATTTGATATACCAAATTGACAAGTTTTGCATAGAATACATTGCAGGCATATAGATATGATTTGAATATCATTACGAACCATCACAGACGTATAGGTTTGATAAGAGTTATATCATGAACTTAAATAGGAATACAATTCCGATATACAACAAGGATAGATATGATTGGACCAATTCCATAGTCAATAGTGATTTCCAAAGGCATATACAAGCACGAATTCAAACGAAAGGATTACTTACATTAGGCATAAATCTAATGGATTAGATTTGAATAACATCGCAGGCATAAATCTAATAGATTAGATTTGATAAATATGAGAGGATTATCTCATAATCAAGTATAGCTTGGATCCAGATTATTACATGCCAAGAATTTCAATTAAGAATTCACATCTGAAAGTAACTTGAACTTACAAAAAGAGAATGATTCTTGTATTTCTGTAATCTATTTTCTGAAACTGAAAAGCTATCCCTTGACGTAGATTATCGATTCTCTAGTTTAGATTTGATTCTTAGAAAATAGTTGTTGAAGTCGTTGAATTAGACTTTGAATCTCTACTTGAATTCTAAACTTGATTTCTTGAAGAACTAGAGCAGCATAAGGACGTCGTTAATTTATTTCAATTAGGATTGAGGTAGCATAGCGTTACAATGGTTTGGTGTGGAGAGAAAGTGAGGTTTGGGGGTGTTTAAATAGGTTAGGAGCCAGTGAATCAGTCCAGAAAACAAGTCTAGGTGCAAAATCTCGAATCTGCCTCGGATCTGAAAACAGGTCAACCTGTTAGGGTGGAGGTCGACCCCCTGCTCGACCTGGCCTGGGGCGGGAAAAATCCCGCCCAGTCTATTTCTGTGTTTTCGAATTTGAATTTTGAATTTAAATCTGAGCTACTTTAATTTATTTAAATCCCTGAAACTTCTGAAGATCATAACTTTCCCATACGAAGTCCGATTTACGAAAACTTGGACTCTATTCCAAGCAGAATTCCAAGACGGACGCAATGGTGTAACCCATTTCCCTTAATTCTTATTTTAAAAATTAAGTATACTTTAATTTGTTAGTTTGACGTTCACAGAAAATACGGGGTGTTACATTCTACCCTCTTTAAAGGATTTCGTCCCCGAAATCTTCAAGTTAGGAAGAACGTATATCCTACCATCCAACCATCCATCTACTCAACCATCAAACATAGGCATCCATTATCCTTAAAAGGTTTCTAATGCCATATGAACATATGCAGAGTGTGCGTATATGTTTCTTATCTAATGCAAAATCAGGCGGTCTACTGATCCAGTTGACCTCCTTAATGCGAATCATGAGAGTGTCATGCGTCCAATACGTATGAAAATATCCCTAATCATGTAAATACTATATGTGTGCATATTCACCCATCCATATGCAACATCCATATGATAACACATCAAGTTTCAATCCATATACAAATACATTCATAGGCACATGCAATATGAAAGTGACTGAGCCGATCTAGTGCCTAATGTGTGTGTATATGCATCCACGAGCATCCACTAGCAACCACTTGCAACCACTTGCAGCCATCAATCATAACATGTTTCAAATGCATGTTTACATCCATTGGCTTCTACCTAAGGATCGAAGATATGACCTAGAGGATATATTTAAAAGATAAAGACTAGCATGCAAATAAACATTACAAAAAAGGTGGAATCAAGGATATACCCTCAAAAAGGGTATGATGCGCGTATTTAGTCTTTAGTCTTCTAAGTCGCATCTTCTTGAGCTTCACTCCACTATACCTTAACTAATTTAACTTCACGATTGCGAAGCTTCTTGACCTCCATTTTCAAAACCCACTAGTAAAGATAGGACCTCGATAATTTACTTGCTAGAGGGTATCCAATGTAGTCGAACTATCTTTCCAAGATAAACAGGTGTTAACCATGATACCAAGTGTATATGATAAGATGATTAGAGGTCTCTCCTCTACATAGCTTATCCATCATGTCACAAATCTGAGGGTCTATAGCTAAAGGTTGCTATGTACTTTTTACCTCTCTTAAGGTCAGTCTTACTTAGGGCGCCTGCCACAATCATTTATTTCTCACGCAAACCATCCTAGTCGAACTCGACATCCCTCAAGTACAAGCCCCCAAAGGTCTAAACCAATATCAGAAAAGCACCCAAGAAATACCTCCTCCGAATTTGGACAATCTATGTGAGATGATACTAGCAAAACAACCAAATAATTGAGCACTTAACTGACTCTGGCTATCCTCGCCAATCTTGCTCCAAAACTATCGTTGATCGCATAACTGGCTTTGCATTGTCAATTAGATATATGCAGAAGTCTATCTCAAGTTTTAGGGGAGAAACCCCTAACCTAATCAAAAACATCTACGTACTCATGGACTATTCTAACGGATCGTAAATCGTCGATAGATGCATCAAGTGATTCTAGGTAGTAAGCCTAACTGATCCCCTCAGGATCGCACGAAATCTCGAGGGTATTCCCAAGGCAAGTAAAAAGTCTAACTACCCTCCTTTCGAAATTACTAGCTAACCAACCCATGCCTAGAATCAACCCATAGCCCATGGAACCAAAAACATAAGCATTATACTTAAACTCAATCCTTAATATAGATATTCTCAAATCCTTACAAACAAAAGATAAATGAGCCGAACCACTAATTGGATTTGAGACAATAATGGGATCTTCTACTATACAAGTACTAAGGTGAAGAGACTCAACTATGGAAGCAAATACAATCGAATGTGAAGCACTAAAAAAAGAGTACTAACAGGAGGATCAAAAAGAAAAGCTGAACCTATTTTTTCAATAGAAACTTTATTACCTCTCTCTCAGGTATGCTGGCGGTGAGAGCATGCACTTGCCCACATAAAAATCCTGTTCTTTGTTCTTGCCCTTGTCCTTAATTAAATGACCCGTTATACCATAGTAAAGACACTTCCTCTTGTCTTAGGTTTTACTATTCTTTCCTCCCTTCTTGTCCTGTGATTCTTCCACTTACACCTCTTCGTTTTTGCCTCCTTTGTGAACCAAGTCCATATCATGAGTTTCTCATCCTTGGGCTGTGTTCCTTAACCAAACTCCCTCATTCTCATCTTTACTATCCTTGTGTAACACGTTGACAAGTCTCTCGAAAGCTGCCTCCATCGCACGGAAAATCCTACAAAGCTCGAAAGAAAATTAGCCGTAGGTGAAACTACAGCGGCTATAGATGACAGTTGGGCGCTTGTTTGCCCTTTGACAAGTGTCGTAGTCTCATCAGGCCTACGGAACCATGCCGCGATGAGGTTACCTCCCAGAAAGCCAGGAGCACCGGAGACTTAGGAAAGAAGGAAAAAAGGATTCAAACAGAGGATCAAAAGACAGTGCATATGGCTTTGGGGAATATGCCTTTAAAACAAAACTTTTCTTTTGAAAATGCTTCTTTTAAAACCGTTTTGAAAATAATTTTTTAAATCTTTTATCTGATCCGGAAACCTTCAGCTCTGATACCAAGTGAAACACCCCACCTCCGTTAAGGTCACTCACAAAGGGAATGCCTTAACTTCGGTGGAGCGCTTTAGGTAAAAGATGCAGATAAATTACAAGACAGACAAATAAAGTAGCGGAAAATAAAGTCATTTTATAAACAACTTAATTCAGTCAAGCTTGTACAATAATTGACTCAATCATACTTAAAAGTGTTACATAAAACTTCGTTCTTGATTCAAAAACTCCCAAGTATATAAGTAGCAGAAAATGACAATGATATTCCCCAATAAAGCATGAGCCAGCAATAGTAGTGGAAAAAGAGAAAAGTACATCGACTATCTTCGAGCTTGGAAAGAAAACTGAGCTAAGTCGTAATATCCCCTCCCTGCGAACCTAGGGGGAATGGAAGAAAAGAGGCGAAAACAAACTAGGTCAGATATAAGTCTGGTAAGCTCAGTGACTTTCAGCATGCAAACAGGTAAAAGCAACAATACATGAATAAGATGAATATAAGACAATACCATGATAACAGGGATAACATAAGATAAGCATAAGGTATGATAAGGCAAGATAAACTGAATGCACTTCTACTCTTTCTCTGCTTCGCTACTACCCTGTTATTCTGATTTCTATATCTCTGCACCACCTAACTAGTGTCCCAACTAGTAATCTGTATAAAATGATAATATGATAACGTGATCCCAATCCCCGCAATTGTGGTAGCCTTCAGGCGTACATCTATTATGAGGATTCTACCTCAATCTGCCTAATTGCCATGAATGTGTTAGATGTACCCTTACTACCCTATCGATCGGCTCTCTACTTGTATTAATTTGTCTTTTGTCTGTGTCAATCGGCCCTGTCTTGCGTGTAGATACCCCGTGCTGGTCCCACTATAAGGTGTATCAATCCGTATGATAGCAACCCGACACGATTCAAGATGCATAGTGTATAACTACTGGTACCCAGTGTCTGCTTTGTCCTACTCCGGAGTACGTGCACGCCCGTAAACCGTCGGAACCTACACTGACGTACCCCCTGCCGCTGTTTTGACCGCTTACAATCAGCATAGTAATCGTGCCCCACCCTGTCTAGTTCAGGGTACCATGATACATCTATGTGGGTTACTGCTGAAATGGGTCCCCCTTACTAAGGTTTCCTACTGGTTAAGTTTGTGGGCCTATATTTACTAATATTACCCACCAATGCTATATGTACTTAACCCTCCCACTGATTCAAGCATGTTTATTTAATGGTTAAGTTTTATGGGCCTATATTTACTAATATTACCCACCAACCCGATATGTACTTAACCCTCCTACTGATTCAAGCATGTTTATCTAATGGTTAAGTTTGTGGGCCTATATTTACTAATATTACCCACCAACCCGATATGTACTTAACCCTCCCGCACATTATGTCATATTGGTTAAGTGTTGTCCATTCATGTTAACTTAACCCACGCATTCATCGTGTCATGTTGGTTAAGTGTTTCTTATTAACTTAACCCCGTTCGTTCATCAAGTTATATTGGTTAAGTGTCAACCCACCTACTTGTCATGTTACTTTGGTTAAGTGTTGCCTTCTTGTGTTAACTTAACCCTACCACAAATCAGTTATATTGGTTAAGTGTTGCCCTCTTGTTTTAACTTAACCTTACCACAAATCAAGTTATATTGGTTAAGTGTTCCTTGTTACTTAACCTTACCCATTCATCATGCTATACCGATTAAGTGTTTCCTATTAACTTAACCCTAGTCATTCATCTTGTTATATTGGTTAAGTGTTTCTCATTAGCTTAACCCTAGTCATTCATCTTGTTATATTGGTTAAGTATTTCTCATTAACTTAACCCTAGTCATTCATGTTATATTGGTTAAGTGTTCCTATGAACTTAATCCTAGTCATTCATCTTGTTCATTAGCATTAATTGATTTATTAATGCACCAAACTCTCACATTATATATGTGTTGTTGTAGTTACTGGATGTGTCGGCCGGTTCCGGGCAGTTTTACACTACAACTCTATCTAATCTCGGGTTTTTCTTGGGCATGATGCACTAACCTCTCACATTAGATAGGTGTTGTTGTGGTTACTGGATGTGTCGGGCGGTTCCGAGCAGTTTTACACCGCAACTCAATCTAACCTCAGGCTAGGCACGTTCATCTCTTCCCTAATTTACATGTTTACAGTACATGTCCAAGTCTAGATTTTATTTGCTAATTATCAAAATTTCACAAAAACTAGTCATGTTACAATTCTCAAGTCATGCCCGATTAAGCCAATTACTAGTTATTACTCAAAATAGGTTACACCCAATCTTCCCAAACTTGCAATAATAGTCATGCCCAAAATCACTATGCATTATGTTTGGCGTCCCAAATCAATAGTTAAGCCCAAGATAGATTTAATATTTCAATTTACAGTTTATGCCCAAAACTAGGTTTTTCATGCCAAATTTCATGCTTTGTCGTTCATGCCAATTCTAGATTCAATATGTCAAATTACATATTCCATAATTCATGTCAAATTACCCCCAAATTGCATCTTAACAGTCATGCCATAATACATGTTCCAAATTATGCCAAATAAATGTCAATTTCATGTTATACCCAATTACCCTCGCATTCATAACGTACGTATTTCGATATTCAACGCAAGATTCATGAAATAAGTGGAGAAACAATTTGGAACATAAAAGGCATATGAATAGCCATATGACGATAAGAACTATTGGTCCAATAAATTTGATATACCAAATTGACAAGTTTTGCATAGAATACATTGCAGGCATATAGATATGATTTGAATATCATTATGAACCATCACAGACGTATAGGTTTGATAAGAGTTATATCATGAACTTAAACAGGATAACAATTCCGATATACAACAAGGATAGATATGATTGGATCAATTCCATAGTCAATAATGATATCCAAAGGCATATACAAGCACGGATTCAAATGAAAGGATTACTTACATCAGGCATAAATCTAATGGATTATATTTGAATAACATCACAGACATAAATCTAATAGATTAGATTTGATAAATCCGAGAGGATTATCTCATAATTAAGTATAGCTTGGATCCAGGTTATTACATGCCAAGAATTTCAATTAAGAATTCACATCCGAAAGTAACTTGAACTTACAAAAAGAGAATGATTCTTGTATTTCTGGAATCTGTTTTCTGAAATTGAAAAGCTATCCCTTGACGTAGATTATCGATTCTCTAGTTTAGATTTGATTCTTAGAAAATAGTTGTTGAAGTCGTTGAATTAGACTTTGAATCTCTACTTGAATTCTAAACTTGATTTCTTGAAGAACTAGAGCAGCATAAGGACGTCTTTAATTTATTTTAATTAGGATTGAGGTAGCATAGCGTTACAATGGTTTGGTGTGGAGAGAAAGTGAGGTTTGGGGGTGTTTAAATAGGTTAGGAGCCAAAGAATCAGTCCAGAAAACAAGTCTAGGTGCAAAATCCCGAATCTGCCTCAGATCTGAAAACAGGTCGACCTGTTAGGGGGGAGGTCGACCCCTTGGTCGACCTATATAGGGGAGGTCGACCCCCTGGTCGACCTGGCCTAGGGCAGGAAAAATCCCACCCAGTTTGTTTCTGTGTTTTCGAATTTGAATTTTGAATTTAAATCTGAGCTGTTTTAATTTATTTAAATCCCTGAAACTTCTGAAGGTCATAACTTTCTCATACGAAGTCCGATTTACGAAAACTTGGACTCTATTCCAAGAAGAATTCCGAGATGAACGCAATGGCGTAACCCATTTCCCTTAATTCTTCTTTTAAAAATTAAGTATACTTTAATTTGTTAGTTTGACGTTCATAGAAAATATGGGGTGTTACAGGGGCTATGGACGATCGTCATAGCAGTGGAAATTTCAAACATTGGAGACAAGAACTAGCAGTGGTCGGAGACCAATAACGTTGCTTTATCCAAATAGAACCTTGTATTGGAAAAAGCTAGGTTTTGGATCGTGTCGCTTCAATACAAATGTTAAGTAAATGGAAGAGTCAGGTTGCAAGTTGATATAGACAGGGAAAATGGCTAGACAACTTTCTAAGAGATAGAATTAGTAATGATTCATCCATATGACTTGGTACTGGGTCATATGTTCTTACGCGATCAAGATTAAAATTTGCGTGCATGAACAACTACTGTTTTATAACATCCTAGAAAGTTTGTAGGAAAAATTGCATGCTTATTGCAGACAACATGGCCCAAATCTGAAAACTTGTACATATTAATTAATTTGTTGGAACCAGTGTGATTAGCGAGTAATTTGTGTTATATCAATGATTTATCAACTGATTCTTGTTTGTGTGTGACTATATGCTTGCTTAAGATTGAAATTGTTGTTTGATTGATCAAACTGCATGTTTATGCTTGATTTATTTGTTAGCGAATGTTTGAATTAGGAGTTAGGATGAAGAACAGGGAATATCAAGATCCAAGTTTGATAGATTCACATGAAACTTGGTGGATAAACTCTAGATGATGGCAGAAAGGTGCATATGAATTTTAGTGCAAAATTATGCTAAGTAAGTGGATCGATACAGATACATAAGGCATGAATCGACATTTATCCATATAAAAGGGTAATATGGTTTTGTGACTTCTTTGGTGGCATGGTAGGACCTTAATGAAGCTACTATAAAGTTTAGTAAGGATTTGATAGGCCTACTAGCTTGAATTGGATGGATCAGCTAGATAAGGAATGAAAGTCTACGATTAATTATAGAGAGAAGCAACTTGATCGAGAGGCATTGAAAAAAACATGAGGTAATTCATTCAGAGGCCTATCCATTATTGCTAAGTAAATGGATTATGTCAATCCATACAGTATGGATCAGTACCGATCCATCATAGAACATGGGATGATGGTGCCATCCATAACGATGATGGTAGACTTCTTCGGGAGCTTGCTAAAATTTGTGATTTGTCGATTGCTTCTATTAACTCGGATAGTAGTGGTCGAAGGAGTATTTGATATGCAACACTAGATGGAATGAGGCTTGTATTAAAGAATCGACTTTAGTGGGACTCGAATCTAAATATGGAGTGGCGGATGACTCATGTGGTTGGGAGTGCCAAGGAATCATTGATAGCTCGAAGTGTTCTAGGGTTGTGCAAATTCAAAAAAGGGGTATCGTGTGGATTCCTATTGGGACTGATAGTGATGGTCGTGTACCCTGGATTATACAGACCGTGGGATTTATTTGTCTTGGGAAGATAAAGGATAGACTGAATAGAACTGGGACTCTCCATTAGCCCATGAAATAAACAAGGTTGGTTATACGGGTTATCAATGTATTCATGGATCTAGAAGGCGATAGCTAGGATATTACTTAATGGATGTTATGTGTGATATGGATGTGGTTTCTCTTCTCTCTTTGGTTAGTCTATTAACTTTGGATACTAAAATGATGTCGGAGATTGGGGACTAAAGAGATGAAAGAGGTCGGTTAGATTCTTCTTTCCTATAATGTGCAGTATCTAATTTTTTTATTATCCAAGTAGCATATTTTACTAGTTATTATGTGCTAACTCTTTGCTTGCACTAACAGATCAACTATTAGATTTGAACTTATCTAGTATCATATTTTGCAATACAACTATTGATAGTCATTTATCGCTCACACTAGACTATTGTTTAACCCAAGATTCTATGTTTCCTCTTATTATCTTAAGCATATCGACAATGTTCATGAGCATACTGGATAGAAGATGGGTGATGATGTTGTTGATAAGGATAAGCTGGATGCTAGCGTATTATTCCTTTATATAGATATTTGCTTCCACTATTTTTATTCCTATACCTTATGAGTATGACACCTTGTATCATATTCTACGGTGTTATTTGACGATGGGATTTTCTACTTTACCATGCCTCACTACTATTCTGTTATGTATTTTCTTATTATATTATCCATGCACGGTGAGATAAGTACGATAGGTTTTATTCAGTTTGATTTTCCTTGATGATCTCCCTATATCCGTCTGGCATGGTTTTTAATACTTCTTCCTTATTATTCGGTGCAGGAGGTATAGGGTGTTCGTCACATTTGTCTTAGTGCTTTCCTTAATCACATTATCCAAATTCCTAGAAAGTATACATGTAAGAGAAACATGTTTGTAATTGATTTGTATGCTAACTATAAATATATAACATGGAATATTGGCATACTTTTGAGTGCCATTATAGCATCTCTTTGGAATGGACTAATCATTCTTATTCTAGCTAAAGGATGAGTCGACATAAAAGGAATGTTGCTTGGAATAATTCCAATTTTGTAATGAGTGGTGAAGGATATGGATCGTGCGTCGCTGCATCCAATTACCCAGCTATGTTCGAGGCCATGATGGCATCGATAATGAGGAGTGATGTGCACATAAATATGCACTTTTGTATTCACACATTTATTCTTTTTTTTTGTTAAATAAATAACATAAGTGAGATATTTTTACATGTTTTAACCAAAAACCCAAAATTCTCAAATTATCATGCATTCATCTTCATATTGGGGCAAAATGGTCATTTGTGCATGTATTTATTTTTGATAAAATTTACTTATTTATTTTCATGTGCCTTGTAGGAATTTAGGAGCAAAAATGAAGCTTACATGGCGATATGCATGCACAAAGTGGATACAAAGGAATGAAGATGAAATTAATTCACACAACTTAGGGGAGGACCCTACCCATTATCACTCTTTCTTTAATGGAACAATTATAAGCAAATGTATGAACTAGTTGGATGAGATAAAAAGACTTCATGCATTCTACATGATTAACTAGTGGCTAAAGACAAATGGAAGCTTCTTGAAGGGGGGTATTTTTGGTGGTCCCCAACAAAAGTGATTAGGGTTTTAGGGTTTAGAATGTGTATAAATACCCCATATATGTTCATGTAAATATCCTTTCTTTTTTAGCAAG
The DNA here is from genome assembly GCA_030737875.1 of Allium sativum. Lineage (NCBI taxonomy): Eukaryota > Viridiplantae > Streptophyta > Magnoliopsida > Asparagales > Amaryllidaceae > Allium > Allium sativum. Next base: position 733,103,219 of record CM060922.1, on the reverse strand, counting down.
TTTAGTTTAGAGGATCAAAGCTCTCTTTCTTTCATTACTTCTTAGCCATTTCCCTCTTACGTAATTTTCATTTTAATGCAATTTAATTTCTTGTTCATTTAATTCTTGTTATTTACTTTATGCATTAGTGTAATTTAATTTTATGCAAGTAGTTTAGTTTTATTTTGTTTTTTGTTAATTAGTTCTCTCATTCCTTTTTGTTCTTGTTCATATTGAAATCTACATTTATTAGCATGATTATATATATTAGAAGCTAAATCCCTTCAAGTTAGTGGCAATGAAGCTCTCTTGATTATATAGATGCAACATATTTTGATTTTGTGTTATCCTTTTGTGCTTAATGGAAATATGATTATGGCAAAGAAGTGATTGTTTAAATTGAAATTTGATGGCCTATATTTCTAAACATTAGTTAATAGGCCATGCTTAAAGTAGATTTGATTCTCATCTTTTTGTCGTTTTAATGAAAGTAAAACAAGTGGGTTGGAGGTTGTGTTAAAGTTTAATGGCTTATGTTGGGATAATTAATAACACAAATACGCCATGCTTAGGATAAACACATCAGCTAATCACACTTATGACCAAAATAGAGAGATCAAAATTTCATAACTGGTTGAAATATATGATCTATAAAGTGGATTTGCTTCTAAGTTGAAATTTAACTTTCATATTTTTATCTATCTTAGTTTGTTAGTTTAGTTGTAGTTGTAGCTAACATTTCTCTTAACATTATTTTAATTTAATTGAGTAGAATCTAAAATTATTTCTTTCCCCATGGATCAACCCATATTCGCCACATACTACAAGTGTACATCATGCGCTTGCGGTTTTATACACATCGGGACGATTTTCTAATTGATGGAATATTCGTCGTTGAATAAATTTTTGGCGCCGTTGCCGGGGAAAAAAATTTAATTTTTATTTTATTCTTCGAATTAATTTTCTCTTTTGTTGTTTATTTAAAAAACAAACTGTTTCTTGTTGTAGTGTGTGAGTTTATTGTCTTCATTCGTGCATATTTTGTGTAGCTTTTCCTTGTTTGTGTGTTTGTTCTCTTAAAAAAATGGTGTTTATTGATTAGTGCATTGTTTGATTTTGTATAGTATTTCCATTTGTGTTTGTCCTATTTAAAAAAAAGTTTGTTTGTTGCATTTTGTTTTCGTAGCTTTGATCATTTTAGTGTAGTGTCAGGTGTATTGCTTTCTTTATGTTAATTTAATTAAAAAAGGGTCTCCCATCTACTTAAAACTATGTATTTTCATAGGGTTGTTCTTGTTCTCTAGCACATTGGTTTTTATTTTTCTTTGCATTGCACTGTTTTGTTGATTTTATTCTCTGTTGTTAGGTCTCTATTAGCTTGTGCTTCTCGTTCCCAGTCTGTCTTTGATTATCACAATTTCTCAAATACATTCTGTTTCAAAAAAAAACTTTCTTTCAAGATTCAAAGACGTACATTTCACTCTTATTCTCTTTCGACATACATTTCACTTTTATACATTCTCTTTCGACATACATTTCACTCTCTTTTGTTAGAAAATCACATAATTGGTGCTCGAGTTTCTGATTTCAACAAACTTCAACACACCACCAGTGAAAGTACCCACTTCGGCATCACAGACCACCCCTTCCAAACATCCATCGTCAATCTTTATAAGCTCCATGTAATGGCCTGCAAATCCGTACTATCTGAGTTGACTAAATACAACACACGTCCAACCCAAATTGCACAGAAATACGAATCATTAATAGAAAGAAGTTAGAGGATGAGAAATAGAAAGAAAGAAACTTAGAATAGAAGAAGAAGAACAGAAACACAACACAGAATCTCACATCGCAACGGAATAAAATATAATATATAACAACTTTTGAAATACAAAATTTGACTGTACAACATACACTTATCAGAGTATCACTATTAGAGTACAACTTACAACACAGCGGAACAAAACTCTATATAACTAACGCTGAAGCCTCCTGCTCCAAGCTCCTCCAGATATCTGTAAATACCTGAACTACTTGACTGCCCGTACAAATTTAGGCACCCAAGAGTTTAGGTAAAACAAAACAGAATAAACTCCGGGTCAGTCATGGGACTGGTATGAGTAAACAGTTTAAAACAACTTGAACGAGTAAATGATATCTCATAAGACCACGCCGTATAATGGAACGGGTTTTTCCCTTATGAGAATCCAAAATATCTTTATATCAAAAACCTTTTGATATTATAATAATGCCTATCAACCACAATATAATAATCATCTAGTAGAAACGCTTTCATCTCACGTTCTACATATATAGTATATAATCAAAACCGCAAGCACGTATTGGGTAATGGATTTCCAAATATGACAAGGTATGGAACCACCTTCCGCTGGTGTATCTCTAAAGGAGAATACACCGATTTCAACAAGAACGTCTTGCAACTCAACCACACATGACCGACCACTCATTTCTCTTGAGTGTATCGAATGTACATCACCAACGGTTGGGATCAGCAACCGTTTCCCGAATGGGACAACATCGACAATAGATTTTTAGAAGTAAACGAAACTCTAGATCAGGTGATTATACACCCTAATAGGTGCGACCTACATAGCCATGCTGCCTGGCTGATTTTTGTCATTTCCCGGTTGTTCAGGCCAGAGGCTATGATTACTTTCCATTCATTGATAACACGATCACTTTGAATGCCACATTATCAAATCCGTTAATCACTAATTGGTTTGCACAAATATTGTGGATGTTATGCTAAGGGAATAAATCCGTTGCAACCATATATATTTATACTGACCAACCCATTTGATCATTGGAAATACTTTGTCAGACATTCGTCCATATACGTTCGTTCTGGGATTGAACGAAACCGAAGGCACAATTTCTATTAATAGAAAAAGTCCTTGCACTCTACTCCATCTTCGATTATCTTTATATAATCTGATTCGCAACGCTACTGCAAATACGGAGTGGTTCTTTGGATAAGAATCCAACCGATCTCTCCATATTAACAACATTTAAAATGGTCAAAACTTTGATAGTCCGTGATTTAACTATCAAATGAAAAATGTTCGTGTGCACACAATGATCTTATTTCCAAATGGAATTATTGATCACATCATCAAACATATATATATATATATATATATATATTCATATTTCCTTGTTTTCTATATTAAGAAAATATATGTTATTAACTCTGGAAAACATTCCCATTGCATATTTACATATCACTATTCTTCCACATCTATCAGACTCTAACTGTAAACTAGTAAGAGAACAACTTCCTAAGTATAAACCCCGAAGGCCGAAACCAACATCAGATCGATACTCAAAAAGTCGTTCAACTCAACTAATTTCCAGTTAGTTTCTAATTCTGCTTAACTCTATCCCTTTAACTCCATTTGATTAACTTCTTATCAACACGATCATTTTAAATCTGCAAATCATTTGCTTTTAAATCATCGTTCACTTTAAAACGTATACCTCCCAGGATTTTATTTAAAAAAATTCCTTTTCGTTTATAATATTCTATTTTAAGTTCGTTTCATTATCGAATTCTATAGATATCGATTTCTAGTTTATCAAATCTTCTTAAAATATTCTAACTCCTTAAATTCCCAGAAAAAATCGCCGTAACCTCCTTTGTACAGGGAGCATCGGGAAAATCCCCAAACTGCCACATAGGCCTCTCTATTCAAAAAAGAAAATCAAAAAGCCAAACGGCTAGCCGATACGGCGCATAAAATCTCATATTCATATTTAATACATACCTTGTTGTCGAGCGTTATATTTATACTCTTCTAACACTTCATTCCAAACCTGTCTCATGTATATTCATACATTTCTAATTCATTTCAACTTAATACACTCGTTTTAACTGAACTCGTTAGTTAACTCTTTAATTAACTCTTTGCCTATTTCACTTTCATATTTGAATATAACAACACGCTCAAAAATGTTTCAACTTACTTATAAACTAATTAAATTCTAATTTCAATTCAAGTTTCATATTCGTTTTCGAATATACATTACGAACCCAATTCACTTTAAAATTCAAACTTGGATTTAAAATTCCAGACTATCCCACGATACTTATCTTACTAAATTTATAAACCCTTTTATAAATTCACTTAAATTTCCTGATTATTTAATTTATAAATATCATTTATAAATAATTCTTTAATTCCCTAATTATTTTATAAACATCGTTTATAAATTTCAATACTTATTTTATTTCTTCAAACAAGTTAATATTTCTAGTCCATTCGAAATTCGAATTCTATTTTTAGAAAAATAGATTTCCCTTTTAAAATCTCAAAATATCCTTTATATGATATTTTTATCAATCAACCCTCAGACCCTAGTGATAATTAAACATATGAAACACCCAATTATAAATTATAGGTTTTCTAACACATCATATATGACAGTATATATGCAAACAAACAAACAAACAGATAATATATTTTTGAGGAATCCAGTTGGATTCCTCTAACCTGTTTTCCTGCATCCACAGACGTTAGCACATAAATAATACCATCCTGCTTCGAGGCAGGATATCGTGGTATAGAAGGTCATCCACTAATATATATTTGTGGGGCGCATAGGGAAATCATCCGCTATGAAACTGCGGGCATCCGCTAATTGTACTGCGGGAACAATCCAACCACCAAACCAATATATATATATAATAGTCAACCCTAAATAACTAGTATATTTAAAACAATCGGAAAGCATTCAAACAAGCACAGACAATTATTTCTAATGGATAAGAATAATTCTAAATAAGGTGAGTGAGATTTACTCACATGATTTTCTTTTGCCGAATACTCCGTTTATATTCCTTATCGACACGGCTTCGAATCTACTTGAATCGACTATCTTGAACCTACGATTATACATTTAATTTATTGATTAACCATTTATTAATTTCAATTAACTGCTAACAAGTAAATGGATTTAAACATGAAATTATTTATTTTAATTAACAATTAAACATTTATTCATTTGACTAAACTAAAAATAAATAAATAAATTATTCTATGTATTTAAATTCCGGTAAATACATATACCTTAATGCCTTGCAAAAACTCCACTAATCGATCAGCATCCAAAGCCTTGCGAACACCATCATTTAACCTCATAGGACCAATTCATCTTGGCCATTCTTTATGGCATTTCGTCGAACACCATACGGTCATCACAACTCCTACCTCTCCAAACTATTTCAGCATCAACATGGCAGCATTCAACCCACGGTATTCTCCCTGCTCAAACCTGGAAGCACCCAATCTGTCCCTCTAATGAAATTATTTACTCCGACATTTCATTGAATACTTAGCCATCACTTCCCGTTCCACTCAAAATCAACCATCATGATGTTGCTTCACTGCGGCACCACCAAACGACCTCAGCACTGCCTTTCACCAAACAGAAAACACTTGCAGCAGTACAACTCGAGTTCGACCTAGACTCGAACCTAAGAAAGGAAACGACCCTTTTTGTGTCGAACTCCCTCCACATAAACATCACCAGCTCCATCGCATAAAAAAAAAAGAAACGCGAACTGCTCTTCATCAGAATGGACTGCGACTCCCTTCCGTTCATCCAACCAACCCATCAACAACTTCGAACTCCAGAATAGTATCCAACTTCGCACCACTCAAGTACAGCTCCTTCGCCATTCAAGGATCAACGCTAGGTCAGTCGAACCCCATAGATTCGAAGTTGCTCCCCTTTCCAAATGTGAAGACCAATAACCTAGCGCAAAGCTCGAGATTGAACTCAATAAATCCTCCGTCGCGCTCGACACTCTCTCTTCCTAATCGATGAACCTAGGTCACGGAGATGCGAGCTCCGCGATTTGATTCTGAAAGGAGCGGATTCGATTTTGATTTGAATAAGGGAGCTCGTTCATTTTAGTTTTAACAGAAGAGAGAGTTAAAGAGGAGGGTAGGTGCTATTTTATAAAGGAAAGGAATGGTTTTAATTTATTGAGCGTGGACTCCTTCTTTCCCTTTCGATTCTTCTGTATATTTGAGGGAGGCCACATTTTATTTCTCTTATGGTAATAAGGGAAGGCACGTATGTTTTGTTTTGGTCCACCCACACTGATATTTTATTTTAAATTTAATTTAATTAAAAACTATATCCTCAAATTTAGATAACCCTTGATCCTGAGCTCCTTATTGAACCCAACAACTGTCAATTTTAGGGTAATACCCCTATTTCGGACACACTGGGATAAGTCACGAAGTTCAATTCGATCATCTGGAACAGATACCAATTTAAATTGATATAAATTAAATTTCAAACCATTAAATTCTTCGATAATCAATTAATATTATTATTCTAATTCAAACAGGAGTTTGAATTGATTATCTGAACTGTTTTCAAATCAGTTTTAACTTCGAATTCAGTTATTTGCTGATTCCTTATTTGATAATTTAAGATATTAAATCGAAATCGATATTTAAACCGATAACATAAATATAAAAATTCATTTATATTATCAACTAAATATTTAAATCTATTTTAAATATTTTAAAATTAACTCGACAGAAATCTAGGTCATTACACTCTACATCCTCACTGTCAAGATAGCTAGCCGTACACCTTCATCAAATAGCCATTCAGGTACACCTTACTTCACAGTCATTCAACCCTTTCATCATAATTCAACTGGCATTTATCAACTTTCATCTCCACATTCAAGTTCTTCCTTCCATACACAACCACTTACATCATCTTGTCTACCATCATAAGCAAACTGCTCCTAACTTCCAACTTCGACCTCGGTCTCTTCAACTCCAGTCATTCTAAACTATGCTTGAACCTCCTTAGCGACCACCAAACTCCACCTGTTCTTTACTATATTTGCATCAACTCCCCTCATTTTCCATCCTCGCAAATTGCCTTCAACAAGAGAACATGCCACAAACCACCAACTGCAATAAAAAACCTCTTGTCGCTGCCAAAACCCCTAACTCAAGCAGCAAATACCATACACTCATCACATAACTACCTCCTCAATACAACCTCCATCCAAAAACTCCTGGCACATACTTGAACATACCCACTCCATAACCATATCATACATCCAAAAACTCCCAGAATGCAAGCTTCCTCCTACCTAAAAACCTATTATAACGCTGAAACCAATACCATTACAACGACATACCAATACTGCGTTTCAGTTCTTTACATTTCAACCTGCACACCGACATATCACATATCACAACTTCCTTACATTTTAGTATTTCATTCAATGCTCACATACAAACAAACCAACCAACCTACATCATCCACTTCCTCAAACCATTCTCAACTCCTATCCACAACCCTTCTACTGTCCATCATCAACCCCCTCCACCCAATACTGCATGCACATACTCAGCCTTAACAAATTCACCCAATTCACCACACCTTCGGTTTGTTCCACATTTTATCATTGTCCACAAAAGCTTTCCCTTCACCCCTACTACTTCAACCTTCTCCTTCTCTAGCTACATTGCTCCAGTCAAACAGTTCACCACCCTCAACTTTCTCACCATGAAGCCAATTTCCAGCAACCACGCGACCTTCAATTCACCAACATCACCAAACTCACAAGCCCCTAAATCACAAATACCCAGTCGTAACATCACCTCAGACCACACCTGTAATAACCCGGAAATCCGAGCCAATTTAAAATTTCTATTTTGGCAATTTTAATGAATTTTGAATATTTAAAATGAATTATTTTAAATAATGACGACGAGAAATTTAATTTGAATAGAATTAGAATGAATATATTTATATAGATCATCGTTAGAATATAAATAATTTATTTTAATTATAAAAGGAATTGAAAATGGCGTGGTAGTTCCAAAATTCGATTTCAAATTTCAAATGAATGTACAGGATTCAAAATAAACCGGATTTTGGCGAAACCAAAAATATCTAAATCTATTTGAGAATATATTTCCAACAAATTTGAAAAATTGAAATTTCATAGCGGGGATAAAAAGTTATGCCCACTTGAAATTTCCGAATAGTCGCTATGGAATTATGGCCCTTAAAAATGGTAATTTTGCAAACGACCTCGGTTTTCGACGAAACCACTTTAGTTGGATCCGGGATGTCAAATTATTGCTAGATTCCAAAATTCATAATATTATGAATCAATATGAGAGCGTGGCAAAAGAAAACGTGTTTTGACCGTTTCTATCAATTTTGATCGACCAGAAAATGGCCATTTTTCAAATGGTCTCAGAATTTGATAAAATTAGTTTTGTTAGGACCGTATTGTCAATACGAAGCTAGAAAATATTTTTCGGGAATTTTTAGAGTACGTTTGTGGCCTCGGTAAATTGAAATGCGCGTTCAAATTCAATATATAGATTTATATTTTGATTTTGACGGAAACTTGTTGAAACAGTCAAATCAGCTTACGGGACATATCCCATTGCGTTCGGAATGGGGGAAATTAGCTAGGGACGACAGTCGTTGGGTCCCGTTTTGAGTTCGTATGCTAAATCACTTATTTTGGAGAATTAAAATAAAATAATATATATTATTATATAAAACCCTTCCTCCTATATTCTCTCCCTCTTCACAAATCGTTCAACACAGATAAAAAAAGAAAGAAAAAAACCGCCAGACCTATCGCGACCTCCCTCCGGCGATCGACGGTGACCATCCCCCTCCCCTTAGCCGCGCCTCCTTCCCCACTGCCTCAAACCCCTAGCCTCCACCGCCTCTTCCTCCTACTTCTTCAATTCGAATCCCCGCCTAAATCCACCCAAATCCAAATAGCAGACCCCACAGTGCCACCGTGCCTCCCCATGGCCAGCAGCTCCGACTCCATACCTCCGCCGGCGAGTGATGATGGCCTGAGCAGGCGTGAGGTGGTGTAGAGCGCGGGTTTGGAATTCCTGGACTGAAAACGAGAGAAGAAAGGTAGTTTTTAATTTGAATTATCTATGTACATTATCTTAAAAATCAGAAAATGAATTATGTATGGATGTTTTAAAATCTGAAATTTATATATATATATATATATATATATATATATATATGTGTATATTATAGTTTAAAATATGAAATTTTATATACGTATACATTTAAAAATCTGAAAATTCATATATATGTTTATGGAAAAAGATTTGATTATTTTTAACATAGCAAAGACGAGAATTTTAAAAGAATAAAAATATGATTTTTATGTTACAGAAAGAATAAAAATATGATTTTTATATTATAGAAAGTATAAAAATATGATTTTTATATTATAGAAAGAATAAAAATATTATTTTTTATATTACAGAAAGAATGAAAATATGATTTTTATATTATAAAAAGAATAAAAATATGATTTTTATATTGGTAGAGTTTTAAAAATATGATTTTTAATGTATAGAACATCATATTAAAAATGTGATTTTAATATGAACAGCGTGGAGAAGACTGAATTGGAAGTACGGGCAAATCCAGATGGTTCAGAAATTCAGAAATGAAATGGCGGTTTGGTTTAGCTCTTGGTGAGAACTCCTCACTAAAATTTTCTATTCAGTTATTTATTTTATAACTGCATATATAAACTGCTCTCCGTCGTCCACAGACCATGGACGACTTGTGTGATTGTTAGTGTTGTGAAAATTGACTGTTGGTTGTGAAATAAAATATATATTCATGTGTTGAAATAAAATATATATTCATGTGTTGAAATAAAATATATATATTCATGTGTTGAAATATAATTTATATTCATGTGTTGAAATAAAATATATATTCATTTGTTGAAATAAAATATATATTCATGTGTTGAAATAAAATATATATTCATGTGTTGAAATAAAATATATATTCATGTGTTGAAATAAAATAAATATTCATGTGTTGAAATATTCATTTACAAATCGAACGATTTGTTTATGTACACCGATTTGACTGATACTGATTGGGACGATAAATTTTACACATCGCCCAACTGCACAAATAAAATCTGTGTTTGATTGTTTGAAACCCCACACGGGTGTTGGGATGAAATTGGACATACACTAATCCCAATAATTAGCTGTATGTCGATCGATTGATTGACAGGCTGTTATAAGCGTTGAATATTTATATTTGATGCTTATACAGTGTGGAATACACTCTGGATGATGGTTGATGATTTATCGTTGTTGTTATATACATGTGTTGTAGGGAACCCATATAACTAACATTATATGGTAATTGATTGGGCCTCATTCCAATTTGGAAAATAAGAAATATAAAATCATGTGTTGAATAGAAATATAAATTCATGTGTTGAATAGAAAAATAAATATTCATGTGTTGAGTAGAAATATAAATTCATGTGTTGAATAGAAAAATAAATATTTATGTGTTGAATAGAAAAATAAATATTCATGTGTTGAATAGAAGTATAAATTCATGTGTTGAATTGAAAAACAAAAATTCATGTGTTAAATAGAATAAATATTCATGTGTTGAATAGAAGTATAAATTCATGTGTTGAATAGAAAAATAAATATTCATGTGTTGAAGAAAATATTCATTTGTTGAATAGAATAACGAAGTTATTGAAATATATAAAGCCGTGTTGGTTAGATTGACGCCATTTTGACGTGAACGATATTTATATCGATTTTATTCATTTTTATAATGAATATAGAAGAGTAATTGATTTCAAAATATAATGTGTATATCGATGAAGTGAAATATTCAATTTTGATTCGAAATTGAATATGAAGTTGAAATCGTTTTGAAAACGAATTTTAAACGATTTATAAAATACGTTTTGAAAGGAAATCGACGAAATATATATAATATATATAATATATATATTAAATGGCCTGAATAGAACGCGCCGTGCCGCGGCAGTTCGCGAATTTCGACCATTGATTTCGAATTGACGTTGCGGGAGATCCGACCGTCGGATTCTCCTAAAACCGGAACCGTTGGGTTCGTATCGAAAAGAGCTTTCTAACGAATATTAGAGATTTTAAATCTAACAGTTGGATTTGGAATTATGTCCAAATCAAATTTGGAAAAGGTCGTTGTAAGTGCTGTTCGATGGCCGTTGATGGAAATCGACTGTACGGGCCTTGATAAAATTATTAAAAATAGTAATAATTTGTGTGAAATCATAAGAAATGATTTGTGAAGAATTGTGATGAAAAATTCCATATTTGAAAAGATAAAAATAGATTTTTATCGAAACGAACTAGTTTTGAACTAGAATTATAATCCCATTTATTTTTAAAATAAATAAAGTGGATTTGAAATGGTTTTGAAAATAACCAGAATTTCCAATATATAAAGTCGAAATGGATTTGAATCGAAATTGTCTTTGGAATATTTCGATTTTGAATTTCGTGAATATGTAGATATTGTTATGGAAATTTGAAAGATATATTTATATCGTTATTTCCAATACGATATTTGTTGGTCGTAGAATTTGATATTGAATATAAGCCGATATATTTTCTATTCAGAGCCTTATATTTAATATCAAATGGGATTTGGGGTTTGTCGTGAATGGTGTCTTCATTAACACTGTTCTTAAACCCAGTTGAGAAAAAGATTAAATCTTTTTATTTAGATTTAATGAAGTGCACCAATTAAATGGGATTTAATTGGAATTGGATTAGAATGTGATTTTTGGTTTATCGTGAACCGTGTTTTAAATGACATTGGTTCTTTAACCTAGTTAAAGACAGGATATGATTTCCCAAGTTAAATAATCATTAATATTGATTTTTGGGAAGATTAAAACCAAGTGGAGTTTTAATGAATCTTTAATTAGATTGAAATGATCGAGAATGGAGTATCACCAGTTTTGCTCCAGGCAATAGTTAAATCTTTAATTAGATTTGAACGTGAAATGGTAATTGAATTTACCGATAACACCGTGGTGTTAGATATGAAGTATGACCTGTTTTACTTCATGGGATGAATAGGTTGGGATTGGGAAATTAAAACAAATGATTACTTCGGTAAGGTTCGTTAATCCCGACTAGTGTGGATAAACCATAATTTGGTTTGAATTGATATTCAAAGGAAGATTAAAGAATAAATTTAAAGAATTTATCTTTGATAAAATTAATGGGAACCTTTGCCAAAGTATGAGAATATTTGAATAAAGGAATATTCTGAATTGGAATGAGGCGTATATTGTGTTTGTGTAACACTTGTTTATTATATATGCGAGTTATTCAGAAAGACCGGGTTTATCCCATTCTGAATAACAGATTCGACGTGGTGTCGAGGATGAAGACGGTGGTCGAAGACCGGGGGTCTTCACAACGTTTGGATAATTACTGATGATCTTAATTGGGCTGTACACCCAAGAGGAGGGAATCAGTTGGTGATCGTCTAGACGTACTTGGAGATCGATGGATATGTGAGGTACAAGGTGCCTCCGGTTTCGTTCAGACCCAGAACGAACTTGTAAATGGACAATGTGTCTGACATTGGATTTTATTCTGTGTGATTGATTTCTATTAAATACATATCTATTTGGCGGTGGAGAATTTATTCTCTTGCTTAACGTCCTTCTCTGAGACGTACGAGCTTAGGGGTTATATATTGATGGATATCAATCGCATGGAGTGAATTGCCTGTGTGGCATGCCTAAGTGGCAATTGATCAAGGCTTCTGTTGAAAAGCAAAGTCTTGTGGTTGATGATTAAAGCACCGCCTGTGTGGCATAGCTTTGTGTAACGTTGATCCGCGAGCCTCACACCCCGGTTGTGAACCAGAAACGGGAGAGGACATCAGGGAGGGCATGCGTTTCCTTCTAGCTAGGGTGATGTCAGTGACCTACCAGCCCTGACATTTATATTATTTTCACATGTATGGTTGTTGATGTTGCGAGGCGCCTTGGATATATCGGTGACTGTGTGGAGCCGATGGAGTCATTTGGCTCATTTATGCCCCCAAAGGGCGGGGAAACGCAGTGTTCAGGCATTTTAATCCACATCGGTGGACCGGCCTTGACGATCCAAGGGACGATGCGTTCTGTTCCTAAGACTCGGGCTAGACATTCTCGAATCGGTAGAGGACTATCTTTTGCCTCTGTTCACAGATGGAAATCCAACTTCCAATATGTGACATTTGCGGTTTTGATTGTAGAGCCTAGTATGGCGACATGATATACGGTACCCATGCCGTCTATGATTGATATTTATGATTGAAATTGTTTTTACACTATACACTTATAATAGTATCAAATGATTTTTTTTAACGTACCAAGCATGTTTGGCTATTATAAGGGAAAACCCTATCCTCCGGCTTGTGTTGCATTGTGTGATGGGACCTGGGTCTTATAATAGCTTCATTTTTCCAGAAAGCATTGCGCTGTTTTGTTATATGCACTGATATTCTTGGGAGGAAACCCGTTCCGTGTTATACGGCGTGGTCCCTTGATATATCTGATTTAAAGTAAAGTTTTAAATAACTGTTTTAGTTCTCACACCAGTCACATGACTGACCTGGAGTTTATTGTTTTAACCTAAACTCTGGGTGCCCTTATTTTGACACGGCCAGCTAGTAGTTTTGGGTTTGCAGATTTATATTCACAGGATCCTGATTTACAGCTGGAACGATACTCGGAAAGCTCTGTATCCGTGTATTACTTCTAGTTGTGTTTTGTATTATTTTCCGCTGCGATGTATTTAAATGTAATTTAAATCTTTGATATTTTCCGTGTAATATTTATGCATACTTTGTGATATTCTTGTATTCTGATGGAATTGTTGTAATAAGCAATGAAATGTTCTTCTGTTTGCATTCCGATGTGTCTTGTCCTCAAAGTATCCGCTCTTTCCTTCACGTGAAAGTTACGGGTCTTCACAGTTGGTATCATAGCTTTGGTTTACAGAGCTCGAGAACAAGACACGTTAGAACCTAACGAAAGAATTCATCAGATATTGGATTAGTAATATCCAATTAGAATGACTCGTTAGAGATGGGATCAGTAGTATCCTAGAACGAGTGTGAAGAGTATATTTTTAAAACGAAAACAAATTTTGTTTTGAAATTTAAATCATTTTATACGTATTTGAATATTTTATTTGTATTAAATTTGGACAATCGAGTATATAAAGATTTTGCATATACGCGTCATGAACGTATATTCGAAGTTTTAATATACTGGATAGATATAGGATCACACTCTAGTCGCTCGGACCTGATTCTGATGATTGATGCATCATCATTAGTAATTATTTTCGTGTTTCGAAAGTGAGATGTCTATATATTTCCATTAGACGGGTGTGAGAACCAAAACTAGATAGGTTTATTGTTGTGATTTGGCATCAAAAACATGATTTTCTGTATATATATATATATCAAAATTATGAATTTGAAACGTTAATCCACTAATTGATTGATGGTTGTGTTGTTTGATTATTGGTTTGATAATTTTGAACCATTATGCCAAATTGAACCGAATATTGAACTGTATTGAAAAATGATTACAATTGCACGCATATACATGTACTTACATTGAACAGGTCATAGCAAGGAGGCTAGAGCAGAAGAATAAAATTGTTTGCCCGACAAATAGGTACATGTTTATTTCATTTCTTTGGGTTTGGATGATTTTATGAGCCGATTGGCTAGCCGCTTGGCTGTTTCCTTTTCTTTTTGGATTGATGAGGGCCATGGGAGGCTATTTGAAATATCTCGAAGCTCTCGGTGTAGGGGAGGTTATGGCGAAATTTTTTGAAAATTTAGGGAGTTAGCCAAATTTTTGAAAAATTTGAAAGGTTCTTAGAAACTAAAAAGTTGAAGGACGTAAGCCGTAATGGAAATAATGGAAGTTGAGTTGATTAGTTAAACAACTTTCTGCTTCGTTCCTTTTCGGGGACGAAAAGTTTTAAGTGGGGGAGATTGTAATAACCCGAAAATCCGAGCCAATTTAAAATTTTTATTTTGGCAATTTTAATGAATTTTGAATATTTAAAATGATTTATTTTAAATATTGACGACGAGAAATTTAATTTGAATAGAACTAGAACGTATATATTTATATAGATCGTCGTTAGAATATAAATAATTTATTTTAATTATAAAAGGAATTGAAAATGGCGCGGTAGTTCGAAAATTCGATTTCAAATTTCAAATGAATGTATAGGATTCAAAATAAACCATATTTTGGCGAAATCAAAATTTTTTGAATCTATTTGAGAATATCTTTCCAACGAATCCGAAAAATTGAATTTTCATAGCGGGGATAAAAAGTTATGCCCAGTTGAAATTTCAGAATAGTCGCTATGGAATTCTAACCCTTAAGAATGGGAATTTTGCAAACGACCTTGGTTTTCGACGAAACCACTTTTGTTGGATCCGGGATGTCAAATTATTGCTAGATTCCAAAATTCATAATTTTATGAATCAATATGTGAGCGTGGCGAAAGAAAACGTGTTTTGACAGTTTTTGTCAATTTTGATCGACCAGAAAATGGCCATTTTTCAAACGGTCTCAGAATTTGATGAAATTAGTTTTGTTAGGACCGAATCGTCAATACGAAGCTAGAAAATATTTTTCGGGAATTTTTAAAGTCCGTATGTGTCCTCGGTAAATTGAAATGCGCGTTCAAATTCAATATATAGATTTATATTTTGATTTTGACGGAAACTAGTTGAAACAGTCGAATCAACTTACGGGACATATCCCATTGCGTTCGGAATGGGGGTAATTAGCTAGGGACGATAGTTGTTGGGTCTCGTTTTGAGTTCGTATGCAAAATCACTTATTTGGGAGAATTAAAATAAAATAATATATATATTATTATATAAAACCCTTCCTCCAATATTCTCTCCCTCTTCACAAAGCATTCAACACAGATAAAAAAAGAAGAAAAAAACCGCCAGACCTATCGCGACCTCCCTCCTCCCTCCGGCGATCGACGGTGACCATCCCCCTCCCCCTAGCCGCGCCTCCTTCCCCACTGCCTCAAACCCCTAGCCTCCACCGCCTCTTCCTCCTACTTCTTCAATTCGAATCCCTGCCTAAATCCACCCAAATCCAAGCCGTAGACCCCACAGTGCCACCGTGCCTCCCCATGGCCAGCAGCTCCGGTTGCAGACCTCCGCCGGCGAGTGATGATGGCTTGAGCAGGCGTGAGATGGTGTAGAGCGCGTGTTTGGAATTCCTGGACTGAAAATGAGAGAAGAAAGGTAGTTTTTAATTTGAATTATCTATGTACATTATCTTAAAAATCAAAAAATGAATTATGAATGGTTGTTTTAAAATCTAAAATTATTATATATATATATATATTATAGTTTAAAATATGAAATTTTATATATGCATACATTTAAAAATCTGAAAATTTATATATATGTTTATGGAAAAAGATTTGATTATTTTTAACATAGCAAAGATGAGAATTTTAAAAGAAAAAAATATGATTTTTATATTATAGAAAGAATAAAAATATGATTTTTATATTATAGAAAGATTAAAAATATGATTTTTATATTATAGAAAGAATAAAAATATGATTTTTATATTGGTAGAGTATTAAAAATATGATTTTTAATGTATAGAACATCATATTAAAAATGTGATTTTAATATGAACAGCGTGGAGAAGACTACGTTGGAAGTACGGGCAAATCCAGACGGTTCAGAAATTTAGAAATGAAATGGCGGTTTGGTTTAGCTCTTGGTGAGAACTCCTCACTAAAATTTTCTATTCAGTTATTTATGTTATAACTGCATATATAAACTGCTCCCCGTCGTCCACTGACCATGGACGACTTGTATGATTGTTTATGTTATGAAAATTGACTGTTGGTTGTATATATTCATGTGTTGAAATATTCATTTACAAATCGAACGATTTGTTTATGTACACCGATTTGACTGATATTGATTGGGACGATAAATTTTACACATCGCCCAACTGCACAAATAAAATCTGTGTTTGATTGTTTGAAACCCCACACGGGTGTTGGGATGAAATTGGACATACACTAATCCCAATAATTAGCTGTATGTCGATCGATTGATTGACAGGCTGTTATAAGCGTTGAATATTTATATTTGATGCTTATACAGTGTGGAATGCACTCTGGATGATGGTTGATGATTTATCGTTGATGTTATATACATGTGTTGAAGGGAACTCATATAATTAACGTTATATGGTAATTGATTGGGCCTCATTCCAATTTGGAAAATAAGAAATATAAATTCATGTGTTGAATAGAAATATAAATTCATGTGTTGAATAGAAAAATAAATATTCATGTGTTGAATAGGAATACAAATTCATGTGTTGAATAGAAAAATAAATATTCATGTGTTGAATAGAAAAATAAATATTCATGTGTTGAATAGAAGTATAAATTCATGTGTTGAATAGAAAAACAAAAATTCATGTGTTGAATAGAATAAATATTCATGTGTTGAATAGAATTATAAATTCATGTGTTGAATAGAAAAATAAATATTCATGTGTTGAAGAAAATATTCATTTGTTGAATAGAATAACGAAGTTATTGAAATATATAAAGCTGTGTTGGTTAGATTAACGCCATTTTGACGTGAACAATATTTATATCTATTTTATTCATTTCTATAATGAATATCGAAGAGTAATTGATTTTAAAATATAATGTTTTGAAAATATTATCATTTGTATATCGATGAAGTGGAATATTCAATTATGATTCGAAATTGAATATGAAGTTGAAATCGTTTTGAAAACGAATTTTAAACGATTTATAAAATACGTTTTGAAAGGAAATCGATGAAATATAAATAATATATATTAAATGGCCTGAATAGAACGCGCCGCGCCGCGGCAGTTCGCGAATTTTGACCATTGATTTCGAATTGACGTTGCGGGAGATCCGACCGTCGGATTCTCTTAAAACCAGAACCGTTGGGTTCGTATCGAAAAGAGCTTTCTAAGGAATATTAGAGATTTGAAATCTAACTGTTGGATTTGGAATTATGTCAGAATCAAATTTGGAAAAGGTCGTTGTAAGTGTAGTTCGATGGCTGTTGATGGAAATCGACTTTACGGGCCTTGATAAAATTATTAAAAATAGTAATAATTTGTGTAAAACCATAAGAAATGATTTGTGAAGAATTGGGATGAAAAATTCCATATTTGAAAAGATAAAAATAGATTTTTATCGAAACGAACTAGTTTTGAACTAGAAATATAATCCCATTTATTTTTAAAATAAATAAAGTGGATTTGAAATTGTTTTGAAAATAACCAGAATTTCCAATATATAAAGTGGAAATGGATTTGAATCGAAATTGTCTTTAGAATATTTCGATGTTGGATTTCGTGATTATGTAGATATTGTTATGGAAATTTGAAAGATATATTTATATCGTTATTTCCAATACGATATTTGTTGGTCGTAGAATTTGATATTGAATATAAGCCGATATATTTTCTATTCAGAGCCTTATATTTAATACCAAATGGGATTTGGGGTTTGTCGTGAATGGTGTCTTCATTAACACTGTTTTTAAACCCAGTTGAGAAAAAGATTAAATCTTTTTATTTAGATTTAATGAAATGTACCAATTAAATGGGATTTAATTGGAATTGGATTAGAATGTGATTTTGGGTTTATCGTGAACCGTGTTTTAAATGACATTGGTTCTTTAACCCAGTTAAAGACAGGATATGATTTCCCAAGTTAAATAATCATTAATATTGATTTTTGGGAAGATTAAAACCAAGTGGAGTTTTAATGAATATTTAATTAGATTGAAATGATCGAGAATGGAGTATCACCAGTTCTGCTCCAGGCGATTGTTAAATCTTTAATTAGATTTGAACGTGAAATGGTAATTGAATTTACCGATAACACCGTGGTGTTAAATATGAAGTATGACCAGTTTTACTTCATGGGATGAATAGGTTGGGATTGGGAAATTAAAACAAATGATTACTTCGGTAAGGTTCGTTAATCCCGACTAGTGTGGATAAACCATAATTTGGTTTGAATTGATATTCAAAGGAAGATTAAAGAATAAATTTAAAGAATTTATCTTTGATAAAATTAATGGGAACCTTTCCCAAAGTATGAGAATATTTGAATAAAGGAATATTCTGAATTTGAATGAGGCGTATGTTGTGTTTGTGTAACACTTGTTTATTATATACGCGAGTTATTCAGAAAGACCGGGTTTATCCCATTCTAAATAACTGATTCGACGTGGTGTCGAGGATGAAGACGGTGGTCGAAGACCAGAGGTCTTCACATCTTTTGGATAATTACTGATGATCTTGATTGGGTTGTACACCCAAGAGGAGGGAATCAGTTGGTGATCGTCCAGACGTACTTGGAGATCGATGGATATGCGAGGTACAAGGTGCTTTCGGTTTCGTTCAGACCCAGAACGAACTTGTAAATGGACCGTGTGTCTGACATTGGATTTTATTCTGTGTGTTTGATTTCTATTAAATATATATCTGTTTGGCGGTAGAGAATTTATTCTCTTGCTTAGCGCCCTTCTCTGAGACGTACGAGCTCAGGGGTTATATATTGATGGATATCAATCGCATGGAGTGAATTGCCTGTGTGGCATGCCTAAGTGGCAATTGATCAAGGCTTCTATTGAAAAGCAAAGTCTTGTGGTTGATGATCAAAGCACCGGCTGTGTGGCATAGCTTTGTGCAACGTTGATTCGTGAGCCTCACACCTCGGTTGTGAACCAGAAATGGGAGAGGACATCAGGAAGGGCATGCGTTTCCTTCTAGCTAGGGTGGTGTCAGTGACCTACCAGCCCTGACATTTATATTATTTTCACATGTGTGGTTGTTGCTGTTGCGAGGCGCCTCGGGTATATCGGTGACTGTGTGGAGCCGATGGAGTCATTTGGCTCATTTACGCCCCAAAGGGCGGGGAAACGCAGTGTTCAGGCATTTTAATCCACATCGGTGGACCGGCCCTGACGATCCAAGGGATGATGCGTTCTGATCCTGAGACTCGGGCTAGACAGTCTCGAATCGGTAGAGGACTATCTTTTGCCTCGGTTCACAGATGAAAATCCAACTTCCAATACGTGACATTTGCGGTTTTGATTGTAGAGCCTAGTATGACGACATGATTTATGGTACCTATGCCGTCTATGATTGGTATTTATGATTGAAATTATTTTGACACTATACACTTATAATAGTATCAAATGATTCGTTTTTAACATACCAAGCATGTTTGGCTATTATAAGGGAAAACCCTATCCTCCGGCTTGTGTTGCATTGTGTGATGGGATCTGGGTCTTATAATAGCTTCATTTTTCCGAAAAGCATTGTGTTGTTTTGTTATATGCACTGGTATTCTTGGGAGGAAACCCATTCCGTGTTATACGTCGTGGTCCCTTGATATATCTGATTTAAAGTAAAGTTTTAATAACTGTTTTAGTTCTCACACCAGTCACATGACTGACCTGGAGTTTATTGTTTTAACCTAAACTCTGGGTGCCCTTATTTTGACACGGGCAGCTAGTAGTTTTGGGTTTGCAGATTTATATTCACATGATCCTGATTTACAGCTGGAACGATACTCGGAAAGCTCTGTATCCGTGTATTACTTCTAGTTGTGTTTTGTATTATTTTCCGCTGCGATGTATTTAAATGTAATTTAAATCTCTGATATTTTCTGTGTAATATTTATGCATACTCTGTGACATTCTTGTATTCTGATGGAATTGTTGTAATAAGCAATGAAATATTCTTCTGTTTGCGTTCCGATGTGTCTTGTCCTCAAAGTATCCGCTCTTTCCTTCACGGGGAAGTTACGGGTCTTCACAACACCCAGTCGTACATCACCTCATACCACACCCAAACACTACAAACCATCAATTAACCCAGACCAAAAATCCACAATCCTAAGCGTCTCAATCAAAACTAAAGCCCCAATTCCCGATTTTGATTTCCAAAACCCATCCGAAAAATCAACCTGCTTGAAATCCCCAATATCACAAGTTGCGAATCAAACCATGGCCACCGAAAACCCAGAAAATCCCCAACCAGTTTACTTGATTTCTTTCCTTTTGTCTATCAGCGATATTGATTTCTGATGTGTGTGACTGTTCATTGAAGTCAGTGAGTGTTTGCACTGTTAAGACCTTGGTTGTGTATTTTGTGAACTGGAGATTTGTATGGGATTGCAGGCTTGCGGGCTTGCATTTAAAAATTTGTGGGTTGCGTACCATTTTTGGTATTTGTTCTTTTTTATTTTTTCTTCTATTTCTTTTAGGTGAAATATTTGGAAAAAATCTCTTTGTTTCTATTTTAACTTTTTTTAGGGAGCATCTCACTTGTCTTCAAAAAATATCGTATTTGCACTTTTTAGGTTGTAGGAAATCAAAGGACGTAATACCTTTGCTTGGGTTTACTCTGCTTCGCTAGCTAGAAATCCACTTGCTCGCTTGCTAAAAAATACCACTAAAAATAAATTGCTAATAAAATTTATGCATGCTCTGGTATTGTTCTCTCAACTTCGTTTTCATTTATCTTACATTATTGATTGTTTGCATTTGCATTAAAAAATCCAAAATAAAATAAAAATTCATTCATACTTGCATTGTAATTCACGTTTATTTTTTGTTTTGCATTCATCCCACTTTGATTTTATTTTCTAAGGACATCATTATATTTTGACTAACTGATTTTTTTTCTAACGAATTATTTCTCGGTGTCTAAACTATGCAAAGTAATAATCGTTTATAAATATTATGTTGATTCGTAAATATTATATCGGTTGTTCCTCTAAGGGTACTTAAACCTTCGGTTGCATTGTTACGGTGATTCCTGGTGCACCGATGTAACAACCCGGAAAATCAAAACCAAAATAAAAATTTTATTTTGGCAATTTTAATGAATTTTGAATATTTAAAATGATTTATTTTAAATAATAACGACTAGAAATTTATTTTGAATAGAATTAGAATGTATAAATTTATTTAAATCGAAGTTAGAATATAAATATTTATTTTAATTATAAAAGGAATTGGGAATGGCGTGGTAGTTTGAAAATTCGATTTCAAACTTCAAATGAAGGTACAGGATTCAAAACAAATCGGATTTCAGTAAAACCAGAAATATTTGAATCCGTTTGAAAATATCTTTTCAACAAATGTGAAAAATCTAGATTTCATAACGGGAACAAAAAGTTATGTCCAGTGGAAAATTCAGAATAGTTGCTATGGAATTTTATATAATATATAACCCTTAAAAATAGCAATTTAGCAAACCACATCCGTTTTTGACGAGACCATTTTTATTGGATTCGGAATGTCAAGTTATTTCTAGATTCCAATTTTCATAATTTTTGGAATCAATATGTTGGCGTGGCGGATTTAAACGTGTTTGGTAATTTCAATTTGAATTTGATCGACTAGAAAATGACCGTTTTTCAAACGGTCTCCAAATTTGACGAAATTAGTTTTCTTAGGACTGTAGCGTCAAAACATAGCCAGATTTATTTTTCTGGAATTTTTGGAGTCAGTATGTGGCCCCGGTAAATAGAAATGTACGTTGAAATCAATTTTTAACATTAAATTAATTTATATTTTAATTTTAACGGAAACTGATCGTAACGGCCGAGTTGGCTTACTGTACATATCCCATTGCGTCCGGAATGTGGTTATTTGGCTAAGGGCGATAGTCGGTGGGTTTGATTTGGAGATTGAGTGGAAAACTAACTTATTAGAGAATTAAATAAATTAAATATAATAAATTATATACCTACCCCCTCCTTTCTCTCTTAGTCAATGGGGATTAAATAAATAATAAAGAAACGGATCCCGATCTCGTTCGACCTCTTCGCCCTCCGCCTCCAGGCATGGCACCGCTTCCCCCCAGCTTCGCCTCAACCTCACCGCACCCCCTAACCTCGTCGCTCTCTCTCTCTTCCTTCTTCACCTGAAAACCGCGCAGCCCCCAAATCCTTAAAACTGCCGATGCCACTTCCCCTTATAGCCGCCGCCATAGCCAAAAGCCGCCTCCACCGATCGCCTGAGTCATCCCCACCCCAGCGCCGCCCTTAACTCTTCCCCTCCACCTTTAGTCGGCCAAAAATCGAAAGCTAAGTTTTAATTATTCATTTTAGTTAAATTTATTTTAGATACACTATTATAAAATTCGATTTTTATATAGATAATATAATTTTTATATGGAAAAGATAATAGAAAAAAATTGAAATTGATTTTTAGATATATATAGCATATAAAAATATGATTTTTATTCATATGAATAAAAAGATTTGATTTTTAATTTTAAAAAGATTTGATTTTAATTTTAAAAAGGATATGATTTTTAATATGAAAATGGCAAATAAAAAATTATAATGAAGTAGAGAAGATAAAAAATTTGATTTTTGTATATGTAGTGATATGAAAAATATGATTTTTATATATGTTGTAACGAAATAAAAATTCGATTTTTATATATATGATAGCTACATAAAATTCGATTTTTAGTTATATAAGAATGTGATCTTATATATATATAGCGATATAAAATGCGATTTATAAATATATAAACATCATATTAAAAATGTGATTTTTACTATGAACATCATGAAAAAGATTACGTTGGAATTTCGGGCAAATCCAAACGGTTCAGAAATTTAGAAATAAAACTGGAGGAGTGGATCCCAAAGGTGAGAACTCCTCTCTCTAATTTATTTTCTAGTTAAATATATATACTAAGATGCAGACGGTGCTTAGTAGCATCCGACACCCTTGTTTGAAACCATGTTTGTTTGGTTGTTTGGTTTATTTGTTTAAATTTGGTTTAGGATGCGAAATGAATGGATTAGAATAGGTATGTGTATGGCACGAGCCAGTATTAGGCGAGGGATAAGGCTAGACCTATTCCGGTTCTAGTATCGCGCCGTTATGCTGCCGAAATTTTCTAAAAATGTTAGAACAATAAAAATATCATTTTTATTGAATAAATGAACTATATAAAATATTCATGAGTTCAAATAAATATTTTATAGTTAAAATTTAACGTGTATATGAATAAAATAAATATCCATTTACAAATCGGAAGATTTGTTTATGCACACACATTTAACTGATATGGATTGGGATGATATATTTTACACATCGCCCAACTATACAAATAAAATCAGTGTGTGTTAATTGAAACTCCACACGGATATTGGGATGATATTTGACATTCACTAATCCCAATTGTTTAGTTATATGTCAATCGATTAGTTGATAGACTATTGTAAGCGTTAATTATTTATATTTAACGCTTATGTAGTTGTGCAATGCACTCTGAATGATGGTTGACTATGTTTGATTATTGTTGTGTGCATGTGTGTATGAAATCCATATAAATAAAATTATATGGTAATTGACCATGTCTGATTCCAATTCGGAAAGAACGAATATTTAAAATTAACAAATATTTTAAAATAACGAGTAATGGATATTTTAAAATAACTAATATTTTAAAATAATATTCAGAAATGGATCAAAATATGATTTTGATATCAGATTTGGGATGGACACGAAAATATTAAAATATATGAAGTCGTGTCGATTAGATTAACGCCATTTTAAAGTGAACGATATTTATATCGATTTTATTCATTTTTGTAGTGAATATCGAAATGGAAATGATTTCAAAATCTAATGCATTGAAAATATTATCATTTATATATAAATGATATGGAATATTCAATTGTGATTTAAAATTGAATATGAAGTTGAAATCGTTTTTAAAACGATTTATTAAAATATTTAAATGGAAATCGACGAAATATATATATATATTATATATTTAATGGCCCGAATAGAACGCACTGCGCCGCGGCAGTTCGCGAATTTCGACCATTGACTTCGAATGGACACTACGGGAGATCCGACCGTCGGATTCTCCTAAAACAAAAACTGTTGGGTTCGTATCGAAAATAGCTTTCTAACGAATATAAGAGATTTGAAATTTAACGGTTGGATTTGGAATTATGTCCAAATCAAATTTGGAAAAGGTCGCTATAAGTGCAGTTCGATGACCGCTTATGGAAATCGATTGAAAGGGCCTTGATAAAATTGCTAAAAATATTAATAATTTGTGTAAAATCATAATATATGATTTGGAAAGAATTGGGATGAAAAATTCCACATTCGTAAAGATAAAAATGTATTTTTATCAAAATGAACTATTTATCAACTAGATTTGAAATCCAATAATTTTTAATTAAAATAAATTGAATTTGTGAATGATTTTAATATAACCAGAAATTTCCAATATATGCATTGGAATGGA
The DNA here is from genome assembly GCA_030737875.1 of Allium sativum. NCBI lineage: Eukaryota > Viridiplantae > Streptophyta > Magnoliopsida > Asparagales > Amaryllidaceae > Allium > Allium sativum. The sequence continues at coordinate 733,077,961 of CM060922.1, read as the reverse complement.
TTTAAATCAAAATTATCTTCGGAATATTTCGATATTAGATTCCGTGATTGTACGAATATTGTGGAGGAATTTGAAAGATATATATCATTATTCCCAATACGATATTTGTTGATTTCAGAATTTGATAATTGAATATAAGCCAATATAATTTCTACTCAGAGCCTTGTATTTAATATTAAATTGGATTTTCGGTTTTTCATGAACGGTGTCTTTAATAACACTGTTCTTCAACCCAGTTGAGAAAAGAATAAATCTTTAATTTAAGATTTAGTGAAGTTTTTTCCAATTAATTAATATTTAATTGGAATTGAATAAAAGAATTGGATTTTGGGCTGTCGTGAATGGTGTTTTAAATAACATTGTTCTTAAACCCCATGTGAAAAGAATATATCTTTTAATTAAGATTATTAGAGTTTCCAGTTAATTAACAATTAATTGGAATAAAATGGGATGTGAATTGGGTTTATTGTAAACTGTGTTTTTAATGACATTCGTTCTTTAACTTGATTTACAGTGAAACGTGATTTGGAATTTATAAATCCTTTTTTTAAGATTTAATGGAAATTTTCCAAAGTAAAGTTTTCCAATTTAATATATTAAACTGGAATTGAATGGAATTCAATTTGGTAATAATCAAAGTGAGCTAATATGGAGGAAGATTGTTAATATATATATATATGGAATTTAAAATGCTTTGTCATTATTCCATTTATATTATTATTCGGATACGGAAATTGATATCGATTATATATTGATCTATTTTCCGTGAAGATTCCATAATTAATGGAATGTGTTTTGGGTTTATCGTGAACTATGTTTTAAATGACATTAGTTCTTTAACCCAGTTAAAGACAGGATTACATATCTGACATTGTATTTTGAACTGTATGGTTGATCTCTACTAAATATATATCTGTTTGGTGGCGGAGAATTTATTCTTTTGCTTAACACCCTTCTCTAAAACGTACGAGCTTAGAGTTTATATATAGGCAGAAATCAATAGTACGGTGTAGACTGTTGATGCGGCATGTTTGATTTTCCAAAGTTAAATAATCATTAATATTGATTTTTGGGGAGATTAAAACCAATTGGAGTTTTAATATATCTTTAATTAGATTGAAATGCGAATGTGATAATTAAATTATCAATTTGGGAAATGATCGTGAATGGAGTATCACCAGTTTTGCTCCAAGCGATAGTTAAATCTTTAATTATTTTTTAACGTGAAATGGTAATTAAATTTACTAATAACACCATGGTGTTAGATATGGAGTATTACCAATTTTGCTTCATGGGATGAATAAGTTGGGATTTGGAAATAACAAATGATTACTTCGGTAAGGTGCGCTAATCCTGACTAGTTTGGATAAACCTTAATTTGGTTTGAAATGATATCCAAAGGAAGATTAAAGAATAAATTTAAAAGAATTTATCTTTGATAAAATTAACGAGAACCTTTCCCAAAGGATTTGAATATTTAAATAAAAGAATATTCAGAATTAGAATGAGGCATATGTTGTGTTTTATAACACTTGTTTATTATATACGCGAGTTATTCGGAAGGGCCGAGTTTATCCCATTTTGAATAACTGATTTGACGATAAGTTGACGATGAAGACGGTGGTTGAAGACCGGAGGTCTTCACATCGTTTGGATGATTACTGATGTCTTGATTGGGCTGTACACCCAAGACAAGGTAATAAGTGGTGATCGTCCAGAGGTACTTGGAGATCGACCGGATATGCGAGGACCTCTCTCCTGTATTGGACATATGGGACGAGGAATAAGGTGCCTCCGGTTTCGTTCAGACCTAGAACGAACTATTAAATGGATGTTTGTCTGACATTGGATTTTATTCTGTGTCGATTGATTTCTATTAAATATATATCTGTTTGGTGGCGGAGAATTTATTCTCTTGCTTAACGCCCTTCTCTGAGACGTACGAGCTCAGAGATTATATATCGATAGACATCAGTCGCATGGCACGAATTGCCTGTGTGGCATGCTGAGATGCAAATGATCAAGGCTTCTATTGAAAAGCAAAGTTTTGTGGTTGATGATCAAAGCACGGCTTTAATATAGCATAGATTTGTGTAGCGTTAATTCGCGGGCTTCATACCCCGGTATGAACCAAAAACGGGATGAAGGACAACAGGAAGGACATGCGTTTCTTTCTAGCTAGAAGTAGTGTCATGGTATGGAGCCCAAACATTTTTACTTATGTGGATGATGGATAGCGAGGTACTTCGGATATATCGGTCACTACGGGGCCGATGGATTATATGGTCGACATACGGACCATTACGCCCCATAGGGAAGGGAAACGCATTGTTCAGGAATAACCAATCCTCAAACGTAAGAGAGGACCGGCCCTAGCGCTCCTAGGTGCAGTTGCGACTATAGCCTGAGACATGGTAGGCTAGTTTGTCTCGAATTCGGTAAGGATGGTCCCTTTCCTTGGTTCACAGACGGAAATCCAATTCCAATATGTGGCATTTGGTTTTATTTGTAGAGCCTAGTATGGCGACATAGTGGGATGGGGCACTATGTCATCTATGATTGATACGTTTATATTTGAAGTTGTTTTCATACACTTTACACTCTAATAGTATCAAAATGTTTGGCTATTATAAGGTAAAACTCTATCCTCCGGCTTGCATTGCATTATGTGATGGGACCTGAGTCTTATAATAGCTTCATTTTCCCGAAAAGCATTGCGCTGTTTATTTTATGCACTGGCATTCTTGGGAGGAAACTTATTCCGTGTTATACGGCGTGGTCCCTTGATTTACCAAATTTTAAAGTAAAGTTTTAAATAACTGTTTTAGTTCTCACACCAGTCACATGACTGACCTGGAGTTTATTGTTTTAACCTAAACTCAGGGTGCCCCTATTTTCCATACGGGCAGCTAGTAGTTTTGGTTTTGCAGATATTATATTCGTAGGATCCTTGTTTATAGTTGGAGCTATATTCGGAACGCACTGTATCCGTGTATTTCTTTCAGTTGTGTTTTATATTATTTTCCGCTGCATTGTAATTTGTAAATCTCTGTTATTTATCAAATGTATAGTATTTGTTCATACTTTGTATATTCTTGTACTCTGATGTAAATTATTGTAATAAGCAATGAAATGTTATTCTGTTTATGTTCTGATTTGTCATGTTTTCAACTCAATTCGGGCTTTCCCGTAAGGGTGAGTTTGGGTTGTTTCAACCGATAACTCCTGTCCGTTAACTGGCTGAGGATTCCTTTGTTGAAATTATTCTAACCGTCATTATATAATTTTAGAAAAATTGTAAATGGATCATTTTCATTCTTTTAGTTGCATTATGTTTACGCATATATGACAAAAATAAAAAAAATCAAAATTTTCAGATAAAGAAAAAAAATCCATTTGTAAATAATCTCTTTTCTCTTTTTCTTTAAGCATTTTGTTTTTTTAAAACCCTTCAAAAATCCCAAAAAAAATTAAAAATTAAAAATCCAAAAAAAAATCTTCTATATTTATTTACTTCTCTTTTTAAAAAAAATAAAAAAAAGAACCATTTTCTTAAAAATGTCCCAATTTCCTTATTCGACGGAATTTTACGATAGTTGTGAAAATCAATATAATCCATATAATTTTACACCAAATTCATATGGATACTTTAATAACAACTATCGTATAACAACCTGGATTTTGTGCCACAAAATTTTCAAAATAACGATCAACCCTTAAATTTGGAAACAAATATTGCATCTTTACTTGAAATAAGTACACAACAAAATCAAAGAATATATGAATGGCGTAATACATACTTGTGCAACAATTCAAGCCAAAATTTTCAAAATAATCAAAATTCAATTTCAATTTCAATTTCAAATTCAATTTTAATTTCAAATTCAAATGATTTTGATTATAACCCTTGTCAATTCAATTTCGAACTCCAAAATGAATTTCAAATTCAAAATGGAAATGTGAATAATTTTTAAAATGATTTTGGCAATATGAATAATTTAAATTATGGTGCAAATGAAAATTTTTGTTCTCAATAATTTCAAATTGAAAATTCTCATGTAAATAATTATAATTTCCATTTTGTAGAGAAAATGAGCGAAATTTTCGACAATCACACGGAATTGGTATGTGAAACATACTTAAAACAGCGTGACTAACAAAATCAAGTTTCAACGTGTGACGATTCGAATAATAATCCATCTTTGACCAAAATCGACGATTTTCAAATAACAACTTTTGAAATTGAAAATGAAAATCTTAATGATGTTGTTGAAAACATGGTAATTGATTTGGATTTCAATTCTTTTGAGAGAGTGGAACCAAATCTCAAATTCGATATTCCTTTTTCGAAAATAACGAATTTCAAACCATAAATTTAGAATTTGAAAATAATTTATGTGATGAAGTTGTGAAAAACTCAAAGTAAGATGGATTTGATGAATACAAATTTTTTGGACTTTTGAAGATGAGTGGAATTCTAAACGAGTAGATTTGAATCACCATTTAAATTTTGAAATCGATAATTTTGAACGCTTTTTCAATGACAAGTTTGAATTTCAAATTGGTAAAAGAGAACATGAACATTATTTATTTTTTCAATCTACTCCAAAAATCATAGAAAATAAAATAACTCATTCGATATTTAATAAAACGATATTCGTTTTGCTAAATCAACGTTTGTCTTTGAAAACTTTTATGATTTGTTTTTCGTGCTTAAGCCGTGTCTCTTATACTTGAAGAGACAAATGAATCGATCTGTAGAAGACCGTTTCATGTACTTTTTATCAATATATTTTCTGATATACTGTAAATAAAAAAAATCTTGCAAATATAGATCATATTTTAAAAAATTTCTTTTTCTTTTCTCCTTTCACTTGACATGGGGACACAGTTTAAACCAAGTGTGGAGGGAGTTTCATAATTATTTTTGTTTCTGATTAACTCGTATTTTGGTTTTCCATTAATTTTTCTTTTCTTTTTTTTCATTAAAAAAAAATTGCATTTTAGTTTACTTTTTAATAAGACATGATGGAGTAAATATACAGTTTTGGTCGTACAATTAAAATGTTTGGAAAATCACTCTCTTAAAGGATAACAAAAGAAAAGTTTGAATTATGAGAAAATTTAGTGTAATTGGTATATAGGGAGATTCGTAGGTGATGTGTATGAAATGCTTTCTAAATTGTAATCCAATTAAATGAATGATTGATTTAGACTACTTGCGATAACATTTTAGATCTTTCAAGCGAAGTTATGCTAAGATATTCTCGCTTAATTTCTCTCTTTCAATATATATATATATATATACACACACACACACACATATATGTAATAATCCAAGGGTATCCAACATTGCTTGTAAATGTAGCGATGGTGTGCAAACCTGCCAAGCTCTGTCCCAACTCTCACGTCAGTCTGTGTGGCAGTGCGTGGGTGGGATACCTTGGTCTCATTTTATGAGTTGGACACGTAAGGATTACCGACATCTTGTTGACAAAGTCGGCGTCGATCTGCAAAATCTGCCAAACTCTGTCCTAAACTATCACAGGTGGTATACCTTGGTCTTTTCAGTTTGGTATTTGTAAATAATAATAATGTAAATATTTTTCAAAATAAAGAGAGAGTAAGCACTTGAAATCCAAGCACCTTCTTCACTTATTTGACCTAACTTGTTAACCAAAAGGAAATAAAGATGTCATTTTACAATTGTTGATAAATGATTATATAATTCATTTCATATTTGCACTATGTTTTCAACCGAAACAATTGGCCAAGCTGGAGGAGTTTGTAATGTAACCTGACTTTTGTTTAAAGTTTTGATTAGTGATGACCCAAATTTGTGTTAACCCACTCATCACAAATTTAAAAGTGAATTACCCATTTGTAAATATTCTTATAAGAACTTGCATTCATCTTGTAAATATTTTCGAATCTAACATTTTATAAATATTTATGCATTTAACATTTGGATTTTGTGGTTAGTACCGCCGAAAACCCTCACGAGACAACACTCGTCCTATTGGGGACACCCATAGGTTTAATGGCTTGTTGCATACGCTCAGTGCAATCGTGCTCCCTATGAAAATGGTTTTATCTTAGTTTTTTGTTTTGATTATTCGAGGACGAATAAAAAGATAAGTCTGGGGCTATTGGATGTGCACGTAAATATGCACATTTATATTGACACATTTATTCTTGTTTAGTTAAATAAATAACATAAGTGGGCTATTTTTACATGTTTTAACCAAAATTCTCAAATTATCATGCATTCATTTTCAAATTGGGGCAAATTGTCATTTGTGCATGTATTTATTTTTGATAAAATTTACATGTTCATTTTCGTGTGTCTTGTAGGAATTTAGGAGCAAAAACGAAGTATACACGTGAAGTTTACATGGAGATATGCACGCACAAAGTGGATACAAAGGAGTGGAGATGGAATTAATCCACGCACAACTTAGTGGTGGACCCTACCCATTATCACTCTTTCTTTAATGGAACAATTAGAAGCTATATGTACTAATTGAATGAGACAAAAAAGGCTACATGCATTCTACATGATTAATTAGTGGCTAAAGACAAATGGAAGCTTCATGAAAGAGGTATTTTTGGTAGTCCCCAATAAAATTGATTAGGGTAGGGCTTAGAACATGTATAAATACCCCATATATGTTCTTGTAAATATTCTCTCTTTTTTAGTGAGTTTAGTTTAGAGGATCAAAGCTCTCTTTCTTTCATGGCTTCTTAGCCATTTCCCTCTTAAGTAATTTTCATTTAATATTCTTGTTGTTTACTTTATACATTAGTGTAGTTCAATTTTATGCAAGTAGTTTAGTTTTATTTTGTTTTTGTTAATTAGTTCTCTCATTCATTTTGTTCTTGTTTATGTTGAAATCTACATTTATTAGCATAATTACATGTATTAGAAGCTAAACCCCTTCAATTTAGAGGCAATGAAGCTCTTTGGTTATGTAGATGCAACATATTTTGATTTTGTGTTCTCCTTTTGTGCTTAATGGAAATATGATTATGGCAAAGAAGTGATTATTTAAATTGAAATTTGATGGCATGTATTTCTGAACAATAGTTAATAGGCCATGCTTAAAATAGATTCGATTCTCATCTTTTTGTTATTTTCATGAGAGTTGAATAAGTGGGTTGGAGGTTGTGTTAAAGTTTGATGGCTTATGTTGGGGTAATTAATAACATATATACATCATGCTTAGGATAAACACATCAACTAATCACACTTGTGACCAAAATAGAGAGATCATAATTTCATAACTTGTTGAACTATATGATCTAGAAAGTGGATTTGCTTCTAAGTTGAAATTTAACTTTCATATTTTTTTCTATCTTAGTTTGTTAGTTTAGTTTAGTTGTAGTTGTAGTTGTAGTTGTAGTTGTAGCTAACATTTCTCTTAACATTGTTTTAATTCGATTGAGTATAGTCAAAAATTATTTCTTCCCCTGTGGATTGACCTATATTCGCCACATACTACAAGTGTACGATGTGCGCTTGTGGTTTTATGCACTTCACGAAGATTTTCTAATCGATATAATATTCGTCGTCGAACAAGGAGTGTGCCTACTCTAAGAGTGGTAGTAAACGATGGTACTCCTGTGCAGGCATCTAGGCTTGATTTTTTGCAAGGACTACTCGTCTCTTGGTGGCAAGAAGTTTTTTGGAATGGAATCATCTATTGAGATTCAGAGGTGGTTAGATACCTGCACTCACATCTTTGGAGATCTTAAGCAAGATGGTGTGATGAAAAGGAAACTTGCTTCAAGGTAAATTCAGGGTAGAGCTTTGGATTGTTGAAATGTTGTCACCGTCGATAATATAGAGAATCAAATATCGTAGGAGTGGTTCAGAACAAAGTTTGAGGACAAGTTCATTTCTATGGTTCGAAAGTTTATTTTCGTCTATAGGTTCGCTGAGATAAAGCAAGGTGATAAGTTAGTTGCTGAGTATGTTATGGAGTTTGAGGCATCGTCTAAGTATGAGGCATCGTTCATTGATACTCTCTTAAGGAAGAATGAGAAGTTTATTACCAGCATTGATGACTACCTTGGGAAAAAGCTTATTGACCATATTATGGTTTTGTTTAAGAAGCTTGTTTAGTAAGCTCTTAGGCACGAGAGCTTGTTTCCATATAAGGTAGATTTTTTTATTAACGCTAATCAGAAAGGAGAATCAAAGCCACAACAAGATAGTAAAAAGTGGAAAGGAAAGCAACAACATCAAGGGAAGGGTAGACCAAATAATAAGAAGAATAAGGGAGAATTGGTATATTATAATTGTAATGGGAAAAGACATTATTTTAGAGACTGGAAGGCAACCAAGGTTGAGAAGAAATTCATTAATTGTGATAGATTGGTCATTTGAACAAGAATTTCCCATAGCCTTTAATGGATAAGTATATTATCAAGGCTTATACATTAGGTATTGTATCTACTAAAAGAGAGCCTACTACCGAGGAGAAAGGAAAATGTGTTGTTGTGCATGGTGTGCTTTCCATTAGAGATGTTCCAGTTAGAGTTTTGTTAGACACTGGAGCATCATATTCTTCTACCTATAATGAGAAAGTGTGTAACCTAGGTTAAAAGTCTGAGATTGTAACGACCCGCATTTTACGCGTCGGAGGATCGTAGAATAATTATTTCTTTTTCATACGAGGTCGTATAGTCGTGTAACTTTGGGAAACAACTATTGGGGTCATTTTCCATGTTCACGATTTTTGCTGATTTTTAAATGACTGTTTTGCCCCTAGATGATCTTGTTTTGGCCATAACTTTTGACTGGTAAGGAATTTTGACCAGAAACCACTTCCGTTAGATCCGGATGATAGTTTACCTTTCCGTAGAGTGGTCACATTAGCCAAACGGACTTACCGTGTGGGAGACATGGCTGAAACAAGGTTTAGAAGGTGAAAAACAGCATAATTGGGCTTAACCGGGTGATTAGCAGCTAGGCCCATAACCCATTTCGGGATTAGGGTTATGGGGAGGCTGAAATCAGTTCGGAAACGATCTATTTTCATTTTCTCAGCCACCTAAAACATTTCTCTAAACCTAGCCATGGCCTCCACCTTCTAATTTCATCTCAAATCGCTCTCTAATCAAGGATTAAGCTAATCTACGTCAAATCAAGGAGAAATAACACCAAATCAGAGTTGGAGCTGCTGTGTTGCAGAGAGATTCGACCCAAATCAGAGATAGTTTCAGATCTAAGTTTTATTTGTGGCTAAGGTGAGTGATTTGCATTGTTTTTCACTAATTACGGCTAATTAGGAGTGATTAGTGTTAATGTAACACCCCGTATTTTTTGTGAATGTTAAAATAACGAATTAAAGAATACTTAATTTTAAAAGTGGAAATTAAGGGAAGCGGGTTTCGCCATTGCGTACGTCTCGGAATTCTGCTTGAGATAGAGTCTGAGTTTGCGTGAATTGGACTCTGTATGAAGAAGTTATGGAGTTCGGAAGATTTCAAGTTTAAACGGAAATTAAATATAAATAATAATTAAATCAAAAAGCAGTTCGAAATTTAAAAATTCCGAGAATCAGCTGGGCGGGAAAATTGCCGCCAGTAGGGGTCGACATAGGTGTCGACCCCCCAAGACGGGTGTCGACTGGGGTGTCGACCCCCCTATAGGGATCTACCCCCTTGGCCAGATCTGGGCTGTTTTGTCCAGTGACGTTTTTCTGAGTCATTAGGACATATGTGGCGACTTCCGGTTGGCTCTGTTTGGTCTGGATGGCTCTGATTACTCCTAGGTTGATCTAACGGCTCTCATTAATCTAAACTTCTATATAAACAACCTCAACCCTCAACCCTAAAACCACATAACCTTGCTCTCTGAAGCCGTCATGTTGTCCATGGCCAAACTAGCGTAGCCTCCATTTTTCTTAAAACTAGAATATCTTCTTCAACTAGAAATCAATTAGAAGAACATCAATAGTCTACATCAAAGGAATACCTTAACAAATTCAGAAATCAGATTCCAGAATACAAGAACTATTCTTTTTCTGTAAGTTCAGTTATATTTCAGATCTAAATATATAAAAGTCATGACTTGAAATAAATCGAATCTATAACTGTGCCTAATTGTGATTCCGATTCATGTTTATCCTTATGACAAATCTGAAATTAACTATGCCTATGAGACTATTATGATTGGTACAATTGAACCTATCATATTGTATATTAATTTGGTGATGCTTTTATGTTATGTTATGTACATGTTCATAAACTAAGTCATGTTCATATATGCTTATATGTTTAGATCTACACGCTTGCTTTTATGTTATGTTATGTACATGTTCATAAACTAAGTCATGTTCATATATGCTTACATGTTTAGATCCAGGTTAATACATATGTTTAAAATCTATGTAAATTCCTGTTTATATGCTTAAGATCTATGTTAATTGGATCTAACTCAAGTACAAGTTCACATTGATATGCTTGATTAAGTTTGTATTGTTCATGAAAAATTTGTATTACACATGCTTAGTTCTATTCATGTTATTTTGTGTTGTTGGAACGCTACACGTTCCTTTCTTTTCCCTTTTGTTCATGATTTAGGCTAATTTGCGAGCCTAACGTTTTATGTAAATAATGCGAACGAATAACGGGGGGAAACATTGAGGGTAAAACATTAAATTTACATGCTAATGGCATAGATTAGCTCATAATCATGTAAGTGATTAATAGCATGAAATGGTATAATTTGTATACCTTAATTATGAACATAATTTAAATAGAAAATGTGACATGACAACTGTAACACCCCGTAATTCTGTTAATATTAATATTCACAAATTAAATAATAACTAATCTCAGATGTGAGAATTTTGGGAAACGGGTTGCGCCATTGTGTTCGTCTCGGAATTCTGGTTGAAATAGAGTTCGAGTTTGCGTGAATTGGACTTTGTATGAAGAAGTTATGGCCATCGGAAGTTTCAGAAAATTCAAAACAGCTCGCAGGAAATTTAAAATTCAAACTGAAAGTGCAGAAGCAGGCTGGGCGGGAAAAATTCCCGCCCAGGCAAGTCGACTGGGGAGTCGACACTAGTGTCGACCTCCCCACCCCCCCAGGTCGACTATAGTGTCGACCTCCCCCCAGGTCGACTACAGTGTCGACCTGGGTGTCGACCTGGTCAGTCGGCTAGGGTTTTGACTGAGCCCAATCTTTAGCTGCTGATGTGTCTTTAGGGATGAGTTGGCAAATTAAACGGTTCAGTTTAGTTCTGAGTTGATCTGACGGTCTAAATAAACCCTAAACTCTATAAATACCTAGGTAGTCTCTCACCCTAATTCATATGAAAAATATAATAACTACCGTCATACCGCCGCCATGGAACTCAGTGGAGCAGCCGCCAACTAAGAAGGAAGAAAAGCTAATCAAATTCTAATTCTACCCAATTCTAAAGCAAATCAAGACTCTCTTTTCTTCTCTAAATTGTGAGTATGATGATCTTAACAAGATTATTGTTAAATTAATTAGAATAGGTCATGAATGGATTATGAGTAGATGATGTGAATTGTCATATATGTTGTTGTAAACCTTATACTATCATGTATGTTATAAATTCTATGCTATGTGGTGATGATATCCTATATGTTGTAAATCATGCTATGATGATGTTATGTATGTTGAGAGTTTTTATGCTACGTTGTGATGAATCATACATGTTAAAAAGCCATGATGTTACTATCTATGCTAATTAGTTCATGTTAATCAAATCATAATATTGATATTATTTGGGCTATGTTGATCTATATGACAAATCACATATGCAAGTCTAGTTTGATTTAGTAAAGTTTATGAACATATGCCATGACATCTATTTAGATTTAGAATTATGCTATGACATATGTGAATTCTATGTATTAGATGCTAGTTCACACCATCATTATGTTGCCTAAAACCCCATATGCAAGTTTATACATAAATTTGGGTTATGATCATATCATGTAAATTGTGACATTTAACAAGTTGACACCTTTAGATCCTTAACATGTGTAGTTTATGAAAGTTTCACCCCTATTATGATTGGATTATTTTATTTGTTTATATGTTGTGATAATTTATCTTTGTGCTATGAGTTAAATTATTCGAGTCTAACGTATATTCTGCGTTGAATAAGCGAACGTATAAATGTGGGGTAGGGGTAATATTAAGGATTTAAAATTAAGAAGTTGGGGTGCAATTGATATGATTTTGCATGCCATGAATGGATGGCCATAATTGAGTCAATTATGGACATCATTAAAATTGGAAGTAATTAATAATTTGAATAGGGAATTATTAAAACTGGGGTAAATGATTATAAGTGATAATCAATGCTTAGGACACGAGGTTGGACTCGTTTGTGACGTAAACCTGCCCGGAACCGCCCGACAAATCCAGTGGTCACAAATGTCAGCCCAATGTGAGAGGTCCTAGGCCTAAACTAAAGCATATCAGTTGTAAAGACAAGAGGTTAGACTCTTTTATGGTGTAAGACTGCCCGGACCCGCCCGGCAAATCCAGCTGCCATAAATGCCAGTCTAATATGAGAGGTCTTTATGAGGTTATGGCCTGAATGAATTAAGAAATACTTAACCAGATAAACATGTAAGGTGGGACATGGGGGTTAAGTAGGTGCCTTGGGTGGCATGACGAATCTAGTGGGTGCCCTTAGTGGCATGTGAAATACGATTAGTAAGACTTAACCAAACACACATGTAAATGAACATGACTAAGAGTGTTAAGTGGGATATACTAGTGGACAAGCTTAGGTGGGTAGCTTGTGGGGGCCCATTTCAACCAGTAACCCAAACGTATCTTTGTGGACTCGACCCAAGTCGAGGACGGGACACGCATACTGGGTTTGACTATAAAAGGCCAAAACGGGGAGCGGTGGCAACGCAAGTCCAACGGGTTTCATATGCGTGTGTGGACCCGGGCTGGTAAGTAAGACGTTGTTGCATCGTGTAGGTATAAGCCGTGCATTCTCAAGTTGTATCGGGTTGCCACTTTAGGGGAGTGATACACCCCACTGTGGGGCCAGCATGGGTATCTACGAGTAGGGAGTCGATCGAAAGTGGGTAGTGGGGTACACCTAGTGGAGATAGGGGCAGACGGCACCTATGTAGTCAGCTAGGGGTACGCAAGGCTAGTACTTATCTTATCTTTAGTATATCCTCTCGCTAGTACCTATGACCTTTAGATAGGGTAAAACCTATGGTTGAAACATGTTATGGTTGATGGATGCATGTGGATGCAATTGTTTGCTAGTGGTTGCTCGTGGATGCATATACACACACATTAGGCACTAGATCGGCTCAGTCACTTCATGTTGCATATCGCATAAATGGATGTGGTAGTTAGATTGATGGATGTATCATAGATGTGTTATCATGTGGATGATGCATTTTTGTGTATGGTTGTGCACGCATATAGAAATTGTATGTGTCAATAGGGTTTCGCATACATATTGGATGCATGGCACTATCATGGTTTGCATTAAGGAGGTCGACTGAATCAGTAGACCGCCTGATTTTGCATTAGTATACGGACATATACACACACTTTCTGCATATGTTCATACATCATTAGAAGTTTCTAAGGATAATGGTTGCTTGTGGTTGATGGTTTAGTAGATGGTTGTTTGGTTGGTAGGATACGTTCTTCTTGACTTAGAGATTTCGAGGACGAAATCCTTTAAGTAGGGGAGAATGTAACACCCCGAATTTCAATTAACACTAATGGTTAGTAATTAAAGTATAATTAATCTCAGATGTGAGAATCAGGGGAAACGGGCTGCGTCATTGCGTTCGTCTCGGAAAAATACGCGAAATAGAGTCCGAGTTTGCGTAAAACGGGTACCGTATGAAAGAGATATGGACGAACGAAGTTAGGCAGAAAAACCCGAAACAGGCCAGAAATGCACTGGCGCACTTGTGAAGTACGCCAGCACAAAAATACACTGGCGCACTTGGGAAGTGCGCCCATGTCGGGACAGGAAACCTGCACAGTTTCTAGAGAGTTCTGTGGTTGGGTGCACCAGTTTGGGGTTTGGGCTTGGTCTTAGGGCTGGTTTCTGGAAGGTTCCGAAATCTAAGGGTCCTAATCTAATTTAGGGTTAATCTAAGGGCCTAAAACACTCACCTAATCTATAAATACACCCTAAACCTACCCTAATCCATACTAAAAATAGAATTGAGGGCTACATGCCGCCAAATTAAATCTTAGAAGGAGCCTCCACTAATTTATGAAGAGGGTTGCAAGCTAATCACTCTCTAATCAACCTCTAATCCATTCTAAGCATCTTAATCTTCTTCATTTGGAGTGCAAATTGGCTAGTTGTGAGTTTCTATCACTCTAATGATCAATTGCTAAACTAAGTAGATGAGATATGATGAGATCATATGGTTTTGTTTGTGGATTAATGGGTTTTAAGTCATATGACATGATGTTAGTTTGCTAATGTATGTGGGTTATGCAAGTTTTGTGCTTTGTGATCATATGTTAATATGCAAGTTACATGTATGATAATATGCAAGTTACATGTATGATAATTATGCAAGTTGTATGTTTCTTCATATGCAAGTTTATGAGTTCATATGCAAGTATGTAACATGTTATGCAAGTTCATATGCAAGTTTATGAGTTCATATGCAAGTTATGTAACATGTTATGCAAGTTCATATGCAAGTTATGTGACATATTATGCAAGTTCATATGCAAGTCATGTATTTGTTAATATGTAAGTTTATGTAACATGTTATGCAAGTTAAAATGCAAGTTATGTGACATGTTATACAAGTTAATATGCAAGTTATGTGACATGTTATACAAGATTATATGCAAGTTATGTGACATGTTATGCAAGTTCATATGCAAGTTATGTGTTTGTTAATATGCAAGATGGCACCTTTGAAACATGTTCATACATATGCAAGTTGACACCTTTTATATGTGTTATGTCATGAGAACGAAATTACGTGGGAACGATGGGGTTAATTAAATGCATATGTTAATAAGATTGTGTGAAATTAATATAATTATGCATAACATAAAATAAATGAACATAGTATGGGAATTTTCCTATTAAGTTAGGTGTACCCATACTATGTGTTGGGAATTTGCCTATTAAGTTAGGTGTACCCACACTTTGGAGTTGGGAATTTGCCTATTAAGTTAGGTGTACCCATATTCCTAAAATAAACATGATAATTAACACAAATTATGGGGGTGATTAATTAGGAGTAATTAATCGATTAAGACACGAGGTTGGACCCGTTTGTAGTGTAAGACTGCCCGGAGTTTACCGGCTTAACCAGGCATCTACAAATGACGGTCCAATGTGAGGGGTCTTAATCATAAATTAAATACGTAACAAGGGTAAATGACACGAGGTTGGACCCGTTTGTAGTGTAAGACTGCTCGGAACCTACCGGCTTAACCAGGCATCTACAAATGACGGTCCAAGGTGAGGGGTCCTTTACATGGTTACGGTGTTAATCAATTAAGAAACACTTAACCAGATAAGCATGTAGTGGGGCATGGGGGTTAAGTGGGTACCTTGGGTGGTATGTGGAAATTGCTAGTGGTTGCCAATAGAAAATATGATAAAATACTTAACCAAGATGAAACATGTAATTAAACATGATTAAAGGGTTAAGTGGGAAACACTAGTGTGTGGGCCAAGCTTAGGGGGATGGCTTGTGCTGGGGGCCCATTTCAACCAGTAACCCATACGTATCTTAGTGGGCTCGACCCATGTCGAGGACGGGACACGCATACTGGGCTTGACTATAAGAGGCCAAAATGGGTTAGCGGTGGCAATGCATGACCAACGGGTTTCATATGCGTGTGTGGACCCGGGCTGGTAAATAAGACGTTGTTGCATCGTGTAGATATAAGCCGTGCACCGTTAGTTTTATCAGGTTGCCACGTTGGGGAATGGTACACCCCACGGTGGGGCCAGCACGGGTATCTACGTTAGGGAGCCGATCGAATGGGGAGTAGTGTGTACACCTAGTGGATTGTAGGGCCCCGTGGCGTCTACTTAGTCACCTAGGGGTACGCGAGAACTATTAAGTTAATTTTATAAGTCCATGGGTGGGATCAACCTTTAAGTTAGGAATGACTGGTGTGGTGCAGTTTAGTAATTTACCTTTGGAAGGGTAGATGCGTCTTTATCTTTTATCTTAGTTTAGTTGACTGCTTAGTGTAGCCATTCATCCCCATTAGTTACCGTATATCAGTTTATGTCTTCTCTGGTTACTTTAACGATTGTATTGTTAAAGTTATAGGACTCGCTCAGACTTATGTCTGACCCCGTTGTTTTTATCTTTTTCCCAACCCTCAGGTCCTACGGTGGATCCTAGCAGTAGTGGAGCTTGATCGGATTGCTGTTCCAGTATTTAGGAGCTTGGATAGATGTAAAGCTCCAGTTACCCAGTTATCTTTTCTTTTGTCATGGCTATTGTATGAGAGTGGGATTATGTACTTCTTTATTTTGATGGATATTGTACTTGACTTTTATTGTGGTTTTATGATGTAACCAGACATGTTTTACTTCCGCTGTTATGAGATGATGTTTTAAATTTCAAGTACTATTTATATCTGTCTTGTTGTAATTTTTCTGTTCTATATTCACTAAAATACTCCACCGATGCTATGGCATTCCCTTAGTGAGTGACCATAGCGGGAGTGGGGTGTTACACGTGGTATCAGAGCTGAAGGTTACCGGAACAAATAAATTTTCGAGAAAAATACTTTTTTTTAGAAAATAGTAAAGGTATTATTTTTGGAAAAAGTATTTTCAAAAACATGTCTTTTAAGAGAAAAGTTTTTGAAAAAGAAAAGCATAATCCCCAATAGCCATATCTTTATCTTTCGGAATCTCCTTTTTGAATCTTTCCTCTTTCGTTTCAGCATGGCTGAAGATCTTAACATCCCGGAGGGCTTAGTTATACCACTATGGTATAGGAGGTTACAAGAGGCTAGGGCCGCGGCTGCGGGTCCAGCCAATGCTACTACACCGGAGGCAACCGCTCCTCCTCCTCAGCCTAGAGTGGATAATTTTGCTAAGATTTGCAAGGAGTTCAAGGCTATAGGAGGAAAACCTTTTCTAGGTTCAGAGACTTTCGTAGAGGCTAGAGATTGGCTTAAGGAAGTGGAAGAGTTGCTAGATATCTTTGAAGTGGAAGAGGGAAAGAAAGTCAAGTTGGCGGCTTGGTTAATGAAAGGAGAGGCCTCATTCTGGTGGGAGGTCACTAATGGAGAACGCCCTGTTGACTCTTGGGCAGATTTCAAGCAAAGGTTTGGGGCTAAGTTTCTCTCAAGGGCGGAAGAGAATCTGTTTATGGAGAAGTTCTTGAATTTGAAGCAAGGGAATCTCACGGTGAAAGAATATGTCAACAAATTCAATCAATTAGCAAGGTTTGGCATAGAGTTGGTGAATACACCGGAGAAGAAGGCTTTGAGGTTCGTTATAGGCTTGAACGAACCATTGCAAAGAATAGCTATGACTCACATTCCTATGGGGGCAACCTTTGAGAAGCTTGTCTACATGGCACTTATGCATGAGGATGATAAGAGTTCTAAGGCACCAGAGAAGAAGGGGGATCAGAAGAAACCGCAACAACAACAACAAGGCAAGGGTGGAAAAGGCAATGGTGACAAGGGGAAGAAGAAGAAGAAGTGCTTCAATTGTGGGACCCCAGGCCACCTCAGCAAGGATTGTCGCAAAAAGAAGAAGACCGGTTGCTTTCATTGTGGTGAAGCAGGACATCTTGTGAAGGACTGCCCAAAGAAGGGGCAGAAGACGGGGTCTACCTCAGGAGGTCAGGTGCAAGCTCTTATGGCACCAGCTCGGGCAGGGGGGCAAGTTCAGGCTCTCTCAGTTCCACCGATTCAGCAGAGAGGTAGAACTATTTCCGTTGAAAGTCTGGTTTTTCTGTTTGATCATCCAGTTCGTACTTTGTTTGACTCTGGCGCATCGCATTCTTTTATCTCATCATCGTTAGTTGAGTCACTGCACTTAGACACCAGTCTAGTTGATGATCCCTTGGTTGTTTCAAACCCAATTGGGGGCTCCATATATCTGTCTATGATATGTTTGGGTTTGAAGATTTCTATACTTAGCGTTGAGTTTGGATGTGATGCTTTTGTATTGGGCTTCACGGGCTATGGGTTGATTTTGGGCATGGACTGGTTATCCAGTAATGGTGCCGTTCTTGATTGTGAAAGGAGAGTTGTCAGGCTTATGACCCGCTTGGGTAATACTCTCGAGATCTCTTGTAATCCCATGGAATCTGTTTTGCTAAGTTATCTTGAATCGCTCGATGCTTCGGTCGAGAGTTTGCGTTCTGTCAGAGTGGTCCGGGAATATCCGGATGTGTTTGAAGAGGTGAAGGGTTTGCCTACGAAGCGGGAGATAGATTTCCGAATTTATTTGGTGGATAATGCCAAACCAGTGTCTTTGCCAGTGCGCCACATGGCTCCTCGTGAGAGAAGAGAACTTCATAAGCAAGTAGGGGAGTTGCTTGAGAAGGGTTCATAAGGCGAAGTATATCGGAGTGGGGAGCTCCAGTAGTGTTTGCCACGAAGGCGGATGGGTCCCTCAGACTTTGTGTGGATTATAGAGAACTTAATAAGCTCACGAAGAAGAATAGATACCCATTACCGAGGATAGATGATCTCTTTGATCAGTTGGTCGGCGCCTCAGTGTTTTCGCAGATGGACTTAGCTACAGGGTTTCATCAGTTGAGAGTGGCGGAGGACAGTATAGAGAAGACTGCTTTCCGGACTCCGGATGGTTTTTATGAGTGGCTTGTGATGCCATTTGGGTTGACAAACGCCCCTGCATACTTTGTTGATCTGATGAGTAGAGTGTTCAGAGAGTATCTGAATAAGTTTGTAGTGGTCTTTGTGGATGACATCTTGGTCTTTTCCAAGAGTGAAGAAGAGCATGCCTTACATCTCAGAGAAGTGTTGGAGACTCTTCGAGCACATAGTCTTAAAGCTAAATTCTCTAAATGTCATTTTTGGAGAAGAGAAGTGCGATTCTTAGGGCATGTGGTCTCTAAGGAAGGGATAGCTGTGGATCCCGCAAAGATAGTATCTATCCAGGATTGGAAAGTTCCTAGAAATGCTACCGAAGTAAGAAGTTTCTTAGGGTTGGCAGGATATTATAGGAAGTTCATCAAAGACTTCGCGAAGATATCAGCCCCATTAACCCGCTTGACGAAGAAGAATCTGATTTTCTCATGGGACGTAGATTGTGATGATGCTTTCCGACGGTTAAAGAGAGCTTTGACCACCGCTCCAGTTTTAGTGCTTCCAGATGGGAGTAAGCCATTTGTTGTTTATACCGATGCTTGTGGGACAGGATTAGGCGCAGTCTTGATGCAGGAGGGAAGGGTAATAGCGTATGGAGGGAGGCAATTGAGAGTGCATGAGAAGAATTACCCTACCCATGATCTAGAGTTGGCCGCGATTGTTTTCGCACTTAAGTCTTGGCGCCATTATCTTCTTGGTGAGAGATTCGAGTTGTTCACTGACCATAAATCATTGAAGTACTTATTCTCTCAGAAGGATTTAAACTTAAGACAGCAAAGGTGGATGGAGTTCTTAGCATCCTATGATTTCGAGATAGCGTATACCCCTGGCAAGGGTAACGTGGTGGCGGACGCCTTGAGTAGAAAAAGGCTATCTTTGAGTCCATTGTTCGTGGAACGGCGAAGCTTGGAGTTTATTTCTTTGTTCGACTTCAGACCTTCTGTTGACTTTGTACCTGGTTTGTTAGAATCCTTGGAGGTTAGACCTACTCTTTTGGGACGGATTGGCGAGGCTCAGCGAGACGACCCACAGTTGGTTGAGTTGGTAGAGAAGCTTATAAGGGGGAGTCGTCCAGCCATTTGGGTAGATACACCATAGATGATAGGGGATGGTTGCATAGAGACGGTAGACTTTGTGTACCGCAAGATGAGGGTTTGAAGAAGGCTATTTTGGATGATGCACATCGTTCAAGGATGACTATTCATCCCGGTGGAGACAAAATGTACCAAGACATGAAGAGAGTTTTCTTCTGGGCCGGTATGAAGAAAGATGTGGCCGAGTATGTGGCTAGATGCTTAGTGTGCCAACAAGTTAAAGCGGAGCAAAGGAAACCCGGTGGGTTGCTACACCCATTGGAAGTTCCGCAATGGAAGTGGGATAGTGTCTCGATGGATTTCATCGATGGGTTACCGAGATCGAGGAAAGGCAATACGGGAATTTGGGTTGTGGTAGACAGACTTACCAAGAGTGCCCATTTTATACCCGTGAAGAGTAAGAGGACCGCTCCATGGCTTGCTTCAGTCTATGTTAGAGAGATTGTTAGATTGCATGGTGTACCATCCAGCATTGTGAGTGATCGAGATCCTATCTTCACTAGTGAGTTTTGGAGAAGTTTGCAAGAGGCGGTAGGGACTCAGTTGTGTTTGAGCACCGCATATCATCCTCAGACGGACGGTCAGACCGAGAGGGTGAACCGTATCTTAGAAGATCTCTTGAGGCTTTGTATCTTGGATTTTGGAGGTACATGGGAAGAACATCTTCCTTTGGTGGAGTTCGCATACAATAACAGCTTTCAGTCTAGTATTGGCATGGCACCTTTCGAAGCTCTTTATGGAAGGCCTTGTCGATCTCCTACATGTTGGTGGGAATCTACGGATAAGATCTTGCTTGGGCCAGATATGGTTAGAGAGACTTCAGAGAAGATTGATTTGATTCGAAGAAGGATGAAGGCAGCGCAAGATAGACAGAAATATTATGCGGATCGGAGAAGGACAGATCTTGAGTTTGAGGTTGGGGACATGGTTTTTGTCAAAATATCTCCGTTGAGAAATGTTGTTCGCTTTGGGTCCGTTGGGAAGTTAGCACCGAGGTTTGTTGGGCCGTTTCCTATTAAGGAAAGGATTGGACGGATGGCATATAGGGTGGAGTTGCCCGACAGACTTAGTGGTGTTCATGATGTATTCCATGTATCACATTTGAGGAAGTGCTTACATGAGACCGCAGAGGTGGTAGAGCCGAGCTTGCTTAGAGATGTAGAGGTAGAGCGTGATGCGACGATTCGACGAGCTCCTACTCGCATCCTTGGGTCAGAAACTAGGAAGTTGAGGAACAGAGAAGTTCAGCTAGTTAAAGTGCAATGGGGAGATGACGAAAGCAATGCTACTTGGGAGATGGAAGCGAAGATGCGTTCTTTGTACCCATTTCTTTTTGAGAGTATGTCTTTTAACTTCTCCTTTATCGCTTGTCTAGTACTTATCTTATCTTTAGTATATCCTCTCGCTAGTACCTATGACCTTTAGATAGGGTAAAACCTATGGTTGAAACATGTGTTTGAAACATGTTATGGTTGATGGATGCATGTGGATGCAATTGTTTGCTAGTGGTTGCTCGTGGATGCATATACACACACATTAGGCACTAGATCGGCTCAGTCACTTCATGTTGCATATCGCATAAATGGATGTGGTAGTTAGATTGATGGATGTATCATAGCTGTGTTATCATGTGGATGATGCATTTTTGTGTATGGTTGTGCACACATATAGAAATTGTATGTGTCAATAGGGTTTCGCATACATATTGGATGCATGGCACTATCATGGTTTGCATTAAGGAGGTCGACTGAATCAGTAGACCGCCTGATTTTGCATTAGTATACGGACATATACACACACTTTCTGCATATGTTCATACATCATTAGAAGTTTCTAAGGATAATGGTTGCTTGTGGTTGATGGTTTAGTAGATGGTTGTTTGGTTGGTAGGATACGTTCTTCTTGACTTAGAGATTTCGAGGACGAAATCCTTTAAGTAGGGGAGAATGTAACACCCCGAATTTCAATTAACACTAATGGTTAGTAATTAAAGTATAATTAATCTCAGATGTGAGAATCAGGGGAAACGGGCTGCGTCATTGCGTTCGTCTCGGAAAAATACGCGAAATAGAGTCCGAGTTTGCGTAAAACGGGTACCGTATGAAAGAGATATGGACGAACGAAGTTAGGCAGAAAAACCCGAAACAGGCCAGAAATGCACTGGTGCACTTGTGAAGTGCGCCAGCACAAAAATACACTGGCGCACTTGGGAAGTGCGCCCATGTCGGGACAGGAAACCTGCACAGTTTCTAGAGAGTTCTGTGGTTGGGTGCACCAGTTTGGGGTTTGGGCTTGGTCTTAGGGCTGGTTTCTGGAAGGTTCCGAAATCTAAGGGTCCTAATCTAATTTAGGGTTAATCTAAGGGCCTAAAACACTCACCTAATCTATAAATACACCCTAAACCTACCCTAATCCATACTAAAAATAGAATTGAGGGCTACATGCCGCCAAATTAAATCTTAGAAGGAGCCTCCACT
Organism: Allium sativum; assembly: GCA_030737875.1. NCBI lineage: Eukaryota > Viridiplantae > Streptophyta > Magnoliopsida > Asparagales > Amaryllidaceae > Allium > Allium sativum. The sequence continues at coordinate 733,055,546 of CM060922.1, read as the reverse complement.
AATTTATGAAGAGGGTTGCAAGCTAATCACTCTCTAATCAACCTCTAATCCATTCTAAGCATCTTAATCTTCTTCATTTGGAGTGCAAATTGGCTAGTTGTGAGTTTCTATCACTCTAATGATCAATTGCTAAACTAAGTAGATGAGATATGATGAGATCATATGGTTTTGTTTGTGGATTAATGGGTTTTAAGTCATATGACATGATGTTAGTTTGCTAATGTATGTGGGTTATGCAAGTTTTGTGCTTTGTGATCATATGTTAATATGCAAGTTACATGTATGATAATATGCAAGTTACATGTATGATAATTATGCAAGTTGTATGTTTCTTCATATGCAAGTTTATGAGTTCATATGCAAGTATGTAACATGTTATGCAAGTTCATATGCAAGTTTATGAGTTCATATGCAAGTTATGTAACATGTTATGCAAGTTCATATGCAAGTTATGTGACATATTATGCAAGTTCATATGCAAGTCATGTATTTGTTAATATGTAAGTTTATGTAACATGTTATGCAAGTTAAAATGCAAGTTATGTGACATGTTATACAAGTTAATATGCAAGTTATGTGACATGTTATACAAGATTATATGCAAGTTATGTGACATGTTATGCAAGTTCATATGCAAGTTATGTGTTTGTTAATATGCAAGATGGCACCTTTGAAACATGTTCATACATATGCAAGTTGACACCTTTTATATGTGTTATGTCATGAGAACGAAATTACGTGGGAACGATGGGGTTAATTAAATGCATATGTTAATAAGATTGTGTGAAATTAATATAATTATGCATAACATAAAATAAATGAACATAGTATGGGAATTTTCCTATTAAGTTAGGTGTACCCATACTATGTGTTGGGAATTTGCCTATTAAGTTAGGTGTACCCACACTTTGGAGTTGGGAATTTGCCTATTAAGTTAGGTGTACCCATATTCCTAAAATAAACATGATAATTAACACAAATTATAGGGGTGATTAATTAGGAGTAATTAATCGATTAAGACACGAGGTTGGACCCGTTTGTAGTGTAAGACTGCCCGGAGTTTACCGGCTTAACCAGGCATCTACAAATGACGGTCCAATGTGAGGGGTCTTAATCATAAATTAAATACGTAACAAGGGTAAATGACACGAGGTTGGACCCGTTTGTAATGTAAGACTGCCCGGAACCTACCGGCTTAACCAGGCATCTACAAATGACGGTCCAAGGTGAGGGGTCCTTTACACGGTTACGGTGTTAATCAATTAAGAAACACTTAACCAGATAAGCATGTAGTGGGGCATGGGGGTTAAGTGGGTACCTTGGGTGGTATGTGGAAATTGCTAGTGGTTGCCAATAGAAAATATGATAAAATACTTAACCAATATGAAACATGTAATTAAACATGATTAAAGGGTTAAGTGGGAAACACTAGTGTGTGGGCCAAGCTTAGGGGGATGGCTTGTGCTGGGGGCCCATTTCAACCAGTAACCCATACGTATCTTAGTGGGCTCGACCCATGTCGAGGACGGGACACGCATACTGGGCTTGACTATAAGAGGCCAAAATGGGTTAGCGGTGGCAACGCATGACCAACGGGTTTCATATGCGTGTGTGGACCCGGGCTGGTAAATAAGACGTTGTTGCATCGTGTAGATATAAGCCGTGCACCGTTAGTTTTATCAGGTTGCCACGTTGGGGAATGGTACACCCCACGGTGGGGCCAGCACGGGTATCTACGTTAGGGAGCCGATCGAATGGGGAGTAGTGTGTACACCTAGTGGATTGTAGGGCCCCGTGGCGTCTACTTAGTCACCTAGGGGTACGCGAGAACTATTAAGTTAATTTTATAAGTCCATGGGTGGGATCAACCTTTAAGTTAGGAATGACTGGTGTGGTGCAGTTTAGTAATTTACCTTTGGAAGGGTAGATGCGTCTTTATCTTTTATCTTAGTTTAGTTGACTGCTTAGTGTAGCCATTCATCCCCATTAGTTACCGTATATCAGTTTATGTCTTCTCTGGTTACTTTAACGATTGTATTGTTAAAGTTATAGGACTCGCTCAGACTTATGTCTGACCCCGTTGTTTTTATCTTTTTCCCAACCCTCAGGTCCTACGGTGGATCCTAGCAGTAGTGGAGCTTGATCGGATTGCTGTTCCAGTCTTTAGGAGCTTGGATAGATGTAAAGCTCCAGTTACCCAGTTATCTTTTCTTTTGTCATGGCTATTGTATGAGAGTGGGATTATGTACTTCTTTATTTTGATGGATATTGTACTTGACTTTTATTGTGGTTTTATGATGTAACCAGACATGTTTTACTTCCGCTGTTATGAGATGATGTTTTAAATTTCAAGTACTATTTATATCTGTCTTGTTGTAATTTTTCTGTTCTATATTCACTAAAATACTCCACCGATGCTATGGCATTCCCTTAGTGAGTGACCATAGCGGGAGTGGGGTGTTACACACATCCCTAAGGGGGGCACATTTGAGAAGCTAGTAGACATGGCACTCATGCATGAGGAGAAAGGCACTAAAGCTGATAAGACACCCGAGAAGAAAGGGGATCAGAAGAAACCACAACAGCAGAACAAGAAGGGTGGTAAGGACAATTATGGCAAGGGAAAGAAGAAATGCTTTAACTGTCGGACACCAGGCCATCTCAGCATGGATTGCCGAAAGAAAAAGAAGACTGGTTGTTTTCACTGTGGTGAAGCGGGACATCTAGTGAAGGACTGCCCAAAGAAGGGGCAGAGGGCAGGAGCTACCTCGGGAGGACAGGTGCAGGCTCTTATGGCACCAGGGCAGGCAAGGGGACAAGTGCAGGCTCTCGCGGTCCCACGTCTGCAAGAACGAGGTAGAACCATTTCTGTTGAAAGCTTAGTTTTTCTGTTTGATCATCCTGTCCGTACCTTATTCGACTCGGGCGCATCGCATTCATTTATCTCTACGTCATTAGTTGAATCACTGCACTTAAGCATCAGTTTAGTAGAGGATCCCTTAGTTGTTTCGAATCCAATTGGGGGCTCAGCTTATTTGTCCATGATGTGTTTGGATTTGAAAATTTCTATACTTAGAGTTGAGTTTAGATGTGATGCTTATGTGTTGGGCTTCACGGGCTATGGGCTAATTTTAGGAATGGATTGGTTATCCAGAAATGGGGCCGTTCTTGATTATGAAAGGAGAGTAGTTAGGTACATGACTCGCCTTGGCAACACTCTCGAAATCTTTTGTAATCCCATAGAATCCTTTATGCTAAGTTATTTAGAATCGCTTGACGCGTCGGTGGAAAATCTACGATCTGTTAGAGTGGTCCGAGAATATTCGGATGTGTTAGAGGAGGTGAAGGGCTTGCCTCCGAAGCGGGAAATAGATTTTCGAATATATCTTGTGGATAATGCGAAACCAGTATCTTTGCCAGTACGCCATATGGGTCCACGTGAAAGGAGGGAACTCGATAAGCAAGTGAAGGAGTTGCTTGAGAAGGGGTTCATAAGACGAAGTATATCGGAGTGGGGTGCTCCAGTAGTATTTGCCACGAAGGCGGATGGGTCCCTTAGACTTTGTGTGGACTATAGAGAACTTAATAAGCTTACTAAGAAAAATAGACGCCCACTGCCGAGGATTGACGATCTCTTCGATCAATTAGTTGGCGCCTCAGTGTTTTCGCAGTTGGACTTAGCCACCGGATTTCATTAGTTGAGGGTAGCTGAGGATAGCATTGAAAAGACTGCCTTTAGGACTCCGGACGGTTTCTATGAATGGCTAGTGATTCCCTTCGGTTTGACAAACGCCCCCGCATACTTTGTTGATTTGATGAGTAGGGTGTTTAGGGAGTACCTTAACAAATTCGTGGTAGTCTTTGTAGACGACATCATGATCTTTTCTAAGGATGAAGAAGAGAATGCCCTACATCTTAGGGAAGTGTTGGAGACCCTACGAGCGCATAACCTTAAAGCTAAATTTTCTAAGTGTCACTTCTGAAGGAAGGAAGTACGATTCTTAGGGCACGTGGTTTCCATAGAAGGGATAGCAGTGGATCCCGCGAAGGTGGTGGCCATCCAAGATTGGAAGTTCCCTAAAAATGCTACCAAAGTGAGAAGTTTCTTGGGGTTGGCTGGCTACTATAGGAAGTTTATCAAAGACTTCGCAAAGATATCAGCTCCATTAACACGCCTGACGAAGAAGAACCTAGTCTTCACATGGGACGTAGATTGTGATGATGCATTCCAACGTTTGAAGAGAGATTTGACCTCAACCTCAGTTTTAGTGCTGCCAGATGGGAGTAAGCCATTTACTGTTTATACTGACGCTTGTGGGACAGGACTAGGCGCAGTCTTAATGCAAGAGGGTAGGGTAATAGCCTATGGTGGAAGGCAGTTGAGAGCGCATGAGAAAAATTACCCTACACATGACCTAGAGTTAGCCGCTATCGTTTTCCCGCTTAAGTCGTGGCGTCATTATCTTCTTGGCGAGAAATTCGAATTATTCACTGACCACAAATCTTTAAAATACTTATTCTTTCAAAAGGACTTGAACTTAAGGCAGCAAAGGTGGATGGAGTTCTTAGCATCCTACGACTTCGAGATAGCATATACCCCTGGTAAGGGTAACGTGGTGGCAGATGCCTTAAGTAGAAAAAGATTATCCTTAAGTCCTTTGTTTGTTGAGCGGCGAAGTTTAGAGTTCATCTCTATGTTTGATTTTAGACCTTCCATTGACTTTGTACCCAGTTTGCTAGCATCCTTGGAGGTCAGACCTACGCTTTTGGGACGGATTGGCGAGGCACAGCGAGACGACCCACAGTTGGTTGAGTTAGTAGAAAAGCTCAAAGGAGGGGAGTCATCAAGCCATCTCCGTAGGTATACCCTAGATGATAAGGGTTGGTTACGTAGGGACGGTAGACTTTGTGTACCAAAAGATGATGACCTAAGGAAGACTATTCTTGATGAAGCACATCGTTCGAAGATGACCATTCATCCCAGCGGGGACAAGATGTACAAAGACATGAAGCGAGTTTTCTTTTGGGCCGGTATGAAGAAAGATGTGGCCGAGTATGTCGCTATATGCTTGGTGTGCCAACAAGTAAAGGCGGAGCAAAAGAAACCCGGTGGGTTGCTTCAACCATTGGAGGTTCCACTATGGAAATGGGAAAGCGTCTCGATGGATTTTGTGGATGGATTACCAAGATCAAGGAAGGGTAATACGGGAATTTGGGTTATAGTAGATAGACTTACTAAGAGTGCCCATTTTATTCCCGTGAAGAGTAAGAGGACTGCTCCATGGTTAGCTTCTGTATACGTCCGAGAAATAGTTCGTTTGCACGGTGTTCTTTCTAGCATAGTGAGCGACCGCGATCCTATTTTCACTAGCGAATTTTGGAGAAGGTTCCAAGAGGCGGTAGGGACTCAGTTATGTTTGAGCACCGCATATCATCCTCAGACGGACGGCCAGACCGAGAGGGTGAATCATATTCTAGAGGACCTTTTGAGGCTATGTATCCTAGACTTTGGGGGTACATGGGAAGAGCATCTTCCATTGGTGGAGTTCGCATATAACAACAGCTTTCAGTCTAGCATTGGCATGGCATCTTTCGAAGCTCTTTATGGACGACCTTGTCGTTCACCTACATGTTGGTGGGAATCTACGGATAAGATCTTACTTGGGCCCGATATGATTAGGGTGACTTCGGAGAAGATCGACTTGATTCGAAGGAGGACGAAAGCAGCGCAAGATAGGCAGAAATCTTATGCGGACAAGAGGAGAACATATCTTGAGTTTGAAGTTGGGGACATGGTCTTTATAAAAGTGTCTCCATTACGGAACGTTGTTCGCTTTGGGTCCGTTGGGAAGTTAGCACCAAGGTTCGTAGGGTCGTTTCCTATTAAAGAGAAGATTGGACAGATGGCGTATAGAGTAGAGTTGCCTGAGAGACTTAGTGGTGTACACGACGTATTCCATGTATCACATTTGAGGAAGTGCTTGCATGAGACCGCGGAAGTGGTAGAGCCGAGCTTGCTTAGAGACGTGGAGATCGAGCGTGATGCAACGATTCGACGAGCTCCGACGCGCATTCTTGGGTCAGAGATTAAGAAGCTGAGAAATCGAGTGGTCAGACTAGTCAAAGTACAATGGGGAGATGATGAGAGCAACGCTACTTGGGAGACGGAAGAGAAGATGCATTCGTTGTACCCTTTTTCTTTTCGAGGGTATGTCCTTTAATTTCTCCTTTATCGCTTATCTTGTACTTATCTTACCTTTAGAATATCCACTCGCTAGTATTCTTGACCTTTAGTTAGGATAATCCTATTGTTGAAACATGTGTTTGAGACATGTTATGGATGCACGTGGATGCAAGTGTTTGCTAGTGGTTGCTCATGGACGCATATACACACACTATTAGGCACTAGATCGGCTCAGTCACTTCATACTGCATATTACATATAAATGGTTGTATTTAGTAAAATGGATGTATAATGGTTGTGCTATCATATGGATGCTGCATTCAGATGATGATTGTGCACGCATGTAGAGATAATATGTAGCATTAAGGAACTTTTGCATACATAATGGATGCATGGCACTATCATGATTTGCATTAAGGAGGTCAACTGAATTAGTGGACCGCCTGATTTTGCATTAGATATGGACATATACACACACTGTGCATTTAAACATGAAAGCATTAGAAGTCTATAAGGACAATGGATGCTTGTGTTTGATGGTTGAGTAGATGGTTGTTTGGATGTTAGGATATACATTCTTCTTAACTTGAAGATTTCGGGGACGAAATCCTTTAAGGAGGGGAGAATGTAATACCCCGTAATTCTGTTAATATTAATATTCACAAATTAAAGAATAACTAATCTCAAACATGAGAATTTTGGGAAACAGGTTGCGCCAATGTGTTCGTCTCGGAATTCTGGTTGAAATAGAGTCTGAGTTTGCGTGAATTGGACTTCGTATGAAGAAGTTATGGCCATCGGAAGTTTCAGAAAATTCAAAACAGCTCGCAGGAAATTTAAAATTCAAACTGAAAGTGTAGAAGCGGGTTAGGCGGGAAAAATTCCCGCCCAGGCAGGTCGATTGGGGAGTCGACACTAGTGTCGACCTCCCCCCCCCCCCCCAGGTCGACTATAGTGTCGACCTCCCCCCAAGGTCGACTATAGTGTCGACCTGGGTGTCGACCTGGTCAGTCGGCTAGGGTTTTGATTGAGCCCAATCTTGAGCTGCTGATGTGTCTTTAGGGCTGAGTTGGCAAATTAAACGGTTCAGTTTAGTTCCGAGTTGATTTGACGGTCTAAATAAACCCTAAACTCTATATGTACCTAGGTAGTCTCTCACCCTAATTCATATGAAAAATAGAATAACTACCGTCATACCGCCGCCATGGAACTCAGTGGAGCCGCGGCCAACTAAGAAGGAAGAAAAGCTAATCAAATTCTAATTCTACCCAATTCTAAAGCAAATCAAGACTCTATTTTCTTCTCTAAATTGTGAGTGTGATGATCTTAACAAGATTATTGTTAAATTAATTAGAATAGGTCATGAATGGATTATGAGTAGATGATGTGAATTGTCATATATGTTGTTGTAAACCTTATACTATCATGTATGTTATAAATTCTATGCTATGTGGTGATGATATCCTATATGTTGTAAATCATGTTATGATGATGTTATGTATGTTGAGAGTTTCTATGCTAAGTTGTGATGAATCATACATGTTAAAAAGCCATGATGTTACTATCTATGCTAATTAGTTCATGTTAATCAAATCATAATATTGATATTATTTGGGCTATGTTGATCTATATGACAAATCACATATGCAAGTCTAGTTTGATTTAGTAAAGTTTATGAGCATATGCCATGACATCTATTTAGATTTAGAATCATGCTATGACATATGTGAATTCTATGTATTAGATGCTAGTTCACACCATCATTATGTTGCCTAAAACCCCATATGCAAGTTTATACATAAATTTGGGTTATGATCATATCATGTAAATTGTGACATTTAACAAGTTGACACCTTTAGATCCTTAACATGTGTAGTTTATGCAAGTTTCACCCTTATTATGATTGGATTATTTTATTTGTTTATATGTTGTGATAATTTATCTTTGTGCTATGAGTTAAACTATTCGAGTCTAACGTATGTTCTGCGTTGAATAAGCGAACGTATAAACGTGGGGTAGGGGTAATATTAAGGATTTAAAATTAAGAAGTTGGGGTGCAATTGATATGATTTTGCATACCATGAATGGATGACCATAATTGAGTCAATTATGGACATCACTAAAATTGGAAGTAATTAATAATTTGAATAGGGAATTATTAAAACTGGGGTAAAAGATTATAAGTGATAATCAATGCTTAGGACACGAGGTTGGACTCGTTTGTGACGTAAACCTGCCCGGAACCGCCCGACAAATCCAGTGGTCACAAATGTCAGCCCAATGTGAGAGGTCCTAGGCCTAAACTAAAGCATAACAGTTGTAAAGACACGAGGTTAGACTCTTTTATGGTGTAAGACTGCCCGGACCTGCCCGGCAAATCCAGCTGCCATAAATGTCAGTCTAATGTGAGAGGTTTTTATGAGGTTATGGCCTGAATGAATTAAGAAATACTTAACCATATAAACATGTAAGGTGGGACATGGGGGTTAAGTAGGTGCCTTGGGTGGCATGAGGAATCTAGTGGGTGCCCTTAGTGGCATGTGAAATACGATTAGTAAGACTTAACCAAACACACATGTAAATGAACATGACTAAGAGGGTTAAATGGGATATACTAGTGGACAAGCTTAGGTGGGTAGCTTGTGGGGGCCCATTTCAACCAGTAACCCAAACGTATCTTTGTGGGCTCGACCCAAGTCGAGGAGGGGACACGCATAATGGGTTTGACTATAAGAGGCCAAAACGGGGAGCGGTGGCAAAGCAAGTCCAACGGGTTTCATATGCGTGTGTGGACCCGGGCTGGTAGGTAAGACGTTGTTGCATCGTGTAGGTATAAGCCGTGCATTCTCAAGTTGTATCGGGTTGCCACTTTAGGGGAGTGATACACCCCACTGTGGGGCCAGCACGGGTATCTACGAGTAGGAAGCCGATCGAAAGTGGGTAGTGGTGTACACCTAGTGGAGATAGGGGCATACGACACCTATTTAGTCAGCTAGGGGTACGCAAGGCTATTTATATAGTTTCTGTGTGAAGCAAGCGGGATCAACCTTTAGGGTGACTGGTGCAGTGTAGTAATGTACGGTGCAGTGTAGTAATTATTCGTTAGTAATTAGGTGTGCCTTTAACGTTATCTTTAACGTTATCTTTATCTGCTCATTCCATACCTAATAGTTCATAGACATTTACTTGTCTTCCAGCTTATGCCTTAGTCTAGTTATTTTGATAGTAGTATTGTTAGAATTATCATACTCGCCGGACTTTATGTCTGACCCCCTCCATTTCTATCCTTTTTCCCCCTCCAGGTCCTCAGGTTGGACCCAGCTCTAGTGGAGTTTGATTGGTTTGCTTCGTCTCTCTTTGGAAAGCTTGGTCCGTTGAAGTAAAGTCCAGCTTATTATCTTCTTTAATGGCTATTTGTGTAATGGGGTTATGTATTTTGTTTTTATGAAGATGGATATAGTACTTGACTCTGATTTATGGTTTTATGATGTAACAAACATGTTTAATTTCCGCTGCAATAAAATGAAGTTTTAGATTTCCAAGTACTACTTATTATCTGTCTTGTTGTAATTTTTCTGTTCTATATTCACTTATAACCTCCATGGAAGTTAATGCATTCCCTTTGTGAGTGACATTAATGGACGTGGGGTGTTACAACAACACTTGTGGATAATTTACATATAAACTTAACATAAATGACGAATATGTAAATTAAATAAAGGATAAACATGCCTAACCCGAGGTTAGATTGAGTTGTGGTGTAAACTTCCCGGAACCGCCCGACACATCCAGTAACCGCAACAACACCTATCTAATGTGAGAGGTTAGTGCATCATGCCCAAGAATAAGTTGAGGTTAGATTGAGTTGTGGTGTAAAACTGCCCGGAACCGCCCGGCACATCCAGTAACCGCAACAACACAGATCTAATGTGAGAGGTTGGTGCATTAATAAATCAATTAATGCTAATGAACATGACATGTTAAGAATGGTAGGGTTAGGTTGACTAAGGCAACACTTAACCAGTACAACATGTTAATTAAACAAATGGTAGGGTTAAGTTAACTAAGGCAACACTTAACTAGTACAACATGTTAATTAAACAAATGGTAGGGTTAAGTTAACTAAGGCAACACTTAACCGATATAACATGATGTATGGTAGGGTTAAGTAACACAAGAAGGCAACACTTAACCAATATATAACATGATGTATGGTAGGGTTAAGTAACACAAGAAGGCAACACTTAACCGATATTACATGATGTATGGTAGGGTTAAGTAACACAAGAAGGCAACACTTAACCAATATATAACATGATGTATGGTTGGGTTAAGTAACACAAGAAGGCAACACTTAACCAATATATATAACATGATGTATGATAGGGTCAAGTAACACAAGATGGCAACACTTAACCAATATAACATGATGAACGAGTGGGGTTAAGTTAATAGAAAACACTTAACCAATACAACATGATGTATGGGTAGGTTAAGTTAACATGAATGGACAACACTTAACCAATATTACATGAACGTAGCGGATCGGGTTAAGGCAAGCTTAACCAATAATACGTATTGACTTGATCAATGGGAGGGTTAAGTACATCTCGTGTAGGTGGGTAATATTAGTATATATAGGCCCACAAACCTAACTGTTAAATAAACATGCTTGAATCAGTGGGAGGGTTAAGTGTTGAGTCAAAGCTTCACGGATTATTTTGATTTATGACAAGAAGAAGCTTCTACATCGACAAAAAGAAGACGAGATGCCTTCATAGGTTAGAAGTTGATTATTTAGAGTCATAAATGTTAAAATCTATCCTCAAATAATCATACTTCTTTTTGACTTTCAAAAATTACTTATAAACCTTTTTTTATGCATATCATCAAAAACATGTCGACCTACACTTTTTTATAGGTCAACAGGTTTTCAAAATATAACGGTCGAAAAGAGGTCGACCTATATTTTTTTATAGGTCAACAGGTTTTTAAATTACAACGGCTAAAAACATGTCGACCTATAAATTTTTATAGGTCAACAGCTTTTTGAAATTTTGTGAAAAGTCATCTTCTTTCTTGAAGAGTTACATCCATTTCTTCTCAAGAATAATCACTTCTTTTGAGAGCAACTTTTCACCAACAATTGCATCTTCTCGATTATTATAAATACATCGATTTTCATTCATTCAAATTACCGAATCTTCTCTCCATTCTCTGATCTATATTGTATTATTCTTAGCATTCTAAAAGCTCTCAAAAGCATTCAATTATCGTTTGAATCTCCAAGCATATTTTATACACTTGTGATTCAAAACGATAATCCACTTCCTAATCTTTGCAAACATCATATTATATTTGAGGATAAGATTATAGGAAGGGTGTACTCAATCATTGACTAATCAGTGTTGAAGAAAGAACACATTCAAGGTCAAACTCTTGTAATCGTCTTGTGGGTAAGCTTGTAGCCCGTGAAATCAAGTGGGTAAGCTTGTAGCCCGTGAAATCAAGTGGGTAAGCTTGTAGCCCGTGAAATCAAGTGGGTAAACTTGTAGCCCGTAAATCAAGTAGTTGTGAACCTGTTCCTCCGGGTGAAGCGAGGGTGTTGTTTAGTGAAAAGCCGAAGAGGAGCTTCGGGACTGGACGTAGGACGGGAGGTCCGAACCAGTATAAAAATCCTGGTGTCATTACTCTACTTTACTTTACTGCATTTAAAGTTATCTGTGATATATATATTGTTATCATATCATATTCCGCATAGCCATATTATAGATACTGCATAAGTCGTATACACACCCGACTTTTCAATTGGTACCAGAGCAAGGTTATCATATAACCGTAACACAGTTATTTGATATATTCTAGTAATATGGCAAATAACACAAGTACAAGTAACACCACTTACACAGAAGGTCAATCGACACAAAGACCTCCTTTCTTTAATGGCCTAAACTATAGTTATTTGGCAACACGTATGGCTTTCTATATGCAATCAACAAGTTATGATGCTTGGAATGCTACTCATAAAGAAATAGTTAATCCAACTACTGAGTATGCAGAATGGACTCCTACTGAGAAAACAACAGCAGCAGTAAATGCAAAAGCAATAAATATGTTGTTTTGTGCATTAGACCAAAATGAGTATAACCGTGTTAGTATCTGTACCACTGCTTATCAAATTTGGCAAACGCTAAAAACCACACATGAAGGTACTAACAAGGTTAAACAAGCAAAAATAGCTTTGTTGAAAAGCCAATTCCAAAATTTCAAAATGAAGCCAAATGAAACAATCAATGAGATGTATTCAAGGTTTCAAACTATTCATCATGCTCTTATTGGGTTAGGACAAAAATATTCTGACTTTGATGTAGTTTCAACAATCCTACATTCACTGACTAATGAATGGGAAGGAAAAGTATTAGCCATAGAAGAAGCTAATGATCTTTCTACCATGAAGCCAGATGAATTGATAGGAAATCTAATGTCCTATGAAGCAAATTTACAGGCTAGGAGAGAACAAAAAGAAGAAAAGAAAAATGTTGCTTTTCATGCCGAAAAAGATGAAGACATTTCAGATTCTGAAGATGAAGACTTAGCACTTATTGCAAAAGGTTTTAAGAAGTTCTTGAAGCAAAGAAAAGCTAGTCGATACGACAAAAAGAAGTTTGGATCAAATAAACCATTATCTTCAAATATGGAATGCTTCAATTGTCACAAAAAGGGACATGTGCAAAAGGATCGTCCGGATAAAAAGAAGAAATCCGAAAAATTCAAGAAGGACAAATCAAAGAAAAGAGCATTCTCAGTAACATGGGATGATTCAGACTTATCTTCATCTGATAGCGAAAGTGACTCAGACACTGAACAAGCAAATGTATGTTTTATGGCAACAGAGGATGAGGTACAAATTCCTACTCTTGAGGATATGCTTGATATTTATGATAAATTAATGATTAAATTTAAAGATACAAAACATCAATTAAAAGAAGTCAAGGCAATGTTGAATAGATCAGAATTAGAACGAGATATGTTAAAAGATGAAAAAAACATATTAGAGGAGGAACTTGAAAAGGCTCAAGAATCATCATCTAATATTGACTCTCAACTATCTCTTTTGACTCAAGAAATTGAAATTCAAAAAGAGAAAAATGATACTCTCACAACTGAAAATCATGAGCTTAAAGCAACAATTAAAATTATGGACCTAGAAAACGTTAGTTTACAAAATAAGTTAGAAAATATTACTCAAAATGTTTCTAACTTTAACAAAGGTCGAGAAAATTTGACAAAGATCATTGAGAATTCACAATCTACTTCAAATAAGCAAGGTTTGGGATATAAAAACCAAGAAATTAAGAAGCATCTTGGTTATGGAAAGAAGAAAATAGTGCAAAAGAACAAAGCTAAGAAAAATCTTAGTTTATCTTTCAAACCAAAATCGGTTGTGAAATCTCAAAAGAAAAATATCAATAGCGACTTTGGAAATAAATTTAATAAAACTAATCTTAGAAATAGTACTAGATATGCTTTCATGTACAATAAAAATATTACTACTAGTACTAATGCCCATCCTAGATCCAATTATTATAGAAATTCGAATACTTCTATGACTAGAGATCTGTATAATAGATCTAGAAGTATGAAAAGGAATATCAATAGAGATTACTTAAGTATTTGGGTTCCTGTAAGTTGGAAAAACAGAGAAAAATATATTGATGATTACTTTGATTCAGTAGTTAATAATGAAAATTTTATCTTTAAAGGTTCCATTAAACCCTCTTGGGTATGGTTACCTTTCATCTAACCTCTGGACCCTAATGAAGTAAGTGGGTACCAAAAGTATACATGTCATATAATTTTTGCAGGTCCACCACAACAAAGAGAAGGCTATTCGGTATCTCTAAATATCTTTGAATACAAAATTCAGTTTATCAAATTGCACATGATCTCCCGAAGGTACTTTAAATTATGTCTTATATTCGATTACTGTCCTATCATGATTTTTATTCTTTTTAATCAATAACAAAGAGGGAGAGATATGCATATATAATAATAAGTGTTGTTGGAGTTTGAAAATTTAAAAGACAAACCAGAAAAACAAAATTTTTCAGCACCTGTCGACCGCCTAGTAATATGCTGTCGACCGATCAGGTTCTTTTTGTTTTTAATTTTCAACCAGAAAATTAACCTGTCGACCGCCCCTTTTCTTCTCTGTCGACCGGTCAAGGTTAAATACGTTTTTAATTTTCAAACAGAAAATTAACCTGTCGACCGGCCGTTCTTTACGCTGTCGACCGGTCTAGGCAATTTAAGCCTTATAATTTCATCCAGAACTATTTCCTGTCGACCTCCACGCAATACCTTGTCGACCGGTCTCCATTATATTTTTTCTTATAAAGTCACGTCGTTTCAAATTCCAAACTCAAACACCATTTCTTATACTATTTTAAAATTATACTACTCTCGATTATTGAGGTTATTATGATATTTATTCTTTTTAATCGATGACAAAGGGGGAGAAATATTTTACATATACTATTTAAAATATATGTGCTTAATATGGTAAAAGTATATGTGTGCTAACATTTGTTAATGCAGGAATCAAAAGGTAAGATTATTTACTAACAAATGTTGCAGAAATTCAGGGGGAGCTTTATTCAAAGGGAGAAAATCCAAGGTGTTGTCATCAATCAAAAAGGGGGAGAATGTTGAGACACGAGAATTTCGATTGATAACAACAAAATAAAGATCAATGGAAATCGTGACATGGAGCCTAGATTATGGATATGTAGATGTTTAAAGGGAGACAAAGCTTATATACAGGGGGAGCATATATACAAGGAGAGATAACTATTTTAATCCATGTTGTCATCAATCAAAAAGGGGGAGAATGTTGAGTCAAAGCTTCACGGATTATTTTGATTTATGACAAGAAGAAGCTTCTACATCGACAAAAAGAAGACGAGATGCCTTCATAGGTTAGAAGTTGATTATTTAGAGTCATAAATGTTAAAATCTATCCTCAAATAATCATACTTCTTTTTGACTTTCAAAAATTACTTATAAACCTTTTTTTATGCATATCATCAAAAACATGTCGACCTACGCTTTTTTATAGGTCAACAGGTTTTCAAAATATAACGGTCGAAAAGAGGTCGACCTGTATTTTTTTATAGGTCAACAGGTTTTTAAATTACAACGGCTAAAAACATGTCGACCTATAAATTTTTATAGGTCAACAGCTTTTTGAAATTTTGTGAAAAGTCATCTTCTTTCTTGAAGAGTTACATCCATTTCTTCTCAAGAATAATCACTTCTTTTGAGAGCAACTTTTCACCAACAATTGCATCTTCTCGATTATTATAAATACATCGATTTTCATTCATTCAAATTACCGAATCTTCTCCCCATTCTCTGATCTATATTGTATTATTCTTAGCATTCTAAAAGCTCTCAAAAACATTCAATTATCGTTTGAATCACCAAGCATATTTTATACACTTGTGATTCAAAACGATAATCCACTTCCTAATCTTTGCAAACATCATATTATATTTGAGGATAAGATTATAGGAAGGGTGTACTCAATCATTGACTAATCAGTGTTGAAGAAAGAACACATTCAAGGTCAAACTCTTGTAATCGTCTTGTGGGTAAGCTTGTAGCCCGTGAAATCAAGTGGGTAAGCTTATAGCCCGTGAAATCAAGTGGGTAAGCTTGTAGCCCGTGAAATCAAGTGGGTAAACTTGTAGCCCGTAAATCAAGTAGTTGTGAACCTGTTCCTCCGGGTGAAGCGAGGGTGTTGTTTAGTGAAAAGCCGAAGAGGAGCTTCGGGACTGGACGTAGGACGGGAGGTCCGAACCAGTATAAAAATCCTGGTGTCATTACTCTACTTTACTTTACTTTACTGCATTTAAATTTGTCTGTGATATATATATATTGTTATCATATCATATTCCGCATAGCCATATTATAGATCCTGCATAAGTCGTATACACACCCGACTTTTCAATAAGTACATCTCGTGTAGGTGGGTAATGTTAGTATATATAGGCCCACAAACTTAACCGTTAAATAAACATGCTTGAATCGGTGGGAGGGTTAAGTACATCTCGTGTAGGTGGGTAATATTTGTATATATATGCCCACAAACTTAACTAGTAGGAAACCCTAGTAACGGGTACCCATTTCAGCAGTAACCCACATAAATGTATCATGGTACCCTGAACTAGGCAGGGTGGGGCACAATTACTGGGCTGATTATAAGCGGTCAAAATAGCGGCAGGGGGTACGTCAGTGTAGGTTCCGATTGTTTACGGGCGTGCACGTACTCCGGAGTGGGAAAAAGTAGGCACTGGGTACCAGTAGTTACACACTGTGCATCTTGAATCGTGTCGGGTTGCTATCACAAGGATTGATACACCTTATGGTGGGACCAGCACAGGGTATCTACACGCAAGAGAGGGCCGATTGACACAGACACATGGAACATTAATACAAGTAGGGAGCTGATCGATAGGGTAGTAAGGATACATCTAACATCTTCGTGGCAATTAGGCTGATTGAGGTAAGATCCTCCTACTAGATGTACACCTAAAGGCTACCACAATTACGGGGGATTGGGATCACGTTGTAATACTATCATTTTGTACAGATTTCTAGTTGGGACACTAGTTATGCGGTGTAGAGATAAAGAAATCAGAATAATAGGGTAGTAGTGAAGCAGATAAAGAGTAGAAGCACATTCTCTTTACCTTGTCTTATCTTGTCTTAAGTTATCTTGTTTTATGGTATTGTCCTATTTTCAGTTTATTCATGTCATGATCCTTTATCTTGTTTACACGCTGAAAAATCACTGGACTTACCAAACTTATGTCTGACCTGTTTTCTTTTGTCTTCTTTTCTTCCGTTTCCCCCTCCCCCAGGTAGTCAGGGAGGGAATAGCTCAGCTTAGTTTGGACCGTTTCTCTTTCCAAGCTCGGAGATTCTGTGATGTATGGCTTGGAACCTCTTATCTTTGGCTATGGCTGTGATTGCACTTTAATTTGGGGACTTATGATACTTTGCTATTTTTTATGCTTCTTATATACTTGGAAGTTTTTGAATCAAGATAGAAGTTTTATGTAATACTTTTAAGTATGATTGATTCAATTGTTGTAAAAGCTTGACTGAACTACGTTGCTTATAAAATGACTTTATTTTCTGCTGCTTTATTTGTTTGTCTTATAATTTATCTGCATGTTTTACCTATAATGCTTCACTGAAGTTAATGCATTCCCTTTGTGAGTGACATTAATGAAAGTGGGGTGTTTCACTTGGTATCAGAGCTGAAGGTTACTAGATCAGATAAAAGATTTGGAAAATTATTTTCAAAACAGGTTTTAAAAGAAGCATTTTCTAAAGAAAAGTTTTGTTTTAAAGGCATATTCCCAAAGCCATATGCACTATATTTTGATCCTTTGTTTGAATCCTTGTTTCTTTCTTTCCTGAGTCTCCGGGGCTCCTGGCTTTCTGGGAGGTAACCTCATCACGGCATGGTTCCGTAGGCTTGATGAGACTATGACACCGGTCAAAGGGCGAAGAAGTGCCCAACTTCCATCTATAGCTGCAGTAGTTTCACCTGTGGCTAATTTCATTCAAGCTTTGTAGGGTTTTCCGTGCGATGGAGGCAGTTTTCGAGAGACTTGTCAACATATGTTACACAAGG
The DNA here is from genome assembly GCA_030737875.1 of Allium sativum. Classification (NCBI taxonomy): domain Eukaryota; kingdom Viridiplantae; phylum Streptophyta; class Magnoliopsida; order Asparagales; family Amaryllidaceae; genus Allium; species Allium sativum. The sequence continues at coordinate 733,037,655 of CM060922.1, read as the reverse complement.
ACGGCAAAAATGAGAATGAGGGAGTTTGGCTAAGGAGCAAAACCCAAGGATGAGAAACTCATGGATATGGACTTGGTTCACAAAGGAGGTAAAAAGAAAGAGGTGTAAGTGGAAGAATCATAGGACAAGAAGGGAAGAAAGAATAGTAAAACCTAAGACAAGAGGAAATGTCTTTATTATGGTATAACGGTTCATATAATTAAGGACAAGGACAAGATCTTCAGGAGGGCAAGTGCATGCTCTCACGGCCAGCGTACCTGAGAGAGAGGTAGTAAAGTTTCTATTGAAAAAGTCTAGTTTTTCTTTTTGATCATCCCGTTAGTACTCTTTTTGATTTTAGCACTCACGTTCGTTTATATCTGCTTCCATTGTTGAGTCTCTGCACCTTAGTACTTGTATAGTAGAAGATCCCATTATTGTATCAAATCCAATTGGTGGTTCGGCTCATTTATGTTTGGTTTGTAAGGATTTGAGAATAGTTATATTAAGCATTGAGTTTAAGTGTAATGCTTATGTTTTCGGGTTCATGGGCTATGGGTTGATTCTAGGCATAGATTAGTTAGCTAGTAATTGCGAAAAGAGAGTGCTCAGACTTATGACTCGCCTCAGTAATACTCTCGAAATCTCTTGTAATCCCATAAATTCTGTTGTGCTTAGCCACCTAGAATCTCTTGATTCGCCTGTTGAAAAATTTGCGATCCGTTAGACTAGACCATGAGTATGTAGATGTTTTTGATTAGGTGAGGGGTTTGTCCCCTAAAACGCGAGATAGACTTCCGCATATATCTAGTTGACAATGCACAGTCAATCGCATTACTTGTACCACACATTACTCCAAGGGAAAGGAAGGGCTCATTAAACAAGTAAAAGAGTTACTTGAGAAAGGGGTTCATAAGGCGAAGTATTTCTGAATAGGGAAGTCTTAGAGACCCTACGAGCACATCAACTCAAAGCTAAGTTCTCCAAATGTCATTTTTGGAGGAAAGAGGTGAGGTTCTTAAGACACGTGGTCTCTAAGGAAGGGATAGCAGTGGATCCTAAAAAGGTGATGGCAATCCAAGATTGAAAGATTCCTAACAACGCAACGGAAGTAAGAAGTTTTCTAGGACTAGCGGGCTAATATAGGAAGTTCATTAAGGACTTTGCGAAGGTATTAGCCCCACTTACAAGATTAACAAAGAGGAATCTAACCTTTTCTCGGGATATTGGTTGTGATGTCGCTTTCCAATGATCGAAGAGGGCTCTTACAACGGCCCCAGTTTTGACTTTTACCTTACGGTAGTATAAAGGTTTACGGTATACACGGATGCATGCGGAGGTGTCATTTTGATGTAAGAAGGAAGGTTAAGGTCATAGCGAATGCCTTAAGAAGAAAAAGGTTCACTTCAAGTCATCTTTATGTGAAAAGGAAAAGTTCAGAATACCTATCAAACTTTAATTTTAAAACCTTCGGTTAAGTTAGTAGTTGGCATCCCTAGGAGTAAGACCTACGCTTTTGAATTAAATAGGGACTTCACAAAGAAAAGACTCTCATATAGCTGACGCAATGGATAAATTAAGTAGAGAAGAGACCTCTAGTCACCTTAATAAATAAGCTTGCAAGAAGCCATGAGTACGCAGTTATGTTTGAGCAGTGCTTATCATCCTCTGATGGAAAGGGCGAATAGGATTTTGGAAGACCTTTTGAGGAAATGTTAGCATGACACAACAGGAGTTGTAGTGCCGAGTATACTAGACGAAGAAAAGGTGGAACGAGAGGCGACAGTGAAATGAGTTCCAACGCATATTCTAGAAACAGAAATCAAGAAGCTACACAATCGTGAAGTTAAGACAGTCAGAGCAATATGGAGTGAAGCTCAAGAAGATGCGACTTAGAAGACTGAAGACTAGATACGCGCATCATACCCTTTTTGAGGGTATATCCTTGATCTCTCTTTTTCTGTAAAGTTTATTTGCTAGTCTTTATTTTTTAAGTATATCCCCTCGGTCCTATCCTTGATCTTTAGGTAGAAACCAATGGATATAAACATGTATTTGAAACATGTTATGATTGATGGTTGCAAGTGGTTGCTCGTGGATGCATACACACACACACTAGGTACTAGATCGGCTCAGTCACTTTCATATTGCGTATGCATATATGTGTATATATATGGATTGACACTTGATGCGTTATCGTATGGATGTTGCATTTGTATGAATGATTGAGCACTCATGTAGAAGTTATAAAGTACGATTAGGAATAATTGCATACATGATGGACTCATAGCACTGACATAATTTGCATTAAAGAGATCAACTGAATCAGTAGACCGCCAGATTTTGCATTAGATAAGGGTATGTACACACACTATGCATATGATCATGAAAGCATTTGAAATCTTTTTAAGGATAATGGATGCCTGTGATTGATGGTTGAGTAGATGGATGTTGAATGTTATGATACATTATTCTTTAATTTAGAGATTTTGGGGACGAAATCCTTTAAAGGAGGGGAGAATGTAACACCCCATATTTTCTGTGAATGTTAAAATAACGAATTAAAGAATACTTAATTTTAAAAGTGGAAATTAGGGGAAACGGGTTTCACCATTGCGTTCGTCTCGGAATTCTGCTTGAGGTAGAGTCCGAGTTTGCGTGAATCAGACTTCGGATGAAGAAGTTATGGAGTTCGGAAGATTTCAAGTTTAAACGGAAATTAAATATAAATAATAATTAAATCAAAAAGCAGTTTGAAATTCGAAAATTCCGAGAATCAGCTGGGTGGGAAAATTCCCGCCCGCAGGAGTCGACTCCTCCCATGGGGGGCGACATAGGTGTCGACCCCCCAAGGTGTCGACCCCCCTGTAGGGGTCGACCCCCTCAGCCAGATCTGGGTTGTTTTGTCCAGTGGCGTTTTTCTGAGTCATTAGGGCATATGTGGCGACTTCCGGTTGGCTCTGTTTGGTCTGGATGGCTCTGATTACTCCTAGGTTGATCTAACAGCTCTCATTAATCTAAACTTCTATATAAACAACCCCAACCCTCAACCCTAAAACCGCATAACCTTGTTCTCTGAAGCCGTCATGCTGTCCATGGCCAAACTAGCGTAGCCTCCATATTTCTTAAAAATAGAATATCTTCTTCAACTAGAAATCAATTATAAGAACATCAATAGTCTAAATCAAAGGGATAGCTTAACAAATTCAGAAATCAGATTCCAGAATACAAGAACTATTCTTTTTCTGTATGTTCAGTTATATTTCAGATTTAAATATATAAAAGTCATGACTTGAAATAATTCGAATCTAGAACTGTGCCTAATTGTGATTCTGATTCATGTTTATCCTTATGACAAATCTGAAATTAACTATGCCTATGAGACTATTGTGATTGGTACAATTGAACCTATCATATTGTATATTAATTTGATGATGCTTTTATGTTATGTTATGTACATGTTCATAAACAAAGTCATGTTCATATACTTATATGTTTAGATCTACACGCTTGCTTTTATGTTATGTTATGTACATGTTCATAAACTAAGTCATGTTCATATATGCTTACATGTTTAGATCCAAGTTAATACATATGTTTAAGATCTATGTAAATTCCTATTCATATGCTTAAGATCTATGTTAATTGGATCTAACTCAAGTACAAGTTCACATTGATATGCTTGATTAAGTTTGTATTGTTCATGAAAAATTTGTATTACACATGCTTAGTCAGATTCATGTTATTTTGTGCTGTTGGAATGCTACATGTTCCTTTCTTTTCCCTTTTGTTTATGAGTTAGGTTAATTTGCGAGCCTAACGTTCTATGTAAATAATGCGAACAAATAACGGGGGCAAACGTTGGGGTAAAACATTAAATTTACATGCTAATGGCATAGATTGGCTCATAATCATGTAAATGATTAATATCATGAAATGGTATAATTTGTATACCAATAATTATGAACATAATTTGAATAGAAAATATGACATGACAACACTTGTGGATAATTTACATATAAACTTGACATAAATGACGAATATGTAAATTAAATAAAGGATGAACATGCCTAACCCGAGATTAGATTGAGTTGTGGTGTGAAACTGCCTGGAACCACCCGACACATCCAGTAAACACAACAACACCTATCTAATGTGAGAGGTTAGTGCATCATGCCCAAGAAAAACCCGAGGTTAGATTGAGTTGTGGTGTAAAACTGCCCGGAACCGTTGGACACATCCAGTAACCGCAACAACACAGATCTAATGTAAGAGGTTGGTGCATTAATAAATCAATTAATGCTAATGAACAGGACATGTTTAGAATGGTAGGGTTAAGTTAACTAAGGCAACAATTAACCAGTACAACATGTTAATTGAACAAATGGTAGGGTTAAGTTAACTAAGGCAACACTTAACCAGTACAACATGTTAATTAAACAAATGGTAGGGTTAAGTTAACTAAGGCAACACTTAACCGATATAACATGATGTATGGTAGGGTTAAGTAACACAAGAAGGCAACACTTAACCAATATATATAACATGATGTATGATAGGGTTAACTAACACAAGAGGGCAACACTTAACCAATATAACATGATGAACGAGTGGGGTTAAGTTAATAGAAAACACTTAACCAATACAACATGATGTGTGGGTGGGTTAAGTTAACATGAATGGACAACACTTAACCAATATTACATGAACGAAGTGGATGGGGTTAAGGCAAGCTTAACCAATAATACGTATTGACTTGATCAGTGGGAGGGTTAAGTACATCTCGTGTTAGTGGGTAATATTAGTATATATAGGCCCACAAACCTAATCGCTAAATAAACATGCTTGAATCGGTGGGAGGGTTAAGTACATCTCGTGTAGGTGGGTAATGTTAGTATATATAGGCCCACAAACTTAACCGTTAAATAAACATGCTTGAATTGGTGGGAGGGTTAAGTACATCTCGTGTAGGTGGGTAATATTTGTATATATATGCCCACAAACTTAACTAGTAGGAAACCCTAGTAACGGGGACCCATTTCAGCAGTAACCCACATAAATGTATCATGGTACCCTGAACTAGGTAGGGTGGGGCACAATTACTGGGCTGATTATAAGCGGTCAAAATAGCGGCAGGGGGTACGTCAGTGTAGGTTCCGATTGTTTACGGGCGTGCACGTACTCCGGAGTGGGAAAAAGTAGGCACTGGGTACCAGTAGTTACACACTGTGCATCTTGAATCGTGTCGGGTTGCTATCACAAGGATTGATACACCTTATGGTGGGACCAGCACAGGGTATCTACACGCAAGAGAGGGCCGTTTGACACAGACACATGGAACATTAATACAAGTAGGGAGCTGATCGATAGGGTAGTAAGGGTACATCTAACATCTTCGTGGCAATTAAACTGACTGAGGTAAGATCCTCCTACTAGATGTACACCTGAAGGCTACCACAATTGCAGGGATTGGGATCACGTTGTAATACTATCATTTTATACAGATTTCTAGTTGGGACACTAGCTAGGCGGTGCAGAGATATAGAAATCAGAATAACAGGGTAGTACCGAAGCAGAAAAAGAGTAGAAGCGCATTCAGTTTACCTTGCCTTATCTTGTCTTAAGTTATCTTGTTTTATGGTATTGTCCTATTTTCAGTTTATTCATGTCATGGTCCTTTATCTTGTTTACATGCTGAAAAATCACTGGACTTACCAAACTTATGTCTGACCTATTTTCTTTCGTCTTTTTTTCTTCCGTTTCCCCCTTCCCCAGGTAGTCAGGTAGGGAATAGCTCAGCTTAGTTTGGACCGTTTCTCTTTCCAAGCTCGGAGATTCTGTGTCGTATGGCTTGGAACCTCATATCTTTCGCTATGGTTGTGATTGCACTTTAATTTGGGGACTTATGCTACTTTGCTATGTTCTATGCTTCTTATATACTTGGAAGTTTTTGAATCAAGACAGAAGTTTTATGTAATACTTTTAAGTATGATTGAGTCAATTGTTGTAAAAGTTTGACTGAACTATTTTGCTTATAAAATGACTTTATTTTCCGCTGCTTTATTTGTCTGTCTTGTAATTTATCTGCATCTTTTACCTATAATGCTTCACTGAAGTTAATGCGTTCCCTTTGTGAGTGACATTAATGAATGTGGGGTGTTTCAGTTAATTAGCGAAATTATGGCTCAGAAAAATCTGGAAAAATTTGTAAAATTCTTAAATATTATTTTAGGGTTCTGATAGAAATTTGGGCTAAACTGGATAAGTTTTGCTAATGGTATGCTTAAACATGATTAAGGGGGATTAAGGGAAAAACATGGGTTTTGGGTATGTTTGATCTATTTTGGCATGTTATATGGTTGTTTTGTTTGTTTATTGTTGAATATACATGTTGCCATTACTGTTTGGAATGCTTTGTGATTGAATAGTTAGGTTAGAATGGTCGAAAACGTCGTTGTATGGCGTAAACAGCTCATTGGAAAAGTTGGAGGAATTTGACCCGAACCGTATCGGATCGGAGGAAAGTGGCACGAAACGACCCGATCGTGACACCCTACTCGTGGCCAGCGACCATGAACCGACTTGATGATTTGGAAGAGGCAGAGCACCATGGACCAGAAGCTCACGACCGATCCAAAGCACCCCGACCCGGTGGAAGAAGCTCGAACCCGGACCGATGAAGGCTTGACCCACGAGCCAATGGAGAATCCCGACCTGAAGAGACTCACGATCCAAAGTTGGAGCTATGACCCGATGCTCTGGAGAGGACATTAAGAACCAAGGAGCTCGACCCGACCCGATGGGGGAAATCACGGCCGAACCGAACCGAAGGAGGAAGAGAGATCGATCTGAATGGAAGCTTGTTTCCAAACCGATCCGGAGGAGACCAAAACCAGAGATGCAAAGGTTGTCCAAATGGGAAGTAGAACTCAGGATCCAGTTGGGAATCAACGAGTTAGCTTCATGAATTGGACTTTGTTGCGAGACGTGTGCTAAGGGGTTATCGACGTCCATAACTTTGATTCACCACCAAGACGGATGTTAGGCTACGGATCAGTGCAGTGGGGTAGTTATTACTCCATGGGGCAGAGTGATCGTAGCATAGCTATGAGGCAGTGGAGTGGAGTCGTCATGACTCCATGGGGCACAGTTGACATAGCGAGGGATTAGTGGCTATGGATTAGTGCAGTGGAGCCATCATGACTCCATGGGGCAGAGTGATCATAGCAAAGGATTTGGGTGGTCAAAGCAGTGGATATCGTATGCTTTACGCACTGAGTGAGAGTTGTAAGGATGGTTGCTATGCTTGATTGTTTGATATCACTATGACATGCACACCCCCACCCCTACCCCCATATCTTAGTGTCACCTTAGAGTATTGTACATCTTGTTGTGCTAACTCTTTGGTTGCAGGTCCAGGTTCAGGTATGGTTTAGTATACCTGTTATTGTTCTGTTTTGCTGCTTATCACTCATACCAGACTTTTTTCTAACCCAGAGTTTTATGTCTCTTCTTATTACACTGGGTGTACTTAAACGGGCAGACTAGAGGCAGGTCAGGTGATTATGCACGAGTAGCTATACCGGAGACGAGCAGGAGGCTTCCACGTATGATATATATATATATATAATCCCTGTGTGCTGCTGGTCACTACTTTGGGCATTAGTAGTGTACCTTTCTTATTTTGCTTTGGAGACAGTTTTAAAAGTTGTAATAATGATGATGTGGAACATAAGCTGTATTTTGGATTTTCCGCTACTATGATGGTTTAGTTTTCAGTTTATGCACTGTCTCACCTGCTTTATGTCAAAGTTATGTTATTATTATATTTTGTTCCATGCGCTGTGAGATATACCACAGGTTCCTTGCTAGTTCAAATTCCTTTCTTTTCCTTTCTTTGACGACCGACACGTGCTGGTTGAACATCTGTACAATGCACTTTCATAGGAAATGTCGGCTGGTGCGGGGCGAGCCGTCACACTTGGTATCAGAGCCCTAGGTTGCGTAGTTAACCTAGGGAAAGACATTAGGGAGAGATAGTATACGTATATGAGAACGCGTAGTTGTGATATTTTGGTTTTCAAAAGATATATATATATACTATTAGTATATTTAAGGATGAAGTCGAACTGCATTGGCACCATTGAAGAGATGGTTAATTGTTTTTCTCCTTACAAATTGAACGATGAGCTGATATACTAGGGGTACTAGTAGAGGAGCTAATAATGGGAATGCTCCTGATATGAGGACGATGTTCACTGACTTCATGAGGGAGATGCTTAGGGATGTTCAGAGGGTAGTTCCTAATGCTGCAAATGGTGGTGGTGCAGCGGTGCAGGCGCTTAGGGCCGATTTCGCCAAGCTTTGTAAGGACTATACTAGTCTTGGTAGGAAGCCGTTCCACGGAACGGAATCGGCTACAAAAGTTCAGGATTGGCTTGATAGTTGTGAGCGTATCTTCGAGGATTTTTGAATTGAAGACACGATAAAGAGGAAACTAGCATCCCGTCAGCTGCAAGGACGGGCAATGAATTGGTGGAATGCTATTAAGGCAGCTACCCCTGAGGATCAAGTTACTTGGGATCAGTTCAAGGCCCGATTCGATGATAAGTTTATCCCAACTGCTCAGAAATCAGAATTGTTTAGGAAATTTCTGGAGCTTAAGCAGAATGGTAGGGCAGTCTCGGAGTACATTGCTGAGTTCGATACTTTATCAAAGTATGGATTATCTCTTATCGACACTCCCGAGAAGAAGAATGAGAAGTTCATTACTGGTTTAGATCAGTACTTGGGAGAAAGGCTTATAAATCATATTGATGAGACTTTTGAATCAATTGTTGGGAAAGCATTGAGGTCAGAGAGCCTTTATCATAAGCCCAAGACTGAAGTCGCTGTTGTATCTACAGGAGAGCCAAAACCGCAAGCAGGCGGTGGAGGCATGAATAATTCTCAAAATAAAAGAAAGCAGAACCAAGCTAAGGATGGTCAGGGAAAGAAAGATAAGAAAGATGTTGAGTGCTTTAGCTGTGGCAAGAAGGGCCACTGTGCCAAAGAATGTCGAGCAAAGCCTGTGGATAGGAAGTGCTTCAACTGTGGCCAAGTGGGACATCACAAGGATAGATGTCTGCAACCCCCTAAAGAGAAGCAGATTGTGAAAGCATATGCTCTTAATGTTGCTCCTTCTTCGTCGAATGGTCCAACTGCGGCGGAGAAAGGAAAGAATTTCATCATTCAAGGTATGCTTTCTGTTTATGATGTTCCTGTTTGAGTATTGTTTGATACCGGAGCTTCCCGTTCCTTCATATCTAGTGACCTGGTAGATAGGTTGGGATTGGAACCCGAGATAGTCGATCGACCTTTAGCGGCGACGAACCCGATTGGTGGTTCAACTAGCCTTAGTATGATTTGTTGTAATATGGTCTTATCGAGTCATGGATGTATGTTTGTTTGTGATTGCTTTGTTTTGGGCTTTACTGGGTTTGGCATTATTTTGGGAGTCGATTGGCTCCAAAGGTATGGGGTGGTTGTAGACTGAGAAGGCTTTTTGGTGACAGTTAGAGCGGATGATGGGTGGAGGATAGTGTTTGGTGGTCTACCTAGTGATGGGGTAATGGCTAATTTTCTAAATTCCCTCGACATCCCGCAGGATGAGTTATGAGATGTGCCCGTGGCTGGCCAGTATCCGGACATCTTCGAGGAAGTGACCAGACTTTCACCACACCGAGAGATTGAGTTCCGTAATGATTTAGTGAAAGATACCAGACCTATAGTGATGCCACTTCGTCGTATGGCACCAAGGGAGCAGCAAGAGCTCAGGGTGTAAGTAAGCGATCTTTTGAAGAAGGAATTTATTAGAAGAAGTGTATCTGAGTGGGGAGCACCATTTCTATTTGCTACCAAGGCAGATGGTTCCCTTCGATTGTGTGTGGACTACCGCGAATTGAATAAGGCGACGAGGAAGAAAAAGTATCCTCTACCGTGGATAGATGATTTGTTTGATAAGTTGAGTGGCGCGAGAGTGTTCTCCCAGTTGGATCTCGCGACAGGTTTACATCAGCTTAGGGTGGAAGCTGAGAGTATAGCTAAAACGGCCTTTCGGACGTTGTCTGGATTCTAATTTGGGTTGACCAATGCACCAGCATATTTTGTGGATCTTATGAATAGAGTATTCAGAGATCAATTGAATAAATTTGTTCTTGTGTTCGTAGACGATACCTTGGTTTATTCGAGGACAGAAGAAGAACACAAGGAACATTTGAGAGTAGTGATGGAGATGTTGAGAAAACACTAATTGAAAGCAAAGTTTTCTAAGTGTCACTGCTGGAGGAGGTAAGTGAGATTCTTGGGCCATGTCGTTTCAGAGAACGGCATTGCCGTGGATCCTGCGAAAGTGGCTATGGTACAAGATTGGTCTACGCCCAAGAATGCAACAGACGTAAGAAGTTTCTTGGGATTAGCTGGATATTATCGGAAGTTTATCCAAGACTTCTCCAAGATAGCGGCACCGTTAACTCAGTTGACCAGGAAGAATCAAGCTTTTGTTTGGGATGAAAAGTGCGAGGTTGCATTTAAGAGTCTAAAGGAAAAGTTGACGTGTGCACCAGTGTTAGTCATTCTTAAGGGGAATGAAGAGATGACAGTATATACAGATGCATATGGTACCGGACTAGGTATCGTATTGATGCAAGGAGGTCGAGTTGTAGCTTATGCAAGTCGGCAACTGAAACCGCATGAGAAAAGATACCCTACCCACGATTTGGAATTGGCAGCGATCATATTCGCGTTGAAGATGTGGAGACATTATCTCTTGGGAGAAAGATTCGAGCTGTTTACCGATCATAAGTCATTAAAGTATCTCTTCTCTCAGAAGGATCTAAATCTCCGACAGCAGAGATGGTTAGAATTCTTGGCTTCCTATGATTTCGATATCGCATATACACCAGAAAAGGGCAATGCGGTAGCCGATGCATTAAGTAGGAGACATGCCAGTTTAGGGGCTATGTTTCTAGAATGGAAGCAACTGGAGTATATCGCTGGGTATGATTTTAGACCAAAGTGCGAATTGGATCCAGAAATGTTGGCAAGTTTGACGATCAGACCCACTTTAATTGAGCGGATTGGTTCCAAACAGAGGGACGATCCTAATCTATTGGAAATCATCTCTAAGTTAGAGATGGCTATCGATGAGGAGATGAACAAGTATGGGCTTGATCGAGATGGATGGCTTAGAAAGAATAGGAGACTAGTTGTGCCCAATGTTAATGGATTGAGAGATTAAGTGCTTAGAGAATGTCATCACTCAAAACTAACCATACATCCCAGTGGTAATAAAATGTATCGAGACATGAAGCAGACCTACTACTGGGAGGGAATGAAAAGAGACATTAGGAAGTTAATATCCAAATGCATGAACTGCCAGTTAGTTAAAGCTAAGCAAAAGAAACCTAGTGGTTTGTTGCAACCATTAGAAATCCCAGAATGGAAATGGGAACAAGTCTCAATGGATTTCATTGATGGGTTACCAAGGACTAGATCGGGCCATGATAGCATTTGGGTGATTGTGGACCGATTGACCAAGAGTGCAAGGTTTATACCCGTCAAGTCGAATAGAACGACAGCTAAGTTAGTTGAACTGTATATGAAATGGGTAGTGAGATTTCATGGAGTACCCAAAGGCATTGTAAGTGACCGCGATCCGTTGTTCACTAGTGGATTTTGGAAGAGCTTACAAGAGGCATTAGGATCAGAATTACATCTCAGTACCACATACCATCTTCAAACCGACGGTCAGACAGAGAGGGTGAATCGAGTATTAGAAGATCTCTTGAGAGCTCGCATATTAGATTTTGGCAGATCATGGGATGACCATTTGCATCTAGAGTAGTTCGCATATAATAATAGTTATCAATCCAGTATTGGTATGGCTCCATTTGAAGCTTTGTACAGAAGACCGTGCAACTCACCATCATGTTGGTTAGAAACCGGTGAGAAATTTGTGCTTGGACCAGATGTAATAAGAGAAACCTTAGATAAGATCAAGGTTATCCGACAACGAATAAAGGCTGCCCAAGATAGGCAGAAGAGTTATGTTGATAAGAGGAGAAGAGATCTAAAATTCTCCATTGGCGACTTGGTGTTTGTCAAAATTTCTCCGTTAAAGAGCGTGATTCGATTTGGTAAGAAAGGCAAGTTAGCACCAAGATATGTTGGTCCATTCCTAGTTCTCGAACAAGTTAGGAATTTGGCATATAAAGTTAGGTTGCCTGACAAGATGGCGGGAGCTCATAACGTATTTCATGTTTCCCAGTTAAGTAAATTCGTGCATGACCCCGATGTGGCTATTTCACCTGATCAACTGGATGATATCGAAGTAGAACTCAAGGCGGTTGGAAACCGCAAGACGATATTGTCGAGCACGTATGAAGAAACTTCGAAGGAAAGCGGTGAATCTAGTTAAGGTTCAGTGGGGCGAGGATGAGAACGACTGTACTTGGGAGACAGAGGAGAGCATTAAGGATATGTATCCAGAACTCCTTGCCTGGTAAGATTTTAAATTTCGATTTAATCTTTCCGCATGCTAGGATAGTTTGTTTTGTGTGCTTGATTGTTTGTGAATGACTGATAGGCATGCGGAATACCTTTATATGTTTTTGGTTAAGGAATTTCGGGGGTGAAATTTCTTAAGGGGCGAAGAGTGTAACGATCTGCACGCATCAGAGGTAATTATTTCTTTTTTGTATGAGGTTGTATAGTCGTGAAACTTTGGGAAACAACTATTGGGGTCATTTCCCATGTTCACGATTTTTTCCGATTTTTAAATGACCATTTTGCCCCTAGCTGATCTTGTTTTGGCAATAACTTTTGATTGGTAAGGAATTTTGACCTGAAATCGCTTCCATTAGATCCAGATGATGGTTTAACTTTCCGTAGAGTGGTCACATTAGCCGAACGAACTTACCGTTTGGGAGATATGGCTGAAACAAGGTTTAGAAGGTGAAAAAAATCTTAATTGGGCTTAACCGGGTGATTAGCAGCTAGGCCCATAACCCATTTCAGGATTAGGGTTATGGGAGGCTGAAATCAGTTAGGAAACGATCTATTTTCATTTTCTCAGCCGCCTAAAACATTTCTCTAACCCTAGCCATGGCCTCCACCTTCTAATTTCATCCCAAATCGCTCTCTAATCAAGGATCAAGCTAATCTAAGTCAAATCAAGGAGAAATAGCACCAAATCAGAGTTGGAGCTATTGTGTTGCATAGAGATTCAACCCAAATCAGAGATAGTTTCATATCTAAGTTTTAATTGTGGCTAAGGTGAGTGATTTTCATTGTTTTTCACTAATTACGGCTAATTAGGGGTGATTAGTGTTAATTAGCGAAATTATGGCTTAGAAAAATCTGGAAAAATTTGTAAAATTCTTAAATATTATTTTAGGGCTCTGATAGAAATTTGGGCTAAATTGGATAACTTTTGCTAACGGTATGCTTAAACATGATTAAGGGGGATTAAGGGAAAAACATGGGTTTTGGGTATGTTTGATCCATTTTGGCATGTTATATGGTTGTTTTGTTTGTTTATTGTTGAATATACATGTTATCATTACTGTTTGGAATGCTTTAGGATTGAATAGTTAGGTTAGAATGGTCGAAAATGTCGTCGTATGGCGTAAACAGCTCCCTGAAAAGTTGCAGGAATTTGACCTGATCCGGATCGGATCGGAGGAAGGAGGCACGAACCGACCCGATCGTGACACCCTACTCGTGGCCAGTGACCACGAACCGACTTGATGATTAGGAAGATGCAGAGCCCCATGGACCAGAAGCTCACGACCGATCCGAAGCACCCGACCCGGTGAAAGGAGCTCGAACCCGGACCGATGAAGGCTTAACCCACAAGTCAATGAAGAATCCCGACCCGAAGAAACTCACGATCCGAAGTTGGAGCTACAACCTGACGCTCTGGAGAGGACATCACGAACCAAGGAGCTCGACCCGACCCAACGGGGGCAATCACGTCTGAACCGAACCGAAGGAGGAAGAGAGACCGATCTGAATGGAAGCTTGTTTCCGAACTGATCCGAAGGAGACCAAAACCCGAGATGCAAAGGTAGTCCAAATGGGAAGTAGAACTCAGGATCCAATTAGGAACCAACGAGTTAGCTTCATGAGTTGGGCTTTGCTGAGGGAAGTGTGCTAAGGGGTTATCGATGTCCATAACTTTGATTCACCACCAAGACGGATGTTAAGCTACGGATCAGTGCAGTGGGGTAGTTATTACTCCATGGGGCAGAGTGATCATAGCATGGCTATGAGCTAGTGCAGTGGAGTCGTCATGACTCCATGGGGAAGAGTGGACATAGCGAGGGATTAGTGGTTATGAATCAGTACAGTGGAGCCATCATGACTCCATGGGGCAGAGTGATCATAGCAAAGGATTTGGGTGGTCAAAGCAGTGGATATCGTAAGCTTTACGCACTGAGTGAGAGTTGTGAGAATGGTTGCTATGCTTGATTGTTTGATATCACTATGACATGCACACCCCCACCCCCATATCTTTACACCATATGTTAGTGTCACCTTAGAGTATTGTACATCTTGTTGTGCTAACTCTTTGGTTGTAGGTCCAGGTTCAGGTATGGTTTAGTATACCTTTTATTGTTCTGTTTTACTGCTTATCGCTCATACCAGACTTTTGTATGACCCAGAGTTTTATGTCTCTTCTTATTACTCTGGGTGCTCCTAAACGGGCAGACTAGAGACAGGTTAGGTGATTATGCATGAGTAGTTGTACCAGAGACGAGCAGGAGGCCTCCACGTATGATATAATAGATATATATTCTCCCTGTGTCGCTGCTGGTCACTACTTTGGGCATTAGTAGTGTACCTTTCTTATTTTGCTTTGGAGACAGTTTTAAAAGTTGTAATAATGATGATGTGGAACATAAGCTGTATTTTGGATTTTCCGCTGCTATGATGGTTTAGTTTTCAGCTTATGCACTGTCTCACCTGCTTTATGTCAAAGTTATGTTATTATTATATTTTGTTCCATGCGCTGTGAGATATACTACAAGTTCCTTGCTAGTTCAATTCCTTTCTTTTCCTTTCTTTGACGACCGTCCCGTGCTGGTTGGACATCTGTACAGCGCACTTTCATTGGAAATGCCGGCTGGTGCGGGGCGGGCCGTCACAGAAATACTATATAGACCGTTGTTTGTGATTAACCATGTAGGAGGATACACTAGCCTTTGTATGATTTGTCGTATTCTTGTTATATCGAGTCATGGTTATCTTTTATTTAGTTTTGAACTTCGCTGGACTTTGGATTATATTAGGTATATACTGGCTCAAGAGTTATGCAGCTACAGTGGATTGTGAGAAGCTCCTGGAATGTGAAAGGGTAAATGTTGTGATACCCTGCTTTTAGTACGATGAGGTATTGGTTAGCTTTTTATACTTTTTTGAGATTTCATGGATGGATGGCCATTTGTGTTTATCTCTAAAGACTTTTATGGTGTTTTGATAGATCAAAGAATTGTCCTCGTAATGGGAATTTGAGTTTCGAATTAACCTAATGGATGGAGCCAGAACTATAGTTATACCTCTTAGAAAGATGGCGCCTATAGAATAATGAGAATGAGAGGTGCAAGTGAATGATCCCTTGAGAAAAGGATTCATTTGGAGAAGCATATCCGAATAGGGTACACCACTTATGTTTTGCGACCAAGGCTGATAGATCTTTGAGATTGTGTGTGGATTGTCGTGAGCTGAACAAAGTGACCAAGAAGAACAAGTGTCCATTACCCAGGGTTGATGGCTTGTTTGATCAACTTCATGAAAGTAAGGTGTTTTCTCAAATGTATTTGGCTACAGAATTTTTCCAGTGGAAATTGGCAAAGGATTACATGTCAAAGGTTTCTTTTTAGGCACCACCTTGATTTTTTGAGTGGTTCGTTATGCTATTTATATTGACTAATGCACCAATATATTTGGTGGACCTTACGAATAAAGTTTTTACTTAGCCAAAAAAATTTGTGCTTGGGTTCATGGATGACATCTTGATCTACCCCATGACTTAAAGGGAAGTCCTATGTAGTTAAATCCCCACTAAACCCCCATAAAATCCCCATTACAGTCTGTACCGCTCTCCAGCCGCTATGCTATTTCAGTTTAGCGCCAATGAACAGTAGCTCTGCTTAAAGCCTCGCTATTTTTCGCTACACCCGCTAAATCAACGCTATTTTGCACCCTCTTTAAAAATATTAGTATACAATGGATGATTTGACCAATTTTCTTTTAAAATCAATCAAAAAATTTAATGTAAAGAGTTAATTTTAAGTCATAAGTGCCTTATAAAAGATAGAGATCCGTAGTAACCCTCGAATCTAATATGCGCAACCATGATATTCTTTGATTTTGTTATATAATATTAATTAATATTTGTTTCTTATACACAAATGATATGAGAATGATAATTAATTAATTTTAATTATAAAGTTTTGCATTTTATTAATATTTTTGCACCTCCGCTATATCCCCGCTATTTTCCCGCTTTATCTCCGCTACCGCTGTTTACACCTCTACCGCTATAGAACCACTAAGCGTTTTAACTGCACAGAGGGGAATACTTGACGTATTTAAGAATAGTATTGGAGATTCTGAGAAAATGTGATGACCCTCCCCGCACCAGCTAACATTTCCAATGAAACGCGCTGCCTATGCCCAACCAACACGGAATGATCGTCAAAAGAAAAGAAAGAAGACGATGAATCATCAAAGAACCTGTAGTATATCTCACAGCGCATTGAACAAAATATAATAATAACATAACTTGATATAAAATAGGCGAGACGGTGCATAAACTGAAAACTAAATCATCATAGCAGCGGAAAATTCAAAATACAGCTTATGATCCAGACCATCTTTATTACAAGTTTTAAAACTGTCTCTAAAGTAAAATAGGAAGGTACACTACTAATGCCCAAAGTAGTGACCAACAACAACACAGGGGAAATATATGGGAGTAATACGTGTAAGCCTCCTGCTCGTCTCCGGACAACTACTCATGCATAACCAGCTAACCTGTCTCTAGTCTGCTCGTTTAGGAGTACCCAGAGTAATAAGAAGAGACATAAAACTCTGGGTTAGACAAAAGTCTGGTATGAGCGATAAGCAACAAAAACAGAACAATAACAGGTATACATAACCATACCTGAACCTGGACCTGCAACCAAAGAGCTAGCACAACAGGATGTACAATACTCTAAGGTGACACTAACACATGGTGTGAAAATAACGGGGATGGGGTGTGCATGTCGTAGAGATAGCAAACATCAAACATAGCAATCATCCTCACATCTCTCACTCAGTGCGTAAAGTATACGATATCTACCATTTTGATCACCCAAATCTTTGCTACGATCACTCTGCCCCATGGAGTCATGACGACTCCACTGCACTGATCTGTAATCACTAATACTTTTCTATGTCCACTCTGCCCCCATGGAGTTATAACAACTCCACTGCACTGGCTCATAGCCCTGCTACGATCACTTTGCTCCATGGAGTCATGACAACTCCACTGTACTGATCCATAGCCAGTATCTGTCTCTTCGTGGTGAGTCAAAACATAGACATCAATGACCCCTTTGCATACATCCCACAGAAAAGTCCAGTTCATGAAGTTAACTCATTGGTTCCCATCTGGATCCGGACTTATAACTTCCCACTTGGACTTCCTTTGCATCTTGGTCTTTGGTTGAATTGGAGTTGGTCTTCAGAAGAGTTATCACATAGTAGTAGTGGAAGCTCAATTCGGTTCGGTTCGATTTGCTTCAATCGGTTCGGTTCGAAGACATCGTCCCCAGGCTTCCTATTCGGTTCGGTGCTCCACTTCAAGTCGGTATGGTTCGGTCGTCTCTGTCCGGTTCAGTTCGGATGGTGTTCCAGCCTCAGTTTGGTTCGGCGCTCCTTTATCTCCAGATCCTGGTTCGATCCTGCTTCCTAGTTCTAATCCGATCCGATCCCCACGCCAAGCCCCGGTCTGATCCTAGTTCCAATTCAACGCAGGTGGCCTTCCTTTTTGACATGCACAATCTTTCTACTACTCCGGTCCGGTTCGGATATGTCCGATCTGATCCCCTTATCCGATCCGATTCGGATCTCTGTAGCATTTCCAATAAGCCAGTTTTTGTCCATTCTCGCCATATGATGGCATTTTCAACCATTCTAAATTTACTAATAAATCATAAAACATTCCAAACAGTAGTAGCAACATATAGGATCAATCAACAAGGTCAAAACATAAAGCATTTAGGTTATTTTAGATCAAACATACCCAAAAAGCATGATTTTCCCTTAATCCCCTTAAGCATGTTTAACCATACAATTAGCAAACTTAATCCAGATTAGCCCAAATTTTTATCAGAGGCATAAAATAATATTTTAGATTTTTTTACATATTTTCCCAGAATTTTAACATGCATAATTTCGCTAATTAACATTAATCACCCCTAATTAGCCGTAATTAGTGAAAAACAATGCAAATCGCTCACCTTAGCCACAAATGAATTACAGATCTGAACTTTACTACTGTTTTAGGTCGAATTCCGATGCAACACAGCAGCTTCAACTCTGATTTGGTGTTGATTTGCCTTGATTTGATGTGGCTTAGCTTAATCCTCGATTAGAAAGCGATTAAGAGTTGTTTAGAAGAGATTTAGAAGGTGGAAGCCATTGTTAGGGTTGAAAAGAAAGTTTGTGGCAGCTGGAAAATGACAAAGGCGGGTTTCTCTAGTCCCTATCATCCCTTATGCAACCCTAATCCCAAAATACCTAATGGGCCTAGCTGCTAATCACCCTAATTAGGCCCGGTTAAGCTGTATTTCACCTTCTAAACCTTGTTTCAGCCATTTCTCCCAAACAGTAAGTCCATTTGATCTATGTGACACTACGGAAAAGTAAACCATCATCTGGATCCAATGGAAATGGTTTCAGGTCAAAACTCCTTACCAATCAAAAGTTATGGGCAAAACAAGATTCACCAGGGGCAAAATGATCATTTAAAAATTGGAAAAAATCGTGAACATGGGAAATGACCCCAATAGTCGTTCCCCAAAGTTACACGACCATATGACTTCGTATGTAAATGAAATAAATATCCTACGATCCTCTGATGCGTAGAATGTGGATCGTTACATTCTCCCCCTTAAGGAATTTCGCCCTCGAAGTTCCTTAACCAAAACATACAATGGGTCCTGCATGCTTATCAGCCGTTTACAAATAATAAAACACACATAATAACACAAGTCTATCTTAGCATGCGGAATAGCTAAATTGCAATTAAAATCTTACCAGACAAATAGTTCTGGATACGACTCCCTTATGCTCTCCTCTGTTTCCTAAGTACAGTCATGCTCGTTATCACCCCACTGAACCTTGACTGGTTTCACCGCCTTCCTTTGAAGTTGCTTTGTATCGTACTCGACAATACGCATTGGCCTGCGGTTCCCAACCACGTTGGGTTCTACTTCAATGTCATCCAGCTGATCCGGTGAAATAGTCATATCGGGGTCGTGCATGAACTTCCTTAACTAGGAAACATGAAATACGTTGCGAACTCCTGCCATCTTGTCAGGTAATCCAACTTTATAAACTAAATTCCCAACTTGCTCGAGAACCGGGAATGCACCAACAAACCTTGGTGCTAGCTTGCCTGTTCTGCCAAATCGAATCACACTCTTTAACAGAGAAATCTTGATAAACACTAAGTCACCAACGAAGAATTCCAAATCTTTTCGTCTCTTATCAGCATAACTTATCTGCCTATCTTGGGCAGTCTTCATTCGATGTTGGATAACCTTGATCTTTTCTAAGGTTTCTCTTATCACATCCGGTCCAAGCACAAATTTCTCACCGGTTTCTAACCAACATGATGGTGAGTTGCACGGTCTCCCGTATAAAGCTTCAAATGGAGCCATACCAATACTGGACTGATAACTATTATTATATCCGAATTCAACCAGATGCAAATGGTCATCCCATGATCCTCCAAAATCTAATATGCAAGCTCTCAAGAGATCTTCTAATATTCGATTCACCCTCTCTGTTTGGCCGTCGGTTTGAGGAAGGTACGTGGTACTGAGATGTAATTCTGACCCTAAAGCCTCTTGTAAGCTCTTCCAAAATCCACTAGTAAACAACGGATCTCGGTCAAGACGTTTCTTTTATCCCTTCCAGGCGATCGGAAAATAAAAAAATGATTGATATATTCAAGATAATTACGTATTTACAAAATACCATCTCAATTCATCCTATTTCATCAGATCCGGGATGTGATATGGTTCTGAAGGATGAACCAGATATGGACCGTTCCAATAAGATTTCATTCTTGAAAAAATAATCCATTTTTGGATTTATTTCATCTATTCCATAATCACAATGCCTTTGGGTGCTCCATGAAATCTCACTACCCACTTCATATACAGTTCTACTAACTTAGCTATTGTTCTATTCGACTTGACGGGTATAAACCTTGCACTCTTGGTCAACCGATCTATAATCACCCAAATACTATCGTGACCTGATCTAGTCCTTAGTAAACCATCAACGAAATCCATGGAGACTTGTTCCCATTTCTATTCAGGAAATTCTAGCGGTTGTAACAAACCAATAGGCTTCTTTTGCTCAGCTTTAACTAGCTGGCAGTTCATGCACTTGGATATAAACTTCCCAACGTCTCTCTTCATCCCTTCCGAGTAGTTGGTCTGCTTCATGTTTTGATACATCTTGTTACCACCGGGATGTATAGTCAGTTTTGAGTGATGACATTCTCTAAGCACTTCATCTCTCAATCCATTAACATTGGGTACAACTAGTCTCCAATTCTTCCGAAGCTATCCTTCTCGATCCAGTCCATACTTGTTCATTCTCTCATCGTCGGTACCCATCTCTACCTCGGAGATGATTTCCAATAGATTAGGATCGTCCCTTTGACTAGAACCAATCCGCCCAATTAAAGTGGGTCTGATCTTAAAATCTGCTAACATTTATGGATCTAATTCGCACTTTTGTCTGAAATCATATCTAGCGATATACTCCAGTTGTTTCCATTCCAGAAACATAGCCCCTAAACTGGCATGTCTCCTACTCAATGTATCAGCTACCGCATTACCCTTTCCTGGTGTGTATGTGACATTAAAATCATAGGAAGCCAAGAATTCTAACCATCTTTGCTGTCGGAGATTTAGATCCTTCTGAGAGAGGAGATACTTTAACAACTTATGATCGGTAAACAACTCGAATCATTCTCCCAAGAGATAGTGTCTCTACATCTTCATTGCAAACATGATCGCTGCTAACTCCAAATCATGGGTAGGATATCTTTTCTCATACGGTTTTAGTTGCCGACTAGCATAAGCTACAACCCTACCTCCTTGCATCAATACAACACCTAGTCCTGTTCCACAAGCATCCGTGTATACCGTCATCTCTTCATTCCCTTTAGGAATAACTAACACTGGTGCACACGTCAACTTTTCCTTTAGGATCATGAATGCATTCTCACACCTTTCGTCCCAAATAAAAGCTTGATTCTTTTCGGTTAACTGAGTTAACCGTGCCGCTATCTTGGAGAAGTCTTGGATAAACTTACGATAATATCTAGCCAATCCCAAGAAGCTTCTTACGTTTATTGCATTCTTGGGCGTAGACCAATCCTGTACCGTAGCCACCTTCGCAGGGTCCATGGCAATACCATTCCCTGAAACAACATGGCCCAAGAATCTCACTTTCTTCCTCCAGAAGTGACACTTAGAAAATTTCTCTTTCAATTGGTGTTTTTCAACACCTCCATCACTATCCTCAAATGTTCCTTGTGTTCTTCCTTTGTCCTCGAGCAAACAAGGATATTGTCCATGAACACAAGAACAAACTTATTCAATTGATCTCTGAAAACTCTATTCATAAGATCCACGAAATATGCTGGTGCATTGGTCAACCCGAATGGCATGACCAAACACTCATAGAATCCAGACGGCGTCCAAAAGGCCATTTTAGGAATACTCTCAGCTGCTACTCAAAGCTGATGAAATCCTGTTGCGAGGTCCAACTGGGAGAACACTCTTTCTCCTTGTCATTGATCAAACAAATCATCTATCCATGGAAGAGGATACTTATTCTTCCTAGTCACTTTATTCAACTCGCGATAGTCCACACATAAACGAAGAGAACTATCTACCTTAGTGGAAAATACAACTGGTGCTCCCTACTTGGAAACACTCCTTCGGATAAATCCCTTCTTCAAAAGATCGCTTACTTGCACCCCGAGCTCACGCTGCTCCCTTGGTGCCATACGACGAAGTGGCATCATTATAGGTCTAGCATCTTTCACTAAATCAATACGGAACTCAATCTCTCGGTGTGGTGAAAGTCCGGTCACTTCCCCGTAGATGTCCGGATACTGGCCAGCAATGGGAAGCCCTGATAACTCGTCCTGCGAAATGTCGAGGGAATTTTGAAAACTAGTCATCCCCTCATCAGTAGGCAGGCCACCAAACACTACCCTCCGCCCATCATCCGCCCTAATAGTCACCAAAAATCCCTAAAAGTATACCACCACCCCATATTTTTGGAGCCAATCGACTCCCAAAACAATGCCAAACCCAGTAAAGCGCAAAACAAAGCAATTGTAAACAAATATACATCCATGACTCAATAAGACCAAATTTCGACAAATCATACTAAGGCTAGTCGAACCACCAATTGGATTCGTCACCGCTAAAGGTCTATTGACTATCTCGGGTTCCTATCCCAACATATCTACCAGGTCACTAGATATGAAGGAATGAGAAGCCCCAGTGTCAAACAATACTCGAACAGGAACACCAAAAATAGAAAGCATACCTTGAATGACGACATTCTTTCCTTTCTCCACCGCAGTTGGGGCATTCTACGAAGTAGGAACAACATTAATAGCATATGATTTCACAATCTGCTTCTCCTTAGGAGGTTGTGGA
The DNA here is from genome assembly GCA_030737875.1 of Allium sativum. Taxonomy (NCBI): domain Eukaryota; kingdom Viridiplantae; phylum Streptophyta; class Magnoliopsida; order Asparagales; family Amaryllidaceae; genus Allium; species Allium sativum. The sequence goes on along the minus strand of CM060922.1, from coordinate 733,014,664 downwards.
TATTTATCCTTATGATGCCCCACTTGGCCATAATTAAAGCACTTCCTATCCGCTGGCTTTGCTCGACATTCTTTAGCATAGTGGCCCTTCTTGCCACAGCTAAAGCACTCTACATCTTTCTTGTTTTTCTTTTTCTGACCATCCTTGATCTGATTCTGCTTCCTTTTGTTATGAGAATTATTCTTGCCTCCACCGCTTGCTTGCGGCTTTGACCCCTCTGTAGAAGCAACAACGACTTCAGTCTTGGGCTTAGGATAAAGGCTCTCTGATCTCAATGCTTTCCCAACAATCAATCCAAAAGTCTCATCAATATGGTTTATAAGCCTTTCTCCCAAGTACTGATCTAAACCAGTTATGAACTTCTCGTTCTTCTTGGCAGTATCGATAAGAGATAATCCATAATTCGATAAAGTATCGAACTCAGCAATGTATTCCGAGACCGCCCTACCATTCTATTTAAGCTCCAAGAACTTCCTAAACAACTCTGACTTCTGGGTAGCTGGGATAAACTTATCATTGAATCGGGTCTTAAACTGATCCCAAGTAACTTGATCCTCAGGGGTAGCTGCCTTAATATCGTTCCACCAATTCATAGCCTGTCCTTGCAACTGGCGGGATGCTAGCTTTCTTTTCATTGCATCTTTGATTCCCAGATCCCCGAAGATACGCTCACAACTATCAAGCCAATTCTGAACTTCTATAGCCGATTCCATTCCGTGGAACGACTTCCCACCAAGACTAGTGTAGTCCTTACAGAGCTTGGCGAAATCGACCCTAGGTGCTTGCACTGCTGCACCACCACCGTTAGTAGCATTAGGAACTGCTCCCTGAGCATCTCTATCATGAAGGTAGTTAACATCGTCCTCATATCAGGAGCATCCCTATTATTGGCCCCTGAACCCGTACTCCTCATATATCGGCTCACCGTTCAATCTGTAAAGGGAAAATGATTAACCATCTCCATAGTGGTGCCAGTGCAATGCGACTTCATCCTTAAATATACTAATAGTATATATATATATATGTATAACTTTTGAAACCCAAAATAACACAAATACGCGCTCTCATATACGTATACTTTCTCTCCCTAATGTCTTTCCCTAGGTTATCTACGCAACCTAGAGCCCTCGTACCAAATGTGATGACTCGCCCCGCACCAGCCGACATTTCCAATGAAACGTGCTGCCGATGCCTAACCAGCATGGGACGGTCGTCAAAAGAAAAGAAAGAAGACGATGAATCATCAAAGAACCTGTAGTATATCTCACAGCGCATGGAACAAAATATAATAATAACATAACTTGATATAAAATAGGCGAGATAGTGCATAAGCTGAAAACAAAATCATCATAACAACGGAAAATTCAAAATACAACTTATGATCCGAACCATCTTTATTACAAGTTTTAAAACTGTCTCTAAAGCAAAATAGGAAGGTAGACTACTAATACCCAAAGTAGGGACCAACAACAACATAGGGAGAAAATATGGGAGTAATACGTGTAAGCCTCATGCTCGTCTCCGGACAGCTACTCGTGCATAACCAGTAACATGTCTCTAGTCTGCTCGTTTAGGAGCACCTAGAGTAATAAGAAGAGACATAAAACTCTGGATCAGACAAAAGTCTTGTATGAGCAATAAGCAGCAAAATAGAACAATAACAGGTATACCTAACCATACCTGGACCTGCAACCAAAGAGTTAGCACAACAGGATGTACAATACTCTAAGGTGACACTAACACATGGTGTGAAAATAATGGGGAGGGTGTGTGCATGTCGTAGTGATAACAAACATCAAACATAGAAATCATCCTCACATCTATCACTCAGTGCGTATACAATATCTACCACTTTGATAGGCTCAGTAAAGGGGAAGCTTTAGTCACCTCAGTAGATATTCCATAAACGATAAAGGGTGGTTGCGACGAGATGGAAGGCTTTGTATTCCCTAAACTGGGAGTCTTTTGAAAACAATCCTAGAGGAAGCCCATCATTCTAAGATGACTGTTCACCAGGTGGTAATAAAATGTATAGGGATATGAAGAGGGTTTTCTTTTGGGCTGGGATGAAGAAAAATGTGGCGGAGTTTGTTTCTCAATGTTTGGTTTGCCAGCAAGTTAAAGTTGACCAAAAGAAGCCCGGTGGGTTACTTCATCCTTTGGAGGTCCCGCAGTGGAAGTGGGAGAGCATCTCTATGGATTTCATAGATGGTTTGCCTAGATCAAAGAAAGGCAATACTAATATTTGGGTTGTAGTAGACAGACTTACTAAGAGCGCTTATTTCATTCCAATCAAGAGTATGAGGATGACAACATGGTTGGCAGCGGTTTACGTTCGTGAGATAGTCCGTCTTTATGGAGTACCTTCCAGCATCGTAAGTGATCGTGACCCCATTTTCACCAGTGAATTTTGGAGGAGCTTGCAAGAAGCATTAGGTACATAGTTGTGTTTGAGCACTGCTTTTGACCATCAGACCAATGGACAAATAGAAAGGGTAAACATAGTTCTTGAAGATCTTTTAAGACTATGTATCCTAGACTTCGGAGGGACTTGGGAAGAGTACCTTCCTTTATTAGAGTTCGCCTACAACAACAGTAATCAAGCTAATATTGGCATGGCACCCTTTGAAGCATTGTATGGACGACCCTGTAAATCACCAACTTGCTGGTGGGAATCTACAGAAAGATTTCTACATGGATCGAATATGGTTAGAGAGACATACGAAAAGATTGATCTTATATGCAGGCTAATGAAGACAGCTCAGGATAGGCAGAAGTCCTACGCAGACAAGAGAAGGAATTACATTGAGTTTGAGGTGGGAGACATGGTTTTCATCAAGGTGTCACCTTTGAGGAATGCGGTTTGCTTTGGACCTGTAGGGAAATTGGCACCAAGATTCATAGGGCCATTTACCATAACTGAAAGGATCAACCAAATAGCCTATGGAGTAAAGCTACCAAAGAGATTGTCCGGTGTTCATGATGTTTTCCACGTTTCTCATTTATGAAAGTGCTTGCATGATACTGCAGAAGTAGTTGAGCCGAGTTTATTGGAAGAAGTAGAGGTGGAATGGGAGGCGACAATTAGGCGAGTTCCTACCCGTGTTCTTGGATCAGAAGTTAAGAAGCTACGCAACCGAGAAGTCAAGTTGATGAAAGTTCAGTGGGGAGATAACCCAAAAGATGCAAATTGGGAGACCGAAGACAAGAATCATCTTCATACCCTTTTCTTTTCGAGGGTAGGTTCTTAACTTCCTTTCCAAAGCTTTTATTTATGCTTGTTTCTAGCATTTGAGTGTATCCTATCGATCAAATCTTCGACCTTTAGGTAGGAAACCCTGGGCTGTAAACATGTGCTTGAGACATGGTATGTTTGATGGATATAAGTGGATGCAAGTGTTAGCTAGTGGTTGCTTGTGGATGCATATACACACACATTAGGCACTAGATCGGCTCAATCACTCTCGTACTACATATGGATGTGTGTGCATTTTTTTTAATGGATGAAGGTGGATGTATCATCATATGTATGTTGCATTTGGATGGTTGATTGTGTACACATAATGAACTTACAAGTTATGTAGGATTATTTGCATACAAGTTGGATTTATGGCACTAACATACATTGCATTAAGGAGGTTGACTAAATCAGTAGACCACCTGATCTTCGCATTAGTATAGGGACATATAAACACACCTTTACAATGTTCATATAAGCAATGGAAATCTTTTAAGGACAATGGATGCCTATGATTGGTGGATGAGTAGACGGATGTGGATGGTAGGATAGACATTCTTCTTAACTTGGAAATTTTTGGGACGAAATCCTTTGAGTAGGGGAGAATGTAACACCCCGTATTTTAACAACACTAAAGATGATAAATTAAATAATAATTAATTTATTATACAAAATTAAGTGAAACAGACTGCACCATTGCGTTCGTCTCGGAATTCTGGTCAAAATAGACACCTGGTTTGCGTAAAACGGACATCGTATGAAGAACTTATCAAGGTTTGAAGTTTATATATGCACAAGAGGACTACATATATACATAACAAGCAAAATCAGTTCAAAACAGTTCAAAATCGAGCTTTTGGGGGGAGCGGGAATATTCCCGCCCAGGGGTGTCGACCCCATCAAGGGGGTGCCAACCCCTAGGTTGACCCCATAAGGGGGGTTGACCCACCTACGGCAGATCTGGGCAGATTCTTCTGGCTGAATGTGGACTTCTTTCCTGACTTGTTTCATTGGCTTTAGGCTATAAATAAGACCCTATTTCTCTTGTTTTTCCACACCTAAAATAATGGAGAACTAGATGCTACCTCTGCCCAGATTAAATCAAGCGTTCTTCTTCAGCAATCAACTAGAGTTTAGATATGTGATTCAACATCAGCGATTCTTTCTTCTATTTTTCTAGATCCAATCACAGTGAGTCTATGTTAATTTTAGATATAAATATTTGGATCTATGCCTGTGACTATGTGAATCATATCAGATCTGCTATAACCTGTATATTTATGTTATTCTGACATGACTATGAACTAGATCTCAACCTATACCTATTTATCATGTCATATCTGCCACTGTTTATAGATCTAATTCACTGTTTAGATCACCTCATGCCTATTCCTATTATGTTTGTGGTTAAATTGGATCTATTAATGGGATATCTAATTCATTGTTTAGATCTCATCATGCTTGTTTAAGATGTCCCTATTATGTTAGAATCAGTTATAGATATGTTCCTATATGCCTATCTTTTTATTATGCCACCATATGTTTATGCCTATTTCTGCCATCATAAGTCAGACTTATCAGTATGATCATTTCTGTCCTCTTCCCTTCATCTTTTCCCTTTTATTTTATATAGCCAGGCTACCTTTGAGCCTAGGCATGCTGCTGAAATATGCGAATGCGTCAAATTGTGAACTAGGGGAAACCGTTAAATTTGGAGCGTAACTTGTAATTGGAAAATTGGGCATAACTTGAATGAAATATATGAACATGAATTTGGAAATAAATCAACTTGTGATTAAAAGACCTTAATTTGGGGCATATGGTTCATTATGAACATAACTTGGGAAAGGGGCATGAAAACCTATAACGACATAGGAACGGTTGATTAATAATGGAAATGCCTAGAATCACATTAATTAGAAACTGTAACCGTGCTTAGACACGAGGATAGATTACACTTATGGTGGAAGTCTTCCCGGAACCGACCGACATATCCAGCAACCACAAGTGGTGAATCAAATGTGAGGGGTCTAAGTGTATAAACACAAGACATGCTAAGACACAAGGTTAAGTCTGGCTTGTGGAAGAAGTCTGCCTGTAGCCGATCGGCATATCCAGCATCCACAGGTTGTAGGCTTAATGTGGGAGGTCTAGCACATTATAACCATAAATGAATATGGTAATGAATTGGAATATTAACCTAGTTGAATCCATATAGATTATATGAACATATAACTTGAGTAGGGGTTAAGTAAACTTGTTTAAAACAGTGTGTGGGTTAAGTAAATCTTGGGTGGGTGGGTAATATTTATATATATAGGCCCACAAATTTAACTTGCGGGATTATGCAATATTTTACTCTGGTATGGCATAACCAATGGAAAACCTAGTGGGGATGCAAACGTAGGGGGAAGCTTATATCACCTTGTGTGTGGGACCTGTTTTAGTCAGTAACCCCTATATATAGGTATCAAACGAGTATTCCGAACTAGGTCGAAGTCGAGGCACACTTACTGGACTGATTGTAAGAGATCCAAACATAGGGGACAGTGTGGGCAGCACATTCCGACGGGGTCATTTGCGTGCATGGGTCCGGCAGAGGAGGTTTATACGCCGTGACAATTGTATATATGGTTGTGTACATCCTGAAAACGAAGGGTTACCACTTTTGGGAGTGATACACCCTAATGTGGGGCCAGCACAGGGTATCTACGAAGTAGGGAGCCTATCTATTAGGGTAGAAAGTAGGGTACATCTAGACTCCAGTATGTTGGGGAGCTTGTTAATACCCTTAGGGGTAACTCTGGTATGTTGGGCTGCCTGTTGATTATATAGGGTAAAAATCTCTCACTGGAAGTACACCTAAGTCTGCCATCTTATACTTGTTGGGGATCATCTTGTTAATAAGACACTAGTATTGGTGCAAAGAAATCATTAGCGAAGCGCGACATACTCTATCATGTTTGTCTTGTTTACCTTGTCATACTTGCCTATTATAATGTTGTCTCTCTTATCCACTTTACATGTCTGTCATGATACTTTTACTTATTTATATGATAAAAGTAACTGGACTCGCCAGACTTTATATCTGACCCATTTTGTTTCCTCTTCTTTCTCTTCCGTTCCCCCCCCCCCCCCCAAGGTTCTCAGGGTGGGAATACTCAAGCTTGACCATGATTTTGCTTTTATTCTGCTTGGAGCTGCTTAGAAGTATTTCTCGAGCTCTTATCCTTTCTACTATGGCTATGTTTTTGTTTGGGGAATTATGCTTCTTTTATCATTGTACTCTAATGTTTTAAGTACAAGATATAAATTTTACGATGATGTATTGGGTTTATGTATTTTCAGACTTATGATGTTTTGAACCATGATGTTATGTTTTCTGCATTAATAAAATTTTAAATTCCGCTGCTATTTTATATCTGTCTTGTAATGTTTCTATTTCTGTTTACCTATAACGCTTTATGAAACTTAATGCATTCTCTTAATGAGTGACATTAACGGACGTGGGGTGTCACAACTAGGGTTTGAGGGGTTGCCCCTGAAAAAAAATTAAAAGCACTTTTTGTTCAAACCCGGGTCGTACTTGAAAATATAAATTTTCCAGAAAATGACCCTGTGCGACCGACTCCCTAGTGCGACCGACCCTGCCCTTACTCGAGCCAACATGGTGCGAACAACCCAGTTGTTTCACGACCGGCCGACCACTACTCGACCCAACCAGAGCAACCAACCCTTCACACTGCTTGACCCAATCATCTACAAGCGACCGACTAACCCTATGGCTCCACCACTGGACCGACCGACCCTAGGCTTTTGCGACCGACGAGCCTGACCTGCTTCCAAAAATAAGGACTTTGGCCGACCGACTAGCACCAAACTAGACTGACCAGACTCCCAGGCTGCTCGACCCGACCCCATCTCACCCATGGACGACCCTGTTATGTGTGACTAACCCCATATATTTCTGCTCGAACTGACCACAAGTTGTACTACACCGTACTACACTTGTACTGCATTGGACCCCTAGCCTATTCAACCCCAATTCAAATCCAATTTCGACCGAAACTTCGCCAAACCACAAATTCGATGAAACCAACTCATCCCATTCACCAAATACAATCATAAACATGTCATAAGATCGCTAACAACATGAATATGATGATTATCACTAAAATTATGCAAATTCACCAAAAATCATGATAAATAAACATATGAACTTAAATATGAATTTAACTTACATAAACATATGATTTAAACTTGCTAAATTAGATCATAGTGTGATTCATATGAAAATGGACTTATCAAGGTTTAGATCTATGAGAAAACACTTGAATTTGATGAAAAACATGATTAAACTATCATTTACTTGATTGAAAACATGTGAGAGATGCATATCACTCACCAATTCTCCAAATAAAAGCAAAAAAATGAATTAAGATTCCGAACAGTAAGAAATTTGAACCAAACTCCCAAGTCCAATGAACTCTCCCTTCGAATGATGTAGATCTAGCTTCAACTGATGTAGATCTTCGATTTCCTAACTTTAGATTTTAATTTTAATGGTGGAAAGGTGTTAGAGGAAGGAGGAACATAGGCCACCAAATGAGAGAATAGAGAAACTAAACCATTTCACATACATCCCACCCCCTATTTATACACTTCCACTAGCCCACTAATGGGCCTCTCCAAATCAGCCCATTAAGGCTTCACATACCTGAACAGCCAACTGTAAAACCTTAAAACAATGATTCCTCCCAAACCGCTGAGCCAAATCTTTAATGTAACCACTCTACGAAAAGGAAATCATCATTTCCTTTCCAATGGCACAGGTATCACCACCTGGTTCGACATGAGTCAAAAATTATGCCATGTTCAAGGCTGATAGAGGCAAAATGGTTATAAACAAAATTGGTAAAAATTATGGAAATGTCTCACATTCACATAAGTAACATATCAAAATATGAGAATGATCCAACCCTCAGGGAATAAAATAAAAATATTTTACGATTCTTCGATACGTAAAATGTGGGTTGTTACACTAAAGATGGAGAATACGTAGCACTAGTTCAATGGAAGACCACGTCTTTTATTTGCTGAATCACTGTTATTTTTTCTCATTTTCTCTTCATATTTAATACAAATAGTACTCTATTTTCTAGTCAGGGATTCAACAATCATTTACACCGAGCCTCCGGAGATCGGATTATGGTTTTCTCTCTGGTTGATATTCTAGATCTGCACCACCTGCGCCCTCCCGAGCTGGAGCATGAGATGATTTCCTCTTCTCATCAAGGATCGAACTCTGTCAAATTATCAGTTCAAGCAACATCAAGTTGCAGTGCGGCTGCTGCTTGCTATCACCATCGGTAAGGAATTTGGTTGTACAATTTTTTCTTTCTTTTTCTTATTTAAATTATTTGGAAAGATTTAATTGTTAACTGAAATAAGTAATTTTGTCAATTAATAAGGCATTCAATGCATTTTGTTGTATCAGAAAAATTAAACTAGCTAAGTCACATTGAACGTACCACTGCTATGGTTTATCAAATTTGATCATATTTCAAACTTTTTGTTGGTAGGAAGAATGCAGTAGGTCTCTTATTGTTAGTATGAAAACTCTTAATGAAGTGCATATATAATTGTTTTATAGTTAAGGAGATTTATATTACTACTTATTTATTCTAGTTTTTGTGAAATAATAATTTTTTTCCCATCATCTCCAAATAACATAAATAGTGATTGAACTATGTCAACAACATCACTAGCTTAAGATTTTTTCCTACTTTTTCCCATTGATACTACACTAGTATTATTCCCAATGTATAGGTATTAGAGGTGATACTACACAGATAATTATATTAGGATGTCCTTCTTTTGTACTTAAATGTTTGGATGATTAAGTGGATCTTGAAATATGACTGTGTTAATGTAGAGCAGTTTAGCTTAGTTTGATTGAGTTGACTTTCTATGGTGCATATCAGTTTGGTTTGGGACGATTGATATCCTGTAGCAGTATGTTGTTGTAGTTATGCAAAAGTAAATCATGCTAACGGTCTACATATACAACTCTTAGTGAAGTGCATATTAACTGTTTTGCTATTAATATGATAAATAAGTAGTAACATAGATTTCCTTTTTGATATATGTTTATCTTATTAATTACCAAACATTTATCTGTTGCACATATCCTTCTTGAAACGGTATTGGTTTTTAAAAACCCATTTCATGCATTTTGTATTCTTTGCTCAACAAATTTACTGCTAAGTGTTAAATTTTATTTTCTCCATCAGTTTAACTTTTGTTTTCAGAGAGGAAATCGTTATCAGGTCAACACAAGAACTCCCATCTTTAGCTTCTAATCCAACAACAAGTGTTGACGTGGCTTCAACTTTAGCTCCAACAAATGCACAAGTATGTATGTGTTAGCACCTTTCTTTAGAATTTCGTAACCTGGTATAGATCTAAAGCACCAAAATGTATCTCATTTTATTTTTACTTATATTTATAATTTGTACTAATACTGCACACATAAATTTAACAGGGTAACGAGGAAGTTATTTTAGCAAACAATTTAGCTACTGGTACTGGTTCTCAAATTAATCCTGGAACAAGAAGAAAACCTCTTAGGAAAAGATCAAAAGTATGGGATCATTTCACTTCATTCACAGACGATGAAGGTAAATTTAAAGCTCTCTGTAGCTACTGCAAAAAAGAGTACTGTTCCGATACAAACAAAAATGGTACGTCAGCTTTAAAAACTGATAGGTCCGTTTGTAAGAATTTTGCTTGTAAAAAAGATGCAACATATGCATAAATAAAATTTACTGTGGGAGGAAGTGGTAGTGGTGGGGCATTAAAAACATGGAAATTTGATGTGAATGAGATTAGGAAAGCTATATCATATTATTTTATTTTAGACGAGCTTCCACTTAAATCAATTGAAGGTATTGGTTTTTAAAAATTTGTTATATGTCGCTTTTGGACCTTAGTTTCATCGACAATCGAGATTTACCATTCAAAGAGATTGCTATGAGATATTTCTTGAAGAAATAGCTAAATTAAAATCAATATTACATGACTTGTGTCAATCTATATTTCTTACCACTGATACATGGACTTTGATACAACATGTCAATTATATGTGCTTAAGTACTTACTAGATTGATGATAATTGGAAATAAAAAAATAGAGTTTTAACTAGTATCTAGTCATAGAGGTGAAGGCTTGAGTAAAGTTGTGGAAAATTGTTTAATGGATTGGGGTGTTGATAAAAATATTTACTATAACTATTGATAATGCTAGCTCAAACGATGTCATGATTGGTTACCAGAAACGTAGATTCAATAATTTGAAAGGAACCATTTCAGAAGGAAAATATATGCATATACGTTGTATTGCACATATTATAAATTTAATTGTGAATGTTGGGCTTAAAGAGGTTAGAGAATCTATATCGCGTATAAGAGCAGCAATCAGATACGTTAGACAGTCTCAGTATAGATTTGAGAAATTCAAACATTGTGTTTTGCTTGAAAAACTAGAATTTAAAAGTGGTTTGTGTTTAGATGTACCAACTAGATGGAATTCCACATATTTAATGCTTAATGTAGCACAACAATACGAACAAGCTTTTGAAAGGTTTGATATTGAGAATCGGTTTTATAGGAGTGAGTTAGAAAAAAGAGGAGGAGTACCTATAGAGTTTGATTGGGAAATTGCTCAAAAATTATGGGGATTCATATGTAGATTTTATGAACTTACATTACATGTATATGGCTCTTCATATATTACTAGTAATCTTCATTTGCATGAAACTAGTAAAGTACTTAAAAGTTAAAATAAGATGCAATTGAGTGATATTATTCAATTAAAAAACATGGAAACAAGAATGAAAGATAAATATGATAAGTACTGGGGCTGTTGGGAGAAAATGAATATATTAACCTACATAGCCATTGTGCTCGATCCTTGTTGGAAATTTGGTTTTATAGTGTTTTGTTCAGAAACATTTTATCCATCAACTTATCGTGAGAAGATACAAGTTATTAAAGATGTTGTTGTTCAACTATTCAGTGAGTATAAAATAAAATATCGAAGTATCAATCAAACTAGTAGGATAGAAAATATTGAAAATGATAATGATGTGCTAAATTTGAAAACTCTCTTTAAAATGCTAAAAGCATTGCATAACTTTGGAGTAAACATGCCAGAATTATAGAAATACCTCAATGAAGATATTGATTGTAACACCCCACCTCCATTAAGGTCACTCACAAAGGGAATGCATTAACTTTAGCGGGGGTCATAAGAGTTTAGAACAGATAAAATTACAAAACAGACAAATTTAAGTAGCGGAAAACAATTAGAACTTTTATTCCATAGTAGCATAATAGGATAAACTTTCATAATAGTTGTTTCAAACATCAACACCAAAACATCAAAACCCATTACATCAAATATCTGTCTTGTTTCTCAAAAGAAGCATAATACAAAATAACATAACATAATTCCCCAATTAAGCAGTAGCCAGCCATAGCAGTAAAGCAAAGAGTCCAAAGCAATACATCACTATCTTTGAGCTTGAAAAGAATCTGAACTAAGCGGTGGTATTCCCTCCCTGTGGACCTGGGGGGTGGGGGAGGGACGAAAGAAAGAAGGCGAAACAAAAACAGAGTCAGACATAAAGCCTAGTAAGTCCAGTGACTTTCAGCATGTAAACAGGTAAAGGTATCATGACATGAATAAACTGGATACAAGACAAAACCATGATAATAAACATCGCAAGATAACGAGACAAGCATAAGATAAGACTAGAACATGATAAGGTATCGTACTGATTCCTAATTTCTCTACACCACCTAACTAGTGTTCAACTAATGCCATTTGTTACAAAACAAGATAAGTGATCCCCATTTCCCGCATGATAGTTTTATAGCTACATATCTCATGATGAGGGTCCCACCTCATATTGACAGTTTACATGTCCCCACCATACCTATCTTTATTGATCGGCTCCTACTCATAACGTTCCGCATGTGTTTGTATCAACCCGGCCCCTACTTGTAGATACCTGTGCTGGTCCCATCATAGGGTGTATCATTTCCTAGGGTGGCAACCCGATACAGTTCTAGGGTGCACAGCTTTATACCTACTTGGTACTCAGTGTCTAAATTTTCCCATACCGGAGTTACGTGCATGCCCGTAATCCGTCGGAACCTGCACTGCCGTACCACCTGCCGCTATTTTGACCGCTTATAATCAGCCCAGTAATCGTGCCACACCCTGCCTAGCTCAGGGTCCCGTTGATACCAAATGTGGGTTACTACTGAAAAGGGTCCCGCTACAAGGGTTTTCCTAGGGTCTATTCATATACCCTCTGTAACACCCCGTAATTCTGTTAATATTAATATTCACAAATTAAAGAATAACTAATCTCAGACGTGAGAATTGTGGGAAACGGGTTGCTCCATTGTGTTCGTCTCGGAATTCTGGTTGAAATAGAGTCCGAGTTTGCGTGAATTGGACTTCGTATGAAGAAGTTATGGCCATCGGAAGTTTCAGAAAATTCAAAACAGCTCGCAGAAAATTTAAAATTCAAACAGAAAGTGCAGAATCGGGCTGGGCGGGAAAATTCCCGCCCAGGCAGGTCGACTGGGGAGTCGACACTAGTGTCGACTCCCCCCCCCCCCCCAGTCGACTACCATGTCAACTTCCCCCCCCCCCCCCAGTTCGACTATAGTGTCGACCTGGGTCCGGCGGCTAGGGTTTCCGACTGACCTGTTTTTAATTGAGTAATGACCCATTAGGGTTTCTGACCTAATCTGGTTGGCTGGGATTAGTTCTGAGTTGATCTGACGGTTTAAAATAAATCCTAACTCTATAAATACCTAAGTAGTCTCTCACCCTAATTCATAAGAAAAATAGAATAGTTACCGTCATACCGTCGCCATGGAAATCAGTGGAGCCGCCGCCAACTAAGAAGGAAGAAAAGCTAATTCAATTCTAATTCTAATCAACTCTAAAGCAAAGAAAGACTCTCTTTTCTTCTCTAAATTGTGAGTATGATAGTCTTAATAAGATTATTATCATTTTAATTAGGTTAAGTCATGAATGGATTATGAGTAGATGATGTGAATTGTCGTATATGTTATCATGTATGTTATTAATCCTATGCTATGTGGTGATGATATCCTATATGTTGTAAATCATTCTATGATGATGAAATGTATGTTGAAAGTTTCTAGGCTAGGTTGTGATGAATCATACATGTTAAAAAGCCATCTATGCTAGTTAGTTCATATTAATTAAATCATCATGTTTGGGCTATGTTGATCTATATGACAAGTTACATATGCAAGTTAGATTGATTAGAAAAGTTATAAACATATGCCATGACATCTATTATGACATCTAGGATTATGCTATTACATATGTGATACCCTATGCTAGTTCACACCATCATTATGTTTCCTAAAAACCCCATATGCAAGTTTATGTATAGATTTGGGCTATGATCATATCATGTAAATTGTGACATTTAACAAGTTGACACCTTTTGATCCTTAACATGCGTAGTTTATGCAAGTTTCACCCCTATTATGATTAGATTTATTTTAATTGTCTATATATTGTGATAATTTATCTTCTTGCTATGCGTTAGACTATTCAAGACTAGCCTAAATTATGCGTTGAATAAGCGAACGTATAAACGTAGGGTAGGGGTAATATTAAGGATTTAATAATAAGATGTTGGGGTGCAATTGATATGATTTTTCATACCATGAGTGGATGACCATAATTGAGTCAATTATGGACATCAATAAAAGTGGACTTAATTAATAATTTGGATAGGGAATTACTAAAACTGGGGTAAAAGATTATAAGTGATAATCAATGCTTAGGACACGAGGTTGGACTCGTTTGTGACGTAAACCTGCCCGGACCCGCCCGGCAAATCCAGTGGTCACAAATGTCAGCCCAATGTGAGAGGTCCTAGGCCTAAACTAAAGCATAACAATTGTAAAGACACGAGGTTAGACTCTTTTATGGTGTAAGACTGCCCGGACCCGCCCGGCAAATCCAACTGCCATAAATGCCAGTCTAATGTGAGAGGTCTTTATGAGGTTATGGCCCGAATGAATTAAGAAATACTTAACCAAATAAACATGTAAAGTGGGACATGAGGGTTAAGTAGGTGCCTTGGGTGGCATAAGGAATCTAGTGGGTGCCCTTAGTGGCATGAGAAATACGATTAGTAAGACTTAACCAAACACACATGTAAATGAACATGACTAAGAGGGTTAAGTGGGATATACTATTGTTGACAAGCTTAGGTGGGTAGCTTGTGGGGGGCCATTTCAACCAGTAACCCAAACGTATCTTTGTGGGCTCAACCCAAGTCGAGGACGGGACACGCATACTGGGCTTGACTATAAGAGGCCAAAACGGGGAGCGGTGGCAACGCAAGTCCAACTGGTTTCATATGCGTGTGTGGACCCGGGCTGGTAGGTAAGACGTTGTCGCATCATGTAGGTAAAAGCCGGGCATTCTCAGTTGTATCGGGTTGCCACTTTAGGGGAGTGATACACCCCACTGTGGGGCCAGCACGGGTATCCACGAGTAGGGAGCCGATCGAAAGTGGGTAGTGGGGTACACCTAGTGGAGGTAGGGGCAGACGATACCTATGTAGTCAGCTAGGGGTTCGCAAGGCTATAGTTTCTGTGTGAAGCAAGTGGGATCAACCTTTAGGGTGACTGGTGCGGTGCAGTGTAGTAATGTGCGGTGCAGTGTAGTAATTATTCGATAGTAATTAGGTATGCCTTTAACGTTATCCTTCATGTTATCTTTATCTGTTCATTCCATACCTAATAGTTCATAGACATTTACTTGTCTTCCAGCTTATGTCTTAGTCAAGTTATTTTGATAATAGTATTGTTAGAATTGTCATACTCGCTAGACTTTATGTCTGACCCCCTCCATTTCTATCCTTTTTCCCCCTCCAGGTCCTCAGGTTGGGCCCAGCTCTAGTGGAGTTTGATTGGATTGCTTCATCTCTTTGGAAAGCTAGGACCCTTGAAGTAAGGTCCAGCTTGTTATCTTCTTTAATGGCTATTTGTGTAATGGGATTATGTATCTTGTTTTATGAAGATGGATATTGTACTTGACTCTGATTTATGGTTTTGTGATGTAACAAACATGTTTAATTTCCGCTGCAATAAAATGAAGTTTTAGATTTTTCAAGTACCACTTATTATTTGTCTTGTTGTAATTTTTCTGTTCTATACTCACTTAAAACCTCCATGGAAGTTAATGCATTCCCTTTGTGAGTGACATTAATGGACGTGGGGTGTTACACGTGGTATCAGAGCTTAAGGTTACCAGAACAGATAAATTTTTTAGAAAAACCATTTTTCTAAAGTATTTTTGGAAGAAATGTTTTCATAAACATGTTTTAATGAGAAATTTAAAGAGGAAGTTTTTATGAAAAACATAATCCCCAAATAGCCATATATCTTTACCTTTCGAATTCTCCATTTTGAATCTTTCCTTTTTCGTTTCAACATGGCTGAAGATCTTAACCTACCTGACGGTGTAGCGATACCAGGATGGTATAGGAGGTTGTTAGAGGCTAGGACCGCTGCGGGTCCAGCCAATGTTCCTCCACCACCAGTTGCACCCGTTCCTCCTCCTCCTCCTTGCGTAGATACTTTTGCGAAGACGTGCAAGGAATTTAAAGCTATGGGTGGAAAACCCTTTCAAGGGTCGGAAACGTTTGTGGAAGCTAGAGATTGGCTTAAGGAGGTGGAAGAATTGCTAGAAATCTTTGAAGTGGAAGAAGGGAGGAGAGTTAGATTAGCAGCTTGGCTAATGAAGGGAGACGCCTCGTTTTGGTGGGAGGTCACTAATGGGGAGCGTCCTGTTGACTCTTGGGCGGATTTTAGACGTAGGTTCGAGGCGAAGTTTCTCTCTAGGGCGGAAGAAAATCTATATGTGGAAAGGTTATTGACATTGAAGCAAGGAAGCTCATCAGTGAAAGAATATGTCAACAAATTTAATCAGCTAGCAAGGTTTGGTTTGGACTTAGTGAACACGCCGGAGAAGAAGGCTCAAAGGTTCGTGAATGGCTTGAATGAACCGTTGCAAGGGTTGGCCATGACCCACATCCCTATGGGGGCCACCTTTGAGAAGCTAGTAGAAATGGCGCTCATGCACGAGGGGAAAAGTGCTAAAGCTGATAAGGCACCCGAGAAGAAAGGGGATCAGAAGAAACCCCAACAGCAAAATAAGAAAGGTGGTAAAGACAATAATGGCAAGGGAAAGAAGAAATGTTTTAACTGTGGGACCCCAGGCCATCTCAGCAAGGACTGCCGAAAGAAAAAGAAGACTGGCTGTTTTCATTGTGGCGATGCGGGACATTTAGTGAAGGACTGCCCAAGGAAGGGGCAGAGGGCAGGGGCTACCTCGGGAGGACAGGTGCAGGCTCTTATAGCACCAGGGCAGGCAAGGGGACAAGTTCAGGCTCTCGCGGTTCCACCGCTGCAAGAACGAGGTAGAACCATTTCTGTTGAAAGCTTAGTTTTTCTGTTTGATCATCCTGTCCGTACCTTATTTTATTCGGGCGCATCGCATTCGTTTATCTCTACATCATTAGTTGAATCACTGCACTTAAACACCAGTTTAGTAGAGGATCCCTTAGTTGTTTCGAATCCAATTGGGGGCTCGGCTCATTTGTACATGATGTGTTTGGAGTTGAAAATTTCTATACTTAGCGTTGAGTTTCGATGCGATGCTTATGTGGTGGGCTTCACGGGCTATGGGCTAATTTTAGGAATGGATTGGTTATCCAGAAATGGGGCCGTTCTTGATTGTGAAAGGAGAGTAGTTAGGCTCGTGACTCGCCTTGGCAACACTCTCGAAATCTTTTGTAATCCAAATTCCGTTATGCTAAGTTATTTAGAATCGCTTGACGCGTCTGAGGAAAATCTACGATCTGTTAGAGTGGTCCGAGAGTATTCGGATATGTTTGAGGAGGTGAAGGGCTTACCTCCAAAGCGGGAGATAGATTTTCGAATATATCTTGTGGATAATGCGAAACCAGTATCTTTGCCAGTACGCCACATGGCTCCTCGTGAAAGGAGGGAACTCGATAAGCAAGTGAAGGAGTTACTTGAGAAGGGGTTCATAAGACGAAGTATATCGGAGTGGGGTGCTCCAGTAGTATTTGCCACGAAGGCGGATGGGTCCCTTAGACTTTGTGTGGACTATAGAGAACATAATAAACTTACTAAGAAGAACAAACACCCACTGCCGAGGATTGACGATCTCTTCGAACAGTTAGTTGGCGCCTCAGTGTTTTCGCAGTTGGACTTAGCCATAGGTTTCCATCAGTTGAGAGTGGCTGAGGATAGCATAGACAAGACTGCCTTTAGGACTCCGGACGGTTTCTATGAATGGCTAGTGATGCTCTTCAGTTTGACAAACGCCCCCGCATACTTTGTTGATCTGATGAGTAGGGTGTTTAGGGAGCACCTTAACAAATTCGTGGTAGTCTTTGTAGACGACATCTTGATCTTTTCTAAGGATGAAGAAGAGCATGCCCTACATCTTAGGGAAGTATTGGAGACCCTACGAGCGCACAGCCTTAAAGCAAAATTTTCTAAGTTTCACTTCTGGAGGAAGGAAGTACGATTCTTAGGGCACGTGGTCTCCAAGGAAGGGATAGCTGTGGATCCCGCGAAGGTGGTGGCCATCCAAGATTGGAAGGTTCCTAAAAATGCTACCGAAGTGAGAAGTTTCTTAGGGTTGGCTGGCTACTATAGGAAGTTTATTAAAGACTTCGCAAAGATATCAGCTCCATTAACACGCTTGACGAAGAAGAACCTAGTTTTCACATGGGACGTAGATTGTGATGATGCGTTCCAACGTTTGAAGAGAACTTTGACCTCAGCCCCAGTCTTAGTACTGCCAGACGGGAGTAAGCCATTTACTGTTTATACTGACGCTTGTGGGACGGGACTAGGCGTAGTCTTAATGCAAGAGGGTAGGGTAATAGCCTATGGTGGAAGGCAGTTGAGAGCGCATGAGAAGAATTACCCCACGCACGACCTAGAGTTGGCCGCTATTGTTTTCGCGCTTAAGTCTTGGCGTCATTATCTTCTTGGCGAGAGATTCGAATTATTCACTGACCACAAATCTTTAAAATACTTGTTCTCTCAGAAGGACTTGAACTTAAGGCAGCAAAGGTGGATGGAGTTCTTAGCATCCTACGACTTCGAAATAGCCTATACCCCTGGCAAGGGTAATGTGGTGGCAGACGCCTTAAGTAGAAAAAGATTACCAGTAAGTCCTTTGTTTGTTGAGCGGCAAAGTTTAGAATTCATTTCGATGTTTGACTTTAGACCTTCCGTTGACTTTGTACCCGGTCTGCTAGCATCCTTGGAGGTCAGACCTACGCTATTTGGACGGATTGGCGAGGCACAGCGAGACGACCCACAGTTGGTTGAGTTAGTAAAAAAGCTCAAAGGAGGGGAGTCATCAAGCCATCTCCGTAGGTATACCCTAGATGATAAGGGTTGGTTACGTAGGGACGGTAGACTTTGTGTACCAAAAGACGATGACCTAAGGAAGATTATTCTTGACGATGCACATCGTTCGAAGATGACCATTCATCTCGGCAGGGACAAGATGTACAAAGACATGAAGCGAGTTTTCTTTTGGGTCGGTATGAAGAGGGACGTGGCCGAGTATGTCGTTAGATGCTTGGTGTGCCAACATGTAAAAGCGGAGCAAAAGAAACCCGGTGGGTTACTTCACCCATTGGAGGTTCCACTATGGAAGTGGGAAAGCGTCTCGATGGACTTTATTGACGGATTACCGAGATCGAGGAAGGGTAATACAGGGATTTGGGTTATAGTAGATAGACTTACTAAGAGCGCCCATTTCATTCCCGTGAAGAGTAAGAGGACTGCTCCATGGTTAGCTTCTGTATACGTCCCAGAGATAGTTCGTTTGCACGGTGTTCCTTCTAGCATAGTGAGCGACCGCGATCCTATTTTCACTAGCGAATTTTGGAAAAGCTTACAAGAGGCGATAGGGACTCAGTTATGTTTGAGCACCACATATCATCCTCAGACGGACGACCAGACCGAGAGGGTGAATCACATCCTAGAGGAACTTTTGAGGCTATGTATCCTAGACTTTGGGAGTACATGGGAAGAGCATCTTCCGTTAGTGGAGTTCGCATATAATAACAGCTTTCAGTCTAGCATTGGCATGGCACCTTTCGAAGCTCTTTATGGACGACCTTGTCGTTCACCTACATGTTGGTGGGAATCTACGGATAAGATCTTACTTGGGCCCGATATGATTAGAGAGACTTCGGAGAAGATCGACTTGATTCGAATGAGGATGAAAGCAGCGCAAGATAGGCAGAAATCATATGCGGATAAGAGGAGGACGGATCTTGAATTTGAGGTCAGGGGACATGGTCTTTATTAAAGTGTCTCCATTACGGAACGTTGTTCGCTTTGGGTCCGTTGGGTAGTTAGCACCAAGGTCTGTAGGGCTGTTTCCTATTAAGGAGAAGATTGGACAAATGGCGTATAGAGTGGAGTTGCCGGAGAGACTTAGTGGTGTACACGACGTATTCCATGTATCACATTTGAGGAAGTGCTTGAACGAGACCGCGGAGGTGGTAGAGCCGAGTTTGCTTAGAGAGGTGGAGATAGAGCGTGATGCGACGATTCGACGAGCTCCTACATGCATTCTTGGGTTGGAGATTAAGAAGCTGAGAAATCGAGAGGTCAGGCTAGTCAAAGTACAATGGGGAGATGATGCGTTCACGATACCCTTTTCTTTTCGAGGGTATGTCCTTTAATTTCTCCTTTGTCGCTTATCTTGTACTTATCTTACCTTTAGCGTATCCTCTCGCTAGTATCTTTGACCTTTAGTTAGGATAATCCTATGGTTGAAACATGTTTTTGAGACATGTTATGTATGATGGATGCAAAGTGGATGCAAGTGGTTGCTAGTGGTTGCTCGTGGACGCATATACAAACACTATCAGGCACAAGATCGGCTCGGTCACTTCATACTGCATATTGCATATAAATGGCTGTATTTAGTAAAATGGATGTATGATGATTGTTTAATCATATGGATGCTGCATTCAGATGATGATTGTGCACGCATATAGAGATAATATGTAGCATTAAGGAACTTTTGCACACATAATGGATGCATGGCACTATCATGGTTTGCATTAAGGAGGTCAACTGAATCAGTGGACCGCCTGATTTTGCATTAGATAGGGACATATACACACACTGTGCATTTAAACATGAAAGCATTAGAAGTCTATAAGGACAATGGACGCCTGTGTTGGATGATTGAGTAGATGGTTGTTTGGATGTTAGGATATACATTCTTCTTGACTTGAAGATTTCGGGGATGAAATCCTTTAAGGAGGGGAGAATGTAACACCCCGTAATTCTGTTAATATTAATATTCACAAATTAAAGATTAACTAATCTCAGACATGAGAATTGTGGGAAACGGGTTGCGCCATTGTGTTCATCTCGGAATAATGTTTGAAATAGAGTCCGAGTATGCATGAATTGGACTTCGTATGAAGAAGTTATGGCCATCGGAAGTTTCAGAAAATTCAAAACAGCTCGCAGAAAATTTAAAATTCAAACAGAAAGTGCAGAAGCGGGCTAGGCGGGAAAATTCCCGCCCAGGCAGGTCGACTGGGGAGTCGGCACTAGTGTCGACTTCCCCCCCCCCCAGTCGACTACCATGTCGACTTCCCCCCCCCAGGTCGACTATAGTGTCGACCTAGGTGTCGACCTGGGTCTGGCGGCTAGGGTTTCTGACCGACCTGTTTTTAATTGAGTAATGACCCATTAGGGTTTCTGACCTAATCTGGTTGGCTGGGATTAGTTCTGAGTTGATCTGACGGTTTAAAATAAATCCTAACTCTATAAATACCTAGGTAGTCTCTCACCCTAATTCACAAGAAAAATAGAATAGTTACTGTCATACCGTCGCCATGGAAATCAGTGGAGCCGCCGCCAACTAAGAAGGAAGAAAAGCTAATTCAATTCTAATTCTAATCAACTCTAAAGCAAAGAAAGACTCTCTTTTCTTCTCTAAATTGTGAGTATGATAGTCTTAACAAGATTATTATCATTTTAATTAGGTTAAGTCATGAATGGATTATGAGTAGATGATGTGAATTGTCGTATATGTTATCATGTATGTTATTAATCCTATGCTATGTGGTGATGATATCCTATATGTTGTAAATCATGCTATAATGATGAAATGTATGTTGAAAGTTTCTAGGCTAGGTTGTGATGAATCATACATGTGAAAAAGCCATCTATGCTAGTTAGTTCATATTAATTAAATCATCATGTTTGGGCTATGTTGATCTATATGACAAGTTACATATGCAAGTTAGATTGATTAGAAAAGTTATAAACATATGCCATGACATCTATTATGACATCTAGGATTATGCTATTACATATGTGATACCCTATGCTAGTTCACACCATCATTATGTTGCCTAAAAACCCCATATGCAAGTTTATGTATAGATTTGGGCTATGATCATATCATGTAAATTGTGACATTTAACAAGTTGACACCTTTTGATCCTTAACATGCGTAGTTTATGCAAGTTTCACCCCTATTATGATTAGATTTATTTTAATTGTCTATATGTTGTGATAATTTATCTTTGTGCTTTGTGTTAGACTATTCAAGTCTAGCCTATATTATGCGTTGAATAAGCGAACGTATAAACGTAGGGTAGGGGTAATATTAAGGATTTAATAATAAGATGTTGGGGTGCAGTTGATATGATTTTGCATACCATGAGTGGATGACCATAATTGAGTCAATTATGGACATCAATAAAAGTGGACTTAATTAATAATTTGGATAGGGAATTAATAAAACTGGGGTAAAAGATTATAAGTGATAATCAATGCTTAGGACACGAGGTTGGACTCATTTGTGACGTAAACCTGCCCGGACCCGCCCGGCAAATCCAGTTGTCACAAATGTCAGCCCAATGTGAGAGGTTCTAGGCCTAAAATAAAGCATAACAGTTGTAAAGACACGAGGTTAGACTCTTTTATGGTGTAAGACTGCCAGAACCCGCCCGGCAAATCCAGCTTCCATAAATGCCAGTCTAATGCGAGAGGTCTTTATGAGGTTATGGCCTGAATGAATTAAGAAATACTTAACCAAATAAACATGTAAAGTGGGACATGGGGGTTAAGTAGGTGCCTTGGGTGGCATGAGGAATCTAGTGGGTGCCCTTAGTGGCATGAGAAATACGATTAGTAAGACTTAACCAAACACACATGTAAATGAACATGACTAAGAGGGTTAAGTGGGATATACTATTATTGACAAGCTTAGGTGGGTAGCTTGTGGGGGCTCATTTCAAACAGTAAGCCAAACGTATCTTTTTGGGCTTCACCCAAGTCGAGGACGGGACATGCATACTGGGCTTGATTATAAGAGGCCAAAACGGGGAGCGGTGGCAATGCAAGTCCAACGGGTTTCATATGCGTGTGTGGACCCGGGCTGGTAGGTAAGACGTTGTTGCATCGTGTAGGTATAAGCCGTGCATTCTCAGTTGTATCGGGTTGCCACTTTAGGGGAGTGATAAACCCCACTGTGGGGCCAGCACGGGTATCTACGAGTAGGGAGCCGATCGAAAGTGGGTAATGGGGTACACCTAGTGGAGGTAGGGGCAGACGGCACCTATGTAGTCAGCTAGGGGTACGCAAGGCTATAGTTTCTGTGTGAAGCAAGTGGGATCAACCTTTAGGATGACTGGTGCGGTGCAGTGTAGTAATGTGCGGTGCAGTGTAGTAATTATTCGATAGTAATTAGGTATGCCTTTAACGTTATCCTTCATGTTATCTTTATCTGTTCATTCCATACCTAATAGTTCATAGACATTTACTTGTCTTCCAGCTTATGTCTTAGTCTAGTTATTTTGATAATAGTATTGTTAGAATTGTCATACTCGCCAGACTTTATGTCTGACCCCCTCCATTTCTATCCTTTTTTCCCCTCCAGGTCCTCAGGTTGGGCCCAGCTCTAGTGGAGTTTGATTGGATTGCTTCATCTCTTTGGAAAGCTTGGACCCTTGAAGTAAAGTCCAGCTTGTTATCTTCTTTAATGGCTATTTGTGCAATGGGATTATGTATTTTGTTTTATGAAGATGGATATTGTACTTGACTCTGATTTATGGTTTTGTGATGTAACAAACATGTTTAATTTCCGCTGCAATAAAATGAAGTTTTAGATTTTTCAAGTACCACTTATTATCTGTCTTGTTGTAATTTTTCTGTTCTATATTCACTTAAAACCTCCGTGGATGTTAATGCATTCCCTTTGTGAGTGACATTAATGGACTTGGGGTGTTACACCCCCCATATTGGTTAAGTGTCATCAATCAATCCATTCAAGTTTACTTAACCCACCCATTCATCATGTTATATTGGTTAAGTGTCATTAATCCAGTCGAGTTACTTAGCCCACCCACTTGTCATGTCATATTGGTTAAGTGTTGCATGTTGACTTAACCCTACCATACTTAACATGTTTGTTTAGCATTAATTATTTATTAATGCATCAACCTCTCACATTGGACTTATTTGCGGTAGCTGGATTGTGCCGGGCGGTTCTGAGCAGTCTTACACCGCAAACCCATTCCAACCTCGGGTTCAAGCATTCTATGCGCTAACCTCTCACATTAGACTTGTTGTTTGCAGTTGTTGGATGTGTCGGGTGGTTCTGGGCAGTCTTACACCCATTCTAACCTCGTGTTAGGCATTATTACCCATCTAATCTTCGCCTTTGACCTCTCACTTTAGATTGTTGTTGTTGCGATTGCTGGATGTGCCGGGCGGTTCCGGGCAGCCTAACACCACAACTCAAATCTAACCTCATGTCTTAGGCGGCCATTAGATTTAATTAAATTATATACTTGCCAATTATGTCCAAGTTCCAATTTTTACATGCCAATTATCATATGCCCAATTATTGATTTACATGCCAATTTACATATGCCCATACATGCCAATTTACAAATGCCCAAATATTGATTTACATGCCAATTTACATATGCCCATATATTGATTTACATGCCAATTTACATATGCCCAATTATTGATTTACATGCCAATTTACATATGCCCAATTATTAATATTCATGCCAATTTACCCAAACTTGCAATAATAATAACAATACCCCATATCCATCACAAATTATGCCCAATAATTCCACCAAACATGTTATGCCCATAAATTCACCCAAGTAGGCAATACCCAATATTCCCCGTATTCCAAACGTTCGTATTTTGCGATTTCAACCTAGGTTCGAAGTTAACCCAGGTTCAATAAAAGAAAATAAATAGGGGGAGATAGAAGTTGCATAAAATATGAACAGAGAGAAAATAGGCATGTAAATATCATCACAGGCATGAAGGCTAAGACTTGATAAGAACATCATCAGGAACATGAAAACTTATTTACAACAAGATAAACTGATGATAATAGCATCGTGCAGCTTAGAATCAGGCATAGTTTCAGTTTCATCTTATTACATGTCAAGACTAGATTTAGGTGTTCAAATCTAAAAATAACTGAACTTACAACGTTTGGATTAGAAAAGATAATTAAATCGCTTGTTGTTGAAGAACTCTAACTTGATATTGATTAATCCTCTAGTTTGATGAAGAACTTTTTGATTTTATTTAGGTTTTAGTGGCGGCTAGGTTTAGATAAGAGTTTGGCGGCATGGAGGCGTCATGAGAGTGAATAATAGAATTAGGGTTTAGGTTTGGATATGTATTTATAGCTGTGTTAGGCAAACCATGGCCTTTAGATTAGCATAGGAGTCATCAGAACCATCTAAACTAAAGAGACATGTCACCCAGCCAACCACAGCGCGACACATAAGCCCTAAAACACAAAATTTCATCATAGACCATTCTAGGCCGACGGGGTCGATTCCAAACACCCTGAGTTGACCCTGGGGTCGACCCAGCGGCCCTCAGGTCGACCCATAAAATAAGTCGGTTTGGCGTTTTGCCTTCCCGCTTCCGCTATTCTGAATTTTTTTCTTGAATTTTAGGTTGATTTTTATTTTATTAATTTATATATACATATGTTTCCCTTATATGTATACAAACTTCCAAGGTCCATAACTTTCTCATACATTATCCGTTTAATGCAAACTTTGGGTCCACCTTGACCAGAATTTTGAGACGAACGCAGTGGTATAGTCTGTTTTACTTAATTCTCACTTTTAAAGTCAAGTATTCTTATAATTCGTCTATTAATATTCATAGAAAAATATGGGGTGTTACATTCTCTCCTCCTTAAAGAATTTCGCCCCCGAAATCTCTAAGTTAAGAAGAATGCATCCTACCATCCAACATCCATCTACTCAACCATCATTCACAAGCATCCATTGTCCTTAAAAAAAGATTTTTAATGCTATATGAACATATGCAAAAGTGTGCATGTATATGTTCCTTATCTAATGCAAAATCAGGCGGTCTACTGATTTAATTGACCTCCTTAATTCGAATTATGTTAGTGCCATGAGTCCAATTATGTATGCAATTATTCCAAATGTACTTCATAACCTCTACATGAGTGCACAATCATTCATCCATATGCAACATTCATATGATAACACGGCCAATTTCAATCTCATCCATAACCAAACACACACACACACATATATATATATATATATGCATATGCAATGTGAAAGTGACTTGAGCCAATCTAGTGCCTAAGGTGTGTGTAAATGCATCCATGAGCAACCACTAGCATCCACTTGCATCCACCAAACATAACATGTCTCAAACACATGTTTACAATCATAGGATATTCCTAGCTAAAGGTCAATGATATAATCAAGAGGACGTCATAAACGATAGAACAAGTATAAACAAAGCGGTAGAAAAAGGGGAAATTAAGAACATACCCTCAAAGAGAAAAGGATACAATGTACGCATCTTAGCTTCTGTCTCCCAAGTAGCATCTCCTTCATCACTTTCCCATTGTACTTTCACTAGCTTGAATTCTTTGTTGCGTAACCTCTTGACCTCCGATCCAAGGATGCACGTAGGGGCCCGTCTAATCGTGGCATCTCGCTCCACTTCAACTTCCTCATGTATGCTCGGCTCCACCACTTCCACGGTGTCATGTAAGCACTTCCTCAAATGTGATACGTGAAACACATTATGTACACCACTAAGCTTCTCGGGCAACTCTACTCAATAGGCCATCTGTCCAACTCTCTCTGTAATAGGAAACGGTCCCACGAATCTCGGTGCTAGCTTCCGTACCGGCCCAAAGCGAACAACATTCCTTAACGGTGATACTTTGACAAAGACCATGTCTCCAACCCTGAACTCAAGGTTGGTCCTTCTCCTATCAGCATACGACTTTTTCCTATCTTGCGCGGTCTTCATATGTCTTCGAATTAGATCCACTTTCTCCGAAGTCTCTCTAATCATATCTGGCCCAAGTACTAGCTTATCTGTGGATTCCCACCAACAAGTTGGTGATCTACATGGTCGTCCATACAAAGCTTCAAAAGGTGCCATGCCAATGCTAGAATGATAGTTGTTATTATACGCAAACTCTACTAGTGGAAGGTGGTCCTCCTATGTCCCGCCAAAGTCCAAGATACAAAGCCTAAAAAGGTCTTCTAGAATCCGATTCACCCTCTCGGTTTGGCCGTTCGTCTGAGGATGATACGCCGTGCTCAAGCATAACTGAGTCCCTTTGGCTTCTTGCAAACTTTTCCAAAAGCCACTAGTAAAGATAGGATCACGATCGCTTATTATGCTAGAAGATACCCCATGCAAACGAACTATCTCCTAACATAAATAGGTGATAACGATGATGCAGTCCTCTTTCTCTTGATAGGAATGAAGTGAGCACTCTTCGTAAGTCTGTCCACTATCACCCAAATAATCGTATTGCCTCTTCTAGACCTGGGAAACCCATCTATAAAGTCCATCGAGATACTCTCCCATTTCCATTGCGGAACCTCTAAAGGATGAAGCAGTCCACCGGGCTTTTTATGCTCAGCCTTGACTTGCTGACATACCAAGCATTTAGAAACGAACTCAGTTAGGTCCTTCTTCATTCCAGCCCAAAAGAAAACTAACTTCATGTCTTTGTACATCTTGTCACCACCGGGATGTATGGTCATCTTAGAATGATAGGCTTCCTCAAGAACTGTTTCCTCAAGTTCTCGTCTTGTGGTACACAAAGTCTCCTATCCCTATGTAACCAACCCTTGTCATCTAGGGTATACCTACCAAGATGGTTCGAAGACTCCCCTCCTATGACCTTTTCTACTAGCTCAAGCAACTGTGGGTCATCTCGCTGGGCCTCTCCAATCTATCCCAAAAGCATAGGTCCCACCTCTAAGGATGCTAACAAACCGATCACATAATCGACAGAGGGTCTAAAGTCAAAGGCTGCTACGTACTCTAAGCTCTGCCTCTCCACAAACATAGGACTCAAAGTCAACTTCTTCCTACTCAAGGCGTCAGCTACAACATTACCCTTGCCAGGGGTATATGCGATCTCAAAATCGTAGGATGCTAAGAACTCCATCCACCTTTGTTGCCTCAAGTTAAGATATTTCTGCGAGAAAAGGTACTTCAACGATTTATGGTTAGTATACAATTCAAACTTCTCACCTAGGAGATAATGGCACCAAGACTTAAGAACAAAAACGATGGCAGCTAACTCTAGATCGTGTGTTGGGTAGTTTTTCTCATGTACTTTCAACTATCTTCCACCATAAGCTACTACCTTCCCTTCTTGCATCAAGACAGCGCCTAGTCCCGTACCGCATGCATCCGTGTAAACTGTAAACATTTTACTCCCGTCTGGCAATGTTAACACTGGGCTGTTGTAAGAGCCCTTTTCAATCGTTGGAAAGCAATGTCACAATCAATGTCCCAAGCAAAGGCTAGATTCTTCTTCGTTGGTCTAGTAAGTGGGACTGATATCTTCGCAAAGTCCCTAATGAACTTCCTATAATAGCCCGCTAATCCAAGAAAGCTTCGCACCTCTGTTGCATTCTTTGGGATCTTCCAATCTTGTACCGCAACTACTTTTGCGGGGTCTACAGCTATCCCGTCTTTGGACACCACATGTCCTAGAAACCTTACTTCTTCCCTCCAAAAGTGACATTTGGAGAACTTCGCTTTAAGCTGATGTGCTCGAAGGGTATCCATGACTGCTCTCAAATGCAAAGTATGTTCTTCCTCGTTCTTTGATAAAATCAAGATGTCGTCCACGAAGACTACCACAAACTTATTAAGGAACTCCCTAAACACCCTACTCATCAAGTCAACAAAATAGGCGGGTGCATTCGCCAAACCGAAAGGCATGACGAGCCATTCAAAGAAACCGTCTGGGGTCATAAAACCAGTCTTGTCTATACTGTCTTCAGCCACTCTTAGCTGATGAAAACCCGTAGCCAAATCTGGTTGTGAGAAAACGGACGCATCTACAAGCTGGTCAAACAAATCATCTATTCATGGAAGTGGGTGCCTATTTTTCTTAGTCAGCTTGTTTAACTCCCAATAATCCATACATAAGCAAAGCGAACCATCCGCCTTAGTGGCGAATACTACTAGAGCACCCCATTCAGAAATACTTCGCCTAATAAACCCCTTCTCAAGCAACTCTTTAACTTGTTTACTAAGCTCCTTCCTTTCCCTAGGAGCCATGTGTCGTACGGGTAAAGCAACTGATTTGGCATTATCAACCAAGTATATGCGGAAATCTATTTCACGTTTTGGGGGTAAACCTTTCATCTCATCAAAGACATCGAGATACTCACGGACTACTAGAACAGATTGCAAATTATCAACAGATGCATCAAGAGATTCTAGGTAACTAAGCATGACAGAACCCTTGGGGTTACACGAGATTTCGAGGGTATTACCAAGATGAGTCAAAAGTCTAACTACCCTCCTTTCACACTCGAGAATGGCACCATTCTGGATAACCAATCCATCCCTAGAATCAACCCATTGCCCATGAAACCAAGAACATATGCATTACATCGAAACTCAACACTAAGCATAGATATTCCCAAATCCAAGCAAATCATAGATAAATGAGCTGAACCCCCAATCAGATTTGAGACAACAATGGGATCCTCTACCATACATGTAATAAGGTGCAGATACTCTACTATAGAAGCAGATATAAAAGAATGCGATGCGCCAGAATAAAAAAGAGTGCGTACAAGTTGATCAACAAGAAAAACTAATCTTTCAATGGAAATATTTCCACCTTTCTCTTGAGTGGGTGCCATGAGAGCATGAACTTTCCCTCCAGAAGGTCCTGCCCTTTGCCCTTGCTTCTTTGGACAATCCTTAACCACATGTCCTGTCTCGCCACAATGGAAAC
This sequence comes from Allium sativum, assembly GCA_030737875.1. NCBI lineage: Eukaryota > Viridiplantae > Streptophyta > Magnoliopsida > Asparagales > Amaryllidaceae > Allium > Allium sativum. The sequence goes on along the minus strand of CM060922.1, from coordinate 732,984,930 downwards.
AACCACTCGTCTTCCTCTTCTTCTTTCTACAGTCTTTAGCGATGTGGCCAATGATACCACAATAGTTACACTTCCTCTTGTCGCGTGGCTTGTTGTTCTTTCCACCCTTCTTATTGTCCACCTTCTTGTTTCGAGGTTCATCCTTCTTCACTTCTTTCTTTCCACCCTTGTCTTCTTCATGTAATAGCACCATGTCGACCAATCTCTCAAAAGTTGCGCTCATTGGAATATGGGACATAGCTAGACCATGCAATGGTTAATTCAAGCCTCTAGCAAAACGTAAAGCTTTCTTGTGAGGTGTATCTACACTCCAACCCAAATCTTGCAAGCAAATTGAATTTGTTGATGTATTCCTTGACTTACATACTCCCTTGTTTGAGTGCTAGAAACTTCTCCATCTGTAGGCTTTGTTCAGCTGGCGAGAAGAACTTCATCTCAAACCTCCGCCTAAAGTCCACCCAAGTCTCAATTGGTTGCTCAGCACTAGTAACTTCCCACCAGTAAGAGGCTTCTTCCTTCATTAGCCAAGCGGCCAATTGTATCTTCCTCCTATCATCCACTTCAAAGATAGAAAACAACTCTTCTGTTTCCTTGAGCCAGTTCCGTGCGTCAATAAATGTCTCAGTCCCTTTAAAGATCTTTCCGCCCATAGCACGGAAGTCCTTACAAATCTTAGCAAAAGCATCTATGCGAGGAGAGACAGTAGCTGGGGAAGGAGGAGGAGGAACATTGGCTAGGCCTGCGGTAGTGGCCCTAGCTTCTAGGTATCGTATGAACCAAGCGGGTATTGGAACACCCTCAGGTATCTCGGGTTCCCCAGACATGCTGAAAAGAAAAAGGAAAGGATTCAAAATAAAGAAAAGAAGGATAGTGCATATGGCTTTGGGGAATATGCCTTTTTAAAATAACAATACTTTTCCTTGAAAATGCTTCTTTAAATCATGGTTTTGAAAATATTTTCTTTAAAATATGCATTTGAAAATAGTTTTCAAAATCTTTTATCCGTTCTGGTAACCTTTAGCTCTGATACCACGTGTAACACCTCACCTCCAATAAGGTCACTCACAAAGGGAATGCATTAACTTCAGTGGGGGTTATGAGAGTATAGAACAGATAAAATTACAAAACAGACAAATTTAAGCAGCGGAAAACAATTAGAACTTTTATTCCATAGTAGCATAATAGGATAAACTTTCACAAGGGTTGTTTCAAACATCAACACCAAAACATCAAAACTCATTACATAAAATATCTGTCTTGTTTCTCAAAAGAAGCATAATACAAAATAACATAACATAATTCCCCAATTAAGCAGTAGCCAGCCACAACAGTAAAGCAAAGAGTCCAAAGCAATACATCACAATCTTCGAGCTTGAAAAGAATCTGAACTAAGCGGTGGTATTCCCTCCCTGTGGACCTGGGGAGGAAACGAAAGAAAGAACGCGAAACAAAAATAGAGTCAGACATAAAGCCTGGTAAGTCCAGTGACTTTCAGCATGTAAACAGGTAAAGGTATCATGACATGAATAAACTGGATACAAGACATAACCATGATAATAAGCATCGCAAGATAACGAGAAAAGCATAAGATAAGACTAGAACATGATAAGGTATCATACTGATTTCTAATTTCTCTGCACCACCTAACTAATGTTCAACTAATGCCATTTGTTACAAAACAAGATAAGTGATCCCCATTTCCCACATGATAGTTTTATAGGTACATATCTCATGATGAGGGTCCCACCTCATATTGACAGTTTACCTGTCCCCACCATACCTATCTTAATTGATTGGCTCCTACTCATAGCGTTCCGCATGTGTTTGTATCAACCCGGCCTCTACTTGTAGATACCTGTGTTGGTCCCACCATAGGGTGTATCATTTCCTAGTGTGGCAACCCGATACAGTTCTAGAGTGCACAGCTTTATACCTACTTGGTACTCTGTGTCTAAATTTTCCCATGCCGGAATTACGTGCACGCCCGTAATCCGTCAGAACCTGCACTGCCGTACCACCTGCCGCTATTTTGACAGCTTATAATCAGCCTAGTAATCGTGCCCCACCCTGCCTAGCTCAGGGTCCCGTTGATACCTAATGTGGGTTACTGCTGAAAAGGGTCACGCTACTAGGGTTTTCCTAGGGTCTATTCGTATACCCCCCATATTGGTTAAGTGTCATCAATCAATCAATTCTAGTTTACTTAACCCACCCATTCATCATGTTATATTGGTTAAGTGTCATTAATCCAGTCGAGTTACTTAACCCACCCACTTGTCATGTCATATTGGTTAAGTGTTGCATGTTGACTTAACCCTACCATACTTAACATGTTTGTTTAGCATTAATTATTTATTAATGCATCAACCTCTCACATTGGACTTATTTGCGGTAGCTGGATTGTGCCGGGCGGTTCCGAGCAGCAAAATAAACCCACTCCAACCTCGGGTTCAAGCATTCAATGCGCTAACCTTTCACATTAGACTTGGTGTTTATGGTTGTTGGATGTGCCGGGCGGTTCCGGACAGTCTTACACCACAAACTCATTCTAATCACGTGTTAGGCATTATTATCCATCTAATCTTCGCCTTGGACCTCTCACATTAGATGTTGTCGTTGCAGTTGCTGGATGTGCCGGGCGGTTCCGGGGAGCCTTACACCACAACTCAAATCTAACCTTATGTCTTAGGCTGCCATTAGATTTAATTAAATTATATGCTTGCCAATTATGTCCAAGTTCCAATTTTTACATGTCAATTATCATATGCCCAATTATTGATTTACATGCCAATTTACATATGCCCAATTATTGATTTACATGCCAATTTACCCAAACTTGCCATTATAATAATAATACCCCATATCCATCACAAATTATGTCCAATAATTCCACCAAACATGTTATGCCTGTAAATACACCCATTATTGATTTACATGCCAATTTACATATGCCCAATTATTGATTTGCATGCCAATTTACCCAAACTTGCCATTATAATAATAATACCCCATATCCATCACAAATTATGCCCAATAATTCCACCAAACATGTTATGCCTGTAAATACACCTAAATAGGCAATACCCAATATTTCCCGTATTCCAAACGTTCGTATTTTGCGATTTCAGCCTAGGTTCGAAGTTAACCCAGGTTCAATAAAAGAAAATAAATAGGGGGAGATAGAAGTTGCATAAAATAAGAACAGAGAGAAAATAGGCATGAAAATATCATCAAGGCATGAAGGCTAAGACTTGATAAGAACATCATCAGAAACATGAAAAACTGATGTACAACAAGATAAACTGATGATAATAGCAGCATGAGAATAAGAATAGAAGCAAAATAACAACTTAGAATCAGGCATAGTCTCAATTTCATCTTATTACATGTCAAGACTAGATTTAGGTGTTCAAATCTAAAAATAACTAAACTTACAGCGTTTGGATTAGAAAAGATAATTGAATCGCTTGTTGTTGTTGAAGAACTCTAACTTGATATTGATTAATCCTCTAGGTTGATGAAGAACTTTTTGATTTGATTTAGGTTTTATTGGCGGCTAGGTTTAGATGAGAGTTTGGCGGCATGGAGGTGCCATGAGAGTGAACAATAGAATTAGGTTTAGGTTTGGATATGTATTTATAGGTGTGTTAGGAAAACCATGGCCTTTAGATTAACATAGGAGTCATCAGAGTCATCTAAAAAAAAGAGACATGTCACCCAGCCAACCACAGTGCGACACATAAGCCCTAAAACACAAAATTTCGTCACAGACCATTCTGTCTTCCCGCTTCCGCTATTTTGAATTTTTTTCTTGAATTTTAGGTTGATTTTTATTTTATTAATTTATATATATGCATATATTTCCCTTATATGTATACTAACTTTCAAGGTCCATAACTTTCTCATACATTATCCGTTTAATGCAAATTTTGGGTCCATCTTGACCAGAATTTTGAGACGAACGCAGTGGTATAGTCTGTTTTTACTTAATTCTCACTTTTAAAAATTAAGTATTCTTATAATTCGTCTATTAATATTCATAGAAAAATATGGGGTGTTACATTGATTGTAAAGATTTCAACATATTATAATATTGGAAGGCCAATAATTTAAGGTTCCCTGTCCTTTCAAGAATGGCTCGCGATATTTTAGTGGTCCCTATATCAATAGTAGCTTCTAAGTCTGCATTTTGCACCGATGGACGTGTTCTTGACTCGTTTAGAAGTTCACTTACACCTATAATAGTTCAGTCACTTACCTGCACAGATGATTTGTTGCGTAATACTTTATCAGCGAGTAAAATTGATCTACAAGAAGAATTGGGTAATATGGAACAGCTAGAGGCAGGTAGAAAAATTATTATATTTTCTTATTATTTTACTTACTCATTCATGTTTTTTTCATCTATCATTTTTTCATTATATGCAGAAGAGAGCAAGCTAGCAATTAATCCCATTAATGACATATGAAAGTTTGATAAGCAAAATGTTGGCTTGTCGGAAAATAATTGTAAGTTCTGTCTTTGTAAATTTTTATTACTGGTATTTCCTATAACTTGCATTTGTTTGCCTATATTCTATGTCTACATATCTTGTTTAATTTATGTCTATATTCTCAGTCTACATTCTTGCAATCCATATAGGCTTTTGTATGTCTAATCCAATAATATTTTTCCGTCTTTTTCAGTTTTTGGTGGGACTTGAAGTTCTATATTTTGAACAATTTTTGAAAAGAACTGAACAATAGAATAGAAGGCAACTATATGGTAATTGGTAAGTTGTAATATCACATATTGTTTAAATAATAGTATCCTTTTTTAGGTGTTGCCTAAAAGAATGCATATTGTTTCCCGAGTTCTTTTTAGCTTGTTCTTACACAAAAATTATTACAATGGTGAATTGAATATAAGGAATGATTTAACTTCTCCTGCGTAGCATTCAACTAAACAACTTTTCCTAGGAATAATTTGTATGTAACCATTTAAACTTGTACGAACTAGAATGTTACAGCATTTAACATTCTTTTAAACTTGTTTTTACATAAACCATTCTTAGGAAATATTGTTTTACATCAATATTACATGACTCATTAATACAAGATTTAACTTTTTGAAAGTGGTCTCTGTGTATTCATGGTTTAAATGAGTGTGTAGCAGTCCACTGTTACAGGATTTAGCCTCTCCTGTTTTGTTCTAATAGGTCAAATATTATTTATGAATGCTGCCACATGTGATAGGGATTAAGGATGTTGAAGATTTTTCTCTTCCAGTTCCTGCATATGATTTCTTATGTACTGTTTATTGGGTGTATCATTTTGGTTGTATACAATGATTTTAAGATTTCAGCTATTTTGAATGGTGAATTTGGGTCAGTAATTACAAAATGAATGTATTTTTGTATGGTCCACTATATGCTCTATTATATTGGTACAATACCTTATAGCTCAATATTAGTTATTTTCTGTTAAACATGTTAGCATTATGTTAGTTTATGGTCAAGAAAAATTATATTTAATTAGATAAAATAAAATAACCAAACTAAACGATCGAACCAAACCAATTTAATTTTTTTTGATTCAAGTTCGGTTCTAAGTCAAATTGGATTGGTTTGGTTAAAGAATTATTTGATTTCAGTATGGTTCTGCAAATTTTATGTAAAACTGAACCAAATCGACAATTTTCTCTCTCCTAGCGAAACTTATCCTAGTGCTTAGTCATTGAGTGGTAAAACCCACATCGAGCTGATCTTCCATCGATTCGGGATTTGTTCGACCCGAAACCAGTTCGACCCGAGAAAAATGGCTTTTTGGTGATAACCTGGCATGAATCTGATATGTCTGAAATCTTAATGGCCATGCCAAAAGTATGGTCAACACTTTGCCCTCCAAAGTACGTCAAGTCTAAGACGGAATGTGCTTTGAATCTGTTGAGCTGCTATTCCACGGAACATCATTTAGTCTGTGAATAATGGTAACGAACAGCCGTGTCCGCTTAAAGAGACAATATACTCAGATTATCTTGTCTACGTGTATGGCTTGTCATTTGTTGTGTCGAATCGTTGACTCCCACATGTGATGACATGCACAGGTCGTTGCCAAAGCTTGTCTTCATCCTACACAAGCCAAGCGCATGGTTAAGTCAGAGCAAGCGATTACGCACAAGTCAGTATGAGCCGCTATTGGAGTCACATAAGAATTGGTGTTAATCAAAGTCATTGAAATCACGATGTGGTAGAGAATCCAATTCAAATCCATCCTCCTGGGTCAGTGATAAAACCGAATGTTGGCCCGATATATCCGGGTCGACCCATCTCGGGCCAACATTTTCGACCCAGACTATTTTGTCCAAGAACCGTCATTTCAGAAAGAATACGAAGGTTCTCTTTGTTTTACTATATAAGGTTGGTCCACACCTTATTTTTTTACTTTTATTTTCACTGTAATTCGAGCCGACCCTATCCCCAAATCGCGAAAATCAATTAAACCCTAATTCACCTTCGACTCAAGATTTTAAATCTATGTATACATTTCGGTATAGGTGGGTTTTTGCATCTCTTTACTATTTTATCCCTGATTGTTAATCGAATTGAGTTTTAATACATGGTTAAATTTATCACACTCGCTCATGGTGTTGGAGCTACCATCGGAGGTGGTGGCATCGTCTTCTCGGTTTGGAGTTCGAGGTCGTAGCATGAGATGGAGTGAGGCATTGGAAAAGGGAAGAAATTTGTCTTAATCTTCACCCTGGAGGACACGATGGGTGTATCTTGAGATGCGAGTTCCACAGGGTCTGTGGAAAGGACATGGCAAAGAAGACGACCCTTCTGTTGTTTTTGGTTTGGTGATGTCGAGCCGACGAAGTAGTAAAGATGGAGACTAATGCGTATGGAAGAGAGCATCTCCAGGCTCTAGATCGAGAAATGAAGTGGAGTTCAGGTCGAATAGAAAGCAATTCAACTCAAGGGTTGTCATAATGGATGTCCGGAGTAGGATGGTAGTTTGTAGAGGATATAGGGCCAAATAGGAGCTTGTTTGAGTCGAGGAGGGTCGACCGGGAGAATATGCTGAAGAAGTGTGAGGTGATAGTGGAGTTCAGGTTGGTTGGGACATGATCGAGTCAGGAAACACCGACCTGACGTGGATTACATATGCCAAAGTTACACATAAGGGAACTATTCGACCCGAACATCCCCGGCCCAGGGGATATTAACCCAAAGCCATTCGACCCGACCCTTAATAGTAGAACATCATACATATCTCAACATATCAACCATAAAAACCACCATTTAATGAACCAAATCGCATCATCTTTCTAGACAATTAGGATAGAGCCCAAAGGACTGAACATATGAACATTACTTTGCATATTTTGAACTATTTGGACTGATGCATATTATTTCCTTCAATGTTTCTATTTACGCAGCTATTTGAGCACATTTCTACTGCTCACACTTGCACCAGTACACACACGGAAGGATACGATTTATTATTCTAACCGATAATCATTCTTGGATAGCATAGCTAAGATGTATGGCAAATATCTGACCCGCGATTCTAAGGCAGAAAAGAATAAAGTGGTCCGAGAAGACCCAAAAGATCATTCTAGCTCTACAACCAAATCTAAGAATGATGACATGGGATACATCATTAGACAGCATACTAGAGAGGCTGGAAATTCTGAAAGGAGAGGAGGAAGTATAGGAAGAAGAGAAAGGAGTAGCTCCTGATATTACCGTTGGGGATGAATTCTCGCTGAATCTCATTGATTTGTGTCCTTGTACCATGGATGAGGAAAACTGAAGAGGTTAAGTGAAAAACACGGAATCCTCTAGGGAGACATCTAAATCCTTAGAGAAAAGTAATTTCCCCAAAACCCTTCTGAAGGCTTCGTGGCAGTAAGTCGACAGATGTGCACTGTTGGACTCATTTCTCCTTTTCGTCCCTTTATTGTTGACTTTCTCAAATGCATAAAAATGACGTCGACGCAGCTACATCCCATTGCATATGCTAATTTGATGTAGCTACACATTTTGTAAATAGAGCATCTACATCAGTCCCCAACCTTCGAGGACGTTGTCTTCTTTTCCTACTTTAAGAACAGAGAGGTTCCAACTGCCTCATTACTCTTTTTTAAGGCCACTCGAGGAAGAAAAATCATTGAGGATGTGCCAAGAAAGCTGGGATACATAAGGTCCAAATGGATCTATAATCCTCAATAGCCAGGGTTCCCCCGAAGATATACCAAATGCAATAAGCGTCGAATCTCAACTTATTGTTATATTGGCTGCACGATAAGTTCTCTTATTTCTGTTACTCCTTATAGGTAGAAATCTGGACAAACCCATCGGCCAAGTGTACCACACGCATCTTGCTACTATGTTAAGTGTCTCAAAGAAGGACCGAAGTGTGAAGAGATGCCTTACAAATACACTTCTGCATTGCTATGACCTTATTTATGTGAATCAGACGTAGGCAACAAGTGGAGTCAAATCCCACCAGTTGTAATACCGCTAGCGACTATACCAGCAGTCGAGGAGCCATTGATCACGACCTCCATCGTACCCCAAATTGGGGAGCCTTCGGTCATGGCCTCCATCGCGTCGCCAGTAAAGGAGCCTTCGGTCACGGTCGCCACAACCAAAAGAAAAATTAAGAAGTACGAAAGGAAGTGATTAAGTATCAGTAGGCCTAGTCAGAGGCCTGAGGAGATGGAAGGGGAGGATCCCCTAAAAAGGCAATTGAGGAAGAAGTCAGGAAATCACCTCCTGCGGAGAAATTAGCTTTTGAAAAATCCCCTACCGTAAAGGAAGGCGATGTGGAGATGATTACTTTTGAGAATATACTATCGCCCTAGGGTCTATCACTTCAATCTCCCACTAGAGAAGAAGAATCAATCACCCCAATGAATCTTTACAAAGGCTTGGAGAATCTGGATATCACTCTTGAGAAATATTCCTTCCCAACATAGCTCCATAAGTCTTTTTGAGGGAGAAAATATTTCGACTGCAGTGTGGGAGATTATGCTTACTAGTAAGTCAATGTCGACGGGTCTATCGAGGGATGCACTAGAACACACACGACACTCACACTTTACGTCACAACACTTGTCCTTCATAGGATCTCCTAGTTCTGATATCTATTTATCTTGAATTGCAAGTACGATGCCTTACCAATCTTACGAGTTCCCTAATTTCAAGAGTAGCTTATCCAAAGGAGGAGGATCACGTCACTATCCATCAGATTCAAAGTGGGAACACAGAGAGCATCGGGAACATGAGGAGAAAGATAACGAAAAGAAACTTGACTAGATGGACAAGTTCGGTCCATAGTCTCCCTCGTGCTCCCTGTCCTTTAAGACATGAAGTTTAAGAGCCATCAATACCCTCATGGGGTCGATTAGTCATTAGTTAAGTCCTCGGTCCCTCCGAAATATACTCATCAAAAAGAGCATCCCTCTCATAAGCATTTGTCTTCTAAGGATACAACTCAGTACAAGTCAGCGCCAGTCCAAGTGACATGCAAGGCTCAAGACATCCCACCACCTGATGCAGTCATGTAAGAACCGTCAACTATAGAGCGGATGAAAATCTTAAAGCAACAATTCCCTAATTATTACCTCGAATATTTGCACTTTGTCCCAACTCACCAAGCAGTGCTGAAAGACAGGTCTGATAGTGTCAAAAAGGAGATAGACTTCATCTACGGGAAGTATTAGGAAACGTGTAAATATGCCCAAAAGTTGTCTGAAGTCATCAGTGGCTTGAAAATGGATTTGGACAACCAGAAGCAATTATGGGACTATGATAAATCGTCTTTGGAATCTATTATAAAAGGGTATACTAATGCACAAGACAAACTGAAGACTTCTTGTTCATGAGTTATTGATTCATGACAAGAAAGAAGAGAAGATCAAGAAGAAGTGATATGCAAGCTCATAATATGTGGTTATATCATAAGATGAGTCTTAGATGTGTTATGTTTTGTTGAAATCTATCCTCAAATATTACTACACACCAACACAAAAGATCGCATATCAATATTATCACAAGTGCTAAAACTGTGCAAAATTGCACAGACTAGTCAATTATCTACCAGTCGACCGATATGTGTAATTATGCACAGTTTGTGCATATGTGCATATATATATATATATATATGTATACGATCTATTTTTCAACCAGCTGCCTGGTCTTTTTTTTTACTAGTTGATTGATCTAAATCAACTGTCATATCTCAACAAAGAGACACTTCCTTTCATGAAAAGTTTTGATCCAAATCCAAGAGAAATGGAAGCCTCTTTTGATTGAATCTCTTTGAAAATGATTTCTAATTTTCGTACACTATCTAACCACTTCAATATCACTTTCCAAATCATTAATTCTTGTTCTAATTTATGATTCTAATCTCGTTATATTTTGTGCATTCAAAAGCTCCAAAAACTATCTTTCATCGCTTGAATCTTTGATTCCATATTCATACTTCTTGATACAAAAGCGATTTACTTCCCTAAAGTTTTCACATACACTTCATATATTTATGGATAAGTTTATAGGAAGGGTGTACTCAAAGTATTACTGATCTGTGTTACTTAGAAGACATATATAATCAAAGCTACTGTTTTATTTGTGAAGTCCGGTTATGCTGCTCAGGCAAGAAGTCCTCTTCGGCTGCTGAGGCAAAATCTCGTTCACCTAGTCGGGTGTGTGTAAATCTATTCCTTCGGGTGAAGTGAGGGTATTTCTTCGGGAAATTCCAGAAGTAGTCTGGGACTAGATGTAGGACGGTGCTCCGAATGAGTATAAAAGTTCGTGGTATCATTTATATGTATTTACTGCATTTACATATTGCTTATCTATGATATCTTAGTATTTTTCTCATTAAGTATTTACTTGCATAACCATATGAAGTTTATTATATCACGCCATCAAGACTTCTGCATATACACTCAGTTCAATATTACTCGATCCTGCTCTTGTTGTCTTTTCAAAGACTGTAGAGGCGGAGGCTGCAAACTAAAAGAAGTTGCATATTGAGTTTCAAGATCATTTGCTTAAGGAACTTGATGTCACCAATAAGGAAATAATAACCCTTAAAGAGGAGTGAAAGCTTGTTACAACTGAAAATACCAACTTAGGGCGTTCTTTCATACTTAAGGAGGATGAGAAGATTCCCTCGAGAAGGAGAACGTCGATCTAAAGGCCAAATTAGCCGAGGTTGAAAAAAGGGAAAATATAGCTGAAGAAAAAGCCAATATGGCTTTGGGGTATACTTCCAATTATCATCTTCGACACTACATTGAAATTCAAGGGTTGAAGAAAGAGCTTGAGGAAGCTATGTTTCTCGTAGATGACATTGTACTCCTAATTATGTCTTTCTTCGCCACCAAGATATATAATAGATAGACGATTATCCCAGGACTTTGGCTACCGCATGAGCCGAATTGGTCGATAAAGAGAAGAAAATGTCTGGAGGTGGAGATGTGGGCGAGGGCGAGAATGAAAATGTTCCTTCGGGATAAAGAACCAGTATTCCTGGTCGAGAGATGAAAGATGTAGAAGGAAGCTGAGGACGCCACCAAGCGTCAGGCTAAATGAAAATTTTATCGAAGGCAGCTCCAGTTCCTCTTCGGTCACCCCTGAGTCGGAGTAGTACAATCCCGAATTTCATGCACTAGGAGCTACCACACACCTCACCCCAATTGCATAAGTTCTCGAAATTTCGATCGTTACAGGCAATTATGCGGAAGGTATTTCTATGATTTCTCCTTAATTTCGGAAAGTTTTGTTTTCATGTTGGCAAGCTATAAAAGTGACTACCATGAAACCCGTCATTCCAAAAGGGCTTACTGTCATTTCTCTACTTGTCACTAGTACTCATTAGATCTAGACTCTCTCTAAGGCCCAGCTGAACGTCGTTGAAGAACATCAGGTGCCCATGGTCGATAATCCCCATAAACATGAGGAGATGATTGATGCATTAAAAGGGTCTCGATGGTTGGAGAATTAGAGAAGAAGATGTCGTTTGCACGGGAGAGTCTGGGGTGGCTGGAGCCTTGAGCTTGGATGCATCCCAAAAGCGGGAGGAAGAGCAACTTCGTGTACTAAAGTCCGAGATCATACTGGCTCCATTTTCTACCGATCCCATTCAAGTTATTCCTCCCTCCAATACTAAAATTGCAGTAGATTACCCGGATCTAACTCATCGCGAGATACATTCAAAGCATAGGGGTGAAAATCCCACATATGGGATTGAAGAGATGCCAATAGACTAGTCCCAAAAGAAATGTATCTACACTGATGAGGAGAAGGATGCTTTAGAGCAGAAGAAACATAAGAAGCCGAAGACTCCAAAGTCTTAGAGGCTTTATGCCATGAATATTCTTTTTATTGGCATGTTGGGGTTGTTTTCTAATGCAGCCCTCGCTTTTTGTACCTACAATGTTGGAACACTCCAAAATTTTAATGAACAATAATTAAATATAAAATAGCGATAAACTAAATAATAATAAGAATTAGATAACATGCCTAGCACCATCGGGTCCGTTGTATTTTTCTAATCAAAATGGACACTAGGTTTTACAAAATCGAAGTTAAAATGAAATTAGGTATGAATTAAAGGAAAATTCAGAAATTAAAAATAAATACATGAAACAACGGTTCACTGGGCGATCCAACCCACTTGGGTCGACATGTGTGTCAGTCCAGGCTAAGGTGGGTCGACCCCTATGTCGACCCAAGTATGCAGGTGGGTTGACCCAGCTTAAAGAACTAGTTTGCCTTACCTGGTACGCAAGGTAACAAACATTATTTATTTTTGTAATGTTATTTGGTTGAGTTGGCATTGTTGTATTGGTTTATTTTAAACCAAAGGCCGCCGTGGTGCTTTTTCTTATTTGTCCGATGATATGACTGGACCAGATCTAATCTTAGATTTGAACCATTGAGGGATCTAGTAAACCCCATAAATAGACTAGTAGAGCCTCTCTCATTTCTTCACATCCATTCTCTCTTTTTCTTCTGCTCTAGGCCTGTCCTCAAAATTGTGAAAGGCCACATAATTAATTTTTTACAAGGTAAAGAAGTTCTTAAGTTTTTAATATTTATTTTTATAAACACTTCTAGAGATGGAGGTACTGCTAGATTTAAGAAGAATTCCACGGGGAAGCTTTGATCATCAGATCTGTGAGTTTTTACATAATTTTTAGATTAATTATTTGCATAGAAATGTTTAGACTGTTAAATAATTTTATTTTGCAAGTTTTATGTTTACAATATTTACAGTATTTATATGTTTAGTTTTTTTGTAAGTTACTTTACCTTATTACCGTCTATGCCTATTTCTTTCCTGTTATTTACTGCTTATAAGTAATTCTCTTACTTCTTATCCCCTTCTTTGTTTATTTGCAGTTATGATTATGTATTTTATTTTCTTTTGCTTATTTTGAGTCTAGGCCTAGCGAGTAGCCTAGACCATTTCCTTTTTCTTTTAGCGTTAATCCTAGGCGTGAAATGAGTCTAGGCCTTTATCGTTATTAATGCATTAAATTGGAATAATGTTGAAATTGAATAAAAATCAATTTTTGGGCATACTGAAACTGATTAAGTATTGTAATTAGATTTAACTGTAAATTTGGGGATAAAGCCTTAACATGTTTGAAGAACATGTGAACTGGAATGAACTGAACTTAATTGGACGTTAACTAACGTGGGGATGGGTTGTATAAAAAGATTACATTAATTAGAAATGTTAATATGACATAGGATATAACATGAGGTTATATGGGGAATATTAATAAACTTAAATGTGTTAAGTTAAATTGGTGAAATTAATAAGTTATATAGAGGGAGTTCATTCTGGCATCGTGGGGCTGATTGGGGAAGATAAGTGGCTCGTAGATTAGGTTTATTCCGGAAGCATAGAGCTAATTGGTATGATGAAATCCTAGTTTAGGTCTGTTCCGGTAGCGTGAGGCTAATTGCAGAAGATAAAAGGTCTAATAAGATAATGAATGGGGACCGAGTCTAGGGGTGACTTGTGTCAATTACCTTTTTGGTTGAGAACCAGTATCAGTCAGTATTCCTTTTTTTACCATGGAGTCTAACACTATGTAGAGGCCAAGGAACGGTCTATGTAACTAGATAGTAAGAGGTTCAAACGAGGTGGGTACGGGAGGGTTCCAGTGGAACTATGAGCATGCATCTTTCCGATTGGGGAAAATAAGCTGCTATAATGCCTGTGAGTAGTGGCTATGTCCTTTTAGCTAATGGTTTCAGGATTGGTAACACCGAATTCCGTAGCTGGTATAGGTAATCACATTATGGGTATAGAAGCCGATCGATGGGTAGAAATTAGGTAAAACCTAATTGTGTATCTTGGTAGTTGGTGCAGTGATTTTCGGATATGAATGAGAAGACTATCTTATTTCATGTTTACCTTTCCTGCTATTTCATTTATGCTTTTATGTCCATTACTTTTAGAACTATTCATCTATCTATATGCTTCCTTATCTTATGCTCATGTTAGAAATTACTATAACTCATCAGACGTATGTCCAACCTAGTTTATTTTCTCCTTCACTCTTCCTCCCTCCAAGTTCGCAGGATGGAGGGTCTTAGCAGTGATTCTTGATTATTTGGTTCAACTTGGATTCAGACTCTTTCCAGATCCTTGTATTGGTTAAGTTTTTATTTTCTTATCATTGTACTAACTTATGAGAGGGATAGTTTTTATGGTTTTACTTATGTACTCGATACGAGATAGTATGTTTGTTTTATGATGATGACTATTTGGTATTTTGAAATGTAATAAGGGTTATGATTTGACTTGCTATTTAATAAATGTTTTAAAGTTTCCACTGTGTTTTATATTTCTATCTTGTGAATTTTAGCCTCTGTGTTGGTACACTATACCTAAGCACTTCAAAAACCTTAGTGTATCCTCATATGGGTGATGTTAAGGGGTGTGGGTTGTTTCATTTGGCATCAGACATAAGGTTACAAGATTAGAGATTTTTTTTTTTTTGAAAAAGTGTTTTCAAAAGTAATGAATTTTTAGGTAAAACTTATTTTTGAAAAATATCCCATCAAGGCAATTATAATATTCCTTTGATCTGTTTTTGAATCCTAGTCCCTTTTCTTTCTTGCATGTCTAGGGCACCCAATTTTCTAGAGGGCATTCCCATTCCAGCATGGTTCCATAGATATGTTAAAGCTACAATGCCTACCGAAGGGCAAGGAATTGCCCCACCTCCAGTCGCAGCCGCGGTAGTTCCACCCAATCCAACGGTTAATTTCTCTAAGCTCTATAAGGAATTTTCTGCTATGGGTGGCAAGCCATTTTTTGGATCAGAGAGCTTTGATGCTCATAATTTACTAAGAGAGACTGATCGTGTGTTTGGGTTATATGAGCTTGATGACAGGAGGAGGATTCAGTTGGTTGCCTAACAATTGAAAGGAGAGGCGTCGTATTAGCGGGAAGTAGCTGAGGCTGAGCGTGCCATAGAGACATAGGATGAGTTCAATGATAAGTTTGAGAAGAAGTTTTTATCATAAGCTAAAGAAGAGATGCAGATGGGAAAGTTCTTGAGTATGAGATAGGGTGGTATGTCGGTGAATGAGCATTTAAATTGCTTCAACGAGTTGGAAAGATTTGGCTTAAATCTGGTTAATACTGCGCACAAGAACACTTTGAGATTTGTGAGGGGACTGAACCAGCCGCTCCCAGGACTAGCAATGGCACATATTCTGATGGGAGTTGCGTTTGAGAGGCTTGTGGATTTGGCTCTTACGCATGAGGATGGAAATGAGAGTAAGCAAGAGGATAAGACCGAGGTGGCCAAAACGGGTGCAAGAAATAAAAAGTGGTGGCCTAAGAAAGGTGCAGTGAAAAAGGGAGAGAAGCCAGATAAAGCACGTATCAAGAAGGAAGTGAAGCGTCATGGTTGCGGTATGATGGGACACTTCATTGATGAATATAAGAAGGCACTAAGAAGGGTTCTCGTTTTCAATGCGGACAGATAAGATATTACAACAAGTAATGCTCTTAGAAGCAAGGTAAGGGCTAGGATCATCCGAAGCACCGGTTTATGCGCTTGAAGCGACTTAGACTAGTGGTAGAAATCAGTACAAAGGTAGGAAGAGGTCAATGCAGAAGGTTTGATTTCTTTTTTCGACTTTCCCATTAGGACCTTGTTCGATTTCGGTGCTTCTCATTCTTTCATATCCAGTTCTGTTATTGATAGTCTGTACCTAGATACTTCTATAGTTTTTGATGTCGAGTTTGAGTGTGATGCGTATGTACTGGGTTATAGGCTTATTCTAGAGATGGACTGGATGTCCATGTATGGTGCCATCCTTGACTATGGGGGGAATGTTGTTAGGCTTTTAATGTGCTACTGGCTAGCTTTTGAACCAAGCCACCAAGAATACGAAGACTTGCATTTGATGAACAAAGGCACTCATACTTAGACAAATCCGACTCATGGTCCATGTTCCTCGCCGGCTCGTGATGCGTCTTCCTCTACTAGCTCGTCACAACCATCACGACCCGCTCATGATAGGTATCACGACCCGCTCGCACTGAAGGGTCACGAATCGACTCTATATTTCTAGAGACTGGCCATGACCTTGTCACCCATGAACTGAGTATTCAGGATCTGATGACACGTGTCCATAATGGCTATTTTGACCATTTCTCCATTCACTCATGAACGGCTCCGAGATCTTCGGGATTCGTGCCATGTGTCCTCACGGACCGCATATAGATGTCACCTATAAATAGCCCAGCACTTGGCATTTTTCAGGATCTTTTGACAATCCTGAGTATTGTTTCCACCATTACTGTTCCTCCATTACTTACAATCGGCAATATCTCGAAATTATTGAGTGAATTATCATTGTAAGAGTGTGATTGAGAGAGTTTACTGATTGCATTTGCATTCAATCATGCTCGTTAACGACGAACCACTATAAGGTGTGTTTGTTGCATTTTCTTTCATTTCCAGTTATTATTCTCTGCAATTTCAGACAATTTAGGTGTTAGAGCCATAATTTGGTCTAACATTTTTGTGCTTTCAATGAGAATTGAAGTCTCATCATATAGGATTATTGCTCTACTATTTGGATATTCAAGTCTGAAAAAAGTAGTCTGAACTTCCACTATTTTGGTTTTTGAAGATTTCAACAAAGTCAAGACATTGTGGTTGCAAAGAAATCTAAGGATTTATGAGCTTCACGTGCAAATAAAGCTGCAAATAAAGCTAACGAAGAAAGTATTCATGAGCAGGCTGAAGTGGAGTCCCCGGTTCATGGCTCGCAGGGGGCGAACCGACCCCAGGAAGGCGTCACGACCCGCTCGCAGGAGCTTATCACGAACTACCCTGAAGACGCAATCACGAGCCGACCTTAGGGAGCCACCATGAGCTAGTTTCAGGAGGGAACCACGAGCCATGAAGCAGAGGGGGTCATGAACCGCCCATACCAAGGAACCACGACTCGCCGGAAAGGAAATTATGGCTCGTCCTGCTCGTGCTGGTGCTTCTGCTCAACCTAGATCAAGTGCTCTACGTCCAAGAGAGAATACTGATGATCAGTTGCATGCCTCTGCTCCAGTAACTGAAGGAGATCTCTCTCGTGTGCTTAATATGTTGGAAAGGACAAACGATGAGTTGGCAACCCAAAGACAAGAGAGTTCCCTCTTACGACAGAATATTACTGCATTAGACAAATGAATTAATGATCTCCAAAAGTAGAGGACACCTCTGCCAGCCCGTCCTCTCACTCCAGAGTATTCATCCTCGTCAGAGGAGCCTCCAAGACCTCCATGATGACCGCTGGAAAGGGCTGAAAATGTGGAACAACTTCGATTTGGATCAATTCCTTCTCGAGAAGAGGCGACCCTCAATCTGGGACCTGACAATCGTAACTTGAATGATCCCGCTCCGCTACCTAGGGATCGAGGCATTGTTGACCCTGTTCAGAATCCACCATTACAACCCCCTCGCCGCATGATTGATAGTGGCAACAGGGGACAAGGAAGTTCTGCTCAGGCCCCTGACCTTGCGGCAGCACGTCGAAGGGATGTTGGAGGGCCCCGCAGGGCAAGGAGTGTCGATCCTGAATCTATATTGACTAATGCTGATGTTGAAGCAATGGTCAGGCAAATCATGGCAGATAGCCATGGACAGAGGATTGGGGTATAGATCGCAGTCATATGCCCTTTACTGATGACATATTAGACGTTCGATTCCCGAGGAAATTCATGCCAACTATGAACCGCTATTCGAGCAGGACGGATCCAGTTCAGCATCTAATGAGGTATTCATGATACATGAATGCCGCCGCTGTTCCTGATGCAATAAAATGTAAAGCATTCCCGATATTCTTGGAGGATGTGGCATTAATGTGGTTTACCCGCATGCCAGCACGATCGATCTCCAGTTTCAGGGAATTGAGTGAACAATTCATAAATCAATTCCGGCTTCATGCTCAGAGGTCTAAAAATGTCATTGAGTTATCCCTCTTTAAACAACATCCTGACGAAACTTTGAGTTCATACTTAGATCGTTTTAACTTAGCGGTCACGGAGGTTAGAGATCCTCACGAACAGACCGTCTTGATGACCTTAATTTACGGTGTAGACAAAGATACTGAGTTTGGAAGATACTTAGCCGGCAAGCCGCCGTTGACTAGAGAAATATTCTATGAAAAATCTAATATCCGTTTACGTCAGGAAGAGATACACGCCAATCGGAAGTGGAAGGCTGCCGATAAAGAAGATATACAGAGTAATGTGGCCATCAAACAATCCGGCAACAGTTCAGGAAAGGTATAGGTTAACGTTGGGAATAAGAATCAAGGCAATGGCCGCCAATCTGGGAATAACAGTCGAAAGAAAAATTGGGGGAATGATTTTTAGAAGAGAGCTCGGTTCAAGACATTTGAAAACTTCACACCGTTAAATGATACATTAGAGAATATTTTCCTGGACACCTACAACGTTCTTCAGTATAAGAGGCCTCCACCGAGAGATTCATTGGAGAAAGAACGTAAGACAGGAAAGTTTTGCCTTTTCCATTAGATCCATGGCCACTCCACCAATGAATGCTTCCATTTGAGAGGCGTTGTCGAAAAACTACTTCGTGAAGGAAAGTTGGACAAATATAAGGTTGCTCCGAGAGGCAGGGGGCAGGCTGGGTAGGCCCCTAATCAAAACCACCCGCCGCTAGGGCTACTGCTCAGCAGAAAAGAAAAAACATTTTCATCAACACCATATAGGAGGACCTCATCCTGCTGGGCACAGCGTTAGGGCAATGGATCAGTATGTGAACACGGCTAAACACATCGAAGTAGGGGAATGCAGTAATCTTGTAGTTGCAGCCCCGGTAAAGCAACAAAAAACAATGTTTGACGATGTCATCTTTCATGGTAGAGATAGTATTGGAGTTCATTACCTCACCGAAGACCCTTTAGTGATCACGGCAACTATTGGTCCCTCTTTGGTACACAAGGTTTTGGTGGACAATGGAAGTTCAGTAAATATTCTATTTAAGAAAGCATATGATCAGATGAAGCTTGAAGCGAAAGATTTGAAGCCCTATGATGGATGGATACATGGCTTCAATGGAGCCTTAATGTCTCTGATCGGATATGTGGAGTTGTCAGTAACTCTGGGAGTAGGAGATCATTGGAGAGTGAGAATTCTTCCGTTTGTGGTATTGGATATCGAATCACCTTATAACGCCTTTCTGGGCCGACCGGCCCTAGCAGAATTCAGGGCTTGCATTGCACCCTGGTGTCTATTATTGAAATTCCCAACAATCTTCAACAGATAATTCGGGATGTTCTAATTCGAATTTGGTTTATCATTGGATGAATTGCATGCAGGAGTGGGGGTAGTCATAGGTGACTAAGTCATTGGACGAGCCTGCTATATAGCAAAATTGAAATTGTTGCTCAAAGGATTAACATAGAACCAAAGGGTACTTCTCCACCAGCAAAGCAGAATTCAGCATAGCAATTAAAGATGGCCTTGAAGGAGCCGCCCAGAGAACTATCCAAGGATATAGATCCTGGAGAGGATGAAGAACCCGAGGCAGAATGGAGACTCTGAACGAAACGACTGAGGATACTCCGATCGATGATAACGACCCAGCGAAGTTCTCGAAGATCGGATCCCAGTTAGACCCTCTTTATGCAAAAGAATTGACCGACTTCCTAAAGGCCAACCTAGATGTGTTTGCCTGGACCCATGCTGACATGTGTGGGATATCCTCATCACTTATGTGCCACTCGTTAAAAATTAATCCGAAGCACCCACCTGTTAAGAAGAAAAGGAGAATGCCTGGCCCAGAGAGGTCAACGGCCTTAAAAGAAGAAGTTGAGAAGTTGAGGAGTAATGGATTCATTATAGATTCAACTTATCCGGAATGGATTTCAAACCCGGTTTTGGTAAAGAAGGCCAATGGAAATTGGCGTACCTGCATCGATTTCTCAGATTTGAACAAGGCTTGTCCAAAAGACAATTTTCCACTCCCTAGAATTGATCAATTGGTGGATTCGATGGTGAGTCATGAACTCCTCTCCTTCATGGATGCATATTCCGGATATAACCAAATTCCCATGCATGTTCTGGACCAGGAGCATACCAGATTCATCACAGATTTGAGACTGTACTGCTATGTAATGATGCATTTTGGTCTAAAGAATGTTGGAGCTACATATCAGCGACTAGTGAACCAGATGTTCTACAATCAGATTTGGGAGACGATGGAAGTGTATGTAGATGACATGCTAGTGAAGTCCAGACAATCATCCAACCATATCGATGACCTAGCTGAAATGTTTGATATCCTTATATGATAGGGGATGAAGCTCAACCCTCTGAAGTGTTCATTTGGAGTCGCCTCTGGAAAATCCTTGGGCGCGTGGAATTGAAATCAATCCAGATCAGATCACAGCAATCAGGAACATTCAAAAACCAAGGCAAATCAAAGATGTGCAGAGCCTCACTGGGAAAGTAGCCGCGTTAAGCAGATTCATCTCTAAAGCTATAGATAAGTGCATTCCATTTTTTGATTTGATAAAGCAGGGGAAGCGCAATTTCAAATGGACTCTTGATTGTATGGGAGCATTCTAGAACCTTCTGAATCTTCTGGAACCCGATATTGTCCAAGCCAGTAGACCACGAGGACTTGTTCATGTACTTGGCAGTGTCATCCCACGCAATAAGCTCAGCCCTGGTAAGAGAAGAAGATAAAGTCCAGAGACCTGTGTACTCATAAGTAAGAAGCTAGCGGAGGCAAAGCGAAACTACCCAAAGATAGAAAAGCTTGTGTATAGTCTGCTAATCGCATCTAGAAAGCTTCGCCACTACTTTCAAGCTCATCCCATCACTGTATACACTAACCATCCGCTCCTACAAGTGTTACAACAGAAGCGTCAATAAGGCTACTCAAATGAAATATTGTGTTGAGCTAGTTTGATCTGAACTTTCAAACCCGAAGATCGATAAGGGGGCAAGTGTTGGCAGATTTTATAGCAGAATTTACTATCCTAAAGGACGATGTAGTGAGTGAAGAAGTTGGTACCTCAAAACCACTAGTTGACCCCAACGCCTGGAAACTGTATACTGACGGAGCCAGGAGTGATAGATGGTTTGGTGCTGGAGTTGTACTTGTAACTCCCAAAAAATGATTGATATACTATGCTTTGAGATTAGAGTTTCACGCCATGAATAATGACTTGGAGTACGAAGTCCTGGTTGTCAGGCTTAGGCTTGCAACGGAGTTGGGGATAACGAAATTGGATATCTTCTACGATTCCAAGATAGTTGTGAACTAGGTCAATGAAGAATTTCAGGCCAAAGGGCCAAGGCTTGTATCATATTTGAAGGAAGTGAGAAAATTGTTGGGTGGCCTCGAATACTACAACATAACACATATCCCCCAATCAGAGAATCAAAGGGAAGATAAGTTGGCCAAGTTGGCTTGTTCTAATAACCCTGAGAACACAGAGAAGGTCCCGATAGAGGTACTGCAGTCTCCAAGCATCGATCAAATGGAAATTGATCATGTATTGGAAACTGAGCCAGAAAGAGAATCATGGATGACACCCCTAAAGAACTTCCGGATGAATGGAGCGCTTCTGACCAAGAAAAGCGGGAGGCGTGCTGTTATCCGAAAAGCCTCCCGATATGTCATGCAAGGCGAAGTCCTATATGGAAAAGGATTCTCGATTCCCCTCCTTCGGTGTATAGCCCATGACGACATCAAACAGGTACTAAAGGAAGTATACAAAGGTGAATGCAGCCACCACACTGGAGGACAAACGCTGGCAAAGAAGATACTGCGATATGGCTATTTCTGGCCTACTGTGAACAAAGATGCGGCTAAGTATGCACAACGTTGTGACGCATGTCAGAAGTTCTTGAAGATCCCTAGGGCGCCTCCTAGCCAGCTGAAGATGATGATGAGTCTGTGGCCCTTTGCTGTTTGGGGAAGTGACATTATTGGAAGCCTCCCCATAGCGAAAGGTGGAGCAAAATTTGCCATTGTGGTCGTGGATTACTTTACTAAGTGGGTCGAAGTAGAACTGTTAACCACGATCACAACCAAGAGAGTGATAAATTTCGTCGTCAGAAACATCATATTCCGATTTGGGATTCCGAAAGTCGTCATAATAGAGAATGGAACCCAATTTGAGAGCACTGAGTTCTGAGACTTTTGCCAGAGATATCACATCAAGCAAAGGTACACCTCTATGGCTTACCCACAATCGAATGAACAGGTAGAAGCGGCAAACAAAGTAATTAAGTCCATTCTGAAGAAGTGGTTGAAACGGGCCAAAGCTATGTGGGTCGATGAGCTACCCTTGGCATTATGGGCCTACAGGACAACTTACGAGTCGACAATGGGCCACACACCCATTTCCCTCACTTTTGGAGCAGAAGCAGTCATCCTAGTAGAACTAGAAGTAACATCCCACAGAACAACTTATTACGACCCGATTACTAGTAATAAGTTGCTCCTTGAATCCCTAGATATGGTTGAAGTAAAGAGGGACGGAGCAGACCTGCATGCCTTGAGACACAAATAGTAGGTAGCCCGATATTACAATAAAAAGGTTTGAGCCTGAACCTTTCAACTCGGAGACTTGGTTCTGTAGCGTGTCTTTCCACCCCCCGCACATCTGGGTCCAAAATGGGAAGGGCCATATTCCATCCTACGGAGGCTTAATAATGGATCCTTCAAGCTAGCGACCATGGACGGAGATTAGATCCCCAAAGTGTGGAACGCCCAACATTTTAGGCAATACTTGACATGAAATTGTCATCTTGATTCTTTTGTTTTTAGGACCATGGAAAAAGGCACGACTCGCCTAGAATAGTCTAGTTATATGAGCAAAAGATTATAAAGTGGACGTAGGTCATGATTCGACCGAACCACTATAAAATATCGTGTGCCTTTTACTTTTACTGCACCACTTCTTATTTACTCTTTCATCCTTTAGTTACATGAATTGTTATAATCCTTTAAATTTGCTATAAACCATGCGACAGTCTCGAAGCACGTAATTCAAAGTGCCTTCTATTAGATCAGAAGGTCAACAGTGTGCAGAGTATCGAGGGTGCAGTGAAGTAAATGACACAACTACCAACATTCTACTTCACGTGACCTGCGAAAGAGTACAAAGGACAAGGAAATGGATTGTCCATAAGACGTGAAGGTGCACCATGATTATAAATACTGTCTCGACTGCACTTTACCCTTGGCATTCGACGGGAGAGTATAATGGCGCCAAATACTGAGCATCACGAAAGAACTCCTACCCCACTGAAGGAATGGGGGACAAATTGATAACTGAGTTTGAGCTCTATCCTGAGCGTACGACAGGAGAGTATAAAGGCATATTGACTAAATGCCATTAAAGCGTCGTATCCCACTGTAGTTTCGGGGATAAGATTGAAAGCTGAGCCCAAACCCTTCATGTCCGTACATGGAGGGTTATGCAATGTCGATCCTAATCAATCCTCAACAAGCCCTGGCTAGGAACCACATCGATGATTGATTGAGGGCATATATACACATGCTACTTGACACACAACAATGCATTATAGAAGTTTTATGTTGTGACTGCAATGAAAAACTTATGATGCACTTTTATTCATGACTTATTTATGATTCAAAAATTCAAATGTATGACTAATTATGAGATATTCACAGGTATGTAGTGATGCAAAAGAAATAGATTTTCATTTACTAAGTGCAGATTTACAAGATAAGGCTAGACAAAATGCGAGGGCCATACTCGCGACTACATAATAAGGCCAGTGGAACAACTAAAAAGAGAAAAGACATAAACAAATTGGCTCTACTTGGGGTTTGGGGATGACCTTGGCCTCTTCTCCTTCTTTTGCTTCTCGGGCTCCTCTTTGTCGGCCTCAGATTTATCCTTCTTTTTCCTCTTCTTCTTATTCGAAGGAGGATCCTGTGGAAAGTCAGAGGATTAGGATGCGAGCTGTGTAGTTATCGACTTAGTAGACAACTTTATAATTAACCCAGATTTGGGATCAGATGCAGAGATAGGTGGCACATTTAGAGGCTCTTGCTCCTCTATTTTTAAGGCCAGCTGTTCATCCTTCTTGGCCTTCAAGTCGGCCAGAGCATGATGTCATCATCCTTTGTCTCTCCTGTGATGGTGACCTCCTCTTCTTCATCCCAATTGTCACCATCAGTGTTTCTTAAGGCTCTGATGATTTTGGCAACTAGGGGACATCAGCGCTTGATGTCACAACAACCTTCTCTGTTGCCTCAACTTCTGTGTGCTTTAGAACTTCAGGAACTTCTGTACGGGATGGCACATTGATCTTTCGGGTCTCTGCTTGCTTTTCTACAACCTCCTCAGTAGACTTGACACCTACATCATGAGAGGCAATTGTTATTAGTTTGGGAGAAAATGTGGTCTTCTCGATTGTTTTCTCCACAATGCAACGACAAGTTACAATAGCTTTGAGAAATTGCGGAGAGAATCTGGAGATACCTTCTGCTGACTCCATGCTCGAAGCTGCAGTAGATACCCCAACAGCTGGAGGAATGGGGACTTTAGAGATCAATGGATCATCTGGGTTATATTCCTCAACCTATGAAGTCTTGGGCTCCGCGGTTGAGCTTGAGCTTTCATTAACTTTGTGCTTTCCCTTGAGCTTAAACCTATCTTTCTCCATCTCCTCTTAAATTTGACATCTACCCTCTGCTCAAACCTCGAGCTCTCGACCTAGGAGGAAGGATTGCATAAGATGGCCTACGTCGACTTCTTCAACCATTAAGTGTTGCTCTTCGCCCTCGACAATCATATCCCATACGTTAACCGAGGTGGTGGGATAATTCTTAATCCAAGAAATGTCTTCAGTTCGAATGACTTGAGCAAAGAAGTCCATCAACAGTTCGTCGAACCCTTCTATCTCCTGTTCGGCTACGACAAGCTTAGCGGTAGCAGTGGAGGCTGATTCGAGGGAATCATTGGCATTACTCTCGGCAAAAGCTGCCTGTCCCTCAGCATGAGCAAGTTTGTCAGTCAAGCTCGCCTTTTCTTTCTCCTAAGCAGCCTTTTCTGTAGCAAAGCGGTCCTGTGATGCTTTCAGTTTAGTATTTGTCGTCTTCAGATCTTCTATCTCCTTTTTCAAAGCCACGCACTCTTGGATGTTCGAATCGAGCTCAAGATGGAAACGTTTCTTAGCATTGTCCAACTCTATTTTATAATTTTCAGCATCCCGCAGAGCTAAAGCAAATTGAGCCTGTGCATCTTCAAGTTCCTTCTTAACCTTGCTCCTAGCCTTGGTGCCATGATCAATCTTCACTCTAGCTCTCGCTGCATCTATTTCCAGGCGGCAGATAACATCTGAAAGATTCTTGGCATGTTTCTTCATCGCCCTATATTGTTTAGCCACACGGCCGACTTGGCCCATAACATATGTATCCCACCCCTCAGGAACCGGTTCAAGATCGGGAACGAAAACCATCCTTTCGAAGTAGATATTGGGGAACCGCTTTCATAAACGCTCCAGCTTAGCCTTGTTTTCAGAAGTAAGAGAACCCTCCTGTATCGTGGTAGTGTCCAATTGGTGTTGACCAGAAGGAACAAGAGTTGCCTTCTCCTTTTCCGAATCTTTGCTGGGATCCATGTGTTTTTCTTTGGGCTCATGATGTTTCTTGGAAGGTTTTCTTGGAGGAGGTATACCCTTTGGGGGAGTCAGAGCCTTGGGAAGTTGTTTGACCCCCGCCTGTGGCACTTGATGACTGTGATACTTCCCGAGGTCTTGCCTCGAAGGAGAGCTATAGTATGTAGAATGAGACTAATAAGAATCATGATGCTTTTGACTATCTCTTCCCCGACTATCATTGCGATCATGCTCAGTTATAGGAGTGAGCCCGGGTGTGTTCTCGCGAAGGTCACGATGAGAGTAGGAATAGCGGCAAGGCATTTTTCCTACAAAAAATAACAAATAGGTATAAGGATTGTGAATACAACTAGTATACAGGTGTTGTGACAAGTGGTGCATGTGATTTGTGTATCCCATGTGATCCCTCCTATTAGACCAGGGCCCGAAGCTTGGCTAGTCTGTGCAGTATCTTTATTTTTTGTAGGAGTGGTTTCTTCCTCGGAGATAGGGAAGAACGGTTCCTCTTCGAAATATTCTGAGGTATAGATGTTATCTGACAAAGGGATCTTTTCTAAATCCCCGAATATCTACTCCTCTATTAAGGTATCATGAGTAGTAGGCTCTACTGGTGGTGGATTCCTTGGGGGAGACCGCACCTTGGAGACTGAAACCTACTTGGCTCATCAGCTCGGATTTCATCTCCTCTGTATACATTTAAATCCTCATCATACTGGTCAATCATCGGCGAAGGAGTCTTACAAAATTCGGTCGTCTTTGTGGCTTCCGTGGTCACTTCTCCTTCGGTCAGGGGAATGTTACTAGATTCCCCAACTGTCTAAGTGGGGGGCACGTACTTGTGGGGTTTGCCACCCTGACCGAGCCTGAATCTTACCTCCAAAAGGTGGTGTTTGTGAAGGTTTTCGTTGGTTATAATCTTCTTAATTTTACAGAAATCTGACTTTCTCTTTAAAAGGCGAGAAAATCGGTCCTCGTACACTGAACCTTCTGTCTTTTAGAAATTATGAGTTGTACAGAGAAAGAGAAATATTAGCACTTTAATCATACAATTGGAATATGCAATGAAGAATTCGGAACCTACTTGACTGTAGCCATTTCCTCACATATCCAGCTTGATGTTTTATATAAAACTAGTCAGTTTTAGCATCTCCTAAATTACTGTGTCCATATGTCAAGACCTTTTTGGAGGGGATTGACTCAAAGAAAATGAAATTCGGAGTCCCCGTAGAATGATGCTTGAAATAATAATAGAATTTCAGATCTTTGAAGGTAAGCTCGATCTCTAGAATCTCTGCATATGCGATGTACAAGGTATACAAAGCAGCATAAGCATTGGGGTGGAGTTGCATAGGAGAAATACGCAGTAATCTCAAAAGATCGACGATGATTGGAGGAAACGGAGGGATGGCGCCTGCCAAGCACATGACTCTACTATAGCCATGTGCCCCTCCGAAGTGGAATGGGGTCTATCTCCATCCTCTGGAGTTTTCACATTAACCCAGGGGATCCCATGTCTTAGGCATAGTCCTTTAAGCTTTATATCATCCAATTTGGAAGCTACGAAGTCACTTAGTTTCTCTTTCTCTACTTCTTTAGCACCCTTGATTTTGTTAGGAGCTCGATCATCATCCTCTTCCTCAAGTGATGTGCTTTCACAAGATATCAATTCTGTATCACTATCTGTGTCATAATCGGAGTTGGAGTTGCTCCAATCTGGATCCGAAGGGAGAACATCATGATTATAATAATTTGATGACTCTGGATCTGTACTTTTCTCTGATATTCTTGTTGAGCGTCTACCAGACATGGCTGTGTTGGCGAATAAACATAAGTAATTACAGCATAACTACCTGTGAACCCCGTGTATGTGCAAGTGCTAGTGTGTGCAAGTGTGTGCGATATTTAGAAGAAAAAGCATGAATTAAATGACGAAAACATGAAATTGATTGCGGTACGTTGGTAAGTTATGTAGTCGTCCAGTTCAGAGAATTCATCTCGAGGGCTCTATCCTAATTGTCCTTTGAGTTATCCAGATCAAAGTCAGTCCTCGATTGAAGCATAAGTCAATGGGTTCGATTAATTGATTTTACTTATTCAGAAATAGTTAAAGTATTGGCTTGAGAGCGAGTTAGCTTGCGTAGTCATGAAGTCCGGCTCGTCGTAGAGAGGTCTGGTTCGTGGCTCAAGAATAGTTCGTGAATGAACATCGGATCGTGAATGTCAGATCGGCTCGTGACCAAGGAGTGGCTCGTGAAAAAGAGCTTGCAATGGTGAGATGGCTCGTGATTAGGTACAGCTCGTGAGCAAAGCTCATGTTCATGATTTGAACCTGGTGTGAAAACCAGGATCTTAGTCTCGCCGCCTCGTGAACGAGTGTCTCGCGAACCATCGCCACAACCCTCCTTATTTTTACCCTCTACGAACCGATACCCTGCACCTCATCACAAGCGAGCCAGTGGCTATGACCCTCCATCTGAATCATGTTACCTCATCAAGACCCCAACACCTGTAATTCACTCCCTCACCACAACTGTTGCCATGATCAATTAACCGACCCGACTTCCAACCCTTCTCCATGATCCGATAATCTTCTTGATCTTTCTTCCTCAACCCATCATCGCGAATCCTCAACAGTAGCAGTGTCCCCGAACTCATTAGTTCTTCATCCTCGATTCACAATTACCCAACACACGTCGCCTCCTTCAGATCCCAATTCCACAAGTTCTGCTACCATCATCACTAACTATTGATGGCGACTTTGAGATCAATGGCGAGCTCATCGGAATGGAAAAAACCGAGAAGGGGATATTAACACTCAAGGCAGCACAAAATTCAGAGCGATGAGAATAGCAATCAAAAGTTAAAAACCATCTTAATGTTGTTACCTCTTTGGATCAAGTTTAGGAGTTATGCGGTTTTTTGGAAAGGTGCGAATTAGTGTTTCGAGTTGGGGAAACTGGGTGGCGACAGTAAGAGTAAAAGAGGAGAGGAAGGGTAAGAGGGAAAAGAGGAGCGGTTCATATAGCCTAAATGAAGGTTCTTGCACTTCCCCCTTTTGTCTCATTAGGGTCGACCTGCTCCAATGGACTGTGAATGCCTGAGCAAGCCCACCATCTCTCGCGTGAGGGCCTGATACGCTGTCGGTTCGTGATGCGGGCCTCGTAATATGGATCATGGGGCAATGAATTTCTGTCAAACTAACTCTGAAAGACTAGAAATTTTGAGATTTACCTGGAGGATAACTCGCGATGTACTTTGAGGTTCAAAAGACTGAAGTTAATTGATAAACGGAACAATAATTGGAAGTCCAATCTTGTATTTATAGCTGCTCAGAGAAAATAGAAAAATGCAAATTCATGAAGAGACATGACTCTGTGAAAGAGCGCGACGGTACGAACATATACGACAATTAGCTCATACTGTTTCTAAAAGATGGTACTTTGGTAATTTCGAAGCATGTTCCATCTTCCATAAAACATGCTTCGAGGGGCAAAATGTTGGCTAGCTTTTGAACCAAGCCACCAGGAATACGAAGACTTGCATTTGGTGAACAAAGGCACTCACACTTGGACAAATCCGACTTGTGGTCCATGTTCCTCACTAGCTCGTGATGCGTCTTCGTCTACCGGCTCGTCACAACCATCACGACCCGCTCACACTGAAGGGTCACGAACCGACTCTATATTTCTGGAGACATGGCCACGACCTGGTCACCCACGAATCGAGTATTCAGGATCTGATGATACCTATCCATAACGGCTAGTTTGACCATTTCTCCACACACTCACGAACGACTCTAAGATCTTCGGGATTCGTGCGACGTGTTCTCATGAACTGCATACAGATGTCACCTATAAATAGCCCAGCACTTGGCATTTTTCAGGATCTTTTGGCAATTCTGAGTATTGTTTCCACCATTACTATTCCTCTATTACTTACAATCAGCAATATCTTGAAATTATTGAGTGAATTATCATTGTAAGAGTGTGATTGAGAGACTTTATTGATTGCATTTGCATTCAATCATATAATCAAAATCATATAAAGTGGATGTAGGCTCGTTAATGCCGAACCGCTATAAATTTGGTGTGTTTGTTGCATTTTCTTTCATTTCTAGTTATTATTCTCTGAAATTTCAGACAATTTGGGTGTTAGAGCCATAATTTGGTCAAACACGTGCCATGGAGTATCCAAAAATTTCTTATGACTCGCGAAGGTTAGTCATGCTTAGTCGTGGATTCCTAGATGCTTCTGTTGATGATCTCAATTTGATGACCATAGTTAGAGACTTTCCAGATGTATTCAAGGAGGTGAGAGGACTACCTCCCAAGCATGAGATAGATTTATGGATATACTTGGTGGAGAATGCTAAGCTTGTTGCGTTACCAGTGCGCTAGATGGCTCCGAGAGAGAGGATGGTGCTTAGTAAACAAGTGGGTTAGTTCTTCGAGAAAGGATTTATTAGACAAAGTATTTTTGAGTGGAGAGCACAACTCATCTTCGAGACTAAGGCATACAGCTCTCTCCGTCTATGTGTGGATTGCAGGGAGTTGAACAAGCTCACGAAGAAGAATAGACACCCACTCCACGAATAGATGACTTGTTTGATCAGTTAGTGGGCGCTTTAATTTTATCGCAGCTAGATTTAGCTATAGGTTTTCATTAGCTTAGGGTTGTAGTTGACAACACAGACAAGATATCTTTTAGGACACCTGATGGATTCTTTGAGTGGCTGGTTATGCCATTTGGGCTAACCAATGCATTGTTATACTTTGTGGATTTGATGAGTCGGTTATTTAGGGAGTACCTGAATAAGTTTGTGGTGGTATTTGTTGACGATATCATAGTTTTCTCGAGGAGCAAGTAAGAGCACACCTAGCACTTAGGGGAGGTTCTCCGTGCACATCAGCTGAGGGCGAAGTTTTCTAAGTGCCATTTCTGGCGGAATGAGGAATGGTTCTTTGGGCATGTTTTCTTTAGTGATGGGGTAGCGGTGGACCATGGTAAGGTTGTCGCAGTTCGAAATCCCCCAAGAGCGCGATAAAGGTGAGGAGATTTTTAGGTTTGGCGGGGTACTTTAGGAAGTTTATTAAGGATTTTGCGCGGATCTCAGCTTTACTTACCCGCCTAACAATGAAGAACCTATATCTTTCTTGGGATGTAGATTGCTAGGATGCATTCTTGAGACTAAAGAAGGCTCTTACATGAGCTCCAGTATTGACTCTTCCTGATGGTACGAATATGTTCACCATTTATATGGATGCTTCTGGCACGAGTTTAGGGCCGGTGCTTATGCAGGTGGGTAGGGTTGTGTGCTACGAGAGTAGGCAGTTGAGGGTACATGAGAAAAAATACTCTACCCATGATTTAGAGATAGCAGCGATAGTGTTTGCACTTAAGTCATGGATGCACTATTTATTAGGTGAGAGGTTCAAGATTTATACAAATCATAAGTCACTCAAGTGCTTGTTCTCGCAAAAAGATCTTAATTTGTGATAGCAGCATAGGATGGAGTTCCTTGCATCTTATGACTTCGACATAGCGTATACCCCGGGGAAAGGGAATGTAGTAGCTTATGCATTGAGTAGGTAGAGAATGACTTTGATTTCATTGTTAGTAGAGTGGTAGAGTTTGGAGTTCATCTCATCATCCGATTTTAGACCATCTACGGATTTTGCACCAGGATTATTGGCATCATAGGAGGTGCAACCTACTCTCTTAGAGAGCATAAGATCCAGTCAACGTGAGGATCAACAGTTATTAGACCTCATGGACCGGCTCAGCGGAGGAGAGACCTCTAGTCACAATGCTAGGTATTTTGTGGATGAGAGAGGGTGGCTACATCATGACGGAAAATTGTGTGTCACCCGAGTTGATGATTTGTTGAGATCAATTTTAGGGGAGGCTCATCACTCTTGGATGGCTATCCATCCGAATGGTGATAAGATGTATAGAAATATAAGGAGAGTCTTTCATTGGACAAGGATGAAGAAGGACGTGGCACAATATGTAGCTCGGTGTATGAATTGTCAACGGGTAAAGGCTGAGCAGAGGAAGCTTAGTGGATTGCTTCAGCCCTTGGATGTGCCACTATGGAAGTGGGAGAGCGTCTTTTAACAACCCGATTTTTCGATAATTGCCTGCTGTAATAATTAACCATTAGAATATGAATATTTGAGTATTAAGTAAGTTGAACACATATATTATTATTCTGAATAGCTGGTTTAATTACTCACATTAGTAATTAATTTGTGCTTTGTGATTGATTGTGAAATTTAATCACGTTTAAGTGATTAAATTTGGGGCTTGGGTCAATTAAGTGTGAAACGCTCAATAAATTGTGAAATATTGGTTTTGGGTGAAAAATTAGATAATTTGACAACTAAAACTATTAACGAATGTTAATGCATGTTGTAATGTATAAAAATAAAAGATTGAAATATTTTCTTATAAGAAATTAATAGTGTTAAACTCATGTAGAATATAATTTGAGGATAAGAAATGACTTTTGAATTTAAAACCCGGTTATTGAATGTTAAGGCCGATAAAAGCAATTTTAATAAAAATGGGTAATAATAAATATATGAGAACATATAAAAATTAGTATAAATGATAATAATTGTGAAAAACATATGTTTTGTAAGGTCTTAACAATTTATTTTGTTAAATGAAGAGATTTTGAAATATTTTGTTACATGAATTGTAAATATTACACCAAAAACAAGTATATAAATATATTTGTGTAAATTGTGAAAATTACATGAAAAACTAAGAATAACATTTAAAATGCCTTTACAATAAGTTATGAGCATTGTTTCAATTTTATTTTAACGTTAGTAATGAAGGCCTATGTGAATTTGGTTAAAATTTGATGTAAAACGTTAGTTTGTACGCTAGTTATATGTTAAACTAGCCTATTTGCTAAATAAACACTTTAATTAATGTTTGGACTTTGTTAATTACCACTTTGGGCCTTAATCATGTTTTTAACCTAAGAAATATCTAGATAGTAGAGAAAAGTACGTTAATTTTCCTCATACTTCATCTTCCTTAGTAAACAAAAGGAAGAAAACATGGAAAATCAACCAATCTCTTCACTTTAAATCATTATCGCCCCAAAAATCCACATCAAAAACGCTAGATTTCAGTTGTTTTAAGAAATAGCAGCAGGTAATGCACCCCGAACTCGGATCTAATCCAATTTTTATTGTTGCTTATTGAAGATTTTTGTTTCCAGCAAAGATCTTCTTTTGCATGTTTCAGCTGAAGCAATTACAGGTAGAAAGAAGCCTTCTTCTCAACATTAAAGCCTCCAACAACTTTGAATCCTTACTAAATGTACTAAAAATTATCGTAAGGTGAGTATAAACTCACATATTCTAGTTAAACAACCACTTTTCTTTAACATCTTTCGCTCAATTTCTGCTAAAAAAAATTTAGCAGCTGTAGGTTGAGTATAAACTTGCTGTAAACTTTCTTTCGGGTGTTCAGTGGTTGCGCAACTTCATTTTGTTGCATTTCATGTTATTTCAACTGTAGCTTGTACCCTACAATGCACTTTCTTGTTGTCCTTATGCGTACGTACTCTGTTGTAGATTTTTTACTTTCGGCAGCTTCTCCTTACTGAAAAAACGGACAGTTACCTACCACGCCTGTGCTTCTATCCCGTGCTATGTTTGTGCAATTGGACACATTAAGTTGGACCAAAAATCAAACTTCCCTTTGTGAATAGTAATTAAAATTTCAATTTGGTAAATGCCACATTCATGGCATAAGCAATTTTAGTTTGTTGTAGCCTCTTTCCTTTTGTAATATTTTGGACTATTTGTTTTCAAATTTTGTCCTTAAGTTGTCTTATTTGTTTATACACAAGATGATTTGTTTTTCCTCAGTATAATATATGGCTCACGCCATATTTGTATGTTGCTGCGCAACTTTCTTGTAAATGCTTTTATTTTTTTATTTTTATTTTATTTTAATTTATCTTGTTTATTTAGTTATGGCTATTTTAAATAATGTTAGTCATGTTGAACGGTTGGTGCGCATGTTATTGTGATGCCTGATCAAGCAATATTGACATTAATTTGGACCCTGGATATACAAGTTTTTTGTGAAATTGAAAGATGTATTTTCATTGAATTTCGTCTAATTTAATCACACACTGCACAAGCTTTTCATCTGGTTTCCTTATGTCTATAAGTATTGTTTTTAATTATAACTTGGGACAGGGATATTTTACGATTTCTGTTTTTTAACTCGTTGTCACCAAGCAATATTATAAATTTATTTTATAAATTATAAACATTCTAAAGCCAGAAAACAAAGGTTTTTCATAATTGTTTTTGAAACCATTTTTTTACATATAAAACTTCACTGTTTTGCACCCTTCGAGAAGGCATAGTGGAAATCGAACGATACCGTAAACCCCGTGGTATGGGACACGATGGTATACATAATCGGTCAATTCCATTCCCATCTAATTGAAGCTCTTTGTGATATTCTTGTGATTTCCATTGTGAAGTTGATAAGAAGCTAGTGAACTGTTGAGAACGTGTGGTATAGGACACATTGTTACGACTACTCGGGTTATTGACTGTGAGTCAGTGATGCATATTGTGTTTTTTTAAGCCTGTACTTTGATTCAGGGGAAAGCCAAGACTTGGGGGAGTCACGTATACATATTCACTTGACCGAGGCGATCAAGATAGACTCGGCTTGGGGGGGGAGGGGGGTCGCAGTGATGGGTACCTAGCTTGAGTACGTATAGGTACCGAGCTAAGCTCGGGGGGAGCTATATTATCATGTGATTGCACGTGCACATGCATATTTATTTCTATTGGATCCTAATTGTGATGATATTTATTTTGTGACTTGATCTTTATGATCATACATTGAGGTGATAATTGGATTTTAAATTCACATAAACATTTTGTGATTTTCTATGTTGGTGTTAGATGCTTCTTCCATGATATTTGACTCATTCGAGTTATATGATGATTTCGATGACTTTGGAGAAGTTGATAACATTTGTAATATATGCCCAATGAACCACCTAGCCTTGTGCTAGTAAGTAAGTCTAGTTGTGTGCCCTTCATTTATGATTTATGAATGTAGTCTATTCCATTCCAATAGAGTATTACCTTCTTAACACTTAGATTAAAGAGTTGAATGTTGTACTCTTATTATTCTATATACAGTTATTACTCACTATTGACTAGACTGACCCATGTGTATTAATGCTCGGGTCAGACTGAGCATTTTTAGGTATGCTAGCCGTTATAGACACCTTTTTCTTCCGCCATGGATCTGTCGTTTTGTGCTATCCAGTTAGCTATTATGTGTAGATATATGTTTATGATCTGTATACTCAGATATGAACCGTATTATTATTTTGGACTTATGATGTACTAATTGTGGTTTTACACCACTTTTGTGACACTATATGTTGTATGTTATATATATATATATATATATATATATATGTGTGTATCTGATGCTGGATGATCTGTTCTGAGATGTTTATTGCTTAAGTTAATCGTACTTGTTCTGAATTACTTCCTAGTCATACATAGTCTTGTATTAAATAAATATAAGAGTGTTAATCCATGGAAAAATATAGTATATTTTATCGATACTTTTGATGTTTATTTAATACAAGGCTTGTGGATGGTCACTCTTAACAAGTCTATTTCTCTATATTAGTAGACGACATTCCTCGTAATGTCCTTTATTAGTGCGGGTCTTTAGGTGGAGTGTTACAGCTTGGTATCAGAGCAAGGTTCAGAACAAAATACGATTAATACAGAACAGAATGCCAGCAGATACAGTACATTGAGATAAAATATGAGTGGAACATTAAATCCCTTGTGTCGTGACTTAACCTGAGTCGTGCTTTTAACTTCTTCTGTCACGGGGTAGATATAAGAAAGGAATACATCCAAGAAAAATTGTTTTACATTACAGTAATATTTCTTATTAATTGAATGTAATTGATATATATATATATCACCCCACAAATGATCATATTTTCGTTTTTGTTCAGCTGATGGTTGGTCAAGATAAAGTTATGGGTTCTGGACCGATCAGTGGTCCAGGTTCTGAAGATAGGGTTGAGCCATCCAGTGGCTCTCACCCTATTGAAGAGTGGTAGACCAGTCAGTGGCTCTCGATCAGATGCAGTCACCTTATCTACTGATCATCTTATGGAGCTTATTTGGAGCACTCGGCCTCCCGCTCCAGCCCGTTCATCTCCTCCGCGCAAGTTAACCTTTGCATGCATGTGTAGTGATTTTTCACATCTAGGTGGGAAGCCTTTTCTGGGTTCAGAGTCTGTTTTGGAGGTCCAGGCGTGGATTCGTACTTGTGAGCGCATCTTTACCCGCATGGAGATTTCGTCTCATCATTAGGTCCTTGTAGCATCAAGCATGTTGCAAGTGTGAGCTTTAAATTGGTACGAGTTGTTGATTGTCGAACTTGATGAGTCTTCCCTTGAGCGGAAGCAGTTCCATGAGTGTTTTGAGCTCAAGTTTATTCCAGATTCAGAGAAAGAGGCTCTTGTTTGTCGCTTCCTCAAGCTGAACCAGAGGAAATTATCGGTTGTTGAGTATGTTTCTTCCTTTGAGGCCTTGTCGAAGTATATCCTAGAGCACATCTCTACACCCTACAAGAAGAATCTTAATTTCGTTAATGACTTAAGAAGTATCTAAAGAAACCTCTCCTTCCAGCTTGACTGGACTTTTGAGAAACTTGTTGATGACGCTCTCCATCTCGTGGTAGTCGAGAAGGAAAAGGATAGTGATTATGATGTTGTGGTTCGTAAGATTCATGGCAAGAAGAAGTTTCCGTTTCATAAAGCCAAATATTTTCCAAACAAGAAGAAGAAGTATGTGGGACAGAGTTCTCAATCTATTGGAGCCACGCCTACTAAGCGAAGTTGCTTCAATTGTGGAGCCGAGGATTATCTTGTTCGTGAGTGCTCTAAGCCACGTATATGTCGTTATTGCAAGAAGGAAGGACACTGGTCCTCTTCATGTCCTATAGCTTCGAGGTCCAGCAAACAAGGAAAGCTTAGTGTGATGGAGTTAGGAGGTGGTTCTTCTCAGCAAAGAGGTACACCTTCTATTCTCGAGGGTTCTCTTTTATTCCATGATCGTATGATTCGTGTTTTATTCGACACGGGTGCTTCACACTCATTCGTATCGAAGGAGCTCGTGGAAATTATTTCTTTGGATGTTTCTTGTGTTGTGACTTCTTTGAGGATAGCGAATTCTATTGGGGGATCCGCCACCCTTAGCTTGTTGTGTAATGATGGGGATATTATTATTTGTGGGTTTTCTTTCCGTGCGAACTTGCATATATTTCTTTCACTTGGAGTTGATATGATATTGGATTTCGACTGGCTTGTGAAATACGGGGCCAGATTTTATTTGTTGAGAGAGTCTTATTTCTTCGCCATCGCAAATCTCTCTTGTTCTTCGTGATAATGATTGTAATTCTATGGCATCCTTATTCTCTTTTTCTCGAGACTCTGATGATGACGATGTGTCTCGTATGCCTATTGTTTTTTATTATGCTGATGTTTTCGAGACCATTTTGGGGTTGCCACCCAAATGAGCTATTGAGTTCCATATAGGCTTAGTTCATGGTGCCCATCTTGTTAGTCGTCCTCCTACACGGATGTCAACTAAGGAAAATGAAGAACTCAAGAAGAAGCTTCTCGAACTTGAGTACAAGCAGTTCATTCAGCCTAGTATTTCACCATGAGGCGCTGCGATGTTCTTTGTCAAAAAGTCCGATGGATCTCATGGGCTTTGCATTGACTATCACAAGCTTAATGAGCTTACCATCAAGAACCGTTATCCATTGCCTAGGATCGATGACACATATGACCAGTTGAGTGGAGCTAAGGCCATCTCTCAGTTAGAACTTGCCACCGACTTTCATCAGTTACTAGTTGTAGAGGATAGCATTCCACTCACCGCTTTTCGTACTCGTTATGTTTCTTATGAGTGGCGTGTTATGTCGTTCAGGTTGACTAACGCTCCAGCATTTTTCATTGATCTCATGAATCGGGTATTCAGGGAATATCTCGATAAGTTCATTCTGGTATTCATCAATGACATTCTTGTCTATTCTAAATCCAAAAGCAAGCATGCTAGTCATTTACGGATTGTTTTGAGTACACTCCGCCATCATCAGCTTAAGGACAAACTTTCTAAATGCTATATCTGGGAGAAGCAAGTTCGCTTTCTAGGCCATGTTATTTCTACTGATGGTATTTCTGTTGATCCGACCAAAATTAAGGCCATCCAGAGTTAGAAGAGGCCCAAGACAGTATTGTAGGTTCGTAGTTCCTTGGGATTAGCGGGTTATTATCATCATTTCATTCGGGATTTCTCTCGCATCGTGCTCTCGCTTACTCGTCTTATCCGTATGGGTGTTCGCTTCGAGTGGTATGACTAATGTGAAGCTTCCTTCCAGCGATTGAAGGAACTTCTCACTCATGCTCCCGTTCTAGTAGTTCCCAAAGGGAATCAAGACCTCTTCGTTTACACCGATGCTAGCCAATGTGGTTTAGGTATTGTGTTGACGCAGTGTGATCGAGTTGTAGCTTATGCTTCTCATCAATTGCGGCCATCGTGTTTGCTTTGAAGATTTGGCGCCATTATCTGCTTGGAGAGCATTTCACTCTTTTCATCGACCATAAATCATTCAAGTATTTATTTTCTCAGAAAGAGCTCAACATGCATCAGTAGCCTTGGCTACGGCTTATGATTTCGAAATCCATTATACCCTTGGAAAGGGTAACCGTGTAACCGATGCGCTTAATCGAAAACATTAGACGGTTGTTTCTATGATGCTAGCTGAGTGGGATATTCTTGAGTCCTTATAATTTTGTGATATCTATAATCATTCTTTTTAATCCGATTCTCTAGTATTATTATCAATTTGGAGACTCGACCATCTATTCTCGATCGTATTACCGATACACAGAGGCGTGATCCTGAGGTGTTGCTCCTTATTTAGCTTTGTGAGACCGAATCTTGAGATGAGGAATTGAGAGATTACATTATCGATTCTCGCGGTTGTCTTCATAAAAAGAACCGTATCATGTTACCTTCTGATCCAACGCTTAGGCGTGATATTCTAGATGATTGTCATCACACTAAGTATACCATCCATCCCGACAGTAGTAAGATGTATGCCGATGTGCATCGCTTTTATTATTGGAAAGGGAAGAAGCGCGACATTGCTAATTATATGGGTTCTTGTATGACATGTAAGCTTGTTAAGGCTGAGCATCAATGACCATTTGGTCTCCTTCAATCTTTAGAGATTCCATTATGGATATGGGATTAGATTTCGATGGACTCACGGCCTGCCTCGTTCGAGGTGTGGTCATTCGAGTATATGGGTTATTGTTGATCGTCTTTCTAAGTCGGCTCCTTTCATTCCTATTAATTTTAACAGGGACACACCTCTTCATGCTAAACTTTATATTTAGGAGATTGTTCTCCTTTATGGTATTCCTTCCTCGATTGTTTGTGATCATGATCCTTTATTCACTAGCCATTTCTAGAGTAACCTTCAGCAAGCTTTGGGAACAAAGCTAAATTTCTCCACAGCTTATCATTCTCAATCTGATGGACAGACTAAACGTGCTCATCATAATCTCGAGGATCTCCTTCGTGCTTGTGTTTTTGATTTTGGTGGCTCATGGGAGGATCACTTACCTCTCGTGGAATTCTCGTATGATAACAGCTTTCAGTCTTCTATTGGTATGGCTCCTTTTGAGGTCCTTTATGGAAGGCCTTGTCATTTGCCTTCTTGTTGGTTGGAATCCGGAGAGAAGCTCATTCTTGGTCCAGATTCAGTTCGCGATTCTTCAGAAAAGAATACTCTTATTAGACAGAGAATGAAAGAGGCTCAAAGCCGACAAAAATCCTACGCGGAAAAACATAGGAAGCCTCTCTAGTTCTTAGTTGGAGATCTAGTTTTCATTCGTGTTTCTGCACTAAAGGGAGTTATGCGTTTCAGTACGACTGGGAAGTTGGCTCTTCGCTTTATAGGACCATTTCCTATCACTGAGCACATTGGATCTATGGCATATTGAGTGTCCATTCCATCTCATTTATCTGGTAACCACGATGTCTTTCATGTGTCACAGCAAAGAAAATGCCTTAAAGATTCAGATTATGTTATTGATCCCACAGAGCAGCTCGATGTTGAGATTTCTTCGGATTTATCCATTGTGCAACAGCCAGTTCGAATTCCTGATTCGGAGGTGAGGCGCCTTCGAAGCAAGAATGTTCCACTTGTAAAGGTCAGTGGTCAGATAATCCTAAGGATTGTACCTGGGAAACCAGGGAGTCAATCGAGCGGCTTTACCCGGATTTCGTTTCTTCTCGTGATAGGGGTAAGAATTTTTCTTTACTTTGTGCATGTTATATCCATTCATCTACACCCTTGTGCATGTGTGTATCCTTTGTGATTGATTTAGGTTGGTTGTGCGGACTTATTCCTTAGCAAATTGCGGGGACGTAATTTTTTTAGGGGGAGTCTGTAACAACTTGAGTTTTAAGTAGTTATCTGTTGTAATAATTAACCATTAGAATATGAATATTTGGGTATTAATTAAGTTCAACATATATATTATTATTTTGAATATTTGGTTGAATTACTCACGTTAGTAATTAGTTGGTGCTTTGTGATTGATTGTGAAATTTAATCATGTTTAAGTGATTAAATTTGGGGCTTTGGTCAATCAAGTGTGAAACACGCGATAAATTGTGAAATATTGGTTTTGGGTGAAAAATTGGATAATTTGACAACTAAAAATATTAATGAATGTTAATGCACGTTGTAATGTATAGAAATAAAAGATTGAAATATTTTTCTTACAAGAAATTAATAGTGTTAAACTCATGCTGAATATAATTTAAGGATAAAAATGCAACTTTTGAATTTAAAACCCGAATATTGAATGTTAAGGCTGATAGCAATTTTAATAAAAACGGGTAATAATAAATATATGAGAACATATTAAAATTAGTATAAATGATAATAAATGTGAGAAACATATGATTTGCAAAGTCTTAACAATTTATTTGGTTAAACGAAGAAATTTTGAATATTTTGTTACATGAGTTGTAAATATTACACCAAAAACAAGTATATAAATATATTTGTGTAAATTGTGAAAATTATGTTGAAAAATAAAGAATAACATTTAAAATGCCTTTACAATAAGTTATAAGCATTGTTTCAATTTTATTTTAACGTTAGTAGTGAAGACTTATGTGAATTTGGTTAAAATTTGATGTAAAACGTTAGTTTGTATGCTAATTATATATTAAACTAGCCTATTTGCTAAATAAATACTTTAATTAGTGTTTGGGCTTGGTTAATTATCACTTTGGGCCTTAATCATGGTTCTAACCTAATAAATATTTGGATAGTAGAGGAAAGTACGTTACTTTTCCTCATACTTCGTCTTCCCCAGTAAACAAAAGGAAGAAAATAAGGAAAATTAACCAATCTCTTCACTTATTATTGCCCCCAAAATCCACATCAAAAACGCTAGATTTCAATTGTTTGAAGAAATAGCAGCAGATAATACACCCCAAACTCGAATCTAATCCAATTTTTATTGATGTTTGTTGAAGATTTTTGTTTACGGTAAATATCTTCTTTTGCATGTTTAAGCTGAAGCAATTACAAGCAGAAAGAAGCCTTCTTCTCAACATTGAAGCCTCCAACAACTTTAAATCCTTGCTAAATTTACTGAAAATTACTTAAGGTGAGTATAAACTCACATATTCTAGTCAAACCGCCACTTTTATTTGACATTGTTTGCTCAATTTCTGCTGAAACAAATTTTTTTATCAGCTGTGGGTTGAGTATAAACTTGCTGTAAACTTTTCTTTCGGGTGTTCAGTGATTGCGCAACTTCGTTTTGTTGCTTTTTATATTATTTCAATTGTAGCTTGTACCATACAGTACACTTTCTTGTTGTCCTTGTGTTGAGTATGGGCAGCGTACGTACTCTGTTGTAGAGTTTTTACTTTCGGCTGCCGCTCCTTACTGTGAAAACGCACAGTTACCTACCATGCCTGTGCTTCTATCCCTTCCTATGTTTGTGCAACTAGACACATTAAGTTAGGCTAAAAAGCAAACTTCCCTTTGTGAATAGTAACTTAAAATTTCAAATTGGTACATGCCACGTTCATGGCATAAGCTATTTAAGTTTGTTGTAGCCTGTTGGCTTTTGTAATGTTTTGGACTATTTGTTTTCAAAATTTGTCCTTACATTGTGTTATTTGTTTATACACAAGATGATTTGTTTTGCCTTAGTATATTATATGGCTCATGCCATATTTGTATGTTGCTGTGCAACTTTCTTGTAAATGTTTTTTTTAATTTAACTTATTTTCTTTTAGTTATAGCTATTTTAAATAATGTTAGTCGTGTTAAGGGTCGGTGCGCATGTTATTGCGATACCTGATCAAGCCAATATTGACATTAACTCGAACCTCGAATATACAATTTCTATGTGAAATTGGAAGATGTATTTTCATTCAAATTCGTTTAATTTAATCACAAACTACACATATTTTTCATCAGTTTTCCTTACGTATATAAATAACGTTTTTAATTATAGCTTGCGATAGGGATATTTTACGATTTTTGTTTTTTAACTCGTTGTCAGCAAGCAATAGTATATATTTATTTTATAAATTATAAACATTTTAAAGACATAAAACGAAGGATTTTCATAATTGTTTTGGAAACCATTTTTTGACTAACCATTTTTTTACATATAAAATTTCAATGTTTTGCACCCTTCGAGAAGGCGTAGTGGAAATCGAACGAAATCAGTCAATTTCATTCCCGTCTAGTTGAAGCTCTTTGTGATATTCATGTGATTTTTATTGCGACGTTGATAAGTAGCTAGTGAACCAGTAGTGAGAACGTGTGTATGGGACGCATTGTTACCACTACTCGGGTTACTGACTGTGAGTCAGTGACGCATATTGTGTTTTGTTAAGCCAGTATGTATACGTATTCACTTGGCCGGGGGGGGGGGTCAAGATACACTTGGTCAGGGGGGTCATAGTG
Organism: Allium sativum; assembly: GCA_030737875.1. Classification (NCBI taxonomy): domain Eukaryota; kingdom Viridiplantae; phylum Streptophyta; class Magnoliopsida; order Asparagales; family Amaryllidaceae; genus Allium; species Allium sativum. The sequence goes on along the minus strand of CM060922.1, from coordinate 732,941,640 downwards.
ATGGATACCTAACTTGAATACGTATAAGTACTGAGCTAAGCTTGGGGGGAGCTATATTATCATGTGATTGCACGTGCATGTTTATTTTTGATGGATTCATATTGTGATGATATTTGTTTTGTGACTTGATCTTTACGATCACACATTGAGGTGATTATTGGATTTTAAATTCACATAAACATTTTGTGATTTTCTACGCTGGAGTTTGATGCTTCTTTTGTGATATTTGACTCATTCGAGTTATATGATGATTTTGATGATATTGGAGACGTTGATAACATTTGTAATATGTGCCTAATGAACCGCCTCGCCTTGTGTTAGTAGGTAAGTCTAGTTGTGTGCCCTTCATTTATGATTTATGATTGTTGTCTATTCCATTCCAATATAGTATCACCTTCTTAACACTTTGATTAAAGAGTTGAATGTCGTACTCTTATTATTCTTTATACAGTTATTACTCACTATTGACTAGACTGACCCATGTGTATTAATGCTTGGGTCAGACTGAGCTTTTTCAGGTATGCTAGCTGTTGTAGACACCTTTTTCTTCCGCTATGGATCTGTCGTTTTGTGCTATCCAGTTAGCTATTATGTGTAGATTTATGTTTATGATCCATGTACTCTGATATGAACCGTATTTTTACTTTGGACTCATGATGTACTTATTGTGGTTTTAGACCACTTTTGTGACACTGTATGTTGTATGTTATACGTATATGTATCTGATGCTGGGTGATCTGTTCTGAGATGTTTATTGCTTCAGTTAATCATATTTGTTCTGAATTACTTCCTAGCCATACATAGTCTTGTATTAAATAAATAAAAGAGTGTCAATCCACGAAAAAAATTATAGTATATTTTATCGATACTCTTGATGTTTGTTTAATACAAGGCTTGTGGATGGTTGCTCCTAACAAGCCTAATTCTCTGTATTAGTAAATGGCATTCCTCGTAATGTTCTTTACTAGTGCAGGTCTTTTGGCGGGGCGTTACAGTCTTGATGGATTTTATAGATGGGTTGCCCATATCAAGTAAGGGTAACACTAGTATTTGGGTTATAGTCGATAGGTTGACTAAGAAAACTCACTTTATAATGGTTAAGAATAAGTGGAAGACTGACCGTCTAACTTCATGGAGCACCCTCTAGTATTATTAGTGATCGAGACACCATCTTTACGAGTGAGTTTTGGAGGAGCCTGCCGGAGGCGTTAGGGACACAGCTGTCACTTAGTACCGCATATCACCCTCAGACAGATGTATAAACGGAGATGGTTAATAAGATTCTCGAGGATTTATTACAACTGTGTATCTTAGACTTCGGAGGGACTTGCCCTAACATCATTCCTTTTCCTTAACGTCAGAAGAAAAGCTTCCCCTCAGGATGGTCAAATCACATCCCTATAGTTTATACTCATCCCGTCGAAACGTGGGAAAGAGTTAAAGATGTTGTTTAAGTGCCGTTCCATCACTTTAGTTCACAAAGTAGGGATCTTCATGTCGAGCGTTGAAGTCCAACTCGAATTTTGTCGACCCAAGTCCGACTAGTTGCGGAGTTGAGTCATGTCTTCGAAATGAGAGCCAATGAACGTCATTGAAGATTTAGCTATTCTTTTCATTTAATCCTCGGCATAGGTCGGTCAAATCACAACACATAGCCAAAGTAATAGATATAGTAATGGAGCATGGAAAGGAAATTTTATTTATAAATGATTACAAGTGGCCAGTCATGCCTTATTATAATACTAAGAAGACAAAAATAGGAATAAAACCCTAAGAAGGATAACATCGTAGGTGCTCGACATTCCTCGCTCTTGGGAGTGGATCACCATCCATAGTCGTTAGCCTGAAGGATCCATTGTTAAGCCTCTATTGGATGACATAAGGTCCTTCCAATTCGGATCCATATGAACTAGGGCAAGGAAGACTCGTTTCAAAACATGATCACCATAGTTAAAGGTTTTGAGTCAAACCTTCTTATTATAGTATCGGGGGACTCATTGCCTGTGTGCTACAGCACGCAAGTTAGCTTCATTCCCCTTCTTGTCAATCATGTCTAGAGATTTTAAGAGAAGCGCCTTGTTAGTCAACGGGTCATAATATGTCGCTCTATGAGAGGGAACTTCAAGCTCCATTAGGATGACTGCTTCAGAGCCATAGGACAATGCGAAGCTAGTGTGACCAATCGCCGACTTATGGGTTATGCAATATGCCCAAAGAGCTAAAGGCATTTCATTGACCCATTTGCCCTTGGCTTACTCTAATCTTTTCTTTAGGATGGACTTGATGATCTTCTTCACAGCCTCGACTTGTCCATTTGGTTGAGGGTAAGCAACTATAGTGTACTTCTTCTCGATATTTTATCGTTGGCAGAAGTCTCCTAATTTTGAGTTGTTGAATTGGGTCCCATTATCATTTATGATGGCACTAGGTAGCCCAAATAGGCATATGATATTCTAGACAATGAAGTTGATCACCTGCTTTGTTGTGATCGTGGTCAATGGCTCGGCTTCAGGCCACTTCGTTAAGTAATCCATAGCCATGATCACATGCCTCGCTCTGCCTTTAGAAATTGGAAGAATTCCAATGATGTCGACTCTCCACAAAGCGAATGGCCAAGGACTAACCAGCTGAGTTGGTTGAGTTGGCGGAGCTCTTGGAATCTGGGTGAACCTTTGTTGCTTATTGCAACGTTTGGAACAATTAGCCACATCTCGACTAACGTAGGCCAAAAGTGGTCACACTGCAGCACCTTCTTTGCTACAGTTTGCCCCCTATGTTTTGAGCACCGCATTCGCCTTCATGCACTTCTTATAACAATCGTTTGGCATCGTTGTTGACCACACACCAAAGCATAGGAACTAAGAACCCTCTTCTGTAGAGCGTATATTCATGGATGACATATCTCGAGGCTTTGCGTATGAGAGATCGCTTTTCATTCTTTCTTTCCATGAGGGTTCCATGCTGGATTAAATTCTTGATAGGGGTCATCCATGTCTCCTTCTTGGGTTTGACTTCTAAAGCTTGGTAAATTCCCATTTGGTGTATACTTGGAACGTCTAATGTCTTAATCGGGACCATTTCTGTTCCATTTAAGGCATCGGAGCTGGCTAGTTTAGCCAATCTGTCAGTCTTTTAGTTCTCTTCCCTTGGAATACGGGAGATGCTATGATAGTCAAAACTATCCAACAACCCTTACACCCGCTTTAGATAGGCGGCAAGTTGTACCATCTTGGTTTGGTACTCCTTTCTAACCTGAAGTATAATAAGTTGTGAGTCATAAAAAATGTCCAAAGCAACTAATCCCAACTCCTTTGTGAGTCTCGACCCAGTAATTAAGGATTCATACTCGGAGTCATAGTTGGTAGTGGGAAAGTTTAACTTCAGGGCATAGTAAATCGTAACCCCTTTGGAGTTAGCAAAACAACCTTAATGCCAAAATGATGATCATTACGACCCCCATCTGTGTATATCTTCCATGTGTCTAGTCTCAGTTTGATGTTAGGAAGATTAGTATAATCCTTTGGAATATCATTCTCGGAGTTGTAAACTCGGCTATAAAGTCTACTAATGCTCCTCGGATCGGCTTTTGAGGAAGGAAGGTGAGGTCGAACTGACTTAGCTCGATGTTCCACGTGAGTAACCTCCCAAATTCCTCAAGTCACTGAAGGACCTACCATAGCGGTTGGTCAATATACACTTTGATGGGATAAGCTTGAAAGTTATGAAAGAGTTTTCTCGAGGCGATCAACAAACTGTAAGCCAGTTCTCGGTTTTTAGGTAGTTGCACTCCGCTCCTATCAAATTTTTTTTCTTGCATAATATATCATTCATTGTACTCTGTCTTCCTCATGAACAAGTGCTAAGATGATAGCATGTACGGATACCGCCAAGTATACGAACAAGTCCTCATGGTCGGCTGGCTTTAACAATATAGGTGCCTCTTTAAATGTTCAAGCAGGTTCAGAAAAACTTCGACACAATCAGGCGTCCAAGCGAAGTTTCGCTTCCCTCGCTTTAATAATTCAAATAAGGGAATGCACTTGTCAGAAACTCTGGAAATGAATCTGCCCAAAGATGCAACCTTTCCTGCCAGGCTTTGCACATCTTTGATCTTTCAAAGCTCCAGAATACCCTTAATTGCTTTGATCCGTTCAGGGATAATTTCAATTCCTTGATAACTAATGATTAAACCTCAGAATCTCTCTAACACAACACCAAAAAATCATTTCAAAATGTTGAGCTTCATTCCATAGTGCCAAAAAGTATCAAATATCTATGCTAAATCGTTGACATGATTGGTCGATTTCTTCAACTTCATAAGCACGTCATCCACATACACCTCCATTGACTTCCTGTTCTGGTTATGGAACATGCAGTTAACCAATCTCTAATATGTTGCTCTTGCTTTCTTTAGTCCAAATGGCATGACCACATAGTAATTTAATTCGAGATCAGTTATGAAGCTTATATGTTCATGGTCTAGAATGTGCATAATAATTTGGTTGTATCCACAATAGGCATCCATGAATGAAAGAAAGTCCATGTCCAAATGAATCGACAAGCTAATCAATCCATAGAAACAGAAAACTATCTTTAAGGCACGCCTTGTTTAAGTCTAAAAAATAATAGAAAGTCCACCACTTCCCATTAGCCTTCTTTACCAGAACCAGGATTGATATCCATCCAGGATAGATTACATCTCGAATGAACCCATTATTCTTTAGTCTTTGGACCTCTTCCTTTAAAGTTGCATATCTCTCTGGGACAAGCATATGCCATTTCTGCTTACTAGGACATATTCAGAGTCAATATTTACTGAATGAGTCATGATGGATGGAGATATCCCAGACACGCCAGCATGGGTCCATGCAAACACGTCAAAGTTTGCGTCGAGTAATTCAGTCAACTCCCTCATCTAGAGGGGGTCTAAATGGGATCCGATCCTCAAGACCTTTGTCGAGTTATCGTTATCGATCAGATTCTCCACGATAGTTTCATTAGAGTCATTCTTCAACATCTTGGCTCTTCGTCCTCCCTTGGATCAACATCCTCGAGATAGTGACTGGAGGGTCCTAACTGGGATGTTTTCTTTATTAATTTGCTATGTTGTCGCCTCTTTGGCAGGAGGAGGATTATCCTCGAACTCCTTATTTTTCTTATCACAGACTTTCTTTCATTTCTATAAGTAGAACTCTTGTCTTACTACTTGATCTTTCCATACTAATCCAACTCCGACTTCAGTTGGAAACTTCAGGAGCAGGCACCTGGGAGCTATGCATGCTCAAAATTCTGGAAGGACAGTCCAGTCCAAAAAGGATTTATAAAGAGAGTTTATGTCAATCAGAAGAAATGGGAGGTTTCGCACTATCCTACGGCCCCTCTCCCAACTCCACCGGAAATTCAATCATTCCCACCGGTTCATTGGCTGAGCCATTGAAGCGTCATATCCTGCATTTGCAAGACTTTAAAGCTCTCGCCTCTAACTTCATCTAGTCATAGGCTCATTTAAACAAAATGTTAATGGAACTCCTACAGTCTACAAGGACTTTCCGTATTGCGGCTAGGTCGATGATGGTCGTTATCACCTAAGGATCGATGCTTGGGGTCTCCACCCTCTCCGACTTCCTATCACGGAAGAAAATATTGTCTTACATTGTCTTCCTTTGCTTTACGAGACTCGTTGCTTCGGCGGTGCTGCATTCCCCAACGTCTAAATTCTTTGTAGCATTCACACATTGCTCCATAGTTCGAGCATCGTGGCATATCGGATGTGGCCCTCCAACAATGGTATTAATGACAATTCTGTTAGCTTTCTACTGGGCGGTGGTTCTTGGAGTGACCTTGTTTGGAGGCTGAGGTTCCCTACCCCTGTCTCGTGGGGTAATCCTGCATTCATCGAGTTTTCCATCTCTAATCAACTTCTTAATGATGTCCCTGATATAGTGTAACACATTAGTCACATGGTCGTAAATTTTTTGAAGCAAACAAAACTTCCCTGTTTCATGTTCCATCTCCATGGATTCTCACGAAGGTGGTTTCTTGTCTGCATCGTATTACACGTATCAAGATAGATATTTTCCAAAGGGTCATTCAATGTTGTATAACTATCAAACATCTGAAATTGGGGTTTCTTCCAAGGATTCCCTTCCATTTACAGCTCTCGTTGCCACTCTTTCGTTGACTATTATTCTACTTGCCATGATTTCCAACATTCACCTCAACCGATCTGGAATTGTCTCCAGACTGCTTTACTGCCATGTTAGTTTGAATGCCTTTATTCAACACATCATTTGACCTCCATTTCTAATTTAATTGCATGTCCTTCTAGTGTGGGCGCACATTAGCCTTTTCATAAAACAATTCGAGCATTGTAGGAGGCTTTCCAATCAAATATTTCCCAAATTCTGTTTTCTTGTCTACTCCATCAACCATCGCCATCAAGACTGTTTTAGGATTGGGATTATTAACTTTGGTAATGGCCATGCTGAATTGATTAATATAGTCCCTAAGAGGCTCTCCTGGGGATTTCTTGATTGCTGAAAGAGCCATGACATGTTTCGACTTAGTGCCATGAAGACGAAACTGGTTTAAGAACTTCTCATTCAAGTCTTTGGATTCAGGATTGATCTTGGGGGAAGTCGCATGAACCACACGAGTGCCACCCATCAATATATATTGGGAAAGCTTTGTACTTAATTGCATCTGAGGTGGTTGATGTCTCCATGTACCACGAATATCTCATCAGATGATGCTGGAGATCTGTTGTGCCGGAGTAGTGGCTTATCTGTGGCAAATTAAATCTTCTCAGAACTCCGCTTGTAAAATGTTGTTTGTAAACGGGGCATTGCTACAATCAATTCCCCAATATTCATTTTTATAGTCTTTACTATCATTCCTGATCTTCTGCACCATGACAGTCAGATCGGGAGTACTGAAGATAACTTGCTTGGGACGTCAATCCGTGCACCAGACAACGTCGCTTGGGACGTCGTCCGTGCAGTACTTCCTTGGCCCCGGTTGTCTCGGTCAATCACAGGATGAACAGGAGGAAGCACAAGAGAACGGGTGGCTCTGGAAGTGCCATGATAAGCTAGAGAAGGAGGATTCTAAGTAAACAAGGAGTTGGGTTCTGCAGGTTCCGGATCGACATACCCTGAGAGCCAGGAAAACTATTTCGAGATGAGATGGGAGCCTCCAAAAGCGCATATCTCGCACATTCTCCAGATGTTCAAGTGGGCATCGCTGTTGCAAATGGTCCTTGTTCCACCCGGACGATAATGAGCAATCTACATCCTGATGCCATAAAAGGGAAGTAGCTTGTTAGTTCCTGAACTCCTCCCACTGTCTCTCCATTCGATTCATGTCTTGCCTCATTGTGGCATTCTCCTGAGCATTCAGTGTTATCATCATCTTTCGGAGATGGTTTATCAATATCATGAAGTAATCACTAACAGTGAATGTGGAGGAGGTAGCTTGATCAGATGGAGAAGAATGTGCAAGAGAGTTTGTGGTTAGTTTCCCCACGGCTTGGGTTGATGTCGACCCAGGGATGATCAACCTAGCCTATGTTGACTCGGGAACTGGGGCAGAAGCTGTGGTGAGGCAGGGTTTGGGTGTTGACCATAAGCACGTGTAACACCCCGTATTATAACACATTAAAATGATGAACTAAGGTATACTTAATTAAATATTCAGAATTATGTAAAACGGATTCCGCCATTACATTCGTCCCGGAATTCTGCTTAAGATAGTGTCTACGTAAAACAGACATTGTATGAGAAAGATATTAAAGTTAGAAGTTTTTATATGCATAAGAGAATTATATATACATAAAACCAATCAAAACATTCAAATTAATTTAAAATTCAGAGACGCGGGGTAGGGTGGGAGTTCGGCCCGTTAGGAGTCGACCCCACCTAAGGGTGTCGACCCATGGGTCGACACCAACACAGGGGTGTCAACATCCATGTAGACTCCCATGTCGACCCCCTAGATCTAGGCAGGATTCAGTTTCTGAATGTGGACTAGTTTCATGACTAGATTCTTTGACCCTAGGCTATAAATAAGACCTTAATCCCTTTTTTTTTTGTTCATCTAATTCAATGGCGATAATGAGGTGCCGCCCCAACTCAAAGTAAAATAGCCTATTATTCTTCAACAACAAGTTATACATATTCAAGGATCTGTGCTACAACATCTGCAATCAATTACCTGTTCTTTGGATCCAATCATGGTGAGTTATGTTATTTTTAGATATAAACACCTAAAATGTAATCTTGACATGTTTATAAGTTTGGATCTAAGCCTATGCCTGTTAGTAAATTGAATCACAACAGATTGCCATTACTTGTATATCTAATTTACTGTTTAGATCTCATATATCCGTTAATGATATCCCTATCCTGTTAGTTTGCCTAATCAAGTCACCATATGCTTATTATGTTAGTTCGCCTAATCATGTCACTGTATGCCTATTCTGTTAGTATGACCAGTTCTATCATCATTTGCCACTTTTATTCATTATGCTTATTCTTGTTCTCTTGTCTTCCTCCTTCCCTTTTTGTTTTTATAGCTAGACTACCTTCGAGCCTAGGCCTATTGCTGAAATACGCGAACGCACGAAATTGGGAATGGTTGGGAATGATTAATTTGGAGAATAATACAAATTGTAAAACATGATTGGGAATTTTGGGCATAATTTGTACCTTGAGCCAAAATTTGGGATTTAGGGGCATAATTTATATCTTGAACTAATCCTTAGTCTAGGGCATAACTTGTATCATAGAACAAAAGGGGATTTTGGGCATGATAAAACATGATAATCGGTTAATAATGAAAATGCCTTGATTTATAGTAATTAGAAACTATAACCGTGCTTAGACACGAGGTCAGATTACACTTGTGGTAGAAGCCTGCCCGGAACCGCCTGGCATATCCAATGTCCACAAGTGGTAAATCTAATGTGAGCGGTCTAAGTACATAAATACGTAACATGCTACGGCATGAGGTTAAGCCCGACTTGTGGAAGAAGTTTCCCCGGACCCAACCGGCATATCCAGCATCCACAAGTCATAGACTTAATGTGGGAGTTCTAGCGCATTATAACCATAAATGAATGAATGGCGATGAACTAGTAATACTTAACCTATTTTAATCCATAAGGATTACATGAACCTATTAACTTGAGTAGGGGTTAAGTAAACCTGCTTGAAACAATTAGAGGGTTAAGTTAATCTTGTTAAATATGTGGGTACGTGTTATACGTATGAACCAAACAAACTTAATCTATGGGGTTATGCAATCTTGTTAAACTTATAGGCATAACCTATTGAAATCCTAGTAGCGAGGATGCAAGCCTAGTGGGAAGCTTGTATCATCTATTGTGTGGGACCCGTTAAGTGAGTAACCCATCTTGGAACCAAACAGGGAACCCCGAACTAGGTCGGGGTCTGGGCACGCTTACTGAGCTGATTATAAGAGGTCACTTGAGTGAGGGTGTTGACGGCGCATTCCAACGGAGTCATGTGCGTGCATGGGTTCGCTTGCTAGGGAAGATAAGACGATGTGACATCAGTAGATATGGTTGTGCACATCTTGTAAACAAGGGTTGCCACTTTAGGAGGTGATACATCCTACTATGGGGCCAACACAAGGTATCTACGAGTTAGGGAGCCGATCGATTGATTAAGGTACATCTGATCTTGCTTGTTTAGAAGCCCGTTATTGTCATTGGGGGTTAACACCTGTCAATTCTATTGGGCTACCTGTTATTGTATGGGGTAAAACCTCTCACTAGAAGTACACCTAAGTCTACCATCTTGTATTTGTTGGGATCATCTTGTTCTTGTTATACTAGTATTGGTGCAGAGAAAAGTATTAGAGAAGCGCAATACATGTTCTATTCTGTTTACCCTATTTACCTTGTTATACCTGCCTTATGACACTGTTATCTCTATCCAATGTATGCCCATCATGATGCATTTACTTATTTATATGCTAAAAGTAACTGGACTCACCAGACTTTATGTTTGACCCATTTTGTTTCCTCTTCTTTCTCTTCTGTTCCCCCCTCCCCCAAGGTTCTCAGGGTGGGAATACTCAAGCTTGATCAGGATTCTTCTTTCCTTCTTCTTGGAGCTGCTTAGATGTATTGCTCGATTTTGTATCTGCTCTACTATGGCAATATTTTGGGGATTATGCTCTTTATATGTATTAATGTACTCTGATGATGACTTTTGTACAAGGCAGAAGTTTCATGTTTTCAGTATTATAGATTTATTATGTAATTGGATTTGAATCACGAAGCTTTTCTATTAAATAAAGTTTTAATTCCGTTGTTATTTTATATCTGTCTTGTAATGTTTCTGTTTCTGTTTACCTATAACGTTTCACGAAAATTAATGCATTCTGATAAAGAGTGACATCAACGGACGTAGGGTGTCACATTTGGTATCAGAGCCGCAGGTTACCAGATCAGATAAAAAAATTTGAAAATTATTTTCAAAAAGGTTCTTAAAAAAAAGTCTGTTTTGAAAAACATATTCCCCAAAGCCATATGAAATATATTTCGATTCTCTGTTTGAATCCCCTTTTCCTTTTATTTTCATCATGTCTGGGGAACCTAATTATAACACCCCGTAATTTTTTTAACATTAAAAAGGATAAATTAAATAATAATTAATTTAATATTAAGAATTAAGGGAAACTGACTACGTCATTACGTCCATCTCGAAATTCTGGTCAGGATAGACAGCTAGTTTGCATAAAACGGATAACATATGAAGAATATACGCATGATAAAAGATTGAAAATCAAAATCAGGTATAACTGGGGCACTTGCCAAGTGCACTAAGGCCATTTTGCACTGGCGCACCTGTAAATTGCACCCAAAATAATTTTTGGATATTCGGGCCTTTTCCAAGTGGGAGGCAACCCGCGACCTGAGTTACCCTAGGGCTTATTTGGCAGTCGGTTTCAGAGGGTTCTGCAGCTATAAATACATGGTTATTTCACATATTTATTCATTAGAAATCATGGCGGCGAAACTATGCCGGAGTCTGAACTGAACCACAGTCTCTCATCTTCTTCTATCAACTAAAGCAAATCAAATTCTGAGATTCAAGCATAAACTCAGCACCAACTTCTTTTCTATCATCTTAGCAATCCAATCACAGTGAGTTCTAGTTGCTTTTAGGTTTAGATAAATAAAAGTGAATTATGAAAGACTGTGATTTGGATACGTTGTAAACCTTGAATCCATATTATCGTTAGATCTTATGCTATGTCATGATAGATCTATTTCTCTTAATCCAATTCAATTGTGATTATTCTACTATGTTATTATTGTGGATCTTGGTTTGTAACAGTTATATCATTGGATAGATCTAATCATTTATGTAAATCATGAACATATGTCACCTTGAATTAGTTAGGATTAGATCTAAATCTTTATCTTAATTGTAACTTTTATGACATGCTATGATGTGGATTTGTGTAGATCTATTTCTAAACTAGTAGATCTAATTTATGTGGACATTGAAACTGTTAGACAGATCTAGATTATCACCTTATGTTATCATGTTAGATTTATTTTATGTGATCTAAATTATCACCTTATGTTATCATGTTAGATCTATTTTATGTGATCTAATTTATCACATCGCGTTATCATGTTAGATCAATTTTAACCTCTAGATCTGAATTATGTGACCTAATTTATCACCATTTGTTATCATGTTAGATCTAAACCAATTGGACATCTAAATTGCTTTAATTTAGATCTCACTATGCTTATTGTGACATCATAGTTATTGACTCCCAACCGTTCATCAGTTTTATGTCCACCTTGTTATGATGACAATTTCATGTCCATGCCAGTATGTATATTCACCTTATTATCAAGTTAGTTTATGTTTATGCCCAGATGATCATTTTAGTTATATTCCCATTATTTTCCCTATTATCGTTTATGACTAGGCTATTGTCTAGATTAGGCATGTTGCCAATTTGTGAGGGTGCTAGTTAAGGAACGAGGGAAAAAAGGGTTAAAATGGTATAATTTGAATATGAACATTTTTAGACATGTAATTCAAATTATTGAGTAAAATAGGTATTAACACCTATAAAAGGAAAGGATTAATTAATTGGTAAATTAATTAAAGATGGAATGTCTACTAATTACAATTAGGAATTGTAATTGTACTTATGACATGAGGTTAGGTTGCATTAGTGGTGGAAGTATGCCCGGACCCGACCGGCATATCCAGCTGTTGAACCTAATGTGGGAGGTCTAAGTACGCAAATACAAATCAGGCTAAGGCACGAGGTTAGGCCCAACTGTGGAATAACACTGGCCGGACCCGACCGGCATATCCAGCATCTACATGTTGTAGGCCTAATGTGGGAGGTTTAGCCCATTATAAACCATAAATGGACATGGTAATGAATTGGACTACTTAACCAAATCAAATCCTTAGGGATTGTATAATTGTGAACTATGGTTAGGGTTAAGTAACTTGATTGGATAGTGGATAGATTAAGCAAATCTGGAAGGGGTGGGTAATATTTACATAGGCTCATAACTTAGCATGTAAGGTTATGTAATTAAAGACACCTAGCGGTATACATAACCGGAGAAAATAATAAAATTATGTAATTAAAGACACCTTTTAGGGTAAGCATAATTGATATAGGGCTATATAATTAAAGACACCTAGTGGTATACATAGTCAGTGAAAAACCTAGTGGGGGATACAAGACAAAGGGGAGAGCTTGTATCATATTGTGTGGGACCCATTTCAGTCAGTAACCCAGAGTTAGTATCAAATAAAGTACTCCGTACTAGGCAGAGAAGGGGCACGCTTAATGACTGATTGTAAGAGATCCAAACGTGATGGACGGTGTGGGCGGCGCAAATCGAACGGGCCTTGTGCATGCATGGGCCAGGCAAAAGGGGATAAGACGACCATGACACCAGTGGATACGATTGTGTACATCTTGGGAATTAAAGGGTTGCCACTTTAAGAAGTTATACCTCCTACTGTGGGGCCAGTACGGGGTATCTACGGAGTAGGGAGCCGATCGATTAGGGTAGTGGTTAGGGTATATTTTGGACATATGCCTAAGTCTACCACCTTATCGTGGAAAGGAACATCTCATTCTGGTTATACTAGTAATAGTGCAGAGTAATCATTAGAGAAGTGTAAAGACCTTACCCTGTCTACCTTGTCACACCTTACCCTGTCTACCTTGTCACACCTTCCATTTATGTAGTGATCTCTCTTATCCACTTTATATGCATATCATGATACTTTTATTTATTTACTGGCTAAAAGTAACTAGACTAGCCAGACTTTATGTCCGACCCTTTTGTTTCTCCTTCTTTCTTCCGTTTCCCCCCAGGTTCTCAGGGAGGAAACACTCAGGCTTAGTCTGGACTCAGACATCATCATGCTAGGAGCTACTTCTGAAGTATGGCTCAAGTCCTTGTCTCTGCTATGGCTTAACTCTTTCAATTGGGGAATTATGTTTTTATATTCTTATGTACTCTGATGATGCAAGACAAAAGTTATTTTATTGTAATGGTTTTTGTGACTTATGATATTGTGGACCACGGTATTATGTTTTATGTCGAAATAAAAGTTTTAATTTCCACTGCTATCTTATTTATATATTTCTTGCAATTATTCTGTGTCTTTTTACCTATAATGCTTCACAAAACTTAATGCATTCCCTTAGTGAATGACATTAACGGACGTGGGGTGTCACACTTGGTATCAGAGCTGAAGGTTACTAGATTAGATAAAAGTTTTTGAAAATTATTTTCAAAAAGGTTTTAAAAGGAAGCATTTTCAAAAAGAAAAGTCTGTTTTGAAAAACATTCCCCAAAAAACCATATGTAGTATCCTTTGGTCCATTATCCAAATTTCTTCCTTTCTCCTTTTTCAGCATGTCTAGGGAACAAAACATTCCTAATATCCCAGAGGGTGTCACAATACACGGATGGTTCCGTAGATATTTGGGGGCCACGGCACTTGCCGAAGGCCAAAGAAATGTTCCTCCCCCAGCTGCACCAGTCATTCCTCCTCCTCCCCCTCCAAGAGCAAATAGCTTCACCAAGATCTGCAAAGACTTCCTTGCTATGGAAGGGAAGCCATTCCATCGGAAAGATACATTCGTAGAAGCTCGGAATTGGCTCAAGGAGACCGAGGATTTATTCGTAATCTTTGAAGTAGAGGATAGAAGGAAGGTTCAGTTAGCCGCCTGGCTTCTGAAGGATAAAGCCTCATTTTGGTGGGAAGTCACTCAGGCTGGACGTCCGGTGGAAACTTGGGAAGATTTTAGACAGAGGTTCGAAATGAAATTTCTTTCCCAAGCTGAAAGAAGCATGCAGATGGAGAGATTCTTATCACTTAAATAGGGAAACTTGACGGTAAAAGAGTATGTGAATAAATTTAACCAGCTAGCAAGGTTCAGTTTAGAGTTGGTGGATACGCCGAACAAAAAGGGATTTGCGGTTTGCTAAAGGGCTGAATGAGCCTCTGCATGGTTTAGCCATGTCCCATATTCCAATGGGGGGCACATTTGAAAAGCTTGTCAATATGGCCTAATGCATGAGGAAGACAAGGGAGAAAAGAAGGCTGAAGAGACGTCGCAAAATAGGAAGGCGTGGCCCAAGAAGGAGCAGCATCAATAGCAGAAGAAAGGAGGGAAAAATGATAAAGGCAATGATAAGAGAAAATTTCACCATTGTGGGAAGGAAGGTCATCTGGTTAAAGACTGTAAGCGAAGGAAGAACTCTTTCTACCACTGTGGAGAGGCCGGACACTTTGCTAAAGAGTGCTCGAAGAAACAGGGATCATAGGGACAAGGTTAAAGGGCAGGAAATTTTGGAGGGCAGGTGCATGCTTTCGCGACTAGTGCTCCTGAAAGAGGTAGAAAAATTTCTGTAGAAGGTTTAATTTTTCTTTCAAACCATCCTATTATAACACTTTTCGATTCTGGTACCTCACATTCATTTATATCAAGTTATGTAGTTGAATTTCTGCACTTAATTACTAGTATGGTAGTGGATCCCGTAGTTGTTTCAAACTCTATTGGTGGTTCAGCTCATTTATCTATGATTTGTCGGGGTATGAAAATATCTGTGTTAGGCATCGAGTTTGAATGCAATGCATATGTACTCGGATTTATGGGCTATGGGTTGATTCAAGTAATGGATTGGCTTACCACGTATGGTGCCATTCTGGATTGTGAAAAAAGGGTTGTTAGGCTTCGGGCTTGTCATGGGAGAACCCTCGAGATTCCGTGTGACCCACAAGGGTCGGTTATGCTTAATTTCCTAGAGTTTCTTGATGCATCTATTGACGATCTGCAATCTGTTCAAGTAGTCCAGGATTTTTTTCATTGTTCTTGATGAGGTTCGGGTTTTACCTCCAATGCGTGAGATCGACTTTCGTATCTATCTGGTGGACAATGCAAAGCTAGTTGCATTGCCAATGCGCCATATGGCTCCAAGGGAAAGAAGGGAGCTGAGTAAGCAAGTAGGGGAGCTACTTGAGAAAGGGTTTATCGGACAAAGCATATCTGAATGGGTTGCTCCAGTAGTATTCGCAACTAAGGCGGATGGTTCGCTTCGTTTGTGTGTTGATTATAGAGTGCTGAATAAACTCACTAAGAAGATTAGGCACCGGCTTCCGAGGATTGATGATTTATTTGATCAGCTTGTTAGTGCCTCGGTATTTTCTCAGTTAGACTTGGCCATGGGGTTCCACCAGTTGAGGGTGGCTGAGGACAACATAGATAAGACTGCCTTTAGGACTCTGGACGGTTTCTTTGAATGGCTAGTTATGCCTTTTGGGCTGATGAATGCACCTGCCTATTTTGTTGATCTAATGAGTAGGGTGTTTTGGGAGTTCCTAAATAAATTTGTTGTAGTCTTTGTCGATGACATTTTGATCTTCTCCAAAAGCGAAGAAGAGCATGCCCAACATTTAAGAGAAGTTTTGAAAACTCTTCGTGGCCATCAGCTTAAAGAAAAATTCTCCAAATGCCATTTTTGGAGAAAAGAGGTGATATTCTTATGGCATATGGTCTCCAAAGAAGGGATAGCGGTAGATCCCACGAAGGTGGTTGCAGTGCAAGATTGGTCGGTTCCTAAAAATGCAACCGAGGTGAGAAGCTTTCTTAGGTTAGCAGGTTACTATAGGAAGTTCATTAACGACTTCACAAAGATATCAGCCCCATTCACCAGGCCGACGAAGAAGAACTTGACATTCTCATGGGATATAGACTTTGACGTCGCTTTCCAACGACTGAAGAGGGCTCTGACAACAGCCCCATTCTTGACTTTACCTGACGAGAATAAAGTGTTTATCGTTTACACCGATGCATGCGGTACAGGGCTTGGTGCGGTTCTAATGCAAGAAGGAAAAGTTGTGTATTATGGGGGTAGACAGTTGAGAGTTCATGAAAAGAACTACCCCACCCATGATCTAGAGCTAGCTGCCATAGTATTCGCGTTAAAGACGTGGCGTCATTATTTACTTGGAGATAAGTTCAAGTTATACACCGGTCATAAATTGAAAGTCTATACTAGGATCGTATATGTGTCTAAACAGTAGCAAGTACTAAGAGTATGTAATATTAAGGAATAAAGGTAAAGTAAAAGATAATCACACCAATATTTTATCCTGGTTTGGACCTCCCGTCCTACATCCAGTCCCGAAGCTCCCCTTCGGCCTTTACTTTATCCACATAAAACTTCCCTCACTTCGCCCGGAGGAATAGGCTTACAGTAAGAATATTTTTTGACAAGCTTGTGTTCTTAAAACACTGATTTTGACTGCTTTATACAAACTGCTCCTATTGTCTCCTTGAGTAAATATGATTGTTGTAGAACTGAGAGAATATAGAAGAATTTTGGAATACTCGAATAGAGAATTGTTAAGCAATGAAAGTAGAGAGTTTCTCAGAAAATAGACTATAGATCTTGAAAGTAGAAAAGGTGATTTTAGATCTTGATCGTTGATGTATTTATAATAAATGAAGAGTTGTTATCAAGTGTTGTAATTTCTGAGCAAAGAGAAATTGAAACTCTTCATTTTGAAAGAGAGCAGCTTTTGGAAAAACTGTTTTAAGAGAAGATACGATAGTTTGAAAAGGTGCTTGTTTGTAGGGCGTCTATATCAGCTCAGACGTCTATCTCTTATGGGACAGACGTCTGTGCGTGTATTTTGAATTTTCAAAATATACGTATAGACGTCTGTCAAGTACTGAGACAGACGTCTCTGTAAGATGGAAATGCAACCCGAGGCTTCAGACAGACGTCTGTCTTGAACATGACAGACGTCTGTGCTGAGTTAGGAAGAAATCCTTATCTACAGTCAGACGTCTGTCTATTCAGAAGACAAACGTTTATTTACGCCCAGACATACTGAATTCTCATATTTGATCAAGGAAACTTTACATTCAATCTATCTATATGAGAGAAATATACTAAGTATCCTTGCAATCTTGATTCTTCCCTTGTGTATCTCTTCCTTGTATAGTTCCTGCATTAAACATATGATATATGTATATTGTTTGTCGTCATCAAAACTTAGAGTCTAACATAAATCTCTCAAGTATCTGTTCTCGCAAAAGGATCTCAATTTAAGGCAACAACGGTGGATGGAGTTTCCAGCTTCTTATGATTTTGAGATTTCTTATACCCATGGCAAGGGTAATGTGGTGGCAGACGCACTAAGTAGGCAGGGGTGGCCCTGAGTCCTTTGTTTGTGGAAAGAAAGAACTTGGAGTTCATATCAGCTTTTGATTTTAGACCCTCCATCGAGATTTTTCCTGATTTGTTTGCATCCTTGGAAGTACGACCGACTCTGATGGACCAGATAGGAGCTTCGCAACAAGGTGACCCACAGATTCTAGACATCATGGATAAGCTCAGAAGAGGAGAGACTTCTAGTCACCTCAGTAGACATGCCAAAGGTGAAAAGGGGTGGTTGCGGCAAGATGGAAGGCTTTGTGTTCCTCAAACTGGAAGTTTGATAAAGGCAGTCCTAGAAAAAGCCCACCAATCTTAGATGACCACTCATCCAGGCGGTGATAAGATGTACAGGGACATAGAGAGGGTTTTCTTTTAGGCTGGGATGAAGAAAGATGTGGCCAAATTTATTTCTCAATGTTTAGTTTGCCAGAAAGTCAAAGCTGAGAAAAAGAAGCCGGTGGATTACTTCATCCGTTGGAGGTTCCGCATTGGAAATGGGAGAGCGTCTCTAGGGATTTCATAGATGGTTTTCCTAGATCGAATAAAGGCAACACCAGTATCTGGGTAGTGGTGGATAGACTCACTAAGAGCGCTCACTTTATTCCAGTTAAGAGTAAGAGGACGACATCGTGGTTGGCAGTAATTTATGTGCGTGAGATAGTACGTCTTCATGGAGTACCTTCCAGCATCTTGAGCGATCGTGACCCCATCTTCACCAGTGAATTTTGGAGGAGCTTGCAAGAATCATTAGGTACACAGTTGTGTTTAAACACCGCTTATCATCCTCAGACCGATGGGAAAATGGAGAGAATGAACAGAATTCTAGAAGATCTTTTAAGGCTGTGTATCCTAGACTTCGGAGGGACTTGGGAAGAGCATCTTCCTTTAGTAGAGTTTGCCTATAATAACAGTTATCAAGCTAGCATCAGCATGGCTCCCTTCGAAGCATTGTACGGACAGCCCTATAGATCACTAACTTGTTGGTGGGAGTCTACAGAAAGATTATTACTTAGACCAGGTATGGTTAGGGAAACGTTTGAAAAGATTGAACTTATTCAATGGCGGATGAAGACAACACAAAATAGGCAGAAATCCTATGCAGACAAGAGAATGACTGACCTCAAATTTGAAGTAGGAGACTTGGTTTTTATCAAAGTGTCACCTCTGAGGAATGTGGTTCGCTTCGGATTAGTAGGGAAGTTGGCACCTAGGTTTGTGGGACCATTTCTCATAACCGACAGGATTGGCCAAATGGCCTATAGAGTAAAGCTTCCTGAAAATCTATCTGGTGTTCATGATGTTTTCCATGTTTCTCATTTGCGGAAGTGTCTGCATGACATCGCAGTAATCGTTGAGCCGAGTGTGTTGGAAGAAGTCGAAATAGAACGGGAGGTGACAGTCAGGCGAGTCCCTACCCGTATTCTAGGATCAGAAGTTAAGAAGTTACGCAATAAAGAGATCAAGTTGCTAAAGGTTCAATGGGGAGACAACCTAGAGGGTGCGACTTGAGAGACTGAAGACAAGATTCATGCTTCGTACCCTTTTCTTTTCGAGGGTATGTTCTTAACTCCTTTTCCCAAAGCTTTATCAGTACTTGTTTCTATCATTTGAGTATATCTTATCCATAGTATTTTTCGACCTTTAGATAGGAATCCTATGGATGTAAACATGTGTTTGAGACATGTTATGATTGATGGATGTAAGTGGATGCAAGTGTTTGCTAGTGGTTTCCTGTGGACGCATATACATGCACATTTGGCACTAAGATCGGCTCAATCACTCTCATACTGCATATGGATGTGTGTGCATTTTCTTTTCTTCTATGGATGGAATTGGATGAACTAGCATATGGATGTTGCATTTGGACGAATGAGTGTGCACACATGTAGAGCTTATATGTTATAATAAGCTTACTGGCATACATATTGGATTCATGGCACTAACATACATTGCATTAAGGAGGTCAACTGAATCAGTAGACCGCCTGATCTTTACATTAGTGTTGGGACACATACACACACCTTTGCATATATTCATGAAAGCATTAGAAATCCTTAAGGACAATGGATGCCAGTGATTGATGGATGAGTAGATGGATGATGGATGGTAGGATATGCATTCTTCTCAACTTGGAGATTTCAGGGACAAAATCCTTCAAGTAAGGGGGAATGTAACACCCTGTACTTTTGTTAACATTAAAAAGGATAAATTAAATGATAATTAATTTAATATTAAGAATTAAGGGAAATTGACTACGTCATTACGTCCGTCTAGAAATTTTGGTCAGGATAGACACCTAGTTTGCGTAAAATGGATAACATATGAAGAAGATACAGACGATAAAAGTTTGAAAATCAAAATCAGGTATAACTGGCGCACTTGCCAAGTGCGCCAAGGCAATTTTGCAATGTCACACCTACAAAATTCGCCTAAAATATTTTTTTGGGCATTTGGGCCTTTTCCAAGTGGGAGGCGACCCGCGACCTGATTTACCCTAGGGCTTATGTGGCAGTCGGTTCCAGAGGGTTCAGCAGCTATAAATACATGGCTATTTCACATATTTCTTAATTAGAAATCATGGCGTCCAAACTCTGCCGGAGTCTAAACTGAACTAGGGTCTCTCATCTTCTTCTATCAAATAAAGCAAATCAAATTCTGAGATTTAAGCATAGACTCAGCACCAATTTCTTTTCTATCATCTTAGCAATCCAATCATAGTGAGTTCTAGTTGCTTTTAGGTTTAGATAAATAAAAGTGAATTATGAAAAACGGTGATTTGGATACGTTATAAACCTTGAATCTATATTATTGTTAGATCTTATGCTATGTCATAATAGACCTGTTTCTCTAAGTCCAATTCAATTGTGATTATTCTACTATGTTATTATTTTGGATCTTGGTTTGTAATTATATTGTGGTTAATATAGATCTGTTAATTTGGACAGTTATATTATTGGATAGATCTAATCATTTATGTAAATCATGAACATATGTCACCTTGAATTGGTTAGGATTGGATCTAAATCTTTATCTTAATTGTAACTTTTATGACATGTTATGATGTGCATTTGTGTAGATCTATTTCTAAACTAGTTAATCTAATTTATGTGGACATTGAAACTGTAAGACATATCTAGATTATCACCTAATGTTATCATGTTAGATCTATTTTATGTGATCTAAATTATCACCTTATGTTATCATGTTAGACCTATTTTATGTGATCTAATTTATCACCTTGTGTTATCATGTTAGATCTACTTTAACCTCTAGATCTGAATTATGTGATCTAATTTATCACCGTGTGTTATCATGTTAGATCTAAACCAATTGGACATCTACATTGCTTTAATTTAGATCTTACTATGCTTATTGTGACATCATAGTTATTGACTCCCAACCGTTCATCAGTTTTATGTCCACCTTGTTATGATGACAATTTCATGTCCATGCCAGTATGTATATTCACCTTATTATCATGTTAGTTTATGTTTATGCCCAGATGATCATTTTAGTTATATTCCCATTATTTTCCCTATTATCATTTATGACTAGGCTATTGTCTAACCTTGGCATGTTGCCAATTTTGAAAGGGAGATAGTTAAGGAACGGAGGGAAAAGGGTCAAAATGGCATAATTTGAGTATGATCATTTTTGGACATGTAATTCAAATTATTGAGTAAAATAGGTATTGACACCTATAAACGGAAAGGATTAATTAATTGGTAAATTAATTAAAAACGGAATGTCTAGTAATTACAATTAGGAATTGTAATTGTACTTATGACACGAGGTTAGGTTACATTAGTAGTGGAAGTCTGCCCGGACCTGACCGACATATCCAGCAGCCACTAATGTTGAATCTAATGTGGGAGGTCTAAGTACGCAAATATGAATCGGGCTAAGGCATAAGGTTAGGCCCAACTTTGGAATACGACTGCCCGGACCCGACCGGCATAGCCAGCATCCACAGGTTGTAGGCCTAATGTGGGAGGTTTAGCCCATTATAAACCATAAATGGACATGGTAATGAATTGGACTACTTAACCAAATCAAATCAATAGGAATTATATAATTGTGAACTATGGTTAGGGTTAAGTAAATTTATTGGATAGTGGATAGATTAAGAAAATCTGGAAGCGGTGGGTAATATTTACATAGGCCCACAACTTAACCCGATAAGGTTATGTAATTAAAGACACCTAATGGTATACATAACCGGAGAAAATAATAAAGTTCTGTAATTAAAGACACCTTTTAGGGTAAGCATAACTGATATAGGGCTTTGTAATTAAAAACACCTCGTGGTACACATAGTCAGTGGTAAACCTAGTGGGGGATATAAGACAAAGGGGAGAGCTTGTATCATATTGTGTGGGACCCATTTCAGTTAGTACAGAGTTAGTATCAAATAAAGTACTTTGTACTAGGCGGAGAAGGGGCACGCTTACTGACTGATTGAAAGAGATCCGAATGTGACAGACGGTGTGGACACCGCAAAACGACCAGGCCTTGTGCGTGCATGGGCCGAGCAGAAGGGGATAAGATGACCGTGACACCAGTAGATACGGTTGTGCACATCTTGGGAACTGAAGGGTTGCCACTTTAGGAAGTGATACCTCCTACTGTGGGGCCAGCGCAAGTATCTACGGAGTAGGGAGCCGACCGATTAGGGTAGTGGTTAGGGTATATTTTGGACATATTCCCTAAATCTTCCACCTTATAATGCAAGGGATCATCTCATTCTAGTTATACCAGTAATAGTGCAGAGTAATCATTAGAGAAGTGTAAACACCTTACCTTATCTACCTTGTCACACCTGCCATTTATGTAGTGATCTCTCTTATCCACTTTATATGCCTGTCATGTAACTTTTAATTATTTACTGGGTAAAAGTAACTAGACTTGCCAAACTTTATGTCTGACCCTTTTGTTTCTCCTTCGTTCTTCTGTTTCCCCCTAGGTTCTCAGGGAGGAAACACTCAGGCTTAGTCTGGACTCAGATATCATCTTGCTAGGAGCTACTTCTAAAGTATGGCTCAAGTCCTTGTCTCTACTATGGCTTAACTCTTTCAATTGGGGAATTATGTTTTTATATTCTTATGTACTCTGATGATGCAAGACAGAAGTTATTTTATTGTAATGGTTTTTGTGACCTATGATCAAGGTTTTAAATCTCGGATATCGGTCGCGTTTCATATCGGGGATTTTATAGACTCGGTCTCGTATTGGGGGAGAACTCGGACGAGATGAGTCTAACTCGGGAGTTCGTCTCGGATTTTCATCTCGGGTCTGAAAGTTCATATCGGAACAATCTCGGGGTACATGATATGTTAAAAATGATATTTTAACAAAATGATTTTTATGAATGCTATCAAAAACATAGTAACTTAAACTTAAAATGCAAAATAACTTTACTATTATTTATTTTGTGAAAGATCATTCATACTCTAAATCGTAATATGCTTAAAATAGGAATAGGAAACATTAAAAGGATCCAAAACATTAAAAAAATCAACATAAATAAACCTTAAAATACATAATTTCATAAGCAACATGTATGTAAAAAGGCGAAGATGAAAATCGTAAGCATTGTAAAACATATATGAACATAAAATATAGTCATTTAACATGCAAAATGTACAATAACAAAAGACTGATATGGCTAGATTTGAGTTTTTTAATTATAGTTCTAGTTAAGGCACATATTTAAAGTTTAACCAAAAAAACTAAGATCTCGGACGATATTCCAGTATTTCGTATCGGTCGGTATATTGTTCGATATTACAATATCTCGGGCGATATGTTCGAAAGGAGATTTAGAGTGATATTTGCTGTTTCATTTCGGAAATAGCCCAAAATGAGATCTCGGAGGAGATCTCGGGCGATATTTGCGAGATTTGAAATAGTGCCTATGATATTGTGAACCACGGTGTTATGTTTTATGTTGAAATAAAAGTTTGAATTTCCGCTGCTGTCTTATTTATATATGTCTTGTAATTATTTTTTGTCTGTTTACCTATAATGCTTCACGAAACTTAATGCATTCCCTTAGTGAGTGACATTAACGGATGTGGGGTGTCATACTAATATTCCAGAGGGCATACAGATACCGGCTTGGTTTCGTAGGTATCTAGAGGCTACGGCACCTACCGAGGGCCAAGCAGACGCCCCTTCCCCAGTTGTTGCTGCTGTTCCTCCCCCCTCTCCTCTGCGTTCTGATAATTTCTCTAAGATATGCAACAATTTCTGTGTTGTGGTAGGAAAGCCATTCCGAGGAGCTGAGACTTTTGTAGAAGCAAGGAATTGGCTTAAAGAGACGAAGGATTTGTTTGGAATTTTCAAAGCCGATGATCGTAGGAAGATTCAGTTGGTCGTTTGGCAGTTGAAAGACGAGGCCTCATTCCGATAGGAAGTGACACAAGCAGGGCATCCAATGGAGACTTGGGATGATTTCCAATAGAGAATCAAAATGACGTTCCTTTCTCAAGCCAAGAAAAGTATGCAAATGGAAATGTTTTTGGCACTTAAGTAGGGAGGCATGTCTGTTAAGGAGTATGTTAATAAGTTTAATAAATTGGCGAGGTTTGGAACTAGTAGATACCGCACACAAGAAAGTTTTGAGGTTTGCAAGAGGATTGGATGAACCCCTCCATAGGTTGGCTATGTCATATATTCTGATGGGAGCAACTTTTGAGAAACTCGTTGATATGGCATTAATGCATAGGAAGATAAGGGTGAAAACAAAAAGGCTAAGGTTAACAAAACAAGAAAGCGTGGCCCAAGAAAGAATAACAACAACAAAAGAAGGGCGGTAAGAACGACAAAGCTCAAGATAAGAGGAAATGTTATCATTACGGACGCGAGGGTCATGTGATCAAGGATGGAAAGAAAAGAAAGAACGCTTGTTTTCATTGTGGATAGGTCGGACATATTGTTATGGATTTCCCAAAGAAGCAAGGACAAGGTCAAAGGGCATGATCTTATGGAGGCCAGGTGCATGCTCTCGTGGCCAGCGCGCCAGATAGAGGTAGGAAAGTTTCCGTTGAAGATTTGATTTCTCTTTCTAGTCATCCAGTTAGAACTCTTTTCGATTCTGGATCTTCGCATTCTTTTATATCTAATTTTGTAGTTGAGTCTCTACACTTTAGTACTAGTATGATTTTGGATCCCGTTGTTGTCTCAAACCCCATTGGGGTACGACTCATCTGTCTATGATTTGTCGGGGTTTGAGAATATCCATGTTAGGCGTCGAGTTTGAATGCGACGCATACGTGCTTGGTTTAATGGGCTATGGTTTGATTCTCGGGATGGATTGGCTAGCCATGTATGTTGCCACTCTGGATTGCGAGAGGAGGGTCGTTAGACTTTTGACTTGCCATGGGAGGGCCCTCGAAATTTCTTGAGACCCTAAAGGATTTGTCATGCTTATTT
Source organism: Allium sativum (assembly GCA_030737875.1). Lineage (NCBI taxonomy): Eukaryota > Viridiplantae > Streptophyta > Magnoliopsida > Asparagales > Amaryllidaceae > Allium > Allium sativum. The sequence continues at coordinate 732,916,442 of CM060922.1, read as the reverse complement.
TCCTAGAGTCGCTTGATGCATCTTTCGATGATTTACGATCTGTACCAGTAGTCTATGCGTACCCTTATGTTTTTGAGGAGGTTTGAGGATTACATCCGAGGCACGAGATTGATTTCCATATATACTTGGTGGACAATGCAAAGCTAGTTGCATTGCCTGTGCGCCATATGGCTCCAATAGAAAGGAGGGAGCTCAGCAAGCAAGTAAGGGACCTACTTGGGAAAGGGTTTATTTGGCGAAGCATATCTGAATGGGGTGCTCCAGTAGTATTCGCCACGAAGGTGGATGATTCGCTTCGCTTATGTGTGGACTATAGAGAGTTGAATAAACTCACTAAGAAGAATAGGCACCTACTTTGAAGGATAGATGATCCGTTTGACCAGCTTGTTGGTGCATCTGATTTCTCCCGGTTAGACTTGGCCATGGGGTTTCATCAGTTGAGGGTGGCCGAGGACAGTATAGACAAGACCGCTTTTAGAAATCCAGATGGTTTCTTTGAGTGGCTCGTTACGCCTTTTGCATTGACGAATGCACCTACCTATTTTTTTGATCTGATGAGTAGGGTGTTTCTGGAGTTTCTAAACAAGTTCGTTGTGGTCATTGTTGATGACATCTTGATTTTCTCGAAGAGCGAGGAAGAGCATGCCCGACATTTAGGAGAGGTTTTTAAAACTCTCTGTGCGCACCAGCTTAAGGAAAAATTCTCCAAATGTCTTTTTTGGAGAAAAGAAGTGAGATTTATAGGGCATGTGGTCTCTAAAGATGGGATAGCAGTAGATCCCGCGAAGGTAGTTGCAGTTCAAGATTGGCAGATCCCAAGGAATGCAACGGAGGTGAGGAGTTCTTTTGTTTCAGCGGGCTATTATAGGAAGTTCATTAAGGACTTCGCAAAGATATCATCCCCACTCACCAGGCCGACGAAGAAGAATTTGACATTTTCTTGGGATATAGATTGTAACAATGCTTTTCCGCGATTGAATAGGGCTCTATCAACAGCCCCAGTCTTGACCTTGCCCGATGGGAACAAATTGTTCACAGTGTACACTGATGCATGTGGTACCGAGCTTGGTGCGGTTCTGATGCAAGAAGGAAGGGTAGTATGTTATGGAGGTAGACAGCTAAGAGTTCATGAAAAGAACTACCCTACCCATGACTTAGAGTTAGTTGCCATAGTATTCGCGCTTAAGACTTGGCGCCATTATATACTTGGAGAGAAGTTCGAGCCGAACACCAACCATAAATCTCTCAAGTACTTGTTCTCGCAGAAGGATCTTAATTTAAGGCAACAAAGATGATGGAGTTCCTAGCGTTCTATAATTTTGAGATTACTTATACCCCTGGCAAGGGTAATGTGGTGGCAGATGCATTGAGTAGGCAGAGGATGACTTTGAGTCCTCTGTTTGTGGAGAGGAAAAGCTTGGAGTTCATATCGACTTTTGGTTTTAGACCCTCCACCGAGTTTATATCTGGTTTATTGGCATCATTAGAGGTGCGACCTACCCTATTGGACTAGATAGGGACATCGCAGTGAGAGGACCCACAGCTACCAGATATCTTGGATATGCTCAGTAGAGGGGAGACTTCTAGCCACCTTAGTAGATATTCCACGGACGATAGAGGGTGGTTGCAATGAGATGGAAGGCTTTGTGTTCCCCGAGTTGGGAGTTTGTTGAAGAAAGTCCTTGAGGAAGCCCATCATTCTAAGATGACTATTCATCCAGGCGATGATAAGATGTATAGAGATATGAAGAGGGTTTTCTTTTGAGTTGGGATGAAGAAAGATGTGGCGGAGTTTGTTTCTCTATGTTTGATTTGTGAGCAAGTCAAGGCTGAGCAAAGGAAGCCCGGTGGTTTAATTCATCCTTTGGAAGTCCCATAGTGGAAGTGGGAGAGCGTCTCTATGGATTTCACTGATGGTTTGCTTAGATCAAGGAAATGCAACACCAGTATTTGGGTTGTAGTTGACAGGCTTATTAAGAGCGCTCACTTCATCCCTGTTAAGAGTAAGAGGACAGCAGCATGGTTGGCAGCAGTTTATCTTCGTGATATAGTTCGTCTGCATGGAGTACCTTCCAGTATTGCAAGTGATCGTGGCCCCATATTCACCAGTGAGTTTTGGCGGAGCTTGCAAGAAGCGTTAGGTACACATTTGTATTTGAGCACCGCTTATCACCCTCAGATCGATGGACAGACGGAAATGGGGAATAGAGTCCTTGAGGATCTTTTAAGACTGTTTATCCAAGACTTCAGAGGGACTTGGGAAGAGCATCTTCCTTTAGTATAGTTCGCCTACAACAAAAGTTACCAGGATAGTATTGGCATGGCACCCTTCGAAGCATTGTACGGACGACCCTGTAGATCACCAATTTATTGGTGGGAATCTACAGAAAGGCTTCTACTTGGACCTGAGATGGCCACAGAATCTTCAGAAAAGATTGACCTTATCCGCAGGTCCATGAAGACAGCTCAGGACAAATAGAAGTTTTGCACAGATAGGAGAAGGACTGACATTGAGTTTGAGGTGGGAGACATGATTTTCATCAAGGTATCACCTTTGAGAAATGTAGTTCGTTTTGGATCTATAAGGAAATTGGAACCAAGATTTGTAGGGCCATTTCCCATAACAGAAAGGATTGGCCAAATGGCCTATAGAGTAAAGCTACCAGAGAGACTGTCGGACATTCATGATGTTTTCCACGTTTCTCATTTACGGAAGTGCTTGCATGATACCGCAAAAGTAGTTGAGCCGAGTATGCTTGAGGAAGTAGAAGTGGAATTGGAGGCGACAGTTAGATGAGTTCCTACCCGTATTCTTGGATCAGAAGATAAGAAGCTACGCAACTGAGAAGTCAAGTTGATGAAAGTTCAGTGGGTAGATAACCAAGAGGATGCAACTTGGGAGGCTGAAGACAAGATTCGCGCTTCGCACCCTTTTCTTTTCAAGGGTATGTTCTCACCTTCCTTTCCAAAACTTTTATCCATGCTTGTTTCTATCATTTAAGTATATCCTATTAATCGAATCTTCGACTTTTAGGTAGGAATCCCACGGATGTAAACATGTGTTTGAGACATGTTATGTTTGATATATGCAAGTTGATGCAAGTGGTTGCTAGTGGTTGCTAGTGGATGCATATACACACACATTGGGCACTAGATTGGCTCAATCACTCCCATACTGCATATGAATGTGTGTGCATTTTTCTTCTTTTAATAGATGAAAATGGGTGTATCATCCTATGGATATTGCATTTGGATGAATGATTGTGCACACACATAGAACTTACATGTTATAATAGGATTATTTGCATACATGTTGGATTCACTAACATACATTGCATTAAGGAGGTCAACTCAATCAGTAGACCACCTGATCTTTCGCATTAGCATAGGAACATATACACACACCTTTGCATATGTTCATATAAGCATTAGAAATCTTTTAAGGACAATGTATGCCTGTGATTGGGGGATGAGTAGATGGATGATGGATGCTAGGATATACATTCTTCTTAACTTGGAGATTTCGGGGACGAAATCCTTTACGTATGGGAGAATGTAATACCCCATAATTTTATAACACATTAAAATGGTGAACTAAGGTATACTTAATTAAATATTTGGAACTAAGTAAAATGGACTGCGCCATTGCGTTCGTCTTGGAATTCTGCTTAAGATAGACACCAAGTTTGCATAAAACGAACATCGTATGAGAAAGATATTAAGTTTAGAAGTTTGTATACACGTAAGAGAATTATATATATATATATATACAAAACAAATCAAAACATTCAAATTAATTCAAAATCAGTGATGCAGGGTAGGGCGAGAGTTCGCTCCATTAGGGGTCGACCCCACCCTAAAGGTGTCAACCCATGGGTCGACACCAACACAGGGGTGTCGACCCCCCTCCCCTGAGATCTAGGTAGAATTTTATTTCTGAACGTGGACTCGTTTCTTGACTAGATTCGTTGACCCTAGGCTATAAATAGAACCTTAATCCCATTGTTTTATTCATCTATATCCATGGAGACAATGAGGTGCTACTCCGGCTCAGAGTAAAATAGCCCATTCTTCTTCAACAACAAGTTATATGTATTCAAGGATCTGTGCTACAACATCTGCAATCATTTCCCTGTTCTTTAGATCCAATCATAGTGAGTCTATGTTATTTTTAAATATAAACACCTAAAATGTAATCTTGACATGTTTGTAAGTTTGGATCTAAGCCTGTGGCTGTTAGTAATCTGAATCACAACAGATCTGCCATTACTTGTATATCTAATTTACTGTTTAGATCTCGTATGTTTGTTCATGATATCCATATCCTGTTAGTTTGCCTAATCAAGTCACCATATGCCTATTATGTTAGTTCGCCTAATCATATCACTGTATGCCAATTCTGTTACTATGACCAGTTCTATCATCATATGCCAGTTTTATTCATTATGCCTATTCTTGTTCTTTTCTTTTCCTCCTTCGCTTTTTGTTTTTATAGCCAGGCTACCATCGAGCTTAGGCCTATCATTGAAATATGCGAACGCGCGAAATTAGGAACGATTGGGAATGATTAATTTGGGGGCATAATTCATATTGTATAACATGATTAGGAATTTCGGACATAACTTGTACCTTGAGCCAAAACTTGGGATTTGGGGGTGTAATCTATATCTTGATCTAAACCTTAGTCTGGGGCATAACGTGTATCGTAGAACCGACGGGGATTTTGGGCATGATAGAACATGATAATTGGTTAATAATGAAAATGCCTAGATTTATAGTAATTAGAAACTGTTACCGCGCTTAGACACGAGGTTAGATTACACTTATGGTAGAAGCCTGCCCAGGACTGCCCAACATATCTAGCGTCCACGAGTGGTAAATCTAATGTGAGAGGTCTATGTGCATAAACACATAACATGCTAAGACACGAGGTTAAGTCCGACTTATGGAAGAAGTCTGCCCGGACATAACCGGCATATCCAGCATCCACAAGTTGTAGACTTAATGTGGAAGGTCTAGCGCATTATAACCATAAATGAATGAATGGTGATGAACTAGTAATACTTAACCTGTTTGAATCCATAAGGATTACGTGAACCTGTTAACTTGAGTAGGGGTTAAGTAAACTTGCTTGAAACAGTGGGAGGGTTAAGTTATTCTTGCTAAATATGTGGGGACAGGTTCTATGTATGAACCCGACAAACTTAACCTGTAGGGTTATGCATTCTTGTTAAACTAGTAGGCATAACCTATTGAAATCCTAGTAGTGTGGATGCAAGCCTAGGGGAAGCTTGTATCATCTGTTGTCCGTTCAGTCAGTAACCCATCTTGGTATCAAACGGGGAACCATGAGCTAGTCGGGGTTTGGGCACGCTTACTGATCTGATTATTAGAGGTCACCTGAGTGGGGGTATTGACGGTGCATTCTAATGGAGTCATGTGTGTGCATGGCTCCGCTTGATAGGGAAGATAAGACGTTGTGACATCAGTGGATATGGTTGTGCACATCTTGTAAACAAAGGGTTGCCACTTTAGGAGGTGATACATCCTACTGTGGGGCTAACACATGGTATCTACGAGTTAGGGAGCCGATCGATTAGGGGTAGTAAGTAATTAAGGTACATCTAGTCTTGCTTGTTTAGGATCCCATTATTGTCGTTGGAGGTTAACATCTGTCGGTTCTATTGGGCTACCTGTTATTGTGTGGGGTAAAACCTCTCACTAGAAGTACACCTAAGTCTGCCATCTTGTACTTGTTGGGATCATCTTTTCTTTTTATACTGGTATTGGTGCAGAGAAAAGTATTAGAGATGTGTAATACATGTTCTGTTTATCCTGTTTACCTTGTTATACCTGCCTTACGACACTGTTATCTCTCTCTAACTTATATACCGATCATGATGCTTTTACTTATTTATATGCTAAAGGTAACTGAACTCACCAAACTTTATGTCTGACCCATTTTGTTTCCTCTTCTTTCTCTTTCGCTTCTCCCCTCAGGTTCTCGGGTGGGAATACTCAAGCTTGATCAGAATTCTTCTTTCCTTCTTCTTGGAGATGCTTAGATATATTGCTCAATTTCGTATCTGCTCTACTGTGGCTATATTTTAGGGATTATGCTCTTTTTATGTATTATTGTACTCTGACGATGACTTTTGTACAAGGAAGAAGTCTCATGTTTTCAGTATTCTAGATTTATTATGTAATTGGATTTGAGCGAGAAGCTTTTCTACTAAATAAAGTTTTAATTCCGTTGTTATTTTATATTTGTCTTGTAATGTTTCTATTTCTATTTACCTATAACGCTTCACGAAACTTAATGCAGTCTGATAAAGAGTGACATTAACGGACGTGGCGTGTCATAGCCTGCGAACCATTGTTGTTGAAGATGATGAAATTTAGGATTTTATCTTGGACTCGGTGATCCAAAAGTTGATTAAAACCACTAAACGTTGAGAATTGAGATTTCTCTGTGAAAGCAACAAAGTGTTGGTACCAAAAAGTGGCACAACACCCAAATAGAGATATTATAGAGAATAAAATGAAGAAACATAAACGAAAAACAAGAGAAAATGCAATCACATGCAAATTTATAGTAGTTCAGCATTAACGAGCCTATGTCCACTTTATAATCTTTATTGTCTATAAACGTTGAGTACAAATGATGGTTTAATGACTAAACTCGAGTACAATGCAATATTAATAATAAAATGACAAGAGATTGGCCAAAAATCCTTTTTTTCCAGAGCTCTAGGTGGCTATTTATAGAAGCTATAGTTCTAGGGTCGACTAGGACACATGGCGCTCTACCCAAAAGTGTAGAAATAGTGGAGGAAATCTTCAAAATGTGGGATAAGTCCCAAACTGGCCCGATGTGGCCATGTGGAGGCTGATCCAACATTGTAAAAGTGTAGGAAGCGGTCAAATTAGAGCTGAAACGAGTCTTTTAGGAGCCCAGGCCGACTTAGTCGAACCGGGAGTTGTTTGACCCATGGTACGAGGACTTACTGGTTGAGCCACCTCTTGCGTTCCTGGTTCGGGCAGGTATACAACGTTTGCTCATCCCCAGTATGTGATACTTATCCCAGTGCTTAGTTATTGAGTGATAAGACCCATGTCGAGCTGATCTTCCATCGATACGAGGCTTGTTTGACCCAAAACAAGTTCGACTTGAGACATTGGCTTTTTGGAGATAGCCTAGCATAACTCTGATATGTCTGAAATCTTCACAGCCTTGCCAAAAGGCAGGTCAAGATCAAAGGTGCGAGAGGGATAATCGAGTGTTGGAAGATATTTTTATAGTTTGTGTATTATATTTTTGAGGATTGTGGGAAGACCATCTTCATTTGGTAGAGTTCGCTTATAATAACAGTTATTAGTCGAGCATTGGAATGGCACCCTATGAGGCATTGTATGGTAGAACATGTAATCCTCCATCTTATTGATTAGAACTGGAGAGATGTCGGTACTTGATTCTGAAATGACAAGAGAAATGTCAAAAAATATTGAGGTCATTTAGCAATGGATGAAGGCAACCCAAGATCGTCATAAGAGTTATGCCAATAAGTGACGAAAGGACTTAAAATTCTATGTCGAAGATATGGTGTTTGTTAAGGTTTCGCCTCCAAAGAATGTTGTTCATTTTGGAAGTAAAGTAAAGTTAGAGCCAAGATTTCTTGGGCCATTTTCGATTATCGATCGTATTAGCAAGCTCTCTTATAGAGTCGATTTATCCGGGAAGTTGACAGAGTGCACAATGTATTTGACGTATCGTTTCTACGAAAGTTTGTGCATGACTCGAATGTTTTGGTACCCCCGGACCAGATTGAAGATTTAGAGGTCGAGCCCGAAGGTCCTAGGTCTCGTAAGATGTTTTGCATCATGTGAGTGATACAAAATATCTTTGTAGGAAAGTTATTAAGCTAGTCAAGGTACGATGGAGCAAGGATGATGATCATTGCACATGTGAAACATAAGAGAGTATAAGGTCAACCCATCCAGAACTCATTAAGTGGTATGTCATGCATCTTACTTGTACCATTATGTCTTGCCCTATTAGAGTTTCACATACTAGGATAGAATTTTGTTTGCATGGATTGTTGGATGCTAGATTGGATAGAAGATTGGCTACTCGTGGATGGTAGGCATGCAGAATACTTTTTTTACTCGTGTGTACTTAGAATTTTAGGGGTGAAATTTGAAAGGGGAGAATGTAACAACCTGTTAATTTGCATTGATTTCATCAAATTCTAATTCATCCTAAAACACATCTAGAGGCTAGGTCTACACCTAGGAGTAATAGATTTCATCAAATTGCATTGATTTTGAGGATTTTCATTACTTCTAGATTTAGGTACATCAGATTTGCATTGGATCTTGAAATTGGTGAGTGATAGATATCTCTCACACGGAAACTACGAATTATATGAGTAGGTTAGGATCAATTTATATTGTACATGTTAATTTCACCATAAATAAGATCATATATGATTAATTGAGGTTTAGACATTTTAGGATAATCTAGTTTAATAATATAAACTAGAAAAATGTCAAATTTATCATCTTCTTGTATATGCTTAGATCCAAATCATGTTGGATTTAATGTTTTACGATAAGTATAATGCATATGCACGTTTGTATGATCACGATTGGATGAATCGTTGTTTGTTTTGATTGAACTGAATGCAGAGCTTGAGTCATTTATTAGAATTTTATGTCATAGAACTTAGAATTGAAGATCAGAGCAACTCGAAGATTTAGATGATTAGATTTAGATGAATTTTGGCAGAGGAGTTCTGGAGGGTACCAGAATGGCACTTGAATAATTTCATTTTGACATTCACTAAGTGTATGGACCGGTACCCATCGATAACCTATGGACCGGTACCCATCCACAGGTATTGGTCATGGGGTGATGAAATTTGTAGCATGGATTTCTAAGGATAAAAATAGGTCGTATGCAAGTTTTGGTGCGATTTGGATTCGCTCGAGTTTCGGTTGATGAACCGGCAGGGAAATTCATTCGAAAGGGTTCTGGCTTTGAGAATGGACCGGTTGGAAGTGCTCAAGGTTATGTTTGGTACAATCCAACTTTAGTCAATTTTCGTCTAAGTATATGGATCGGTACTGGTCCATATCCAATGGACCAGTACCGATCCATCAGGATAAATGATGGAGAGATCAAATTTTGTGAGCTTGATGGTGAAGCCTTCTAGAGTTCGCTGGTAAAGTATTATGACCAAAGGACTTCATATGTTATAAATTAAACTCAAGGATGATTATTACTTTGATTGCGAACTCAAGTTGGAGTGGTCGAAGTCGAGTTGGTGTAATGTTAACCGTGGGATGAATCATGATGTTGTAGGATGATGGATTGACCTAGATGGGATTTAAACACAGATGATAATGGAATTGGTTTGAGAAGTGGCTCGAATAAAAGGATGGAGTTGTCAAGGTGGATGGCTTGCGAGATTGTAAGTGACAAGAAATCGTCAAAATTTGAAGATTCTAGTAGGCTCAAAGTAGAGGTATCGTGGAGATGCCCATTAGGATCTAAGGGATTATGTACCCTGGATCAAGATAGATCTAGTTTTCTCCGATGGAGGCAAATGCATGTAAGGTGCCATACAGCGGTCTGACTAGAACAGAGGTTTTCCATTAGCCCTTGACAAACTGCAATGGTCGATCACTCGATGATTGATGTATTCAAGGCTTTAGTCGGTGATAGCTAGGATATTGTTTGTTATGGATGTTATGGTTGATTGTGTGCTTTCTTCTCTATTTCTCCAAGTACGCTATCATCGTAGTTCGACGAGGAGAAGTGGGATTGAAGGATATTTTTTCCTATCTTTGGAGTGACATAGTATATAAGATTATCATGTGCTAACTCTATGGTTGCAAAGACAAATCGGATGTTGAATTGTCTATACTCGTATATCCTGCGTAACTACTGATGGTTATTCTATCGCTCATCAAGACTATTTTTTGATTGAAGGTTTTATGTTTCCTCTTATTATCTTGGACTTCTCACCAATGTTGTTAGTGAGTAGACCAAGATAGCAGGTAACATGTTTGGTGTCGATGAGGTTGTTCGACGATGAACATGAAGCTGATGTATTATTTCCATATTATATAGTATGTGTTGATTTTGTTGGATGTTGATGACTAATGACACTCAAAGAGATATGTAGTGAGGCTTGATGTACAGATATTCATTTACATAGTTATTTTGTATTGATGACTCCGAGATGTTGTAGAGATTAGACTTTCTGTTCTGTTATGCTTCACTACTACTTCCTGTTGTATATTTTCTGTTATATGTTATCCATACACTGTAAGTTACACGAAAGGCTTTGTTTTGATTTATTCTTCCTTGATGATCGTTCTATAACTTCTTGGTGCATTGAGGTGGTCGCCACACCTTCGTGTGGGATGCCTAAGTGCAAGAAAACTTTTTTGATTATGAAGGAGAGGTTAACTAATACACCAGTGCGACTTATTCCATGTTGACGCTTAAATGATCGCCAACGCCCGAGAGTTCCAAAATTATAAAACTAAATGTCCAGTGTGGAAAAGTGTGTGAGATGCAGTAATATTATGCGGGAAGGTAAAAGGCAAAGTAATTTTTAGTAGTTCGGTTCAACTGAACCTATGCCCACTCTAAAGCCTTTGCATATTCTATCCACTTTCGAATAAGTACAGTGATAGACATAATTACAAGAAATTTTTCACCAAATCCTTATTGTTGACATTCTCCGTTATCCGGGAGCGGTCGAGAATTTCCATGGTCTGGAACGTGTCAAGAAGTTCCAAGGTCCGTAATGTGTTAGGAAGTTCCGAGGTTCGGGTGGCGTCGGGATTTTTCGGGGTTCGAGATGTGCCAGGAATTTCCGAGGTTCGAACGGTGTCAGGAGGTTATGAGGTCCGGGAGGAGTTGGGAGGTTCCGAGGTCCAAGCTGAGTCAGAAGATTCCGAGGTCCTGGCGCATTCAGGAGGTTCCAGGTCCAGGTGGAGTCGGAGTTTTCTAGGGTCCGAGCGATGTCGTGAGGTTCCGAGGTCCAAGCGGGGTCGAGAGGTCCGAGGTTCAGGAAAATTCGGGAAGTTTTGATGTTCCGAGGAGCGGGCAGAGCCGGGAGGATCCAGGGTCCGGGCGAAGTCGGGAGGTTTCAAGGTCTGGGCGAGTCGAGAGGTTCTGAGGTCTAGGCAGAGTCAGGAGTTCCAGGGTCTGGGCGGAGTCGCTGTGTTCCAGGCGTTTGGGTTGAGTCGGAAGGCTCTGAGGTTCATTCAGAGTCGGGAGTTTTCAGGGTCCGGGTGGAGTCAAGTTGTTCCGGGGTCCGAGCAGTGTTGTAAGGTACCAAGATCCGGGCGGAGACGGGAGGTTCCGAGGTTTGGGATGAGTTGGGATGCTTCGGGGTTCAGGAAGAGTCAGAAGGCTCCAGGGTTCGGGCAAAGTCGAGAGGTTCCTGGGGTCCAGGCGGAGTTAGGAGGTTCCGTGTTCCAGGCGCAGTCGGTAGGTTCCAAGGTCTGGGCGGAGTCGGGATGTTTCGGGGTTCATCCCAACTCCGTGCAGTGTCAGGAGGTTTTGAGGTCCGGGCGTAGTTAGGAGGTTCCGAGGTCCGGGCGGAGTCGGGAGGTTCCAGGGTCCGGGCGGGGTCGGAAGGTTCAGGGGTCCGGCCGTAGTCGGGAGGTTCCGGGGTCTTGAGAAAAAGTTGGTTCTACTTCCCCAAAGCCTAAGAAACCATTTGTATACGAGGTTGCCCAAAGGTCTCAAGCCATGTAAACTCCAACCCCTTTGAATAATGGGGTAGAGGTATTTATAGGAAGTTGAGTAGATGGGGGTAGGTGAGATATGGGAGTAGGGGAAAAAGGAGTGGGAAAAGAGAAAAAGGGAGCGGGAAGAATGATTTCGCATCCCATTAGGGATGCAAAGTGGAGGAGATTCGCATCCTGGGGGGTTGTGAAATTTCCATCGAAGTAGGGATGCGACTTGGATGCGAAGTGGAGGATATTTTGCATCCCATGTAGGGATGCGAAATGGAGGCGATTTCGCATCCTATGTGAGAATGCAAAATGGAGGCGTGGCACGGGGTGCGATGCACAACAGGGTGACGAGCATGGGATGCAAGACAGGGTGGACCATGGCTAGATGAGAAGCATAGGATGGTGTCGAGCATGGAATGTGAGGCATGTTGAGGCGAAGCACGAGAAGCGAAGCATGGTGGGGTCAAGGTTGCATGTTGAAACTGATCAGTGTGTGTTGGATTAGCTTTTGGAGGTGATTAGCACAAGTCGGGCGAGCGATCTTCAATGTTGATGGATCTTGCCTCTGAGGGATGCAAAATTCTACCAATGGCCCGACTGGAGTCTTCTGGTGCCAGAATCATGATTTCCTCGATACGATCACCTACTTCTGATTGTGTTCACTTGATTCGTGACTTCTATTGTTTGAGAGTAGCCTGATGAGCCGTGATGACCATTCTTGCATGACCCTGTCTTAGCTTGGTTCCTGAAGATGTTAGCAACACTTCTAGGTTGTTAAACCATGCGATGGTTCGAGTCATGTGGGCTTGGACTGCCTGTGGTAACTGGACCAAAATGCCGACTAACATTTGTCCCCCAAAGTATGTCGTGTGTTAACGGGAAATGTTTTGAAATGAGACAAGTCCGGCGATGGCCGGAAAGATCTTCTTGTTGTGCTTAGCGATTGGTTGTAACCTTTCTGCTGAGTTGTACGTCAGGGAGTGCGCTGCTTTAGAGCGGCTGAGACACATTGTTGAAGCCTTTTGGTATGAGTTTGGGACTCCAACAATGTTGATAGTTTTGACTCACTTGAATCTTGCCGCTCGGGTTGGAACCTATCCGAGGCATCTATTCTATGTTGATTCAAGAAATTAAATGTTAGTCACTGACTCCCGATTTCACCAAAGTGCAAACGGTTCATTGTTGTTTTAGAATCGCGTATGCACTACATGTTTACACGTGGTTTGCGCGATGTGATCTGAGTTGGAATAAGCTACATGATGTTAAACGACAAGTCGTAGGTGTGCGATCACACAAGTTAGCTTCCGTAAAGTTGCCGAATCAGGACTTGATCGTTTGATGTGCACACTTGGGTCATTGGATCCTGTGAGCACACAACTAGTTAATGGATCAAGTTTGTTTGATTGATCGAGATTCTGAAAGCATGTATGTATACTTGTAACCATAGCTTGGGCACGCAATCATAGAAGATTGAAACATCGTTGACTGGAGCTTGATTGTTTGGTGTGTTCCGCTGAATCACTTGGATTCATAAGTACACAATCATTCAAAGATCAAAGCGAGTTACAACGGTCGATGTTTCGAGAACTCGTATACGTAAACGTCGCTAAGGACAATACATGGCATATGTCACGGTATGTGATCACATAAATTTGCCTTCGAAGCGAGGTCGAAGCCAAATGCCAAGTGCATGTAATCGGATGGTTGGACATTTGGTGAGTACACGGGTGGTCTTTGAGTCATAATTGATTTGGTGGTATGGGCTTCGAGTTCAAGTGAATATGACCATAGCCTGACTGAGGATGGATAGACATGACAACTTAGCGAGTGTGGGGGAATACAAAATATATTTCCATACTCCGGAGACTTAGCCAAATTCCCATGTCCTCCCAACTTTGAGCTTAAGATGGAGAATTTGGATCGTTTCACGACGTCATGTAAATGAATTGGGATTGAAGCATTGTGGCATTGCGGCGTAACACTTGAAGAATGGACTCATTTGAACCGGCAACTCGGATGTGCACGTAGGATGTGGACATATAATTGAGCCATCAGTTTCAGTATCCGATCCTTAACTCAATCACGACATGGTTGCATTCGAGACTGGAGTCGGTTTATTTATATTCGGCCTCGTCTTTTATTTGATAATCGAGTCTGTTTATTTATACACGGCCGTGTCATCGATTCGTGACTTGAGTCGGTATATTTATACTCAGCCTCGTCGTTGCTTCGAGACTCGAGTCAGTTTTTTATACTCGGGCTCGTCGTTTTTTCGAGACTCAAGTCGAATTTATTTGTACTCGGCCTCGTTGATTTGAGACTCGAGTCCATTTATTTATACTCAGCCTCATCATTGATTTGAGACTCGAGTCGGTTTATTTATATTCGATCTCATCGTTGGTTCGAGACTGAAGTCAGTTTATTTATACTCGGCTTTGTCGTTGATTCGAGACTCAAGTGGGTTCTTTTATACTCAGCCTCGTCGTTGGTTCGAGACTCGAGTCGGTTTATTTATACTCAGCCTCGTCATTGATTCGAGACTCGAGTTTATTTATTTATACTCGGCCTCGCGGTTGGTTTCAGACGCTAGTCCGTTTATTTATACTCGGCCTCATCGTTGGTTCGAGACTCGATTCAGATTATTTATACTCAGCCTCGTCATTGGTTTGAGACTCAAGTCAGTTTATTTAAATTTTTTCTTGTTGTTGATTCGAGACTCGAGCCAGTTTATTTGTTCTTGGCCTCGTCGTTGATTCGAGACTTGAACTGGTTTATTTATACTCCGCAACGTCATTGATTCGAGATTCGAATCAATTTATTTATACTCGGCTTGGTCGTTGGTTCAAGACTCGAGTCGGTTTATTTATACTCGTCGTATTCAAGACTCTAGTCAGTTTATTTATACTTGGCACCGTTGTTGGTTTGAGACTCGAGTCAGTTTATTTATACTTGGCCTCGTCGTTGATTCGGGACATGAGTCAGGGGACCGATTCTCGACTTTGAGGTGTTGTTCCAGTGTTGCGCACTCGTGTATGCAAATTTGTCATTGTTGCTACAGTCTTACTGAGTCGAGGAGACGATCTCGAGGAGTTTACTTGTTTGGTAGAGTCATGATTGGTTTGAATTCTTGATAAGCATTGAATGTCTCAGAAATTCCATGCAGTGGACCCTTTTAGTATTGCTCAAGGTTGCCCTTGCGGATTATTTTCTCAGTGTTGTCCTGCAAGTGGCAACAGTTGTTTGTGTCATGTTCGTGGGTGTTGCGGAACCAACAATATCTATAGAGTCCCTTGGTGCATCCGTTGGACCTGTAGGCCTTGGGTTTTTGTAGTGCAGGACATTGCAAGTTGCAAGGTAGATGTTCTCGGGGGCGTCATTGAGAGAAGTGTCGTTGGGGAAAGACGAAAGTTAAAGACGTTTCCCTTCATTGTTGCGACTACTTCTGAAGTTGCTAGTTTGAGTAGGATTATGTGAAGCGATAGGGATGGAGTTGTTGGAGCTTTGTGCTTTGTCTCGAAGTAAGCTGTTGAGGTGCGAAGCTCGATTCCTTTGTGCTAGCTCTTGGTATAGGAAGTAGTTGACTTTCTCATAGAAGATCTCTAAAGTTTTAAGTTGTGTGTGATTGACCCATGCTCCGAACTCAGAATCGGGGAACACGCCCTCAACCAGTTGATCAAGGATAGCCTAATAGATTAAGTCTTCGACACCTCTAAGGTGTTTTCGAACCTCTCGAGGTAGCTTGTTAAAGTTTCTTCAGGGTCCTGACGGATGTGTGTATCGAACTGATTGATTAAACCTTTGTCCACCTAAGAAAAGGTTGGTATGGTTCTTTGCAGAAGTCAAGTGAACCATAGGAGGGGTACACCCCAAAGAAAGTTGAGGAAAACTTGCACTTTACAACGTTTGTGGTTGTGAGCGGAATCCGTACGAGACTCATAGCGGTATATGAATTCTCGAGGGTCAGAATCCCCTGAATAATACTCTATTTGAGGCATATTGAAATGTTGGGAACATTCAGCATTGAACACGTCTTGAGTGAACGGGTTACGTCTTGCACTGGTTTCCCGGTCGTCGGTGATGTGACCTCGAGACTCTTTCAGGATGTTGCGAAGTAGGCTAGCGAGAACGGGGGTTCAAATCTCCGTCGGGATGCGACGGTCGTGATTTGACTCAGGAGTGGGAAGCCTTTGACATATCCTAGAATGAACGTCGTCTTATCCTAAAGAATCTTTAGTCCTGATTGTCTAACTCTCCTGTGACCAGCGATCTGGAGCCCAAGCCTGGTTTGCAATGAATAGCGTAGGAGGAAAGTCATGAGCTAAAATGGGTCGTCCTTGCATGGCAATGGGTTGAGCACTGACCTACTGACTGGAGTTAGGCCCAAGTTAGAAGCGATTGAAGCATGAGGTATCCTGACCATAAATAGGGATGGAGCTCGGTGAGAGGTAGTTTGGCGAAGGCTGAATGCCCAAGTCTGCCTGAAGGCAGGAAATGTCTCGTTGAGCATATTGTTGAAGACACTGTGTTAATCCGATGTTCTGGTGGATTTGTTGACAAGGCATCATTGAATATCACCCAACTTTCTTGAAGATTCATCGAGCTGGGCTCGATCAACGAGTGTGTCGAGGTTAGGTGCACTAAGGTTGGTCGGAGCTTCTGTGAGTCGAGGTTAAGGAGGAAACTCCGAACCAGGATTGACAGTGGAAGGTCCGACCATGGAGTTTTTTCCTTTTTTTCACCAATGTAGATAAGCTTGGTCGGTAAGTCTAATAAAACTTAAGTTGCGTCCGAAGTCTCGGTTACCGAGTAGATGAAAAGACGAGGTTTCAATTCCTTGAAGGAAGTGACAGAAAGTCGACGGTAAATGCGCGCTTTACTCCCCCCTTCCTAGGGTGCCAAAATGTTGACACCCAAAATGGTTGCCAATGCCTGAGAGTTCCAAAAATTTGAAACTAAATGTCCAGAGCATAAAAGTGTGTGAGATGCAGTAACATTATGCAGGAAGGTAAAGAACACAGTAATTTATAGTCTTTAGTTCATATTAAACCTACGTCCACTCTGAAGGCTTTGCAGATTTTACTCACTGTCAACAAAGTTATTACAAGAATTATAATGATTAGAAACTTTCACTAAATTCATGTTGACAAGATTCTCCGCTATCCAATTGCGGTCGGGAATTTCCAAGGTCCGGATTATGTCAGAAAATTGCAAGGTTCGGGATGTGTCATTAAGTTCCGAGGTCCGGGTGGTGTCAGGAGTTTCCGAGGTCCTGGATGTGTAGGGAAGTTCTGAGCTCCATGCGGTGTCGAAACGTTCCGAGGTCGGGTAGGTGTCGGGACATTCCAAGGTCGGGGCGGAGTTGGGAGGTTCAGAGGTCCGAGGCTCCGAGCTGAGTCGGGAGGTTCCGAGGTCCGGGTAGAGTCGCAAGGTTCTGGGGTCTGGGCGGAGTCGGGAGGTTCCGGGGTCTGAGCGATGTCGGGAGGTTCTGAGGTCGGGCGGAGTCGGGAGGTTGGTCCGAGCTAAGTCAGAAGGTTTCGAGGTCAGGAGGAATCGGGAGGTTCTGAGGTTCGAGCTGAGTCAGTAGGTTCCGAGGTCTGGGCGGAGTCGGAAGGTTCCGAGGTCTATGTGTATTGGGGAGATTCTGAGATTCGGGTGGAGTCAGGAGGTTCCAAGGTATGGATGGGGTCGGGAGGTTCCGAGGTCCGGGCAACATCGAGAGGTTCTAGAATATGGGTAGAGTTAGGAGGTTCCGAGTTTCGACCGAAGTCGGGATATTCCGGGGTCCGAGCGAAGTTGAGAGATTCCGGGGTTTGGGCGGAGTTGGGAGGTTTTGAGGTCTGTTTGGAGTCGGGATGTTCCGTGGTCCAACCGGTGTTGGGAGGTTCCGAGGTCTGGGCAGAGTCGGGAGGTTCCGACGTCTGAGGGAGTCAGGAGGTTCCGGGGTCCGGGCGTAGTCGGGAGGTTCCGGGGTCCGGGCGAAGTTGGGAGGTTTTTGGGTCTGGGTGGAGTCGGGATATTCCAAGGTCCAGGCAGAGTCGAGAGGTTCCATGGTCCAAGCTGAGTCGAGTGGTTCCAAGGTCCGGGCGGAGTTGGGATGTTCCTAGGTCTGGGAATAGTCGGAAGGTTCAAAGGTCTTGAGAAAAAGTTGGTTCTTCTTTCCTAATGACCGAGAAGCCACTAATGGTGTCCAAGGTCCTCCCAAGGTCTCAAGCCAAGCAAAATCCAACCACTTTGAAGAATGAGTCAAGGTGTATTTATAGGAAATGGAATAGGTGGGAGTATGTGAGATATGAGAGTAAGGAAAAAAGAAGTGGGATAAAGGGAACAGGGAGTAGGAAGAACGATTTTGCATCCCAAGTGTGGGACGCAAATTTTTGCATCCCGGTAGGGATGTAAATTAGAAGAAATTTTGCATCCCAGGAGGGATATGAAATGGAGGCGATTTTGCATCCCATGTAGGAATGCAAAATGGAGGCGTGACACAGGGTGCGAGGAACATTAGGATGTCGGGTATGGGATGCCAGCCATGGTAGAGCCAAAGCTGGCTGCGAAGCATAAGGGGGTGTCGAGTATGGAATGCGAGGCACGGGATGCAAAGCATGGTGGAGCCAAGGTTGGATGTTGAAACTGATCAGTGCATGTTGCACAAGCATTTGGAGGTGATCGGCATGCGTTGGGCTATCTATCTTCAATGCTAATGGATTTCGCCTTCGATGGATGCGAAATTCCGCCTTCGAGGGATGCGAAATTCTGCCACTGGCCCGACTCGAGTCTTCTGGTGCCAGAACCATGATTTTCTCGATACGATCACCTAGTTCTGGGTATGTTCACTTGATTCGTGACTTGTATTGTTCGAGAGCAATTTGACAAGTCGTGACGACCGTTATTACGCAATTTTGTCTTAGCTTGATTCCTGAAGATGTTGGCAACACTTCTGGGCCATTGAACCACGCGATGAGCCAAGTCATGTGGGCATGGACAGCTTCTGGTAACTGGACCAAAATGTCGGTTAACATTCCAAGTGAAAATGAGGAGTTGGTCTCTATACCAATGCTTGTGGTACTGGTTTTGATGTTGTGTTAACGTAATAAGGAAGAGATGTCACATATGTTAGTAGAAAAGTGAAGCCTCATTAAAGGATTTTACCCTAATTGTGATCTAGAATTAGCAACGATAGTGTTTGCTTCGAAGATGTATAGGAACTACTAATTGGCAGTGAGATTTGAGCTACTGACAGATCACAAGTCATTAATGTATCTCTTCTTCCAAAAGGATCTTTATCTCTAGCAAAAACGATGATTGGAGTAACTTCATATAATTTTGTTATTTCCTAAAACCCAAGAAAAGGAAATGAAGTTGTTGATGCATTGAATCGAAGATATACAAATTAGGGACTCATGTCTGAGGAATGGAAGCAACTGGAGTACATAGCTGAATTTGATTATTTTTGGTCTCGTTGTGAGTTAGAGACTAAGAATTTAGAGAGCTTATCCATTAGACCTACTCTCATTGGCATGATTGAAGCAAGCCAAAAGTAGGACACCAAGCTTGTTGAGACTATAGGAAATATAGGAATGAGAGTTGGGTAAGAGTAAATGAAGAAATACAAAGTCGATAAAGATGGTTGGCTTCATATGAATAGAAGAATGGTAGTTCCAAATATCGATAGTTTACGCAATGAAATATAGATGGAATGTCATCTTTCTATATTAACCATTCACTCTAGAGGTAAAAAGATATGTAGAGAAATGTAAAGGACCAATTAGTGGGAAGGAATAAAGGAAGTTGTTGGAAGATCTTGATGTGTACGAATTTCCAGTTGGTTAAAGCTAAGAAGAAATAACCAATTGGATTGTTACAGCCATTGGAAAATCTTATGTGGAAGGGAGCAAGTATCTATGGATTTCATTGATTGATTGCCTAGGACCAACATATGATATGATAGTGTTAAGGCAATTGTAAATTGATTGACCAAAAATGCCTGGTTTATTCCTATTAAATCTAAAGGAACGATGCCCAAGTTAGCTTAGTTTTATGTGAGATGAATAGTTTGGTTCCTCCACTGAGTACCTATGAGTATAGTGAGTGATAGAGAATCTGTGTTCACTAGTATATTTGGAAAAGTTATCAACAAGCATTAGGGACTGAGCTACATAAGGGTATTGCTTATCACCCACAGACTAATTGGAAAACCGAGAGAGTGGACAAAGTATCAGAAGATCTTCTTAGGGATTTTGTTTTGGATTTCCAAGGATCATGGGAAGAACAACTTTTGTTTAGTTGGGTTTGACTACATTAATTGCCACTAGTGGAGTATTAGCATGGCACCATATGAGGCGTTGTATGAGATAGCATGTAATGTACCCTCTTATTAGTCAAAAATATAAGAGAAGTGGATGATTGGGCCAGATATGATAAGAGAAAATACTTATAAGATTGAGACCATAAGGCAAACCTAGATCGAAAACAGAGTTATGGTGATAAAAGATGGAAAGGTTTTGAATTTTCTATTGGAAACTTGGTATTAGTTAAGATGTTTCCTCTAAGGAATGTTGTTGAATTCAGAAGTAAAGGGAAGTTAGCTCCAAGAAGAAAAGGAAAGAATCTAGAAGCTTTCTTAAATAGTGGCATTGCCGAGAAGATGTCTAGTGTGCATAATGTTTTTTATATCTCATATAAACAAGGATTTTTGCATGAGTGAGTGTTGTGGTATCTCCCAATCGGCTTGAAGATGTAAAGGTGGAGACAATAGTCTCATGGCCTCGTAAGTCGCTTCGAGTATTTGAGAAAGACACAAAACAACATAGAAGGATGATTATTAGGCTAGTCAAAGTACAATGGAGGAGACTGATTATGATTGCATATGAGAAACAGAGGATAGTGTGAAGATGGTCTATCCAGAACTCTTTTGGTGGTACATCCCTTATATATTCTACTTAAGTCATTATGTCTTGCATTATTAGAATTCCAAATTTTAGGAAGGCAATTTTCATTCCATTGATTGTTGGATGCTATATTTGTTGATAGCTTGGTTGCTCGTAAATGGTAGGCATGCAAGACACAATATTTGTTTGTGATTGTTTATGATTTCATAGGCAAAATTCCTAACTAGGGAACAATGTAATGACCCGTATTTTGCGTATCGGAAGATCGTGAGATGATTATATTTAATTATAAAGTGGTTTTATCATTCTAATATTTTGCTATGTGGTTTATGGGGATGTGTTACATGTCAAGGATTTTTACTATATCATTTTGTGACCATTTTACCCCTCAAAAAATCCTTTTTTGACCTTAATTTTTTATTGGAGCTAAACTAGAGCATCTAGCTTGTCTCATTCCTTTGATATAGTGGTTAGCCATTATATAGAGTGTTCACATTAAGAAAACGGTTTGGCAATCTGAGATAAAATGTAGTTATATTTCTTTAATAATGTTGGGTAGAATCAGAGTAATGCTAATTGACTGGGATTAATTAACCCATAAGTTTGATCACCTTTAATTATGAGTATGGGCTCTAGGGAGAGATTAGAAGCTTTTTCCCTCATTATCAAATTTGGCTTGGACTATGATCTGCACTGGTCAATCCTAATTCAATTAAAATACTATGTGTTAATGATATTTTTCGTCAACACTGGAGATAGGCCTATGGAAGTGGACCTAAGGGGAAAATAGGTTGTTTAGCGTTCATAAGTTTGAGCTAGTTCACCATCTCCTAGATATCAAGGTTTAGAATCCAAAAGAATAGTTACTCCTCCCTCAATGGGGTGAGCATCACGCTTAAGCAATTCAGGAACCAACAGATATCTTGGGATGAAGGATTCCTAAGAGCAACCCTTAGCGAATGACTTAACGGTTTGTAGAACAAGGTTCTGCTCTGAGCTCGTAGAAGGACCTAAATTTGTAGGGGGGATGTTTCACCTATCTTGTAGAAAGGTTTGGATATAGGTTCATATACACATGCAGAAAGCAAACATTAAGTTGCAGCAACAATGACTGAGAAATCACATGGCAAACCCATACGGAAATATTCTAAGTATTGATTCACACTTTATTGATCTTTGTTTAGAATACATGAATACAATAAAAGAAATCCCTAAATCGATCTAAGAATTAGGGTTTACTCTAGAGAAAAAGGGATAATAAGAAATAGAAAATCGTACCCAAAATGTGACCCTGGGGACTTATTTATAGAGAATTCGGGGCGCCTTCTTCTGTAGGACTAGTGGGCTTACAGAAGCCTTTGTCGGTTGCTTTTCTCATTGGTCTCGGATATTTAGCTTTCGGCTGCATTTGTGGCGCTGATTATAGCTTCCGGAGTGAGGGTACCGGTCAACTGAAGCTTCTTCGAGATTAATATGAGCTTATCGATGCAAATGGCTTTCGAAAGGCATTTGTGCTCCCGGTTGTGGCTTACGATTGTAGGCTTCCGATTTTCTCATGAATTCTTTGAGGAGCTTGCCCTCGTGATGTATGTAGATAGCTACGGGTTTGGAACCCCTGTCGGTATCGGCACTAGGAAGATTGGTATGGATAGCTTGTATCCCTTCTGGGGTACCTGTTTGCCTCCCGGTAGAGTCTTCATGTATAGCCTGGCCTTCCAGAAGGTAGTTTCCGGTGATCTGCTTGTCATTTATTAGTGTGAGCTTTCGACATTTATGCCGTGGATGTTTCAGAAGCTGGTTCCAGATAATCTCCAGGTGCTTTAAGCTTGGTATCTTTAATGCCTTTATCTCCTGATATACCAGTATCAAGTAGGTTAATGCCGACAGCCTTTCCATCTTTTGGGTCTTGATTAACAGAGCTCTTGCCTCCTTTTTTCTTAGCTTCTGACTTAGATGGCCTTCCATCACTCATTCACTATGCCGAGACCATCCTGTCAGTTCTTCCTGTTTTATATGTAACTTGATTCCTTTCTTCCGGGATAGTGTTGATTGTACACCTTTCGGGTAGTCTTTTATGCTCTCGGTTTCTCTTTGTATTTGGCTTTTGCTTCCGGGGGGATCCTTTTGTGTTTGTGTACATCCGTTATCCCTTCCCTGTCATCTTGATTGGAGTTAATTTTGGTGGTAACATTTGCCCCCCCTAGTGAAGGGGTGTTTTCAACTTTTCAAGTTAAACTTTTAAGCGAATCTGTTATCTCTTTCTTCCAATATATATACCCCCTCCTTATTGGCTCCTTTCTTTCCTTTATCAGTTCCTAGAAAAAATTTCTCAAGGAAGTATCAGTTATTTAGATAATCATATCGGTAAGTTATCCATATTTTTAGTTTCATCACTACCAGTTTCAGGTGAACAACTCCAAGTTTGATAGCTTAAATTAACATTCTCATTTTGCTACTGGTGGGTTTTATGTAGAATAATAAATTTCGTACCCTTTCGGATATTGATCTTACCTTATTGCACAAAAATTTAATGAATCATACCTGGTATTATAAGAAAGACGCACATTGCTTTCAAACCTGATAGGAATGGCCCTCTGCCAAAGGATCTCTCTACCTCCAGAAAAGTTAGTGTTGTTAAGAAGCATTCTTTGATTTTGTCTCAAAACTACAAGAAAAACCGCATATAGCAGCGGCAGAATCTGCTTCTAATACGTCGCTATATTGGCTTTAGCAACGGATTTTCTGCATAACATGGTGGTCGATTAAAACCATGACGGTAATTGTGTCAGATTCCGAAACGGACTTTAGCGTGAATTTTTTGACAGTTTTCCGTCATTTTACTAAATATATAATAAAAATAAAATTTTATTTATTAATTCGATTTTAATTTATATACCGACAGTTTACCTACGGATATTAATTTATAATAAAATATTATTTAAAAAAGAAGTTGGTAAACCCTCACTAATTGCCAAGGGATTAGCGACGAAAATTAAAATGGAGAAAACTTAACCTAACTTTTTTTGTTGGTAATCTGTCGGTATTCCCCTTCTGTATATATATATTTATATATACACTTATATATATATATACATACATACACATACACATATACATACAACTACTTTTGGCACTATAAGTATAAACAAGTGATAAAATTAACAATACACCATAAGTAAATCAAGAACTGCATTATAAGAAAATTATGCAACATACCATTACACCATAAATTTCTTCTTTCAACTACAAAAATTTAATCTGAACAACGTTCTTTACCACGAAACTAGGACTCAAAGACACAACTACAAAAGGTAAGCTCTAAACTAAGCTCTTTTCAATCAAGTTACGGTCAGCATCTCAAGTTCACTTTCTTTTTTGCTATCACAGAGTAGTTAGCAACAGGAAGTGCACCATCATCTTCTCGCACTCACACCAGTCATCTCATAACTAAAACAAGCACATTAGAACTACATACCTTTCTAAATCAATTCAATGTAATAGCCTTGCATGGAGGTAGCATAATGCAAATCCTGACAACATTGAGCATCATAGTGCCTGGAATTTGGTACTGCTTTGGTAGGCGATTTGGGTATCTCATTTGCACACTACAAGAAAAACCAAGTGTCACTGTTAATTTTACTGTAAAGTGGTAAACAACAATATGTAACAACTTTGTTTTTCTAGATTCTTAGTTCCACAAATTAACAAGTATAATATCATTCTCCAAATTAAGGTGTCTGTATTAACAAGGCAGCAAATGATTATATATTTGGCGTATTATCTTCCGATCCAGTTCAGTTGCATTTAAAAAACTACCATAGCTCACATATTCAGTTCTGAAATGGATACACTTAGTTGTTTATGTAAATTTTACCAATATGATATAATAACATGTTTTATTATTGTTTATGAAGGATGGCTAATCAAACTCCATCAAAGACAAATCGAATAGGAAAAAACATTCGAGAAAAGGAATCGATAATACCTAAATTAGAAGCAGCAGAATCGAGTAGCAACCATTTGTTGACAAAATTAGGCAGGTGTACAAGGTATATCAGAAAATTCACAACTGTTTTGGAGCCTCAAGGCACAATAGTCAGAATCTCGAAATCAACAAAGGCAAGTGTTAAACAGCGGCCTCTTTGATCAAGATGATAATGAAATTAATATATGTATAAAATGTAATGAATTTAATTACATTTGTAAGTATTTTGCTCACCGAAATACTAAGAAAAACCGATTGCAAAAGCCTTCCTGTCAACTATCATCGCTGTTAACCGTCATACCACCATCACCATCTACTTTTAGGGTATTGAAACCTTGGTATTGAAACCTTGTCGAACTTCTTGGTATTGAAACCTTGTCGTTTTTAAGGTGTTGAAGCTCCTCAATGCGAAGTGAGTGAATCTGCGGTTTTGCTGGTCTGAAGTGAAGGAATCTGAGCTTCCAGCATGGAGAAAATTGGATGAATTGGGTGGTGCCTACTGGTTTGACCTAACTGGCTAGGTCGATCGCCGCCGGGACTGTGGGACCCCCACCGACGTTACGCCCGGACCCCTCTTGATGGCTCGCCTTCGGCTTGGAGTGTGGCTCGCCTCCGGCTTGGAGTGCGGCTCGCCTCCGGCTTGGATGACAGTTTGCTTAGGAGTACATTGGGCCTGTAAGAGGCCATCTGATAAAGGTTACTAGTCCCTTGTGTTTGCGACGCGACTTCGACCCTGCTGTTTTGTGTTTTTTGACGCTTGAGCGCGTCGCTCACCAAATACTTGACGTGTGACAGCTCCAACAAAAAAGCATGTCAACAGGAATAAAGTGATGAAAGAGGCCGCTTAGATTCTTCTTTCCTATTCTTTGTAGTATTTACTTTTTCTGTGATTAGAGCAGCATATTTTACTTCGTATTATGTGTTAACACTTTGGTTGCAAGGACGGGTCAGGTATGAGACTTGAACTTGTCTAGTATTATATTTTAATTATAATTGTTGACAGTCATTTATCGCTCACACCATACTATTTTATGACCAATGGTTTTATCTTGGGTGCTCATCAACAATTCTAATGAGCAGACTAAATGGCAGGTCTGGGACGATGTTATTGATCGAGACAAGATGTAGGCTAATGTACTATTCTTTTATATAACTATTTATTTCCGCTATTTCTATTCACATATTATAAGAGGGATCATTGTAAGGCTTGCTGTACGTGGAGATTTGTGACACCTTGTATCAGATTCTATAATGTTATTTAATGATAGGATTTTCTACTTTACCATGCTTCAATACTATTTTGTTGTATATTTTCTTGTTATATATTATCTATACGATGTGAGATCTTTATTTAGGTTTATTTTCCTTGATGGCCGTCCTATATCGGGCTGAAACAAATTTTCTTGCATCTTCCATGTCATTCGTTGTAAGAGATATAGAGCAATTGTCACAAGATCTAAGGCAACATCAACTCAAAGGAGGAACTACCCCCTTATTGGAAAACTAGATATGTAACCAAAGATAATGCTTAACAAGAGACAGACTCGAAGATCATGCCTAACTAAAGAGCGTATGAGGCTATGCGTAATCCAAAGACATGCTTGAAGTCCATGTCTAAACAAAGATGAGGTGTTATCCCTTCATGGTCAAATTAGAAATATAACAGTAGGTAATGCCTAATTGGAAGTGTCACTTTGTCTCTTTGTAACCAAATGAATTTGACCAAATTTCCCCATATAATTCGCTGGACGTCAACCATTTGCTAAGATATCATAAACTCCACTTAGGTTTTTTGAAAACTGGTTAATTTTAATTCAAACACCCATCGTATATTTCATTTGCATATTTCATCAAAACTTTGTATCTCCCAACGTATCTTACAAGGGAAAAGAGCACATATAGATCCATATATTAACACTACGTATCTTACAACCGTACTATGAAATTCAAAATAAAAAACCTGCTTAAATATCATTCTCATCTTTCTCTTTCATCCTGAATCATGAAGCTTGACCTTTTCAATGCCTTAGAAGCTCCAAGTTCGAGGGAAATTTCTCGAAGATATAATCATTATTCATAAAAAGGCACTTCACTTCTCTTTTGATATGGTTTAGTTTAATCGAATAGTAAGTCTTCTTATCTGAAAACACATGCAAGTTACGTTCCTGTCAAATTTAATAAATTGCAGTAGTGAAGGCTTTGAAGCCAAATCTCTTACCCGATCCTTCTTATAAAATAGGGAGTGAAATTGTATAGCTTCATATTCTAATGTTAGTATAAAATTTGGGTTAACACCCAAATTGTATTTGATTGAACACCATATCAACCCATCATAATCATAGTGGAAGCAAGTGATTTAATGATTCTTCATCCTTTTCACACAACGCACATAAGCTATTCGATAGGATATCAAATGCGCGTAATCCTATTTTTGTGTTTAATCTATCAACTTAGCCAAATATCTTACAAGTGACATTCTACTACTCTTTTTTGAATGCCAGATGACAGAGGAATGAGGTTTAGGTAAACTGCGCTTATGAACCTTATTCCATTGCTTGGAAAAGGTGAATTTACCTCCACCGCATCATAAAAATTTGAAGACTTATAATTGAATTGTGATTTGGTGGACTAAATAAGACACCTATCTAATAGTAGGATGAAGAGAAGGAACCAATTAATCTCCATGCATAATATCTGACACCAAATTTGATTCCTAATCGATTGTCTAAAGTCAATGTGTGCCCAGTAGATCCACCAAACATCTATAATTGATCCAGCGATCATACCATACAGAGGTATGTCTACCGTTAGAAATAATTTTATTGAAAAGCCTGCTTAATATTTGATCTAAGTCGTAACATGTCTTTCTATGTACTTGAGGCATTATGATCAACATGCATTGACCAAAAGTGTTTCCCATATGCATATTTTCTTCTCATCTAATTAGACCAAAAATTGTCTTTGGTTAGAAATTCCACAGAAACTTTAGGCATGTTGTCTTCTTTAAGTGGGTAGATATTTCAATCTTATGTCACCCTTTAATCTTGGTTTACAAAGCGTTTACCATGCCACTTTGTGGTTGCTGCCACGCAAAAAAATCTACATATATTGACTGGAGTTTATATAAAGTAAAGTCTGGTGTTTGATATACAAATAGTCAATACAAGATGGTAGAGGTAATATCAGTATGAACAAGTTCAACTCTCCTTGGAAAAGCATAAGAACTTTAATCCCCAAAATTTGTAACTTCATTTGAACCTTATTAAGCAAAGCTTGGAAATCATTATAATGGAAGTAATTGCAAGATAACTGCACTTCCAAATATTTAATCAAGAGTACACCCTCTTGAAAGCTCAAAATTGCTTGAATCTGTTAAACATTAATGGATGAAGTACTAAAAAAGATTTTAGTTGTATTTTTCACATTGAAACCAAGCAGAAGCTTAGTGTCTGGAAAACAGATTATAGAGTAGTAGCACATGCCATAGTAAATTTAACAAAATCCATGAAGTCATCCGCATACAACAAATGTGTAATACTAGGAGGCATTTTTGTTGAAAGAATGAACCGGTTTTTAGTTGTTGCTTTATTCATAAGCAAAGAAAAATGCTCGATATACTCTATAGATAAATAAGGTGATAAGGGATCACATTGACGCATTCCCCTATTAGAAGTAATAAAGCCTTTGGGAATGCCTATAGGATAATAGAAATGGTGGACGTAGAGATACAATAATAAATCACATTTACAAAATGAACAAGGAAACCCATTTTAGATAATTTATGAGATACAATTCTTGGTTTGTTGAGTTATATGCCTTTTGAAGATCCACTTTTGCAAAAAAAATAGACATATAACTTTTTATAGAATCCTGCAAGAGTTCATGTGCTAACAATATGTTTGCCACAATGTGTTGAGCAGTTATAAATGCTCCCTAGTTCTCTAAATTCAGATAGTTTGGAAAATTTTTGAACCTATTACACAACACCTTCCTAAAAACTTTATAGTACAAATTACAGCAAAGGATATGCCTATAATATGTAATATTATATTCCCTGTCGTTCTTTGGTATGAGAGGGTACGAGTAATACCTTTAGGCAAAGTAGTAAATGAGAACATGTCTTGAATTGTAGTTAGGAGATCATGCTTTATTCCATCCCAAAGTAGCTTCATAAACTTTGAGTTTATCCCATCAAGATCAATACTAGAGACATCATATACAGAGAAAACTGCTTGTTACCCTCGGTTAAAGAAATATCCTATAGTGCAAAGTAACAAATAGGCTCATGTTCTATATATTCTATTTTGTACATTTGTGACAGCCCACGTCCGTTAATGTCACTCATTAAGAGAATGCATTAAGTTTCGTGAAGCGTTACTGGTAAACAGATACATTACAAGACATATATAAAATAGCAACGGAATTTAAAATTTTATTAAGCAGAAAACATCGTAGTTCAAAACATGGTTACATCATATGTTTGAAATGCATAAAACCCAGTACATCATTAAAATTTCTGTCTTGTACTTAAAACATCAGAGTATAATAATAAAAGAAGCATAATCCCCAAAACATAGCCATAATAGAGAGATATGAAATCAAGCACTACATCTAAGCAACTCCAAGCAGGATGAAAGCAGAATCATGATCAAGCTTGAGTATTCCAACCCTGAGAACCTAGAGGGAGAAACAAAAGAGAAAGAAGAGGAAACAAAATGGGTCAGACATAAAGTCTGGCCAGTCCAGTTACTTTTAGAATATAAATAAGTAAAAGTGTCATAACATGCATATAAAGTGGATAAGAGAGATAACAACATAAAAGGCAGGTATGACAAGGTAAACAGGGTAAACATGATAGAGTATAGTGCGCTTCTCTGGTACTATCTCTTTCTCTCTACACCAATACTAGTATAACCAGAATGAGATAATCCATAATATGCATAAGATGGTAGACTTAGGTGTACTTATAGTGAAAGGTTTAACCCCATACAATAACAGGTAGCCCAACATACCAGAGTTACCCCTAAGGATAATAACGGGCTCCTAAACATACCGGAGTCTAGATGTACCCTAATTACTACCACAATCGATCGGCTCCCTACTCCGTAGATACCCCGTGATGGCCCTACAGTAGGATGCATCACTTCCTAAAGTGGTAACCCTTCGTTTTCAGGATGTGCACAACCATATCTACTGATGTCACGGCGTCTTAGCCACCTCTTGTCTGGACCCATCCACGCACATGACCCCCGTGGGAACACACCGCCCACACTGCCCACACCGCCCCTTCGTTTTGGATCTCTTACAATCAGCCCAGTAAGCGTGCCTCGATTCCGACCTAGTTCGGAGTACTCGTTTGATACCTATATATATGGGTTACTGACTGAAACGGGTCCCACACACAAGATGATACATGCTTCCCCCTACGCTTGCATCCCATTACTAGGTTTTCCACAGATTATGCCATACTAGAGTAAAAAGATTGCATAACCCCACAGGTTAAGTTTGTAGGTCTATATATAAATATTACCCACCTCCCCAAGATATACTTAACCTTCCCATCGTTCCAAGTAAGTTTACTTAACCCTTACTCAAGTTAACAAGTTCAAGTAATCCCTATGGATTCAAATGGGTTAAGTATTACAGGTTAACAGGTTATTCCCATTCGCACTAACTTCTTTTCAACTTTCTAAGTTCCACTTGCTTATTAACTTCATATATAACTTAATCCGTTTAAGTTTATTAATAAGCCCCATCACATGTTATTCTTTAGATTGTAATTGACGAAAGTGATATACAATCTTTCACCCCTGGATTGTAATTAACGGAAGTAATCTTACAATCCCTTTATATTATTCATTGTCTGATTCCATAGTTACAATAACATGTTTTACTTAATATGTAATTAAGTATACTTCATCTCAATTCACCTGTTTTTTGTTTAACATATCACTACAACTAGTCGTTGTTTACTTATTAACTTAGTTCTCTTAACGAAGGTCTACTAATAAGCTTCCTTTCCTTTTATTATAACTTATGTTATAATTTCCACTTATCCCTAGGACAAGCCTACCTATTATATAATATTCTCATTAAAGTAACTAATTGTAATAGGTTACTATTCTTCCCATTTTAATCCAATTCATTACCATTTATCCATTTGTGGTTATAATGCACTAGACCTCCCACATTAAGCCTACAACTTGTGGATGCTGGATATGTCAGGCGGGTCCGGGCAGACTTCTTCCACAAGTTGGATTTAACCTCATGTCTTAGCATGTCACGTGTTTATGCACTTAGACTCCTCACATCAGATTCACCACTTGTGGTTGCTGGATATGCCGGGCGGTTCCGGGCAGACTTCCACCACAAGTGTAATCTAACCTCGTGTCTAAGCGCGGTTACAGTTCCTAATTACTGTAATTCTAGGCATTTCCATTATTAACCAATTATTCCTATGTCATTAAAGGTTTTCATTCCCCTTTTCCAAGTCATATTTATTATGTACCATATGCCCCAAATTTAAGATCTAAATCATAATTTGATTTATGCCCCAAATCCATATTCACATATTTCATTCAAATTATGCCTAAATCCCTATTCATATATTTCATTCAAGTTGTGCCCAAATTTCCCAATACAAGTTATGCCCGAAATTTAACGTTTTCCCCTCATTCCCAATTTTACGCGTCTGCATATTTCAATGGCATGCCTAGGCTCGAAGATA
Organism: Allium sativum; assembly: GCA_030737875.1. Taxonomy (NCBI): domain Eukaryota; kingdom Viridiplantae; phylum Streptophyta; class Magnoliopsida; order Asparagales; family Amaryllidaceae; genus Allium; species Allium sativum. The sequence continues at coordinate 732,885,085 of CM060922.1, read as the reverse complement.
GCCTGGCTATAAAAATAAAAGGGAAAGAAGAAGAGAAGAGGACAGAAATGAACATAATAACAAGATTTACATATAATGGCAGAAATAGGCATATAAACTAGTGAACATACAGTGACAAAGTTGGGCATAATAACAAGATAGATATATAGGAACAGATCTGATGAACATGTGATAACAGAACTTATTCTAATATCATAACCAGGCATGATGAGATCTAAACAATGAATTAGATACCCAACTAATAACAGATCTGTTGTGACAATAGCACTGCTTAACATAATAGGGACAGGAATGATGAGATCTAAACAACAAATTAGATCTACAAATAATGATAGATCTGACATGATTCAATAGGTATAAGCTTAGATCTAGTTCATAGTCATGTCAGAAAAACATAGATACACAGATTATAACAGATCTGATATGATTCAAATAGTCACAGGCTTAGATCCAAGTTATAGTCATGTCAATATTAACTTTAAGTATTTAGATCTAAAAATAACGTAGATTCACTGTGATTGAACCTACGAAATAGAAGAGGGATTGCAGATGTTGAATTACAGATCTCTAAACTTGAATAACTCTAATTGATTGTTGAAGAAGAAAAGACTTGATTTAATCCGGGCAGAGGCAACATCTAGTTCTCCATTGATTTAGAATGAATAAAATAATGGGTATAAGGTCTTATTTATAGCCTAGAATCAACGAATTTAGTCAAGAAAGGAGTCCATGTTCAAAAAAATGAATTCTTCCTCGGATCTGGCGGGGGCTCAACCCCCTCCTTATGGGGTCGACCCATGGCTTGACACCCCCTTATGGGGTTGACCCCTGGGTCGACACCTAGAGAGGGAATTTTTCCGCCTATGGTTTTGGGCTGATTTGAATTATTTTGAATTGATTTTGGATTGTTATGTTTATATATAATTCTTTTGTGCGTATATAAACTTCAACCTTAATAACTTCTTCATACGGTGTCCGTTTTACGCAAACCAGGTGTCTATTTTGTCCAGAATTCCGAGACGAATGCAATGGCGCAATCCGTTTCACTTAATTCTGAACATTTGTTTAATTATCCTTTAATTTATCATTTTTAGTGTTGTTAAAATTATGGGGTGTTACAACATTAGTTCCCCACTATCAATAATAAATGTAGTAACATTATTGATGAATCTTCGGCTTTTCATATTTGATTATAAAAATTTCTAACTCATGTTCCTTTGTTGTAGCCAAAATACTTTAGATTTTGTTCCAAACTCCATGATCTTATGCTCCATGGTTACCGCTAGCCACAGGCTCATTTGGTTGGAGTGAAGGTCACCATCTAGTTGTGCACGGGTCGATATACTTGACATATCAGAATGTGTCTTAGGTATCCATTTTGGTGCAGTCGTTTTTCCATGAAATAAAGCTCTGTGACCAAAGAGTTCACATTTCTTATATTCTGAAGGATATGTTCATATTCAACTATAATTTCCTTGGTAACCCCCATATTAGGCAAAAAAAATTCTTTAATAATTATATTAGTGTCACTGGTAACCAAAGTTGTCTAGCATATATAGATATTTTCTTTTCAGTAATGTTTGCATCAAGTTTCACAGGTTCAACAATAAAACTTGCAACCATAGATAATGCATCATTTGTCCATGGTTCCATATCTAGGTCATATAACCTAACCTAGATTTAAACTGTTTTTTTTTACTGAACTTACCAAAGTCAAAACTGAGATACCATATCTCCAACACGAGGAGTTTAACAAAATAAGAGTAGGTATGGTCTCAAGTATTTTAGCAAGCTTGCTCAGTGAATTGTATTGTTGTAGGGAAATCTCGATCGTTCCCACTTTGAGAAGTATTGATATGCACTTTAAGATTAAAAATAGTAATGAGTGCACATGAATTTATGATTCTCCAATATGAAGTTTCTTTCACTTTACAAAACAATAATGAGATTACAAGAATATGATCACACTTGGTGTAAAACTGGCATCTTGATAGCAATCTTCAAACATCTTTGTTGGTATTACCTTGGTCATCATGCCAGACCAGTTCTCATCTAAGTGAACCTTGTTAAGATGTATTTTCTTTTTCTTGAGGACTTCTCAGGTCCAATGATATCTTGTACCAATGTGCTTTGTATGGGAATGAAATGTTGAATTCTTTTCCAAGAAATTGCAATTTGGTTGTCACACTTCAAGACATACTTTTCATGATCCATTTCCAATTCATGCAATAAGTTCTTTATCCACAACATCTCCTTGCAAGCTTCAGTGGTTGTGATATATTATGTCTCTGTAGTGGATAATGCAACACACTTTTGCAGCTATTATTGCTATGAAATAACCCCCCACCCCTACAATAGTGGTTGAGTATCCCGATGTTGATTTCCTTGAATCAATGTCACCGTCCAAGCTGCATCTTTGTAACTTTCTAACATAGGTATTTCTTTTCCAAAACATAACATTTTTCGAAGTTCCACACAGATATCGGAGGATCCACTTGACAACAACCTAATGTTCATTCACTGGGTTAGCCAAGAAACGACTGATAACACCACCTGCATAGGCTATATCTGGTCTTGTGCATATCATTGCATACATGAGAATACCTACTACAGAAAAATATGGTATTTTCTTCATTTCCTCTATGTCTTTTTCACTTCTCGGACTCTGTTTGAACTTAGCTTGAAGTGGCCAGTAAGTGGAGTGTTAACTGACTTTGATTTGTGCAAGTTAAACCTTTCCAACACTTTCCCATTGTACTTCTCTTGGGATATCCGTAACAGTCTTTTTGATCTATCACGAGTTATTCTCACCCCAAGAGTTCATTTAGCTGATCCCAAATCTTTCATGGAGAATCTTTTGCTTAAATCTTTCTTTAAAGCAGTTATCTTTATGTGATCTTGACCAATAATTAACATATCATCAACATAGAGTAGAAGTATGATAAAGTCACCACTTACATACCTATTTGCGAGGACATAATGATCGTTTTCCATCTTTTGGAAATCGTATTCTGCCATGAATATGTTGAACTTCTTGTGCCATTGCCTTGGTGCTTGCTTAAGCTCGTATAGACTCATTGTGAGGCAGCACACTAAATTTTCTTCGTTTGGAACTTTGAATCCCTCGGGTTGCTTCATGTAGTTCTCTTCATCTAGGTCACCATGAAGAAATGTTGTCTTGGCATCAAGCTGTTCAATTTCCAAATCTTGCATGGCTGCTAGGCCAAGGATAACTCGGGTGGATGACATCTTTACCACGTAAGAAAATATATCTTCAAAGTCAACACCTTCTTCTTGTCTGAATCCTTTAACGACTAACTAAGCTTTGTAGCGAGGCTTTGAACAGTTTTCTTCAATCTTGATTCTATACACGCACTTATTATTCAAATCTCTTCTTCTTTTTTGTAGCTCCATTATATCATATGTGTTATTCTCAAGCAAGGATTGCATTTCTTCTTGCATGGCTATTCTGCACTTTCTTTATGACAATCACTCACTACTTCTTTATAGCTTTAAGGGTCCCCCTTATCATAACGTACTCCTCTGTGTTGTATCGGGTGGATATTCTTTTGTCTATCGAGGATCGTTTCGGCTCTAGTGTGGTTGGAGTGCTTGATTGAGGTTCTTCTTAAACGGTTTCATCATGAATTCCATGATCTTTAGCATCAATATTTTTTTGTGTGTTATTATCTTCATGCCGAAGCGGTGTTCTCACTGCTTCTCTATCTTGGCCTCTCTGAATTCTTTATATATTCAATTGTTTGGTCTTTGAAGAATACAATGCCTCTACTATGAACAACCTTCTTTTTAATTGGATCCCAAAGTCAGCACGCAAATTCATCCTTGGGTGAATGAAGGTAGATACATCCTTTGTCTTTGATGAAACTTAGCTCTCTTATATACCGGGATGTGTACAAATACGCTACACCCGAACACCTTGATATGATTGTATGAAGCCCTCTTGCCCATCCAAAGTTCCTCTAGGATGGCCCCATGCAAAGTAACTGTAGATGTGAGGTTAACAATGTCAACCACGGTCATTATAACTTCTTTCCATATTTTGGTAACTTAGCATGAGAGAGCACATAACGAACTCTTTCTTCAATGGTTCTGTTCCCATCCAATTGTGGTGTCTGGGGTGGAGTCTTCTCTAGTCTAATGTCATATTTCTTGCAATAGGCTTCAAAAGGACTTTTATACTCATCTCCATTATCTGGTCGTACATACTTGATCTTCCATCTTGTCTCATGCTTCACTAGAGGATGGAATTCTTTGAAGGCATCAAGCACTTGATCCTTTGATTTTAACAAGTGCAACCATACTTTCCTTGAATAATCATCAATAATGGTGACAAAATGTAAAGCACCACCAAGGTATCTCTCACACACACGTCAGTGTGCACGAGGTCTTGAATGTTCTTTTCTTAGTGGGAGTAGAAGAACTTTAGAAAGCAACTCTGTGTTGTTTTCTAGCTAAACAATGAGCACAAGGATCAAGTGGTTTACCTTTCACATTAGGGAGGATTTGTTTTCGAGTGATTACGTGAAGACCCTTCTCACTAATGCGCCCAAGTCGTTTATGCCATGTGTCCATATCATCGGTGGTGATGTTTACCTCTCCGTTGCAGAGCTTAGCTTGCATTACGTACAATGATCCTACCTTCTTTCCTCGAGCCATTATTAAAATTTCTTTGGTGAGCTTCCACTTCCCTTCACCAAAGTAATTCATCAAATCATTATCATCTAGCATTCCGGCGGAGATAAGATTGCGGTGCATAGCCGTGACATGCCTTACATCTTCCAGAACAAGCTTGCACCCACTAATTGTTGTCAGGATGATGTCTCATATCCCAACGATCTTGCTCTTATCTAGATTTCCCATTTGCATCGTACCAAAGTCACCGCTTTGTAAGATGAGAAGAAGCTAACATGTGGAGTAACATAGATGGAAGCACCAAAATAAACAATCTGAACTCTCATCATAAGCAATGTTTAGAATGTTACCTTCACCAACGAGATGTAAAAGATCTGGTTTTAATACTATGGCAGTAGTACTCTTCTTTTCTTGCTTCTGCGTTGGGCTTATTTGGTCTAGCTTATCATTACCGGCCTTTTAGTCTCCCTTAAAGGCTCGACATTCCATTTTCTTGTGACACATACCTCCATAATAATAGCATGCAATCTTTGAGCATGACTTGGATATACCTCAAGATTGATGCGGATTTCGGCTCCTGCTACATCCACAAGTTTTTTTCTTACCCTTATTATCAACAACATTAGCTTTGGGATAGATAGACTCACCTCATTCCATTGTCCTTGCTTCTTCACCATGAAGACTGTCACTGCTGGTATCCATGGTTAGCTTCCCTTCCGGAGCTGAGTTACTAAGTGTAACTACGAGTGTGTTCCACCTTTTTGGTTAGGAACTAAGGTGTATGAGGGATTTTAACTCATCATCAATCTTCATATCAATTTTTGTTAGTAGATTTACAAGCCACTTGAAATTATTTAAGTGCTAAATAATACTATGAACATCCTTATACTCCAACTTCACCAACCATCAAACTAAATTAGCCTTGTTACGAGGCGTTTTCTTCTGAATCATGGACTCGATATTTGTCCATAATTCATAAGCATTTATATAAGTAGAAGCATGCTCAAAGAGAGTTTTTAATGAAATTACGGATCATAGCAATAGCCATCCATTTCAATAGTTCCATTGAGCATCACTCTTTCCTTCTACCTTATCTTTGTAGATAATGGGTTCATGCAAATCCGAGAAATACAAATGATCCTCCATAATCGACTTCCAATAAGAGTAGTTGTTAGCTTGAACATATCTCCATCATGAGCGATATTACCCTCCATCTTGAACTTTCATGATCTTAATTACGACTATGGATGAACCTGGCTTTAATACCACTATAGGGAGTCTCGGTTTTTCCTGCTTCGTGAAGTTAATATAGGCACTTTAAGACTAAAAGTAGTAATGAGAGCACAAGAACTTATAATTCTCCAATATGGAGAATCTTTCAGTATGCAAAAGAATAGGGAAACTGCAAGAATATGATTACAAAAGTAAATCAAACTCGGTAGCTCACTCAAGCTTGTGGATAGAGATTTCCTAAGCTATCTCTTTTTTCTCTAAAAGGTGCTCTTTAACTCTCAAGTTTTTCTTACTCTAATAAGTGGCTTGTCTCTTGATTCTTGGATTTTAGGATGGTTAGGAATGAAGGCTTCTACCCTTATTTATACTACTCAACTTCCACACTGAATGGTGAAGATTACTTGCATCCAAGGATGTTCAGTCCACATATATATTATCATCTATCCAAAATTTGAGCTTATTTCAACACACACAAACACACACATGCATGCGCGCGCACACGCACACACACACACACACACACACACACATATATATATATATATATATAGGAGCATTTTCAGTATCCTTACTGCATCGTGAGCTACACCAATCCAAATCCAACAAAAATATATAGATGTTCAATACATATATATTATCATCTATCCAAAATTTGAGCTCGTTCCAACATTAGTAGAATAATATATTTGATGTTTAAATTTAATGGTTCTAATAAATTTCTAATCGGTGAATAATTAAGCTAAAATTTTAAAAGTGTTACGAATGTCGGAATGAGCTCCAATTTTGGATAAATGTATATATATGTGGATTGAACATCTACAAATTTGTGTTGGATTTGTATTGATGTAGCTCACAAACGGGTAGAAGTGCTACAAAGTAGGGATGCCCGGAATGCTCCTCACACACACACACACAAAAACATACATATATATATTAAGAATATACAATACATAATAGAGAATCGCGCCATTCTCCAACGACACACAAAAATAGTTTTGTAGACGGATTACAAAAATTGTTGCATAACCAAACAACCATGACTACAAATACGGACACACAAAAGAGAAAAGAAATAGACCAAACAAGACAGACCACAAACACGACAGCAACATATCACCAACCAAAAGCCCCACTCCATCCCAACAACCAAACAGACCCAGGATATAAGTAACAACTAGCCCACCAAAGCCAAAATAGAAGGAACCAAACCTCAAGAGGAATACCCCAACACTCAGCAAAGCACAACAACTCCAAAACATACGACCTCAGTTTGCAGCGAAACAGACGACAACATAGTGTACGTTGAAACTCACAGCACCACAATTCGAACCATCACAAACTGCCCCATTACTGTTGAAATCGTGTCCCCAAAAAATCCCATTGAGCTAGGCGAAGAATGCTAACCTCAGTAAAAGAAACTCATCTTACCATACAAGGAAGGGAAACTCGCAAGGCAAATCACAGATGATGGCTTTACTGCACGCCCATGATGCATTGCGAACATCACAAACCCTCCAAACCAACACCAAGATAGAGCTACCTGTCGAAAATCAGACAAGTCGCACCAAATCCAACAGAGGAAGAGGACTATAACCCAAGATTACCTGAAGTGGCCACCCCGCAATGAAAGGAGGTGAAGTTTAAAACATGCAGTGAAGAGAAGGCTTTGCAGATTAGGAAAGAGAAAAATCAAAAGCTTGTCCACCCAGTACACAAGATACAGCAGAAACCAACTACCAAGGAAACAAATCAACTTTCGTTCAAACACACAACGCTGATCAGAAAACAAACTGAGTACTATACACAAAAAACACCACCAAAGCAACTGAAACAATATTTGGCTGTTGAATCCCACCCCCATGCCAAAACAAGAGCATTAGCAACTCCATTGTGGAGCTCGACACAATAACTGAATTGGGAACAGGCACGGAGTTACCAGAGACAGAAGTTTCACAACGCAAAGGAGATGAGGCGTTAACAGCCACAAAGCCAAGACCACAAAACAAACAACAGCCAAACAAAGTGCCGCCAATCGAATATAAGACAAATAACTTGCAGATCAGAGAGCTCTGGATTAATGTTGCCTTATCGCCATCGGATATGGCATTAACAACTCAATAGAAATCCACCTATGAAAACAAACTGAACTGTACCTGAGCAGGATAAGAACCATTGAATGCATCTATCTCCAGATTCATCCCCTTTAGATATTGCTTCAATTATACCATGAAAAAGCTTTTCAACAAAGAAAAACATGTGTATATGAAGCAGTCCCGTTTATCTACGAAATAACCATTGCTAAAAAGAAACCATGTCCAAGTTCAGCAAAAAAACAACCAGTAGCAAGACGAACCACCTAGCACTCAACCCCCACAATAAGAAGCAGCCAAGGAGAGGCACAAAAAAAAAACTTCGATGAAGTTGGGAAGAGGGTCGTAGGGACCAAAAGTCAGATTACAGAAGCGGCGAGAGATGGGAAGACTAAAAGAGGCGGAGGCCTAAAACCAGGGATAACATCGAACTAAAATGAGGGAAATGAAAAAAACAAAAGGAAAACAATGGATGCTGGGATTAGGAGAATGAAAGACGATTCATGGAGGCGAATGGGAAGAAATGAGAAGAAGAAAAGTTGATCTGGAAGAAGAAAGGAGATGGCGGAAAAACCCTAACTCTATTAAACGACTCTCAAAACTGCGTGCATAACTATTTGAACTTATTCCACTATCAGTTTCTTTATCCTCATATATATATATGTGTGTGTGTGTATGTATAATAATGTTAAATCGGATAAGTCTGGAAATTAAACTATGGAGTAATTGCAAGTGTCCCACACGACATGTTTTACTAAATCGTTTAATAATAATTTTTCATCAAAATGAGATTTTAGCTTATATATTGAAAATCCAGTATATAATAATTATTCAGAAACGAGTGTTGATATTATCTAAAAATTAGGGTTAATATATATATATATATAGCAATTAGTATTAAACATTTATTTGAAAATAGGCTTTAAACTAAATTTGTTGTAAACAAATTCAATATAAATCTTATTCAGAAACTAAATCGATATATGTATATTCATATATATGTACACACACATAATATATATACATATAACGATGTGGATTATGAACCAAAATCTCAAATAACAAAATTTGTAAAATAGTGAAATCAAAATTCGTTTATACTCCATTTTGCAAAGCATAATTCGAAAACAAGATAATTTTATTTAATTTAGTAGTTATTTATTTTGTTTAATTATTCATATATAACAATGAAATCAATTTGATTTCTCAACATTTTCAATGGTATAAAAATTATTCACACTTGTAATACTTATCGTCGATTTCTCAGAACCATAATTCATAATTACCCTTCATTTCACCAATATGGATTTTAATGATTTGGAGTTTACAAATCATAATTTAAAATGTTGAATTGGATTTTAATCATTTTGTCCATTTTATTCCTCAAAAAATCCTAAAAACCGAAGTTAAACACTCAAAAATCATTGCAATATTTATTTTAATCTCGATCTGGATTGCTACAGACTCCGTCCTAAAAGGAATTACATCCTCATTATTCATTAGAGAACATAGTAATCGATTTAAATTAATGACGTTAGATACAAAATATGATGACCGCCCTACACATCGACACCAAAATAGAGTGTAATCATAGTGCTCGGTCGATGTAATGTGGTCTTTGAAGTTTAAAAAAAAAAAAAAAATAGCCCAAAATATGTAGTATATCTCACAATGCATCGATCAGAATATAATACTAACACGTAATTGATATAAAACAAACGAGACAGAAAATAGCTGACAATGACCAAAAAGCATTGAGTGATAGATCCATAAAATATAAGTAAATAAAGTTATACAAGTGATAATAAATCAATCATACTGCCCCTAAATTATAATATACTATTAAACCACACAGTAGTGAAAAACCGAAGGCAATAAAGTACATATACTGAATATGTGGAATAGCCTCCTACTAGCCTCTTTTAAGAGCACCTGGAGTACCTAGAGCACCTGGAGTACCTATACAGTAGTGATAATAAATCAATCATCGTGCCCACCCTTACTGGTCACTAGTCTGCTCATTTAAGAGCACCTGGAGTACCTAGAGTAATAAGAAAAATATATAAAACTCAAGGTTAGACAGATCTGGTGTGAGCAATGATAATCTCGAGTACTAAAATAAGATAGTATAATATTTACAGAGAACTATTCCTGACCTGTCCCTGCATCCAAAGGGTTAGCACATGTAATAATGTACTTTATTCCAAAGGCACCATGTAACAACCCGCACCTCTGTTCACGCAAGATATTGTCCCCAACTTAGCCACCATATAGATGTGGGGTTTTGTTCCTCAAAAGGCCTCGGCATTAGTAAGAGAAGGGCTCTACTATATAAGTACCCACTTCACACAGGCTTCCACGATGTGGGACTTAGGGGTGTTACATTCTCCCCTCCTACAGATCCCAATGTCCCCGTTGGCTCACAAACACCTCACCCAGGCGTTGTGGTCCACACAGGAGCCACAATTCCCGCTGGGTATTAGCTGTGATACCACTGTAACAACCCGCACCTCTGTTCACGCAAGATATTGTCCCCAACTTAGCCACCATATAGGTGTGGGGTTTTGTTCCTCAAAAGGCCTCGGCGTTAGTAAGAGATGGGCTCTACTATATGAGTACCCACTTCACACAGGCTTCCACGATGTGGGACTTAGGGGTGTTACACACCATGTCACTAAGTGTAAATAGATGTGTAAGTGATAAGATGATAGCAAAAAAGCAAATATAAAAAATACATTATCCATCCTCACATTCACTTACTCAATGTCTTTGATATCCAATATTGCTTGGTTTCTACGAAACTCAAATCAATGTTACTCAGTAGGCTAGGAACTGGGTTGTACTAGCTTATATGTTCTGAGATAAGGACCTAACGTGGCCAAAGCGACTGTCGTAAGCTTCTTAACTTGGAAACGATCTCAAACTTTGAAACAAAGAGGGCCCAACTTGGTACTTGCGTACATCGTACCCACTACCTCTTCTTCTTAAGTACCCATCAAAACCTTATGCATCAGTGATCCTTTTACACACTTATCCACAACTGAGTCTATCTAAGGAACCACTCTTATGGTTCCCAATTTGGAACCTCCATGTTCGATACTAGTCGTACATGATTGATCTTCTCATTAGATTCAATTTTGTATCCATATCCCTATCTATTAACTTCTCTTTTGACTAATAGTCATACTCTACGTCTTGGAGTGTAGCTAGAAGCATTTGGAGTTGTTCTTTATGAAATAGAGTCGATGTTGAACTGCATGAAACTGTTGATCCGGACTACCATGCATGTATCGATCAAATTTCTCCAACCCAAAGTTTCTCCAAAAATACTCTAATTTAAAACGTAGAGCTCACCACCTTGAGCCCAATGCAACAAACGACATCCGAAACAAATTTGTTTGCAAACGTTTTTTCCTATTTGAAGTTACTTCTATCCAACTCTGTCAAACCATTCAATCAGTCTGAGTTATGCTAATCTGAATTGTACCGATCTAAAATTCCCAAGGCTATTACTCAAGCATAAGTACTCTAGATGACTCGAAACTTGATGGACAACATCAGGGGACCTTCGTTGTCGTCTCTTCCAATTTGCATGCAAATCTAGGCAATCTCCCAGATTGGTCTGAGCCGAAATCAAGGCACGACCATATCATCTTCTAACCTATTTTTTATCATTAAATCGACATTTTTTTTCCATTTATAGATATTGGCAACAAGAAAATGACATGTAAACACACTCAAATAACTATCATATTAAGCCAAAAGGAATAAATACATATGTTAGAAGAAATGTTATCATGTTCATATGAATACATAGGGTACCCAATAGTCTTGTTTTTTTATAAATGAGAACAAATTCATATATTTTTGTTAATGTAATAAAACATGATTTATCATTTTTTTTAGATTTTAAGAGGTGTTTATAAGTTAATGTTGCCTAACTAGTAAGGAAACCAGTGATCCCTCACCTTAATTCCAAGAGTCTCTTTAGATCCAAGATATTATTGGAATGAATTTCTATGTTGGTGCAACATCTCTCTTACTAAAATTTAATTTGATTTACCCTAATTTCCTCTTAATAATGTAATTAGTTAATTAAAGTAAGGATTAATGTTGATTTTAGAGCAAGGAAGCAATTGTTGAAAATGAGATTTAGTTTAAGAGTTGTGACAGGAAACTCGGGATGGAACAAGGATGGGGATAATAAATCGGTTTAATGGAACTTGGACCTTAATATGGAATTTTGGATAGATTTTGTGCTTGGGAGTACCAAGGAATTGTTGATAGCTCGGAGTATTCTAGGGTTGTGCGGACTTAGAGAAGGGATATCATAAGGATGCCCGTTAGGACTGGTAGCAATGGTTGTATACCCAAAACTGCCTAGACCTAGGGGGTCAATATGCTGGACACTTGGGTCCTGAAGGTAAAAATGTTTGGAAAACTTGGTAGTCCAACAAGAATAAGGTTTTCGATAAGCCCCTGACATAAGCGAGAAAGGTCATAAAGGCTATCAATTATTTAAGGCTTTAAAAGTTGATAACTAGGATATTGCTTGATATATGTTATGGTTTCTATGGATGTTCTACTTCTTTTCATTCTCTGGATAGGCTATCACCTATAAGACACTAAAGTGAAGTGGATATTGTAAAGAGGCGTGAGATACTACTTAGATTCTTCCTTCCTATTCTATGCAACATCTATCCTTATTGTTAAGTTGTTTTTACAGCATATTTTAGTTAGTTATTATGTGCTAACTCTTTGCCTAATGGGATAAATCAAGTATGAGACTCGAATATGTCTAGTATCATATTTTGGAATAAGTTATTGATAGTTATTTATCTCTTATACCGGACTATTGTTTGACCCAAGGTATGATGTTTCTTCTTATTATATTGGGTGCTCATCGATGATACTTATGAGTAGACTAGATAGTTAGTTGGTGATGATGATGCTGACCGATGGCGAGCCGAGGGCCAACATATAAAGCTTTTATAGACATTTAATCTGTTTTCCGCTGTGTTGATTGGTATATACACTAAGTGTACTTGTAGTGAGGTTATGATGTGTGTAGGAATCTAAGACTTCTTGTATTGGATTCCAAAGCTTTTTATTAGGATGGGATTTTTGCTTTATCATGCTTCACTATTATCCCATTGTATATATGTTCTTTTTTATATATCATCCATGCGTTGTGAGATATATAATAGGTTTTATTTAAGTTTTTTTCCCGATGATCATCCCATATTAGTTTGACACATCTTTCAGCACATTTACCTTGTTTTTGGTGAAGGTGATATGGGATAGTTGTCACATCTACTTTAGGAAAGAAAAGCGATATATGCATATAAGGTAAAAATGTCCAATCAAATGAGTTTAGAGAATAACTGATAAAATAAATGCAAGCATTCATACCACGTGTTTTACTAAAAAAAATTAATTATATTTTTTCTAATAAAGGAGACACTAGCTTATATATTGATGATTAGTATGGAAATCCTTTATAAAATATCCTTTTAGGAAAGAAAGTTGACAATATCTCAAATAAGCTTTTATTTATATATTATATACATATATTGTTAGACTGGGTTTCGGTTAGTCTAGATAAACACCTCAAAACATGTAATTATAAAACAAAAACAATAATCACAACCACAAGCAGTCACCATACAATATAAAAATTCATAAAAGCAGTAATGAAGACAAAAAAATTTTAGTGGTTCCACAAGCTCTAGCCTATGTTCACTTGAAGTAACATTTATTTATGCTATTTATTACAGTAGGGTTGATTGTTTGTATAAATAAAAAGAGTAGAAGACAATGTTGCCTCCAAGGAATAACATAATTTCCACGTGAAGAAGAGAACATCCCTTTTCTAAGTATTTATAGGTCCATTTATCATTGAAGTTCATAATCGAATCAGCCTAAAAAGTCGTCGGATGGCCCACCAAAATTGGACGACCCAGCCCCAAAGGTGGAGCATGGGACACCCAACACATGAGGATTCGATACTGACCCTTATAAAGGGTTCCAGTACAGATCACTTGGAGGTTGAATCCTACAGAGTGCGACCTCTAGGGTGTCCCTGTGAATTTGGTTTTTTGATTTGACCTCCATATTCTGAGTTTTATGTAGTTTTGAGTGAGTTTGTGAAGTGTGAAATTCCATGTCTCGGTGTAGTATCGATCTCTGAAGTAACCAAAATGATGGTTCTACTCCTATGCTTCACATTCATACTAATCTTGGACCTATCCAAATTGTAGGTTTGGACTTAGCTGATTCTAAAGTGATACTAAGGCAAATCCAGCTACTTTAGCTTCATGTTTATGTCCATACTCAATTCTCTAGGATCGAGGCTATCCACTTTGATGGTGGAGTAATCCACCATCCGAGTCTGTTTGCAATAGCCTTGCAAAAAGGCATATTAAAACTTTCCCTTTAAAAACCTTGTCGTGGAAGATGGTTTTGTATAAGACTAATGTTTGCAATTTCATTGTATTGCATGTGAGTTCCGATCCATTAGTGAAGTCCATATATCAGCGGATCGTTTATACATATGGCAGCTTTATTGAGTTAGTGCTAGTGGCCTCTCCTAGCTGTTGTTGAAATTTTTGACCACTGTAGATTGATCCTTGGTATTCACGACCTCATTGGGATGATGTTGTGTATCCACGATTTTAATGGGTTAATCCTTAGTCTCTCTAGACCCTTACCGACTTAATCCGTATTCAACCAGGGCTGGGCATTTTTACTATATTACCACTTACCGACCATTACCAACCACTACTGACGAAAGTGGTGCCGAACAGTTGGTAACCAAGTTGATTGGTACGGTATGCCAAACCACATGAAAATATGCGGTATGGTAATGGTAATTGAGCATTAACCATGGTAGTTACCATACCTACCACTTATCTCAAACAATACATATGTATGTTTTTATATTTCATCATATATGTTTATTACATAACATCGAACTTCTAATATGTGATGATTTAATAAAATATCTAGGAAAATACTATTATAATACAAAATTGAACACAATTTTTATCATATATCTTAGAAATAGTATAATTCATATGATATTTTAGTTCATCCATAATGTTTTCTTGCATATTTGACTACATAAAATAAGATAGATAAATAATAATAATATAATAATTTAAAAATCAGTTTTAATATTTTAACATGTAATATTGTAAAAAAAATCATATTAGTAAAAGACAAAAACTTATTACCGACCTCTACCAACCATAAACTGAATAGTTGGTAATCGATTTCTTTGGCTGGTAATGGTATAATTTTTTCTATTACCATATAAGTCGGTACAATAATGGTTTTGAATATAAAGTTTTGGTACCGAATTGAATCCACCCCTATATTCAGCGGTCATTACTTTCCCATGCCAATGCCATCTACACTTAGTGATCGTAGCCTCGCTGGGCCCTTTTAGTCACTGTCACACTCGACGATCCAAATTTTCTTACACCAAAGGTAATCTACAATTAGAATTTCTAACATCACCTGGATTTTTTCGAGCATCAACCATATTCATCGATCCATAACCTCATCGAGTTTTTGCCAAACATCATCCATACTTAATGTTTCATAGAATCGTCAGAATCTTGTCGAGAATCAACCATGCTCGATGAGCTTGACGAGCTCGATTGAATGGATTTGTGTCTGAACCCGCTCAATTCTTGACAAACATCAGCTATGCTTGACGATCCATGGCCTCAATGGGATCTTACTAAGCATCAACCATACTCAACGATCTATAGCCTTATTGGGCTTTTATCGAGAAGTAACTTTACTCGATGATCCACAGTCTTACCGAGCTCTTATTGAGAATCAACCATACTCGATGATCTTAATTGAATGGATTCATGTCCAAAACTGCTCAACTCTTGCCAAGCATCAGGCATACTTATTGTCTGAAGCAACCTTACCAAGTTTTTGGCAAAACCTCCTACCCCTTGCTATGAGTCAACCATACATGACGATCCACTTAATAGTTTAAGTATAAAGTTTGGTTGCTTGTTTCATACCTGGCGAGCTGTAACACCCCGAATTTCGGTTAATATTAAAATTCACTAATTACAGAACAAATAATCTCAGGTGTGAGAATTAGGGGAAACGGGCTGCGTCATTGTGTTCGTCTCGGAAAAATACGCGAAATAGAGTCCGAGTTTTCGAGAATCGGAGTCCGTATGGCCCAGTTATGGCCCAATGAAGTTTGCAGAAAATTCAAAGTTTAAAACAGATTTAAAATTTAGGTTCAAATTTTGGAAATGGGCCATTGGGCGCAGGCGGGGAAAATTCCCGCCTGGCTACCCAAGTCGACAGCCCTGTCGACTGGGCAGTCGACTTGGATAGACCAAGTCGACAGGCCTATCGACTTGGGTGTCGACAGGGGGTGCCCGGCCAGTATGGCCTGGTGCACCATTTTAGTGTGTGGGCTGTGTTTTGGGGCTGGTTTCTGGAAGCTTCCGGGATCTGATGGTCCTAATCTAACCTAGGGTTGATCTAAGGGCCTAAAACACTTGCCTAATCCTATAAATAAGACCCTAAGCTAGCCCTAAATGATCATAATCCTATCTCCTAACTAAACTATGCCAAAATTTTCTATGATCATGGCCTCCACACAAAACCCTAGCCTCCATCCTCTTATGAAACTATTTCTGTGAAGGCTTTCATGTTCATACAAGCATCTTTGAGTTGTTTAAGCAATCATTAGCTTGCATTCATCATCAAGTTGCAAGCTTTATGTCCAAAGCTAGAGTTTTTGGGTAATTTGTGGCAAGGGTTTGTTTATGAGAGCTTAGTGGTGAGTTCCTATAGCTTTAATAATCAATTGTTAATTTGATTATGGTAGGATATGATAAGAGATGGCTATGTTTGTGGATAAATGTGTTTATGCAAGTTTAGTATAGTGTATGTTATGTGTTTTGCAAGTCTTATGCTATATGCAAGTTTAATGCCATGTTTTATGATGCAAAACACTATGTTGAACATTTATGCATATGCAACATGTTATGCAAACTATATGTGAGAGTGTATGCAAGTTATATGTAACATGATATGCAAGTTATGCATTTGGTTTTATGCATGCTATGTAATTGGTTTTATGCATGCTATGTATTTGGTTTTATGCATGCTAAGTATTTGGTTTTATGCATGCTAAGTATTTTGTTTATGCATGCTAAGTGTTTGGTCATATGCAAGTTATGATGCAAGTTCATATGCAAGTTATGATGCAAGTTCATATGCAAGTTATGATGCAAGTTCATATGCAAGTTGTGATGCAAGTTCATATGCAGGTTATGATGCAAGTTCATATGCAAGTTGTGATGCAAGTTCATATGCAAGTTATGATGCAAGTTCATATGCAAGTTTGCCTTTATGTATGACATAAGTACATGTGCGAGTTCGTCCCTTTTAGACCTATGACTTGTATGCAAGTTGACACCTTTATGATAGGTCTATAACATGAACATTTAAGCAAGTTACCATCTTCATGACATATGTGATTCATGCAAGTTTGGGTTGGTTATTTATGCAAGTTGGGTTTGTGGTCATATATACAAGTTGACACCTTTTAAACCCATGGTAATGCTAATGATATGCTAAGTTGAACCCATTGTGTGTATGATGAATCTTCTCTTTTGAAGTATGTCATGTTAACGTATTTACGTGGTGACGATGGGGTAAAAATTAATGAACACATAAAATTGTGTGAAGTGGGTATAATTAAACATACCTTAAAGTGGATGGACATAATTGGGAATTTACCTATTAAGTTAGGTCTACCCATATTATGGAATTGGGAATTTACCTATTAAGTTAGGTCTACCCATATTATGGAATTGGCAATTTACCTATTGAGTTAGGTCTACCCATATTCTTAAATATTTGTAATTAATTAGGGATAATTAATACAAATTATGGGGGTGATTAATTAGGTGTAATTAATCTACTAAGACACGAGGTTGGACCCTTTTGTAGCATAAGACTGCCCGGAACCGACCGGCAAATCCAGCGGCTACAAATGATTGGCCCAATGTGAGAGGTCTTAGTCATAAACTAAATACGTGACAAGTGTAAAGACACGAGGTTAGACTCTGTTATGGTGTAAGGCTGCCCGGAACCAACCGGCATATCCAGCTGCCATAAAAGACAGTCTAATGTGAGAGGTCTTTACAAAGGTTACGATCTTAATTAACTAAGAAACACTTAACCAAATTAGCATGTAGTGGGGCATGAGGGGTTAAGTGGGTGCCTTGGGTGGCATGTAGTAACTAGTGGGGGTGCCTTGGGTGGCATGAGGAAACTAGTGGGTTGCCTTGGGTGGCAATAGAAAATACGATTAGAATACTTAACCAAAGTGGAACATGTAATTAAACATGATTAAAGGGTTAAGTAAGTGCCTTGGGTGGCAGGTGGGAATTAAGTAAGTGCCTTGGGTGGCATGTGGGAATCAAGTAAGTGCCTTGGGTGGCATGTGGAAATCTAGTGGGTGCCTTAAGTGGCAATTGAAATATAATTAAATGACAAGCTTAAGTAGTAGCTTGTGGGGGCCTTAAGTGGCAATTAAAATATAATTAAATGACAAGCTTAAGTAGTAGCTTGTGGGGGCCTTAAGTGACAATTAAAATATGATTAAAAGACTTAACCAAAGATTTGTAACATGTAGGTGGACATGGTTAACGGGTTAAGTGGGATTCACTAGATAAAATGGCAAGCTTAGGTAGTAGCTTGTGGGGGCCCATTTCAACCATTATCCCAAACGTATCTTTGTGGGCTCGACCCAGGTCGAGGACGGGACACGCATATTGGGCTTGACTATAAGAGGCCAAAACGGGGTAGCGGTGGCAACGCGAGTCCAACGGGTTTCATATGCGTGTGTGGACCCGGGCTGGTAGGTAAAACGTTGTTGCGTCGTGTAGGTATAAGCCGTGCACCATTGATTATCGGGTTGCCACTTTGGGGAGTGATACACCCCACTGTGGGGCCAGCACGGGTATCTACGGTAGGGAGCCGATCGCTTGGGGGTAGTGGGTACACCTAGTGGAGATAGGGGCAGACGACACCTATGTAGTCAGCTAGGGGGACAAGGAACTACTGGGTAGAATTACTAAATACACTTAGTGGGATCAACCTTTAAGTAGGAATTACCCTTGGGTGGGTAGAACTGGTGTGGTGCAGTGTAGGAATTACCCTTGGGTGGGTAGATCTGGGGTGGTGCAATCTAGTAATTATCCTTGGGTGGATAAATGCGTCTTTTCGTTTATCTTAGTATATCCTGTGTTTAGTTGGCTACTTAGTGCAGTCATTATCCCCAGAGGTACCGTACCTTGTTTATATCATACCCTAATTACTTTAATGATTGTATTGTTAGGGTTATAGGACTCACTCAGACTTATGTCTGACCCCGTTGTTTTTATCTTTTTCCAACCCTCAGGTTATCAGAGTGGGCCTACCATTAGTGGGCTTTGATCAGACTGCTTTATCTATCTTTTGGAGCTTGGACCGTGGATGTAAAGCTCAGTTTATCTTTTCTATTATGGCTATTAAGTTATGTAGTGGGATTATGTACTTTTGTTTTATCAGGATGGATATTATGTACTTGACTCTTGTTTATGGTTTTGGTGTAACCAAACATGTTTAACTTTCCGCTGCAATGAAATGATGTTTTAAATTCTCAAGTATTACTTATATCTGTCTTGTTGTAATTTTTCTGTTCTATATTCACTTAAAATACTCCACCGATGTTATGGCATTCCCTTAGTGAGTGACCGTAGCGGGTGCGGGGTGTTACACGTGGTATCAGAGCTTAAGGTTACCAGAACAGATAAATTTTTTAGAAAAACTATTTTCTAAGAATATTTTTGAAAGGAGTATTTTCAAAAACATGTCTTTTAAGAGAAAGGTTTTTGAAAGAAAAGCATAATCCCCGATAGCCATATCTTTATCTTTCGAGTTCTCCGTTTTGAATCTCTTCCTCTCTCGTTTTGAGTTTCCCCTCCACGTATAGATGATCTTTCTAAGATAGATAAGAATGGAAAACCACTTCAAGGAACTTGGACATTAGTCGGACTAGAAGTTGGTTCAAGAAGGAGGAGGACTTGTAGGTACCTATTGGATAGACGATGGGAGGAAGGCTCAAATAGTTGATGTTTAATGAAGGACGAAACCTCATTTTGGTGGGAGGTTACGAGTGGAGAATGGGAAGAAGAGGGCTAGTAGTTATCCTTTTGGGAGGAATAGGACATCTTATTAGGATTGTCCAAAGAGGCAAGGGCAAGGTACGGAATCTCCTGGAGGGTGGTTGTATTCCCTCACGACTAGGGTACCAGATGGGGATAGGACCGTCTAGGTTGGAATTTAGATTTCTTTAGTATCCGATTCGGACTTTATTTGATTCTGACGCATCAAGTTCGTTTACCTCATCATTGTTAGTTGAGTCACTGCACTTAGACACCAGTTAGTAGATGATCCCTTAGTTGTTTCAAACCCAATTGGGGCTCCATGATGTGTTTGGGTTTGAAAGTTGCCATACTTAGCGTTGAATTTCGATGTGATGCTTTTTTGGGCTTCACGGGCTATGGGTTAGTTTTGGGCATGGACTGGTTATCCAGTAGGGGTGCCGTTCTTGATTTTGAAGGGAGAGTTGTTAGGCTTATGACCCGCTTGGGTAACACTCTCGAGATCTCTTGTAATCCCATGGAATCTGTTATGCTAAGTTATCGCTTGACACGTTGATCAAGAGTTTGTGATCTGTTAGAGTGGTCCGGGAATACTCGGATGTGTTGGAGGAGGTAAAGGGCTTACCTCCGGAGCGGGAGAATGACTTCCGAATATATCTGGTAGACAATGCCAAACCAGTATCTTGGCCAGGGTGCCACATGGCTCCTCGTGAGAGGAGGGAACTCCATAAGCAAGTAGGCGATTTGCTTGAGAAGGGGTTCATAAGACGAAGTATATCGGAATGGGGTGCTCCAGTAGTTTTTGCTATGAAGGCGGATGGGTCCCTCAGACTTTGTGTAGGTTATAGGGAGTTTAACAAGATAACAAAGAAGAATAGACACCCATTGCCAAGGATTGATGATCTTTTTGATCAGTTGGTTGGCGCCTCAGTGTTTTCGCGGTGGACTCAGCCACGGAGTTCCATCAGTTGAGAGTGGCTGAGGATAGTATAGAGAAGACTACCTTTAGGACTCCGGATGGTTTTTATGAGTGGCTGGTGATGCCATTTGGTTTGACGAACGCCCCTGCATACTTTAGTGACTTGATGAGAAGGGTGTTCAGGGAGTACCTAAATAAGTTCGTGATGGTCTTTGTAAATGACATCTTGGTCTTTCCTAGGAGCGAAATAAGTTTTCGTATGAGCTCAATAGGTTGAGTAAAGCCAGTTATGGGATAAACGGTGGTTTTGGACCGAGACCGGCAAAGACATCCAGAGTTGGACAAGGGCTTAGTTATTTAGCCGTTTTTACTAGTATCATCTCACGTAGGTCGTCTGAATTCGAAGGAGGCATCCCTTGGGTGTTTGTCTGATATTGGTTTAGGCCTTTGGGGCTTGCATTTGGGGGATGTCGAGTTCGACTAGGGTGGTCTGCGTGAGAGATGGACAGTTGTGATGATTTTGGATGGGATTCTTAGCATCCTATGAGTTTGAGATAGCGTATACCCCTGGCAAGGGTAACGTGGTAGCAGACGCCTTAAGCAGAAAAAAGGGCTGTCTTTGAGTCCATTATTCGTGGAATGGCGAAGCTTGGAGTTTATTTCTATATTTGACTTTAGACCTTCCGTTGACTTTGTACCCGGTTTGCTAGCCTCCTTGGAGGTTAGGCCTACTCTTTTGGGGCGTATTGGCGGAGCACAACGGGACGACCCACAGTTGGTTGAGTTAGTAGAGAAGCTCATGAGGAGGGGGAGTCGTCCAGCCATTTGAGTAGGTACACCCTAGATATTAAGGGGTGGTTGCGTAGAGACGGTAGACTTTGTTTACCGCAAGACAAGGGTTTGAGGAAGGCTATACTTGATGATGCACATCGGTCGAAGATGACCATTCATCCCGGTAGGGACAAGATGTACCAAGACATGAAGCGAGTTTTCTTTTGGGGCCGGTATGAAGAAAGACGCGGCCGAGTATGTCGCTAGATGCTTGGTGTGCCAACAAGTAAAAGCGGAGCAAAAGAAACCCGGTGGGTTGCTTCACCCATTGGAAGTTCCGCTAGGGAAGTGGGATAGTGTCTCGATGGATTTTGTCGATGGATTACCGAGATCGAGGAAGGGTAATACGGGAATTTGGGGTGTGGTAGACAGACTTACTAAGAGTGCCCATTTTATACCCGTGAAGAGTAAGAGGACTGCTGCAGAGCTAGCTTCAGTTTACATTCAAGAGATTATTAGATTGCATGGTGTACCTTCCAGTATAGTGAGCGATCGAGATCCTATCTTCACTAGAGAATTTTGGAAAAGGTTGCAAGAGGCGGTAGGGACTCAATTGTGTCTGGGCACCGCATATCATCCTCAGACGGACGGCCAGACTGAGAGGGTGAATCGTGTCCTAGAAGACCTTTTGAGGCTTTGTATCTTAGATTTTGGAGGTACATGGGAAGAGCATCTTCCATTAGTGGAGTTCGCATATAATAACAGCTTTCAGTCCAGTATTGGTATGGCTCCTTTTGAAGCTCTTTATGGAAGGCCTTGTCGATCACCTACATGTTGGTGGGAATCTACGGATAAGATTTTGCTTGGGCCTGATATAGTTAGGGAGACTTCTGAGAAGATTGACTTGATTCGAAGGAGGATGAAAGCAGCGCAGGATAGACAAAAATCCTATGCGGACAAGAGGAGGACGGACCTTGAGTTTGAGGTTGGGGACATGGTCTTTGTCAAAGTATCTCCGTTACGAAATGTGGTTCGCTTTGGATCTGTTGGGAAGTTAGCACCAAGGTTCGTAGGGCCGTTTCCTATTAAGGAAAGGATTGGACGAATGGCATATAGAGTGGAGTTGCCCGACAGACTTAGTGGTGTACATGATGTATTCCATGTATCACATTTGAGGAAGTGCCTACATGAGACCGCAGAGGTGGTAGAGCCGAGCTTGCTTAAAGAAATGGAAGTAGAGCGTGATACGACTATTCGACGAGCTCCTACTCGCATCCTTGGGTCAGAGACTAGGAAGTTGAGAAACAGAGAGGTTCAACTAGTCAAAGTGCAGTGGGGAGAAGATGAGAGCAACGCAACTTGGGAGACAGAAGCAAAGATGCGTTCATTGTACCCATTTCTTTTTGAGGGTATGTCTTTAATTTCTCCTCTATCGTTGTCTAGTACTTATCTTATCTTTAGTATGTCCTCTCGTTAGTACTTTTGACCTTTAGATAGGGAAAACCTATGATTGAAACATGTGTTTGAGACATGTTATGGTTGATGGATGCAAGTGGATGCAAGTGTTTGCTAGTGGTTGCTCGTGGATACATATACACACACTCTAGGCACTAGATCGGCTCAATCACTTCATATTGCATATTGCATAAAATTGTGTGTAGGTAACTATATTAATGGATGTATAATGGTTGTGTTATCACATGGATGATGCATTTTGGTGAATGATTGTGCACTCATGTAGATATTGTATGTGTCGATAGGGTTCTCTCGCATACATAATGGATGCATGGCACTATCATGGTTTGCATATGTTCATACATTAGATAAGGAACATATACACACACTTTTTGCATATGCTCATACATCATTAGAAATTGTTTTAAGGACAATGGATGCCCGTGTTTGATGGGTTGAGTAGATGGTTGTTTGGATGGTAGGATATGCATTCTCCTTAGCTTAGAGATTTCGGGGACGAAATCCTTTAAGGAGGGGAGAATGTAACACCCCGAATTTCGGTTAATATTAAAATTCACTAATTACAGAACAAATAATCTAAGGTGTGAGAATTGGGGGAAACGGGCTTCGTCATTGTGTTCGTCTAGGAAAAATACGCGAAATAGAGTCCGAGTTTTCGAGAATCGGAGTCCGTATGGCCCAGTTATGGCCCAATGAAGTTTGCAGAAAATTCAAAGTTTAAAACAGATTTAAAATTTAGGTTCAAATTTTGGAAATGGGCCATTGGGCGCAGGCGGGGAAAATTCCCGCCTGGCTACCCAAGTCGACAGCCCTGTCGACTGGGCAGTCGACTTGGATAGACCAAGTCGACAGGCCTGTCGACTTGGGTGTCGACAGGGGGTGCCCGGCCAGTATGGCCTGGTGCACCATTTTAGTGTGTGGGCTGTGTTTTGGGGCTGGTTTCTGGAAGCTTCCGGGATCTGATGGTCCTAATCTAACCTAGGGTTGATCTAAGGGCCTAAAACACTTGCCTAATCCTATAAATAAGACCCTAAGCTAGCCCTAAATGATCATAATCCTATCTCCTAACTAAACTATGCCAAAATTTTCTATGATCATGGCCTCCACACAAAACCCTAGCCTCCATCCTCTTATGAAACTATTTCTATGAAGGCTTTCATGTTCATACAAGCATCTTTGAGTTGTTTAAGCAATCATTAGCTTGCATTCATCATCAAGTTGCAAGCTTTATGTCCAAGGCTAGAGTTTTTGGGTAATTTGTGGCAAGGGTTTGCTTATGAGAGCTTAGTGGTGAGTTCCTATAGCTTTAATAATCAATTGTTAAATTGATTATGGTAGGATATGATAAGAGATGGCTATGTTTGTGGATAAATGTGTTTATGCAAGTTTAGTATAGTGTATGTTATGTGTTTTGCAAGTCTTATGCTATATGCAAGTTTAATGCCATGTTTTATGATGCAATACACTATGTTGAACATTTATGCATATGCAACATGTTATGCAAACTATATGTGAGAGTGTATGCAAGTTATATGTAACATGATATGCAAGTTATGCATTTGGTTTTATGCATGCTATGTAATTGGTTTTATGCATGCTATGTATTTGGTTTTATGCATGCTAAGTATTTGGTTTTATGCATGCTAAGTATTTTGTTTATGCATGCTAAGTGTTTGGTCATATGCAAGTTATGATGCAAGTTCATATGCAAGTTATGATGCAAGTTCATATGCAAGTTATGATGCAAGTTCATATGCAAGTTGTGATGCAAGTTATGATGCAAGTTCATATGCAAGTTGTGATGCAAGTTCATATGCAAGTTATGATGCAAGTTCATATGCAAGTTTGCCTTTATGTATGACATAAGTACATGTGCGAGTTCGTCCCTTTTAGACCTATGACTTGTATGCAAGTTGACACCTTTATGATAGGTCTATAACATGAACATTTAAGCAAGTTACCATCTTCATGACATATGTGATTCATGCAAGTTTGGGTTGGTTATTTATGCAAGTTGGGTTTGTGGTCATATATACAAGTTGACACCTTTTAAACCCATGGTAATGCTAATGATATGCTAAGTTGAACCCATTGTGTGTATGATGAATCTTCTCTTTTGAAGTATGTCATGTTAACGTATTTACGTGGTGACGATGGGGTAAAAATTAATGAACACATAAAATTGTGTGAAGTGGGTATAATTAAACATACCGTAAATTGGATGGACATAATTGGGAATTTACCTATTAAGTTAGGTCTACCCATATTATGGAATTGGGAATTTACCTATTAAGTTAGGTCTACCCATATTATGGAATTGGCAATTTACCTATTGAGTTAGGTCTACCCATATTCTTAAATATTTGTAATTAATTAGGGATAATTAATACAAATTATGGGGGTGATTAATTAGGTGTAATTAATCTACTAAGACACGAGGTTGGACCCTTTTGTAGCATAAGACTGCCCGGAACCGACCGGCAAATCCAGCGGCTACAAATGATTGGCCTAATGTGAGAGGTCTTAGTCATAAACTAAATACGTGACAAGTGTAAAGACACGAGGTTAGACTCTGTTATGGTGTAAGGCTGCCCGGAACCAACCGGCATATCCAGCTGCCATAAAAGACAGTCTAATGTGAGAGGTCTTTACAAAGGTTACGATCTTAATTAACTAAGAAACACTTAACCAAATTAGCATGTAGTGGGGCATGAGGGGTTAAGTGGGTGCCTTGGGTGGCATGTAGTAACTAGTGGGGGTGCCTTGGGTGGCATGAGGAAACTAGTGGGTTGCCTTGGGTGGCAATAGAAAATACGATTAGAATACTTAACCAAAGTGGAACATGTAATTAAACATGATTAAAGGGTTAAGTAAGTGCCTTGGGTGGCAGGTGGGAATTAAGTAAGTGCCTTGGGTGGCATGTGGGAATCAAGTAAGTGCCTTGGGTGGCATGTGGAAATCTAGTGGGTGCCTTAAGTGGCAATTGAAATATAATTAAATGACAAGCTTAAGTAGTAGCTTGTGGGGGCCTTAAGTGGCAATTAAAATATAATTAAATGACAAGCTTAAGTAGTAGCTTGTGGGGGCCTTAAGTGACAATTAAAATATGATTAAAAGACTTAACCAAAGATTTGTAACATGTAGGTGGACATGGTTAACGGGTTAAGTGGGATTCACTAGATAAAATGGCAAGCTTAGGTAGTAGCTTGTGGGGGCCCATTTCAACCATTATCCCAAACGTATCTTTGTGGGCTCGACCCAGGTCGAGGACGGGACACGCATATTGGGCTTGACTATAAGAGGCCAAAACGGGGTAGCGGTGGCAACGCGAGTCCAACGGGTTTCATATGCATGTGTGGACCCGGGCTGGTAGGTAAGACGTTGTTGCGTCGTGTAGGTATAAGCCGTGCACCATTGATTATCGGGTTGCCACTTTAGGGAGTGATACACCCCACTGTGGGGCCAGCACGGGTATCTACGGTAGGGAGCCGATCGCTTGGGGGTAGTGGGTACACCTAGTGGAGATAGGGGCAGACGGCACCTATGTAGTCAGCTAGGGGGACAAGGAACTACTGGGTAGAATTACTAAATACACTTAGTGGGATCAACCTTTAAGTAGGAATTACCCTTGGGTGGGTAGAACTGGTGTGGTGCAGTGTAGGAATTACCCTTGGGTGGGTAGATCTAGGGTGGTGCAACCTAGTAATTATCCTTGGGTGGATAAATGCGTCTTTTCGTTTATCTTAGTATATCCTGTGTTTAGTTGGCTACTTAGTGCAGTCATTATCCCCAGAGGTACCGTACCTTGTTTATATCATACCCTAATTACTTTAATGATTGTATTGTTAGGGTTATAGGACTCACTCAGACTTATGTCTGACCCCGTTGTTTTTATCTTTTTCCAACCCTCAGGTTATCAGAGTGGGCCTACCATTAGTGGGCTTTGATCAGACTGCTTTATCTATCTTTTGGAGCTTGGACCGTGGATGTAAAGCTCAGTTTATCTTTTCTATTATGGCTATTAAGTTATGTAGTGGGATTATGTACTTTTGTTTTATCAGGATGGATATTATGTACTTGACTCTTGTTTATGGTTTTGGTGTAACCAAACATGTTTAACTTTCCGCTGCAATGAAATGATGTTTTAAATTCTCAAGTATTACTTATATCTGTCTTGTTGTAATTTTTCTGTTCTATATTCACTTAAAATACTCCACCGATGTTATGGCATTCCCTTAGTGAGTGACCGTAGCGGGTGCGGGGTGTTACACGAGCATCAGCTTTACTCACTAAATATATTTTTCAAGTAAGTAAGAACAAATTTCGACATAAAACTAAACGTTCATCGCCTTCTCAGAGTTTTCCTAAGGATCTCCCAGGCTCTTATACAAAAGTAAGCGGCTTAGCCATTTATTACAAGATAACTAAAGAAAAAGGTAGTATTAACCGTTAATCTATGTCTAAGAACATGCCTATGTATCTTAGTGGATCCTATATATGGGTAAGAGACTTATTTGTTTTTATCGCCCGCTTCAAGTTACTAGTAAATGATAATGCCACCACACGAGCTGGGTTCGCTTGATTCCCTTACGACTGATGGCTGCTCCGTTTTCATTGTCGTGACCCTAATAAGGACATATTTTTGCAGCTGGCCCTTCCTGACTTGCTCCTCAACTACGTCTCATAATTTTTTTCATTCATTTTTATCATGACCAGCAATATTATGAAACAAGCAGAACTTCCTAGAAGCCTTCTCACGTTCGGTGGACTCCCTTCCAATAGGGCTTCTCGCCCGAAGGTGGTCTCCAATATTCATATTTATCCATTCCGGTCTTGTATACAAGTCGTATTGTGGCCCTCTTTTCATTCTATTTTCTTGGTGATGATTGCCCCCGGCTTTCCGTTTCCCATTTTCTACTCCTAAACTGGATGTTCGTTCGTCCTTACCAGAATTAACCTCGAGGGCTTTGCAATCAGCCCTTCAACCTCTATTTGAGAAACCAAACAATTTCATGATAAAATTCACTAAAATCCCTTAGGGGATCTCTTTCCAAAGAAAGTTTGAAACCAGAATTATGCAGAATTTTTAATACAAACGCTATTAACACCATAGATGGATTATGTCAATCCACCAAAGTGACCGCCGCATCTAACCTTTCAAGAAATTTCCGCATAACATCACCAATCCTCTGCTTGGTGGTAGTCAGTGTCATGACATTTTTGGATTATGCAACATGAACTTAGAATTGACCAGTGAACCATTCAATCAATTTGACCCTACTTTCAACGGTGTCATTGTCCAACTTCCTAAACCGTATGGCTGCTATATATGATAGAAATAGAGGGAAGCATTTAGTCATTACTTCATCTGACTCCCCAAGTACTTTCATGTATCACATATACCTCGCAAAATGGAAGTTGGATCCTTCCTCCTATCGTAAGCTTTGAGGTCTAGTGAATACCTTGAGTCTCGAATGCTTTCAGAGAAGGGACTTTGTGTAACAACCCGCATATTTAACGATAATATATTTAAATATTTTATTTAAATATAACGTGTTTAATCGTTATACGAGTGTAGGTCCAAAAAGTCACTTTTCGATATGGATGAATTTGGACTCGAGACCACTTTCATTGAGTTCAAAATGCCGTCTACAACAAGAAAAACTATAAACATCAATATATTTCGGGTTTGTGAATTTTGGGACTTTGGTTGGGTCTTGGGTTGATAAACCTAGCCCACTCTCTATAAACAAACCAGCCCCATCTCCTCCTCACTTCATTCCAACACTTAAGAAAATAGAAAATGGGGGAAGAAGAGGGAAAATAGAATTCCCTAAACCTAGTTTGATCCTAGGAGTTCAATCTTGTAGGAAATAAGTGCAAAATAAAGGAAGAAGCTTAAGTAAGTCCATCTCCATCTTCTCCATCTTATTTCCTCTTTAATTTCTGAAATTTACTATAACCTACCTCTTAGGAATTATATTTATATGCTCTTAGATTGGTGATTCAAGAGCTTTGTTTGAAGAGAGATTGATCTTGCTTGGTTTTAGGGTCTCTTTGGGCTCCTAGTACTCAAAGGTGAGTTCTTGGAGAACTCATATCTATGCCTCAAACTATATGCATGTCTAGTGTGCCTTTGGCATGTTTGTATTATGTATGCATTTAGTTAACTGCTTAGGTTGTTGATTTCCTTGCTTTTAGTGTATTGAAAATCCTATTATATTCTATGTTTGGATTGTGCATGCTATAGGATAAGTTCTTGTGGGCAAACATGCCCTTATAGTTTCTCTTTAGCATTACCAAACCATCGTGCTCTAGCTTGAATTGCATTTTGTTGATTGGTTTGTATGTGATCCTTCCGATTTATGAGTTTTGAATTTGATTATATGAATTCGATGTGTAAATAGTTATAGGGAATTGAGTTTAGAGTTTTTGAGTTGCTTCGACAAGTTATAAAACTTCATTTTCACTTAAAAACATCATAAACCATCATCATTGGTCCAAGCTCGTCTGAGGATGATTGCACATTCATTGCTTAGGCAAACATTTTCCCAGGCTTCAGGTCAGACGTCTGTCCAAACTCTCGGAAAAAAAACTGCGGACTGTCAGCTCAGATGTTTGTCCTGAGTGCTTAGACGTCTAAGGACCAAATTTCTGTTATTGACCAGTGGAGACCACGGTCAACAATTTAGGTTGTTTCAGGCTCTTTCCCGGCCGAGATTTCGCCCGTTTGGCCTTTTTCTATGACTTTTTAGTTTCTCTTATTCACATATTTGGACAACTTGACCTTTGATGGACTTTTGATTTATTCATGGTGAACGAATTTATAATCGATAGTCATGAGATTCAATTTACGTTATTAAAATGTGAACTCTTCGTTTATTTGTTATTTCGATTGCTATTATACGAGATTTGCCATTTCGAAATTATCTAAAAGGGTTTTAAATTATTAGTTGATACAAAATCTTTTACTAAACGGTATTTAACTCTACTTCATTATATGAAGCTATTCTCAAAATTGATTTACTATATATTAGTATATGATTTCATAAACCTTTTTCTCGTTCGTATGAGAAATATAATTAAATAGCTTGGTAAAGATAAGGACTACGAGCCCTTGCGTTTGCTTTGACGGTTAATTCTTGGACTCGTTCGATTGAAAACCATGGCAGTGATCATTTCGTTTCTCTAGTGGAATATACAACTTGTTCATAAAACTTCGAGTAGAGCAAGTGATTATAGGACATGTAGCTTGACTCTTATATTTAAAAGCTTGGAGTAATTTACACTATAAATGATCTATTTTGATCATTAAGGATCTTCGAATCAACCCGACTTTTGGGTCACTCTGATGATCTTCGGATCATCATATCTCAGGAACTTCGAATTCGGTGGATCTTCGGATTCATGGGGGAGCTTCGGTTCACTTGATTATACTGATGATTTTCGGATCATTTCATATCGGTGAGATACGCAATATAATATCTTAGGAGTAGTTTTATGATTTAGGATTAGGTATCCTTATATAGCTCTGAGATTTCCTTGACATATTTTATGGACATTCGGAGCTTTCACCTTTTACATGTGAATATTGTTGTTATTACTTACATGTCATATTCTGATTATATCTCTTATCCTATCTCGGTATATTATGATGACTACAACTAGACTGATCTGTTTATTGTTTATTTTCTTATAAATAATACTCGGGTCAGACAGAGGTATTACAGGTACTCCTCCTTGACTATAGCATTTTCTAGCTTCTCTTTTTGGCTAACTAAAATCTATTTAGTAGTTTACCTTTCATGTATATGAGACAGTGACTCCTTATGTACAATATTCTTTTGGGCTTGCGCTTTTATCTATATCTATGTTGTATAGTGGATCGACTATGACCGCTACCTATGTATTTACTCTTATGTGTCATATTCTTATCTATTTTCGCCTTAGTGATGTGAATATTTGTGTCTGACTCTGATTTTATTGTTATGTATTTTATATTGCTTTCCTAATTATATATAGCCACTGTGTAGTGGATATGAACTTGAATTAGATGTGTCGGATTTCCTCATGAGATTTAAAAAGTAAGACTACATTATTCGGCATGTTTAACACTCGTTCAAAGCCAATATACAGATGGTCACCCCTCAATGGCTTTATTCTTCGGGTTAGTTGACACTATTGCTTGCAATGGCCTTGGCTAATGCGAGTATAGGGGCGGGGGCATTAAACTTTGATTCACATGATCACCGTGTCAATTCATTACTCCATCTCTTATCATCTGATGAATAACTTCAGAAAAACCACCATTAATGTTCATAAAAGATTGCCAATTTTCATTCCAGATGCCAGTTTGAATAACCAGGTCTATTGCTAGTCTAGATGCACCTACGTTGGACCCAGAGGCATACCCCCGAGATCGATCTTCCTATGAGGGATCTTCTTAGGTATATTCATGTTACCATTTGTTCTCCCAAGATTAGTTTCTATCCCAAAATGTCAAACTCCAACTGGAAGGAAAGTAGCTCGAAGTTGTGTCGGGGCCATGCTCTTGATCAGAGGGGGATTGGGTTCAATCTATGAAGAAGGGTTGACAGTGTTGGTCCATGTTGTCAAGGTCTGATCCATTGTCTTCATGATGTATTTCCAATGCCTAAGTTTTGATTTCCAA
The DNA here is from genome assembly GCA_030737875.1 of Allium sativum. Taxonomy (NCBI): domain Eukaryota; kingdom Viridiplantae; phylum Streptophyta; class Magnoliopsida; order Asparagales; family Amaryllidaceae; genus Allium; species Allium sativum. The sequence goes on along the minus strand of CM060922.1, from coordinate 732,853,069 downwards.
CTTATAGCCTAACCCATTTGATGGAAGAAGTTAGCCATCATATCTTCTTTCCTAACCAGCATATCCTATAGCTACTTCACAGGAAGCCTCCTAGGTATAAGGAAGGATTTCCTCCACAGGAAGCCTCCTAACTTCCTTTTAACCTAGTTCTTTCAAGCTGAGCATTTTTCTTCCTTTTCTTAGCCATAAACTCAACAAATCAGATTTTCTAATCCTTTTGATTCAAAAAACGATCCTTACTTGGCACGCCAAAAATGTCAGATTGGATTTTGATCAATCGAACCTAGCATCCTAATTTTCTAATTCACAGATAAAATCATAGAGAATAACAAATCATAACCACATATTAGTCACATAATAATAAAAAAGTTGTAAAGAAGACAAGATTTTTATAGTGGTTCAATATGTTTTGTCTACTATAAATGCAAGTAGAAACTTAAGTCATGAACCAAATTGATGTCTTGAACCAAATCCCATGCTTACTATGCTTGCCATGTTTGATTGAGATTGAACAAATGTGTTATGAATCAATTATCATTTAACAAGTTCTCATCATATGAGCCTCAAAACTCCTTTACCTCCAATCACCATGCTCATAACCGACATCACCTCTAACAAATTACGTCATATTTTTTACTTTTAAACTTCAATTCCAGTTTTTAGGGCTTGGGGGGAAATAGAAATCTTCGAACTCTTCAAAACTAAAGTTGTTGTTATAAAATAGCACTCTTTGAACTCATTTTAGGGTATTACTAATCTATCTCTAACGATTCATTCTTATAGGATATTACTAATCCTATCTCTGATGAATTCTTTCGTTTGGTTCTAATGTGCCTTATTCTCAAGATTTGTAAACTAAAGCTCTGATACCAAACTAAAATGACCCAAACTTCCCCGTATGGGAAAGCTCGGATGGCTTTGAGAACACGACGTATTATAATACAAACAATAGAACATTTCATTGCTATTACAACAATTTACATCAGAGTACAAGAATATTTCAGAGTTTATATAATTTACAGCAGAAAAATATTAGAGATTTAATTACATAACAGCGGAAAAATATATACATAAATATAATATACAGCAGAAATCAACTACAACCACAACTGAAAGAAATACATGGATACAAAACTTTCTGAATATAGCTCCAGCTGTAATCCAGGATCCTGTAAAAAGAAGTATTTGCGGAAACCAAAACTACAAGCTGCATGTACGGAAATATGGGCACCCAGAGTTTAGGTAGAAACAATAAACTCCGAGTCAGTCATGGGACTAGTGTGAGAACTAAACCAGTTATTAGCTTTTATTTTAAATTTAGGCAAATCACGGGACCACGCCGTATAACACGGAACGGGTTTATCCACCATGAATACCAATGCATAAAACAAACAACGAAATGCTAAACAGAAAAATGAAGCTATTATAAGAGTCAGGTCCCATATCACAACGAATGCAGTCGAGGATAGAGTTTTACCTTATAATAGCCAAAAAAGCTTGGTACGCGAAATTTCATCATTTATTATTACTATAAGTGAAGAAATCAACTTCAAATATTAATGTATCAATCATAGGCGGCGTAGGTACCATTATAGTACGTCGCCAAATAGGTTTACAACTAAAATCGTAAAATCGCGTATTGGAAATTGGGTTTCCATCCATGAACCAAGGCAAGCGATCGTCCTTACCGATTCGAGACACACTAGCAATGCCTCAGGATCACACCTGCGGGAAACCCTAGGTTGGCCACATGGCCAGTCATCGTCAATAATTAGGTATACCATAAACTATATGTTAGCCGGTTCTATCGAACCTCCAAAATGGGTCAGTACGTCGACCACTCAAGAGCCACTAGGGACTCAAATCACAGATCCTTTTAATCGGCTTAATTTCCGAGGTACCTCGCTTTCCTTCATAAAGTTTTCCAACATCCACATGAGTAAACAGTCTGGGCTCCATACCATTACGTTACCCATAGTTAGAAACTAACATATGTCCATTTACATACGTTCCTCATATCGTTTCTGGTTCATACCGGGGTGTGAAGCTCGCAAATTAACGCTACAGAAAGTTGTGCTATTTAAAGCTGTGCTTTGATCATCAACCACAAGACTCTGCTTTTCAACAAAAGCCTTGATCCATACATATCAGCATGCCACACTGTCAATCCATACCGTACCACTGATTTCCACCAATATATAACCTTTAAGCTTGTACGTCTCAGAGAAGGGTGTTAAGAAAGAGAATAAATTCTCGGCCACCAAACAGATATATATTTAGCAGAGATCAACGAATACAGTATAAAGGAATACAACATCAGACATACCATCCATTTGCAAGTCCATTCTGGGTCTGAACGAAACTGGAGGCACCTTATTCCTCTTCCCATATGTCTAATACAGGAGAGAGGCGCTCGCATATCCGGTCGATCTCCAAGTATGTCTGGACGATCACCACTTATTACCTTGTCTTGGGTGTACATCCCAATCAAGACATCAGTAATCATCCAAACGATGTGAAGATCTCCTGTCTTCAACCACCGTCTCCATATCATCGACATTTAGTCACCGTATCAATTATTCAGAATGGGTTAAACCCGGTCTTTCCGAATAACTCGCGTATTTTATAATCAAGTGCTATAAAAACACATCATACGCCTCATTCCAATTCAGAATATTCTTTTATTCAAATATTCACATCTTTAGGGAAAGGCTCCCATTAATTTTATCAAAGATAAATTCTTTTAAATTTTCTCTTTAATCTTCCTTTGGATATCATTTCAAAAGATTTTATTTTATCCTTTAACAATTCTAAACCAAATCAAGGTTTATAAAACTAGTCAAGATTATCGAGCCTTTCCGAAATAATCATTTATTTTATTATCCCAGTCACAACCTGTTCATCCCATAGAGAAAAACTGGTAGTACTCCATATCTAACACTCACGGTGTTATCGGTAAAACTAATTACCATTTTTCGTTTCAAATCTAATTAAAGATTTAACTATCGCGTGGAGTAAAATTGGTGGTACTCCATTCTCGGTCATTTCATGAATTTGATAAATTTAATTATCTCTTTATCATTCCAATCTAATTAAAGATTCATTAAAACTCTGACTTGGTTTTGATAGAAAAAATCATTACTTTATGATTGTTCAACTTTAAGAAATTATTCTTGTCTTTAACTGGGTTAAATAACCAATGTATTTAAAAACACAGTTCACAATGAACCCAAATCATCTTCCATAAAAATGGAATCTTCACGGAAATCCAACAGTATATAATCGATATAAATTTCCATATCAAACTAATACTATAAACAGAATATTGGCCAGGTCTTTTAAATTCCATATATAGTAACGGTCTTCCTTCACAGAAGCTCATCTCGATTAGTACCAAATCCAATTCCGTTCAATTCCAATTTAATATATTAATTGGAAAACTTTTCTTTGGAAAATTCCATTAATCTTATTTAAAAGATTAAATATTCCAAAACATATCTTCACTGTTAATTGGGTTAACGAACGAGTGTTATTTGAAACATGGTTCACAATAAACCCAAAATTCCAATTTCAATTCAACTCCAATTAAATATTAATTAATTAGCAAACTTCTCTAAATCTTATTTAAAGATTTATTCTTTTCTCAAGTGGGTTTAAGAATGGTGTTATTGAAGATACCATTCACGACAAACCCAAAATCCAATTTGATATTAAATACAAGGCTCTGAATAGAAAATAATATCGGCTTATATTCAATATCAAATTCTGAAACTAACGGATATCGTATTGGGAATAACGATATCTGTATGTTCCAAATTCCTCAACAATATCCGTATAACCATGGAATCCAATACCAAAATATTTAGAAGATTATTTCCATTCAAAACCATTTCAATTCATACGTTGGAAAATTTCTGGTTATTTTAAAACCCATTTACAATCCAATTTATTATTTCTAAAAATAATTGGATTATTATTCTAGCTATTAACTAGTTCATTTCAATAAAAATATATTTTTATCTTTTCAAACTTGGAGTTTTTCATCCAAAATCTTTCCAAATCATTTATTATGATTTACATAATTTTTCCATATTTTTAATAATTTTATTAAGGTCCTTACAGTCGGTTTCCAATAACGACCACCGAACTGCATCCATAGCGACCTGTTCTGAAATTGATTTGGACATAATTTAAAATCCAACCATTCAAATTTAAATCTCTTATATTAATTGGAAAGCTCTTTTCGATATGAACCCAGCAATTTCGGTTTTAGGAGAATCCGACGGTCGGATCTCCCGTTACGTCCATTCGAAGTTAATGGTCCAAATTCGCGAACGGTCGCCGCGCGGCGTATTCTATTCAGGCCATTAAATATATAATAATATATATATCATCAATTTCCATTTAAAATGTATTTTATAAAATATTATAAATTCGTTTTAAAACGATTCCAACTTCATTTTCAATTTTAATTCAAAACTGAATATTCTATATCATTATAACTTTAAAATGATAATATTATCAAAATATCAGATTTCAAAATCCATTTCCCTTTCGTATTCTTTATAAAATAAATAAAATCGATCGATAAACCCATTCGGGTTAAAATGGCGTTTACTACTTAACTCAGCTTCACATTTCAATATTTTCGTGTCCATCCAAAATCGGACATCAAAATCACATTTTTTTCTTCTTGAATATTATTTTAAAATATTCGTTATTTTAAAATATTCTTTATTTCTAAATCGGAATGCGACTCAATCAATTACCATATAATTTCAGTTATATGGATTTCATACATCGCATGTATTCAACAATAATGATAAATAATCGTTACCCATTCAAACATCATCCAGAGTGCAATTTACATCTGTATACGCATTAAAATAAATAACGCTCATCACAGCCTGTCAACCCATCGATTGACATACAACTAAATATTGGGATTAGTGTATGTCAAATATCATCCTAATGTCCGTGTGGGGTTTTCAAACAACAAATACTGATTATTATTTGTGCACTTGGGCGATGTGTAAAAATTATCGTCCCAATTAATATCACTTAAATAGAAGTACATAAACAAGTCGTCCAACTCGTAAATGGATATTTATTCCAATTGTACTATTTAAATTATAAATGGATATTTATATTTTTAATTTCAATTTCCACAATAATATTAACAATATTTTAATATGTTAATCATCACAGTCACAATACACAAATCACCAAATCATCTATACAAACAAATACTCAATAACCCAATGCCATTTACGGCGCCACAGTGGCCATTCGCGGAGTATGAAATACGAGTGTCGCTAATATCCATACATCTCTTCCAATTTATGTGCTTTGTGGGAATTCGGGTGTTGAACTCAAAAAATAAATAACAATATGGTAAAATATTAAGTGAGGAGTTCTCACATTGGGTTCCACTCTGTCATTCTTTAAATGATGATTTTATTCTGTTTGAATCTGAATTCACCTCAAATTCTAACGTGCTCTATTTCCATTCTAGTCAATTCCATGTTGTAGATCATGATTTTACAGCTCCAACGGAGCCAGTTTGCTGAATTCTGTCGTCGTTTGACTGAGATATGGCCGTTTAAACATTAATTACATATTTTATCTTAACAAGGTAATTAATAAAACAATTTAATTATTATTCCACCGTGTACATCTTCTTCCTGGATCCATCGCGAATCTTTCAGTAGTTGCCAAACAAAAAAACACGGTTCCTCAATCCCAGATCGCACGCTCCCCAAGGGGTTCGGACCCCCATCTGACACCTCACCGTCGGGCGCCCATGCGAGAGCTCCCCAACGCCAATGATAGCGTCGATCACGACACCCCCTTCAGCCCAGCAAATCACCTCGAATGGTGGTACTTCGAGGCACAAATTTGCGCAGATTACTCCATGGTTTTTTATCATATCCTTATAGATCTGAAGCTTGTAAGGAATACAACAAATTTCTCTTTGGAATTGGATTATAATCTGGAGCAGATTGGGAGATTTTATCGTTTGAAATCCGGAAGCCATCACCATTAAAGTCGGCTGGCGGCGGCTCCTATTGGGGGATTAGGGTTTTGTTAATAATTGGGGGGCATATATATATAATATATAATTTAATATTATTTATTTCCAAAAATACATGTTTATCGATACGAACTCCAAATCAACCCCAACGACGGTCGCTCCTGGCAAAATACACCCATTCCGGATACAATGGGATATGTTTCATAAGCCAATTCGACTGTTTTGATCAGTTTTTCTTTAAATTAAGATATAAATCAATATATTGAGTTTTAAATATACATTTTAATTTATCGGGCCACATACTGACTCCAAAAATTACAGAAAAATAATGGTAGCTATGTTTTGACGATATGGTCCTAACAAAACTAATTTCACCAAATTTAGAGGTCATTTGAAAAATGGTCATTTTCCAGTCGATTAATTTCAAACTGAAATTACCAAACACGTTTAAATTCACTGCGCTCACATTTTAATTCCAAAAATTATGAAATTTTAAACCTAACTATAATTTGACATTCCGGATCCAACAAAAGTGGTTTCATCGAAAACGGAGGTCGTTTGCAAAATGGCTATTTTTAAGGGCTATATATTATATTAAAAAATATATAAAACTCCATAGCGACTATTTTAAATTGGACATAACTTTCAATTTATAAAGTGAAATCTCAATTTCTTACATTCGTTAGAAAGATATAATTAAACAGATTCTAACGTTTCTTGTTTTACTGAAATCTGATTTATATTGAATTCTGTATATTCATTTGAAATTAAAAATCGAATTTTCAAAATACCATGCCATTTCAAACTCCTTTTATTATTAAAATAAATTTATATGTTCTAACTTCGATTTAAATAAATTTTTCGTCGTTATTATTTAAAATAAATCATTTTAAATATTCAAAACCCATTGGCTAAAACAAAAATTTAAAATTGGTTCAGAAATTCCGGGTTGTTACAAGTATAATAAAATGAAAGCATGTGCAGAGAAAGGTCATGGAAATAGAAGTGGAACGGACTATTGTATGTCTTATGCAACTGCATTAATACTAATAAAGAAATTACAAAATAAATCCATCAAATTAACAAAAATAAACTCATCTAGTTAGAATATATTGGGACTTAATGTATTCTTTAAAGAATTTTTAAGTGTTACTGCAACTGTTATGCCTCAAATGTTGAAAAAATGTACTAAAAGGCATGTATGAACGCTTTAGATGCTCCAAAAATTAGTTAACAATTAAATATATTTTTTATATATAAATGGTGGAATAAAAAATAGAGGAGATATATTTTCAAAACGTGTAGAATGTACCGTTTACTTTTTTTTCTTTTTTGTAGGTATTATTTCAGAAAAATACTTGTAAAGAAATCATGCAAGATTCCCGCATCCTACCTAAACGAAATTATGCGTATCAATCCATAGGAATGTTTTCAAACGACAATTGTTATACATTAATGTGATTACATATATGTAATAATTGCACACACACACACGCACACACACATACACACACACACACACACATATATATATATATATATATATATATATATTGAAAATTGGTACACTTCATTACTTATACCAATCATATACTTCCTTTATATGCCTCATCAAGACCTTATACCCCCCCCCCCAAACCTAAATGAGTGCGATATAAGGAAAAAGATCTCATATAAATTCCATACATTAACAATACAAAAATCTCTCAAAGACAAGCAATAAACTCTCTTCTCACTATCACTCTCATACACGTATACCACTATCTCTTTACAAACAGGTATTTATAACATATAATAAACTCAACCCGTATCCACTAAATAAATACCCCACTGCTTTAGCCAATCAGTCTTCATCCTGTTACGCCTTGTTCTACTTCCACTGTTCTTCACTAACCAATAAACTTCCTTTTCAATCATCATTAGCCTAACCTCCTTCACAATGCTTTTATTATTGAACAATCTTGAATTCCTCTCGCCCCATATATGATACACAGCAGTTGTAAAAACTCCACGGGCCACATCCAACATTTGATCTTTCTCCTTAAATCCATTCAATATCTTCACTGCTTCACCATGTAAAGTATAAACACCATCTGCTACACTACCCAATTTACATGCTATAGAATGCCAAATATAAGCAGAATATTCACATGCAAAATACAAATGTTCTATTGTTTCTTCTACTATGCCACACAAAATACAACAATTTTCATGAGTGATACCAAATCTGCTCATTCTCTCTTGTGTGTATAATTTGTTCTTCATTGCCAAAAAGGATATAAATGCCATTCTTCTCGAGTTCTTATTATGCCAGATTACCTTATAACTCCTCATTACATTGTTCTTTTCCCTAATCAACTCCCACGCTTCATGAAATGTGAACATTCCTCCTTTACACCACTCATACAAATCTCTTTCAACTTGATCATTGACATTAACTTCATTGACCTGGTTCGTAACCTCTCTAGTTGCTGCATGTCTGTTTGCATGAAGTCTACCATCAACTATAATATATGTGTGTGTGTATGTATGTATGTTTTTGTGTGTGTATAACGAAACAATTGTAGTATTGAGATTTATGGATTCATATTAACATGTAGTTACGTATAAATTGTCCTAAAATTCATAACATTTACTACTTAATTAAGATTATTGATGGGATAATATGCATGAAAAAAGGCATAAAAATATTACTTATTTGGTGACTATAATTAATAGTAAGGCACATAAGTCACCAAAAAAGGAAATGGGATATTAGCAAGAAAACAATAGGATAACATGGAAAATAAAATTTGATTTGCTTGCCATGAAATTAGTTTAAAGGCAAAGAGTGTGACACGACAACTTTTTTTTATCAATCAAAATTAAGGTTGACACCTTTCAGTGGACTAAATAAGAATGCATTCAAACACACAAAAATTTGATGTTAGAAATACATTTTGAAAGCCTAATTTAAGAAACTTTTCAATCTATTTAATAATGGGGTTTTTACCCTCAAGGACAAAAGGAACAAAAAATTGTTCCATAACGACAAGAGAGCAAAATTTTATCCTTAAGGACAAAATTTAGTGTAAAGGGAGGAATTCAGGGTCCCAATATAATTCCTTCCTTTACACTAAAACTTGTCCTTATGGACAAAAAATTTCCCCTTGTCCTTATGGAATAATTTTTTGTTCATTTTGTCCTTCAGGATATTTTCCTGTTTAATAATTTGCTTTTCCTATAATTAAATATCACTAGAAGCAAATTAAAAATATTTGAAATGGATGACTTGAAAGGTTATCCCTGTTAGTAATAAAATATAACAAAATTAAAAGAAGAGATGAATAATATAACTAATCATAGATTTGTAGCAAATTTATCATATGTTAGAAGTCGTAAAAAAAATAGAAAAAAATTTGGTAAAAACTTAAATTAATCTGATAAAGATTTAACTTCAATTATATGGTCAACCAATATATAAACATCAAAAATATAATTAAAGAATAGCTTGGGAAATAAAAAGAGAACAATGAGTATTAAAACTTATGGATAAATTTTTTTATTTTGTAAGTGGAAGTGAAAAGTGTGGAACAGAAATGAATGCATATAATGAAGAAAATAAAACAAGCCATGAAAATGGGAGTGGAAAAGGACAACATTATAGTTGTTAGTACTTCAAAACGAATTAAAATGAATTGGAGGGTGTAAATTGAAATAAATTATAAAATCAATGAGATAATGTAACATACCGTCTTTCTTCCCGGTTTTCGCCGGTAATTAAACTAACTTAAACCGTTTACAAAGGCGGATTGTATGGGTACTAACATATATTGAACAAAACAACAGAACTTTTTATATCATGATACAATATTTCATCAGAGTTACGTAGAATATCAGAGTTACATACATATAGCAGCGGAAACATAAATATACTCTCAGCAGAAGAAGCGATGTGATATAGCGGAAACTCTAACTTTAGCTCGAATCTCCAATCCAGAAAACGCTCCAACTCTTGCTCCAAGGGGTCTATAACTGTAAAACTAAACCTCTAGCTGCCCGTGTGGAAAATTAGTGGGCACCCAGAGTTTAGAAAAGAACAATAAACTCCAGGTCAATCATGGGACTGGTGTGAGAACATAAAACAGTTATTTTAAGGATTTAATTTTAAAATTGGGAGATTCACCGGACTACGCCGCTAATGCGGAACGGGTTTACTCCATGTGAATGCCCGTACATATAAATTCGTAATGTCCTTTGGAAAATGAAGCTATCATAAACTCGTCCCACATCACACAATGCAAGCGCACACCAAATGAGCGAGTTTTGCCTTATGATAACCAAACATGCTTTCATACGTGAAAATCCTCTTTATACTATTAGTGCATAATGTTGAAAACCGTTTTACAAATAAATATATTAATCTTAGCAAGCATAGTGGCTATGCCCACTTACATAGTTTACAAACAAAACGAAAGGCTCGTATTGGTTGTTGGGTTCCAATATAATGGTTCCTGACACGAAAGATCAATCCGGAACTAGGTGCAACCTCACGGTTCATGGTTTTCATCCAGGCTTGGACACCAAACACCAGGTAAATCACCGGTTAACATCCAGACACGGACACCAAACATACCCCTTTTTTTCTCGTAGATCTACCGCCGAAGCTTCCAAGTTTCAATAAAATGTATACAACCTAACCGCCAGTTTACCATCAATCCGGGGTGTGAGGTTCGTCGAAGTCACGATATACATAATGTTATCATCACTAGCTCATTTCATAACTTGAGTATGCCACATTGTCAATTTACAACATGTCACTGATTTCTGTTAATACATAACCTCTAAGACCGTAACTTAGAGATGGGAATAATCAATTGCCACAAATCCGATATATATTCACAGGAATCAGTGCTACGTGGACAAATTACACTGTCAGACACACAATCCATACAAGTCCATTCTGGGTCTGAACGAAACAAAATCCGAAAATCCTTGAATATATTCAGACCTTATGCCACTTATAACCTCGTTTCAGGTGTACGGCCTGATTCGAGACATAAATTTCAATCTATCCGAATAATCCAAAGATTCCCGGTCTTCATTTTTCACTTCCAAGTCTTCAATAACGTCGTATTACCACTTGGAATGGTTTTCAGACTTAAGTCTGATCCCGGTCTTTCCAAGTAATAAGCGTATTTTAAAACAAGCTATGGACCATACCGGTTTCAATCCAAATCTCCTTCCTAATGTTTATCAAGTTGCTTATGATAAAGTTGGATTATCTCAAATTCTTTAAATCTCATTACCATCTTAATTGCCCCTTTATACATCCCATACCCAATATTTCTTTACTCATTTTTCCATTTCCAATTCTAAATTTGGATTTATTTAACTCACCAAAATCTTTCAAAATATTTCAAATCCTTTATAGTTTGAATTCTTGGGTTCATAAATTTCAACTAAATTATATTAAGGAAATGCAAAAGTGTTATAGCATAGACATTTATCCCACATAGGTTCAAATTCTTTCCAAAGTTCAGATCATTGAAATATGATTCATAAAAATTCCAAAACTCAATTAGGTTGAATTATATTTCAAATCCGATTTTAAATTGACTATCCCGTTCGTCGGATCAGTTAGGGATAGCCAGGGAGAGCAGGAAACTATATTTTCCAAACCCAAGCCTTAGACACTATCCTCTCTGTCACCTAGAACGTTCTGGTATAAATATTATTATTGGAAGAAATGTCATTTGTATGGATATATTCGATAATGGTTTAAACATAAATTGTTAAATCTTCTTTAAAATCATATTAAAGTTCACATAGTTTCATTAAACAATTAATCCAATTTCCTTGGAAGCTAAATGTAATGCTACCCAACTTGTTAAATCGTCTAAACTTGCAAATGGTCTTAAAACAATGGAACCAAGGTATTAACTTGTTTTCTTTAAAATTAAAGCAACCAATGTATGAAACTTGTTTACTTTACAGTTAATGAAATCCATGTACTAAACTTGTTTACTTTAAAATTATTGAAACCAATGTATTAAATAAAATTTATGGAACCAATGTATTAATAACCATGTTTACTACATGCTTAAATTAAGTTTTCTTTAAATAAATAATTTTTTGAATAGCTAATCCTTCACATAAACAACTATAACTCAACCCTTTTTTTTATAGCTTAAAGATGGTTATGAACTAAGCATTTGCATACAACTCAAAATTAAACAATTTTAGGATATTGCCAAAATCATTTCATGCTTATGGAAGGTAGTTTAATTCTTCATTGTTTTGTTTTTATTAAATTCAAGAGTTAACTTTTCTTTATTTATTTATTTAATAAAATTTCTATGCACATGAGGAGGAGATTGAAATCGAATACCCATATACTCCACACTATGGTGTGTGATACAACAACATCAATTCATATGAGTACTAGTCCATTCATCAAAATTCAACAACCATCAAATTGTGTGCAAGCGTCTCATTGAATAACGCTTTGTGTTTGGTGTGATCTAGCTACAAACATCCATCACAAACAATAGTAGCCATCTCAATATCAAATAATTATAATTATAACTAATTATAACTAAGAACTTGACATGATTAACTATTTCGAAATAAATTTTTAAATAAATGTTCTCACCAATTTATCGCTTTCCAACCCTTCACCGTCAACACTCCTTACTGCGACAAGCCTTGATTTGGTCTCATACTTCTTCCACGGACGTCGTACACCGGTTCTTGTCAACTAGCGCGTATATATATGTGCTCTTTTTAATACTTCTATTTGTGTTAATTCTCTCACCACAAGGAAGGTGGCAAACTGAACGAGAAAAGGATGATGAGGGGATTTTGGTGTGGGATTTGGCTGAAGGCGACTGTTTTGAGAGGGGAAAGGTAGTGTGGCCTTGTGTGGTTAGAGAAAAGGTGGTGGAGATTTGTGGCGTGTTGTCTTCCAAAGGGAAAAATAGCGAGTTTGCGGAGAGGAGGAGCGAGGCCTACGATGGGTGCCTGCGGTCAGTTGAACTGCATAGAGAGGCAGCGGGTTTGGGTGGCGGTACACAGTTGCGGTGGCAGGTTAACGTGGAAACAGGGTGGCAAAACTTGTTCTGGAAGAGGAAAGAGAAAGAGATTTGAATGGATGGAATTATCAGATGAAGAGAAAAGGTAGGAAAAGAACTGGGTGCGTGTGAGGAAGAAACGAGATAAGGGGAGGAGTGTGGTACTCCGTGAGGATGAAGAGCTCCTTTTATTTCTGCCATTCAAAATTATTTAATTTGTGTACAATGTAGCTTCCTCTGTACATGAACAGTGCTAAATCTTTGGCCACTATTTATAAAATCTTTATGTAGATATGGTAAGATTTGGACAGATTTAATCAGATATTTGTTGTCTACCATATCTCCTTAAAAGGAGGATATTTTAATTTGTTTCCTATGAATGTTGTATTAGGCTGATGCATGAATATTGTTTTTGTTATTGACTGAGCGTTATAGACTCAACCGTTACCGACCAAAATTTAAATTCAATTGGTCGCTAATTTATTCGTTTCCTTTATTATGTATTGATTTTATTAATATATTTTTAGTTTAATTACACTGTTTATATTTCAAAATTCACTGCTTGCCTTCATCACATTAACTGTATTACAATCCATACAGTAATAAAATTAAACTTAATGGTTTAAACAAAATTTATCACTCTTAAAAATTTCAACTTTATAAGTTAAAATTAATTTAATCATTTTTTCTCTACACTATTTACTCAATGCTTTGATTTGAAATGAATTTATTTTAATGTTATTCTATTTTACACAAAATTCTTTACTCAAAATAATTCGTTTCTTTAATTAAATTTGCATTTATTTCACATTCTCCTATCCATTCAATGTGCATTCTTATACAAATATGGTTAAGCTTTCCGGTTTGATTACACGTGATCTTTCAAAGTTTCTTTATTTATTTATTTTTGGTAGTAACCATACCATAATTAATAAACTCAATCCTAGTGATTACTTAATTTCGGGATTTCTCTTTCTTGATGTATGCATATAAAGTTTGAATGTTTTCATTGCATTAATTGTCTGGTATTTTATTTGGCGACAAAGTTCTCTACTCAATTGAAAATTTTGTCTCAAAGTTAATTGCCTGTTTCCAAATAAATTCCTTTTCCCAAAATAAATCATTTCTCAAATGGAATTTATTTCAAATTTGACTTGGGTTCAAATGTCATGTCTTAATTGTTCCAAATGGCTCATTATTTATTAATATCATAAATTTTGACAATGTTTATATTGACATCTTATTCATAATGCACATTTATTTTTAGTGTGAACACTACATTAAATGACAGTGCAAATTCTAAGTTGAATTTTCAGCCTATATTTTTCCTTACCAAATTACAAGACCAAAATAACTTCTTAACAAAATAAAATTTCAAGTTAATTTTATTTCCATTATTGCGGTTCAAACTTGACAAAATGTTCTAAACTTACAATTATGAACACCAATATATTTTAAAGGTGAATGTTGCGTTCAAGACGAAGTTTCAAATCTAGATTTAAAATATAAGCATGCATATTCTTCTTTATCACATTTCATGATAAACATTAAATTCATTTCTTAAATTGCAAAATGAATTAATAATGGTGCAATTCTTCCCATAATGTTCATTTTCAAACAACAAGGAGTTTTTAACGCACAATATCCAAAATGGTTAGTGATGTAAATCACGTTTGTGGTTTCTTAAATATCATCCAACATAGACAGAATTTCAAATATTAACATTTAATTTTCGTTTAATCTAAATTTAATGTATGTTTTAAATGTCAAAATTTCTAGATCGTTACAGATAATAGTACATATATGAAATTATATATGAGAGAAGAGTCAAAATGGTCAGTTATTGATCTTTATATATGATAGAATAGATATAACATATTATAGAACATGAAATGTTAAAAGGCTTGTCATTGTATTGAATGTACTTTCTAATATTTACAAACATATGCTATGATTCTATTTAATTCAACATGGTCTCCATAAAAACCATAGGTCGGTAGAAAAAAGGAGCGGAAAATATTTATAAATACGAACAAAGCCGAGTCATCAAAAAAATTTCAAGTGAAAACTAAAAGATGTAAAGGAAGCACAAAAATAAAATAAAAATAATCAAGTTAACATGAAGACTCGGCTATTTCAGTCACTAGAAAGTATTCAAATTTAAATAAATCTTTAGAAACCTAAAAATAAAAATTCATCACAAAATAATCAAAGGATGATCTACGATAATGCCTTCAAAGCCACATTTTCGAACATCGACTATACAACATCAAATTCACATAAAGGCAGATGTTGTATGGTAAATTTATAACATGAATAAATTGAAATAAAACATACATGTGGGATACTTACTACATACATAGTAAAGTAGAATTAGTTATAAAATATAATTATGTAAATAATTGAATCAAAATTGAACTATACTAGAAACACCAGGTGATGCAATTTAATATAGGAAAACATATTTTTTTCATCAGGAATAAAATCGAGAATAATAATTCGATCCTTACCATGAAAAAGGGAAAAGGGGAAATTGAATAAAATGTTCAGTACCTTAATATAGCCTAGGTATTCCCTTATAAGCGTTTGAGAGATGAGAAGGAGATGAAAAATTCAGTTAAAAAAGAAACATATAGAATTTTAATGAATTTTTTTAAGTTATTTGCTTTTTATAACGCTAGAATGCAAAACACTGGATCAAGTAATTAATAGATAGAAAATTGAAAAAGACTTATTTTAGTAGCTTAATGGTGAGATCCTTCATATCCAACTTGCCAATCGTTGGAATTGCATTCAAAGTGGAATTAAAGGAAGGGATTAAATGTAGATTTATATCAAGAAATGAGAGAGATGTACATAAAATAAGAGTGGTTGTGGCCAAGAGTGATAAAAAGTCAAATAAATCTATACTATAAATACTAAGTGACACAATTTAACAATGGAGAGCATAAGTTTTCATTAGTAATAAAATCAAGAATAATAATTCAATCTTATCATGAAAAAGAGGGAATTGAATAGATTAATAAATTCAAAAAAAAATTCAAGTTATTTTATTTTTATAATGCTAAAATGCAAGACAATGGGTTGTAAGTAATTAATAGATTAAAATTTGAAAAAGACATCTTTTAGTAGTTTAAATGTGAGACCCTTTTTACTCAACTTGCTGATTGCTAGACTTACATTAAATGTGAAATTAAAGGAAGGGTTTTACTATAATTTAAATATTGAAGCAATGAGGGAGCTGTAAATAAAATAAGAGTGAATAGAGTGAAGGGAGATAAGATGCCAAATATTGAATTTTGTTAACAATAGAACATATATATAACAAATAAAAACCATGAAGATGCTATTGTAATGACCGCCCTACTCCATCAGTGTAGAAAAATAGCTAAGAGAAAGAAATAAGATAAAAGGACGAAAACATGGTAAAGGGGAAGGGAAAAGAAGAAAAGAGAAGGGAACAAAACACAAAATACAATCATAGAACCTGTCGAATATCTCACATCGCATTAATATATATATATATATATATATATATATATAATAGCAGATATAACAGGCGAGATAGTGATAACTTTATAAATCACATAATCAGAGTACATGATCATACAGTTATACATAACAATAGAGTTTGTACAAGAAATAAATAAACTCACAGATAAACTGCCACAAGTAATTAACAACACTGTCAAGGCTCCATAGTGTAATACAGCGGAATAAACAAGAATAATACAAGTATAATATAAAGGTGTCTCCTCCTGCAAATCCACCTTCGTAGCAACAACCAGTGATAATACCTATAACCTTGCCTACTCATCAACATCGTCGATGAGCACCCAAGGTAATAAAAGGAAACATAAAACATTGAGTTAGACAACAGTTAAGTTTGAGCGATAAACAACTCTTAGGATACTACATAAATCATAATAGCATAAGAAAAATAGGTATGGAAAGTCATACTTGCCTTGTACCTGCATACACAGAGTCAACACATATAATCAAGATAGAATATGCTACTCAGAATAACAAAAAGAGGAAACCGTACAAGGATAGAAGAATCTCCATAGCTCACCCTAGCCTTACTTCACATCCTCTCTTCAAAATCCTACAGTTGATAATTTACTAAGAGAAAAAAGATAGGAGTAACCATAACAATCATAACGTCCATCAAACAAGTCATATCTATCACTCCTTAAATCCGTGAATACATCGATGACCCATACAGCCGCTAACACATATGTTAAAGACTAGTGGAAATCCCAGTTCTAGTTTGACTTTCTCGTACCTTCAGGATGCGATTATCAAGTACAGTTGCCTTCAGGACCAAATTATCTAGCAATTTTAGGCACTCGCACGAAGTTACCTAGGATATATCATATATCGTGCTTGCAGGATCGTCTGTCTAGCACATGTGCCTTTAGGACCCAATTGTGTAGCATAATACCCGTTATCTAGCCACAACTAGAACACTCCGAGTCATCGATAATTCCTTGGCACTCCTGAAACTCTTAGAGTTTCCAAATATGGGACCAAAGCATCTTTCTCAATCCATCCACCATACTGCAGTATCGTCCAATATCGAGTTGCCTATCAGTCACCCCTTCAATTCAACCTAATGCTTGAGCTTCCAATCGAAGAGTCACAACCTCTACAATTGTGCTTGCAAGACCCATATGTCCAGCACGATCACTATCAGCTTTTTATAACTTCGTTATGCCATGAATTACATATAACATTGATCCATGATCTAGTAGCCTCGTCACGCCACGAATTGCACAACACCGATCCATCCCGTAGTCTCTCCTCATTATGAATTGCATAATGTTGATCCATCTTGTTGTTGGAAAATGGAATGTTGATGAAATGTTTTGATGACAACAACCCTATTTCAATCATTGATTATAAAATATATACTAACACTTTTTTCCGGAATATATATATATATATATATGTATATGTATGTATATATATATATATATGTATATGTATATGTATGTATATGCAGTATTTATATGTAGGTAATAGACATTGAAGACTGTGCAGTTAAGAGATTCAAGATTTCAAAGGAGAATCAAGACTCATGAGTATCAAGATAACAAGAGTCCAAGACTATCAGGGTAACAGAATCTAGATATTATGTAAAACTCTGAATAGCACTAAAACTCTGTTTTCAAAATCCCTTTTCAATTTGATTTTAAACTATTTTCAAATTGATTTCAAACTACTCTCAAAATGGTTTTTAATCATCCAAGGATTTCAAACTTATAATTTCAAATATATATTTTCTAATTTATAAGTTTCTTATTTTTATAGTTTTATATATTAAATCATTTATATAAATATTTTATATACTGAGTTTATATTGATTATAATTTCAAATATTCTTATTTAACTTTAAGTTTTCACAAAACCTTTTATGTTTATATAGTTTATATATATCTCTTTATAAATTCCTATATATATATATATGTGTGTTTGTGTGTATGTGTGTTTATAATTATATTATTTAATTTATATTTAACTTATATATTATATATATACTTTTTAATCATATGTTTAAATCATATTTTATTATGTTTTTATACTTGAAAAAATATATTTTAACAACTAGTTTTATTTCATAGATTTCCAGGATAAATATATTAGTTTAAATACGTTAAAAATCGTTTAAAAATAAAATACAAAGGGGGTATCTCGACATACACCTTTATGTATGTCGACATATAACTGTGATATTTTTTAAAATTTAAAAGTTGTGTCTTTTCATTTTTGAAACGTCTCAGAATCAGATACACCCTTTGGAACACTATAAAAAAGGCATTAAATTCGAAATTTTTTATAACTTATCATCGTGTTCTTCCTCCCTTAACATACCACCATTATTATTCTCAAAATTCTAAGTTTATACACGTATACTCCGCTGATTGCAAGAAAAATTATACCATTCTTCTTCTGTTTTCGTTCTCTATCAAATATTCTCTGTTTGGAAGTGCTACTCAAGAGTTCTGGGGCAATTGTAATCACAAAGAGTGTGGAAAGGTGCGAGTGTATTCCTTGTAGCCCAAAAATCAAAGAAAAGATGGGGGTGTTCCTTGTAGCCCGTGAAATCAAGGAAAGGAGAGTTGTTAACCTTATAGCCAGTGAAATCAAGGGTGTTGTAATTGGATATTAATATTAATAAAACTCTACACAATCCAGTGTTTTGCGGGACTGGACATAGGAGCAATCCGAACTAGTATAAAATCCAGTGTGTTCTTTCCTTTTCTGTACTTTACTTTTGCTTATATTTGCATTTGTGACCATTTCTGTTATAATATTTATTTTTTGATTCTTATAGTAGTTCAAGTAATCGATAATTGGTTAAGATTTCATAAATTCTTTAAAACACTATTCATCCCCCTCTAGTGTTTGTTTTGCCGTAGGATCCTTGATTTTCAACCCTAACAATTGGTATCGGAGCATAGGTTTTCAAAATTTCATCATCTGATTTTGGAAAAATTAAATCGAAAATTTTGAAATGATTTATAATACTAGTTTAAATTCATGCATTGCATCAGTATTAGACGAGTCTGCATTCTATTCTATTGAAAAATCAAGTCATCTACTGAATTGGTGTTCTGTATAGAAAAAGGTGTATTACATGCTGTTGAAAATTCAAATCTCGACGGTTAAATGGTGGAAATTAAAAAGGATAAATGAATATTGGATAGTGGGTGTTCAAGAATATGACAGGAAATCTAGAACTACTAAACAATCTAGTATATGAAGACCAAAGGGTGGTCAATTTCGGTGATAATTCTAAAGGATATGTGGTTGGCGTCGATAGTGTCGGTAATTATGAAGGTCCTACTATTTCTGACACTTTAATAGTTAGGAATTTAAAACATAACTTACTAAGTATAAGTCAACAATGTGATAAAGGCTATAAAATCAAATTTGAATCAGACAAATGTTTTATAGAAGATAAAAACTCAAAATAATATTGGAAGGAGATAGAAAAAAATATATCTATATACTAAGTATGAAAATTTCTAACGATAATTTATGTCTTATGGCCAATACAAGTGACTCTTGGATTTGGCATAAGAGATTAGGTCATATAAAATTTAAACATATTTCTAGAATTTCAAAACTAGAATCAATTAGAGGTTACCTAAAATGAATTTTAAAGTAAATAATTTATGTGATGCTTGTCAATTTGGAAAATTGCAAAGAAGTTCATTTAAATCAAAAGAAGAAATTACAACCTCAAAACCATTAGAATTAATTCACATGGATCTATTTGGTCCATCCTAAACACAATCGATAAATCATAATAGATATATTTGTAATAATTGACGATTTCTCTAGATTCACTTGGACAATGTTTCTTAAAAATAAAAGTGATGCTTTTGATCAATTTAAAACGTTTGCTAAAAGAATTCAAAATTTATTATCTTTAAAAATTAAAACGATATGTAGTGATCACGGTGGAGAGTTCGAAAATGAAAATTTTGTACTAAAAAGGTGATAACTCATATTTTTTTTTTTCGCTTAACCCCTTAACAAAACAGAGTAGTTGAACATAAAAATAGGACAATTCAAGAATATGCAAAACCATGTTATTAGATAGTAACTTACCAATAAACTTTTGGGCTGACTCACTTGCAACAACTTGTTATATATTAAATAGAATTTTAATAAGACCTTTAAATCATAAAACACCATATGAACTTTTATATAATAAGAAGCCAAAAATATCGTATTTTAAATATTTGGAAGTAAATGTTTTATTCTTAACACTAAAGAAAATTTTGACAAATTTTACTCTAAATCTGATAAAAGGAATATTCATTGGATATTTAGAAAGAAGTAAAGCATATAAAGTTTTTAATTTAAGAACTAATACTATAGAAGAGACGATAAATGTATATTTTAATGAAAATTATAAGAATATAACACAATATAACGAAGATGAACGTGAAAATGAGATTGATGAAATAAATAATGAAATTAATCAACCAAATAAAAGAGTTAGACTTCTAAGAGACCATCCTGTAGATAATATCTTAGGGGATATTGAATTTGTCGTTAGGACTAAAAACCAATTAAATAATATGAGTAATTTAGCTTTTATTTCAACAATAGAACCTAAGAATCCAAAGGAAGCATCATTCGATGATTCATGGATCCTTGCTATGCATGAGGAATTGAATCAATTTACCAGGAATGATGTATCGGAACTTGTTCCTATACCAGAGGATAAGACTGTAACTGGAACTAAATAGGTTTATAAAAAATAAAATAAATGAACTCAGTGAGGTCATAAGAAATAAAGCTCGATTAGTTGCACAAGGATGTAGTCAAGAAGAAAGAATATATTATGATGAAACCTTTGCTCCCGTAGCAAGATTAGAAGTAATTAGAATTTTACTAGCCTTCGCTAATCATGAATAATTTCAAACTATTTCAAATGGATGTTAAAAGTGCCTTTTTAAATGGATATGTTAAAGAAGACGTATATGTAAAACAACCTCCTCTTTTTGAAGAAGAAAATTTCTAAACCACGTATATAAATTAAAGAAATCATTATACAAATTAAAACAAGCTCCTAGAGCCTAGTATGATATGTTAAGAATTTATTTATTACAATCTAACTTCGGAATTGGTAAAGTAGATAATACACTTTTCATTAAAAGAAATAAAGACGATATTCAATTAGTACAAATTTATGTTGATGATATAATTTTCGAATCAACAAATAATAAAATAAATAAATAATTCTCAGATATTATGACACGAGAATTTGAGATGAGTCATACAGGTGAACTTACATTCTTCTTAGGCTTACAAATAAGACAACCAAGGAATGGTATATTTATTATTCAAGAAAAATACCTAGATAATTAATTAATAAATATATTATAATTTAACTACAACTAATAAAAGACCTACACCTATGGCAATTAATATAGCCCTAAGTAAAGATGACAAGATGTCGATCAAAAATTATATTGAGGAACAATATGATCATTATTGTATATAACCGCTGGTAGATCAGATATAATGCACAGTGTATGTCTCTATGCAAGATATCAATCACAACCTAAAGAAACTCACTTAAAGGCCGTAAAACGTATTCTAAGATATGTAAAACATATATTAGGTTTTGGATTATTTTACCCTAAAAATGATTCGTTTGATTTAATCTCCTATTGTGACGCTGACTATGCAGGATGTAAATCAAACCGTAAAGGCACTAGTGGAACGTGTCACTTCTTAGGTCATTCCCTAGCCTGTTGGTTTAGTAAAAAGAAAAATACAACATTTTTATGAACAACTGAAGTAGAATATATATATGTTGCTTAGGCCTGTTCTCAAGTAATATAAATGCAACAAACTCTAAGGGATTTCAAATTAAATGTTATTAAATCACCAATCTACTATGATAATACAAGCGCCATAAATATTTCTAAAAATCCAACACATCATTTGAGAACTAAACATATTGATATAAGACATCATTTCCTAAGAGATAATGTAAGTAAAGAAAAATTTCACTAGAATTCACAGAAATAGAAAAACAAATAGCAGATATATTAACCAAACCTTTAAACGAAGCAACATTTACTAAATTTAGAAAATAATTAGGCATTTTCTCTTTAACTGAAATAGAGTAATTAAATATATTAATATAAATATAGTATAAGATATAATAAAATTCTAAAAATAAATTTTTTTGTATGTATGTCGACAGACACAAAGTTGCATATCGACATATAACTGCTAGTTTTTTAAAAATGATTAATTCCCACAAAAATTTAGTTATAACTTATATTTAAACTCTTAATTTATTTTTCTCCTCTTGATTTTCTCTCTCACTAAACTCTAAAATAAATTAAATAATGGCCTCTTCTCATAATACAAACCAAAACAGCTCCATTTCATTCCTCGGACCCTCTGATAGTCCATTCCAACGTACTATGTTAGCAAGAGTGATGAAATTAGAAGGATCAATGAAGGATTTGTTGCAAATGATGACTGAGATTCAAGTTCTACAATTAAGGATGAATAGAGAACAAGAAAAACAAGGAAGGATTATAAGGAATTTACAATGGTATGTGATGGATAATCAAACTTATCCTATTATCGTTGAGGATGATAATCAAGCAAGTCAAATGGAAGAAGAGGAGGAGGAGGAGGAGAAGGAAGTAGAAATGGAAAAGATGAAGAAGAAGAGGCACTAGACGAAGAAATGGAAGAAGATGATCATGTTACTTATGCAGGAGAGGTGTGTTTCAATAAAAATGGGAATGTGATCAAACAAAATGGGGAATTATGTCTTCATTATCCCTATTGCCCAATTCACAAATCCCCAATTGTCAAGAAACACTAACCGATTAGGATTTCATTTATTCGTTGTATGTAAATATATGTTAAGATTGTTTTGTAAATATTGTCTGAATTGATTGTTGGGTTTGAATTATAGAATGTTTGTATTACATTATATTCTTATTACAATAGTGTAGTCATAGATTTAGGGAGAGTTATAGAAAATTATAGATTTAAGGAAAATTATAGATTTAAGGAGACTTATAGATTTAGGGGGAGTTATATATAGAATAAGTCACTAGGATTATTCCAAGTTTAGATAGATATACCTTTTGTGGATGACAAAGGGAGAGAAATTATAAAATAGGTATAGTTTAAGGGGGAGTTAGAAGGAACTCGTGGTGAAATGGGGAGTAAAGAATCAGATTAATAGGTAATATCAGGTATGAATATTTTATAAACCAAGGTTGTCATCATCAAAAAGGGAGAGATTGTTGGAGAATGGAATGTAGATGATGTTTTGATGACAACAACCTTTTTTCAATCATTGATTATAAAATATATACGAACACTTTTATCCAGAATATATATATGTATATGCAGGTAATAGATGTTGAAGACTGTATAGTTAAGAGATTCAAGATTTCAAAAGAGAATCACGAATCATGAGTATCAAGATATGAAGAGTTCAAGAGTCTAAGACTAGCTATCAAGGTAATGGAGTCTAGATATTATGTAAAACTCTGAATAGCACTCAAACTCTATTTTCAAATTATCTCTTTTCAAATTGATTTTAAACTATTTACAAATTGATTTCAAACTCCTCCCAAAATGATTTTTAATCATCCAAGGATTTCAAACTTATGATTGCAAATATATATTTTCTAATTTATAAGTTTCTTATTTTTATTATTTTATATATTAAATCATTTATATAAATATTTTATATACTGAGTTTATATTTGATTATAATTTCAAATATTGTTATTACTTTAAGTTTTCATAAAACCTTTCATGTTTATATAGTTTATATATCGCTTTATGAATTCACATATATATGTGTGTTTTTATGATTATATTATATAGTTTTATATCACTTATATATATATATATATTAATCATCTGTTTAAATAATATTTTATTATGTTTTTATACTTGAAAAATAATATTTTAACAACTAGTTTTTTTTAGAAATTTCTAGGATAAATATATTAGTTTAAATACATTAAAATCATTTAAAAATAAAATATAAAGAGGGTATGTCGACATATACCTTCATGTACATCAACATATAACTATAATATTTTTTTTTCAATTTTAAAAGTTGTGTCTTTTCATTGTTGAAACGTTTCAAAAACGGATACACCCTTTGGAACACTATAAAAAGGCCTTAAATTCAATATTTTTATAACTTATCATCATATTCTTCCTCCCTTGACATACCACCATTATTATTCTCAAAATTACAAGTTTATACACTTATACTCTGCCGATTTCAAGAAAAATTATATATTCTTCTTCAATTTTCATTATGTATCAAATACTCTCTGTTCGGAAGTGCTACTCAAGAGTTTTAGGGCAATTTTAATCACAAAGAGTGTGGAAAGGTGTGGATGTGTTCCTTGCAACCATGAAATCAAGGAAAGGCGGGGTATGTTCCTTGTAGCCCGTTAAATCAAGGAAAGGAGGGGTGTTAACCTTGTCGCTCGTGAAATAAAGGGTGTTGTAATTGGATATTGATATTAATAAAACTCTGCACAATCCAGCGTTGTACGAGACTGGACGTAGTATCAATCCGAACCAGTATAAAATCCGGTGTTTTTTTCCTTTTCTGCACTTTACTATTGTTTATATTTGCATCCTTGATCATTTTTGTTATAATAATCATTCTGTGATTCATATAGTAGTTCGAGCAATCGATAATTGGTTAAGATTTCTATAAATTCTTTAAAATACTATTCACTTCCCCCCTTTAGTCTTTGTTTTGCCGTAAGATCCTTGATTCTCAACCCAAACACACGTTGCCTCGCCTCGTTATGCAGCTGCATAACACTGATCAATCCTAATCCATCTCGCACTCATCTAAGTATCAAAACCAAAGAGCCACAATCCCAACTTCCTTTGAAGATCTTGTTGCTTCAAACCATGGATTATGCTATCCATCTGTACCCATCGACGAAGCATACATTATGGCTCGCACCAACATCCAAACAAAGAGCCACCATGTTGGATCCATCATCGAATGGGCCATCTTATCCAGGCCCTTGAAAATTTGCCGACGTCAAGGTTGGTCAAAACAACCAACAACAATAGTAGTCGATGTCAATCACTTACTCATAATCGCTAATGACCGCTTAGACCATGTATCTAACCAAAATTGGTTAAATACTGGTCATCGTCCACATCAAAGTTGGTTAAAATGACCAACAACAATAGTAGTCAATATCGATGTTTGATTAGTGATTGCAAATGTCCACTCAGACCATGTATCTTACCAGATCTAGTTAAATACTTGTAATAACCCGGAAATCCGAGCCAATTTAAATTTTTTATTTTGGCAACTTTAGTGAATTTTGAATATTTAAAATGAATTATTTTAAATAACGACGACGAGAAATTTATTTTGAATAGAATTAAAACGTATATATTTATTTGAATCGTCATTAGAATATAAATATTTATTTTTTAATTATAAAAGGAATTGAAAATGGCGCGGTAGTTCGAAAATTCGATTTCAAATTTCAAATGAATGTACAGGATTCAAAATAAACCGGATTTCAGCGAAACCAAAAATATTAGAATCTATTTGAGAATATCTTTCCAATGAATCCGAAAAATTGAAATTTCATAGCGGGAATAAAAAGTTATGTCCAACTGAAAATTCAGAATAGTCGCTATGGAAAATATAGCCCTTAAAATGGAAATTTTGCAAACGACCTCAGTTTTCGACGAAACCACTTTTGTTGGATCCGGGATGTCTAGTTATTGCTAGATTCCAAAATTCGTAATTTTCTGAATCAATATGTGAGTGTGGTGAAGTAAAACGCGTTTGACCAGTTTTAATTGATTTTAATCGACTGGAAAATGACCATATTTCAAACGGTCTTAAAATTTGACGAAATTAGTTTTGTTAGAACCGTATCGTCAATGCAAGATTAGAAAATATTTTTCGGGAATTTTTAGAGTCCGTATGTGGCCCCGGTAAATTGAAATGTGCGTTCAAAATCAATATATAGATTTATATTTTGATTTTGAGGGAAACTGATCGTAATAGCCGAATTGGCTTACCAGACATATCCCATTGTGTTCGGAATGAGGGCAATTAGCTAGAGACGACAGTGGTGAGTTCGAAAAGGAGTTCGAATAAAAAGTCAATCGTTGGTGGAATAAAATATAATATAAATTAATTAAGTATAAATTTCTTACCCCCCCCCCCACCACCACTATCCCTCTCTCTCTCTCTCGTTTTAACAGAAGGAAATAAAAAAAAACCAGCCCCTTTTTACAAATCGACACCGCCACCCACCCTCCGTCCACCGCGCCTGTCGCGCCTCCCTCAGGCGCCGATCGCTACTCCCCGACCACCCCCTCCACTCTCTCCTTCTCTCTCCTCTCTCCCTCTCGAAAAGCATACCCCCAAAGCCCAAATCGACGGGAACCGACACCTCCGGCCCCATAGCCGCCGCCAGCCATAGCCGCACCCCCCGAGCCCTTCTCCGACCGCCTCCGCTAGCTGTGGACCCCCCCTCGCTAAACACCTGTAAGTGATTTTTATTTTTACCTTATTTAATTAATTTAAAGCATTGTTTTTAAATATCAATTCTTCATATGAAAAGGTAATGTAAAAAACAAATTTTTAATAATGTAAAGAATAGATTTTTATTAATATAAAAATTAGATTTTTATGTATATAAACATATATGAAGTTATAATTTTTATTATATACATAACATCAAAAAGCTAGGATGTTTATGTAAAGAAAGAAATGATTTTTAACATAAGAAAGATTGGGTTTTTATCATATAAAGAATTGATTTTTAATCAATATAAAGATTCGATTTTTATTTATATAATAGCGATATAAAAATATGGTTTTTATTATAAGAATAACAAAATAAAAATGTGATTTTTATTTATACACATCATTATTAAAAATGTGATTTTTTAACATAAAACTATGTGAGAACAGATTACGTTGGAAATGCGGCGAAGATTTTCTACATAAGAAGAGTTGTGGCGTTTGGTTTAGCTTCTAGGTGAGAACTCCTCACTAAAATTTTCTGTTCAGTTATTTATTTTATAACTGCATATAGAAACTGCTCCCCGTCGTCCATAGACCATGGACGACTTGTGTGATTGTTTGTGTTGTGAAATTTGACTGTTGATTATGATGTGTAAAATATATATTCATGTGTTGAAATAAAATATATATTCATGTGTTGAAATAAAATATATATTCATGTGTTGAAATGAAATATATATATTCATGTGTTGAAATAAAATATATATTCATGTGTTGAAATAAAATATATATTCATGTGTTGAAGTAAAATAAATATTCATTTACAAATCGAACGATTTGTTTATGTACACCGATTTGACTGATATTAATTGGGACGATAAATTTTACACATCGCCCAACTGCACAAATAAAATATATGTTTGATTGATTGAAACCCCACACGGGTGTTGGGATGATATTGACGTACACTAATCCCAATTGTTTAGTTGTATGTCGATCAATTGGTTGACAGGCTGTTGTAAGCGTTGATTATTTATATTCAACGCTTATGCAGTTGAGTAGTGCACTCTGGATAATAGATGATTGTTTATCACTATTGATATATACATGTGTTGTATGGAAATCCATAGAAATAAAATTTATGGTAATTAATTGGGCCTCATTCCAGTTTTGAAAAGAAATATTTGAAAAAGAAATATTTGAAATAGAAATATTTGAAAAGAAATATTTGAAATAGAAATATTTGAAAAAGAAATATTTGAAATAGAAATATTTGAAAAGAAATATTTGAAATAGAAATATTTGAAAAGAAATATTTGAAATAGAAATATATAAAGCCGTGTTGATTGGATATGCGCCATTTTGACGCGAACGGTATTTATATTGATTTTATTCATTTTTATAATGAATCAAAAAGGAATTGATTTCAAAATATAACATTTTGAGTATACTATCATTTATATATCGATGATATGGAATATTCAATTTTGATTTGAAATTGAATATGAAGTTGAAATCATTTTGAAAACGAATTTAAAACGATTTATAAAATACGTTTAAAATGGATATCGATAAAATATATATAATATTATATATATATATATAAATATATATATATATAATGGCCTGAATAGTACGCGCCGCGCTACGGCAGTTCGCGAATTTCCGCCATTGACTTCGAATGGACATTACGGGAGATCCGACCGTCAGATTCTCCTAAAATCAGAACCGTTGGGTTTGTATCGAAAAGAGCTTTCTAACGAATATTAGAGATTTGAAATCTAACGGTTGGATTTGAGATTATGTCCAAATCAAATTTGGAAAAGGTTGCTATAAGTACAGTTCGATGGCCGTTGATGGAAATCGACTGTACGGACCTTGATAAAATTATTAAAAATAGTAATAATTTGTGTAAAATCATAAGAAATGATTTGGAAAGAATTGGGATGAAAAAATTCCATATTTGAAAAGATAAAAATAGATTTTTATCGAAATGAACTAGTTTTGAACTAGAATTATAATCCATTCATTTTTGAAATAAATAAATTGGATTTGGAAGGGTTTTAAAAGTAACTAGAATTTCCAATAATTGAATTGGAAGGGATTTGAATTGAAATTGTCTTTGGAATATTTCGATGTTGGATTTCGTGATTATACAGATATTGTTATGGAAATTTGAAAGATATATTTATATCGTTATTTCTAATACGATATTTATTGGTCGTAGAATTTGATATTGAATATAAGCCGATATATTTTCTATTCAGAGCCTTGTATTTAATATCAAATGGGAATTGGGTTTATCGTGAACTGTGTTTTAATGACATTCGTTCTTTAACCCGATTTAAAGTGAAATGTGATTTGGAATTTATAAATCTTTTGTTAAGATTTAAAGGAGATTTTCCAAAGTAAAGTTTTCCAATTTAATAAAGTAAATTGGAATGGAATTTGATTTGGTAATAATCGAAGTGAATTTCTGTGGAGGAAGATAACTAATATATCTGGAATCTAAAAGGCTTTGCCGTTATTTCATTTATATTATTAGTCGGATATGGAAGTTTATATCGATTATATATATATCGATTTGTTTTCCATGAAGATTCCATGGTAAATGGAATGTGATTTTGGGTTTATCGTGAGCCGTGTTTTAAATGACATTGGTCCTTTAACCCTGTTAAAGACAGGATATGATTTCCCAAGTTAAACAATCATTAATATTGATTTTTGGAAAGATTAAAACCAAGTGGAGTTTTAATGAATCTTTAATTAGATTGAAATGATCGAGAATGGAGTATCACCAGTTTTGCTCCAGGCGATAGTTAAATCTTTAATTAGATTTGAACGTGAAATGGTAATTGAATTTACCGATAACACCGTGGTGTTAGATATGAAGTATTACCAGTTTTACTTCATGGGATGAATAGGTTGGGGTTGGGAAATTTAACAAGTGATTACTTCGGTAAGGTTCGCTAATCCCGACTATTTTGGATAAACCATAATTTGGTTTGAATGGATATTCAAAAGAAGATTAAAGAATAAATTTAAAGAATTTATCTTTGATAAAATTAATGGGAACCTTTCCCAAAGTATAAGAATATTTGAATAAAAGAATATTCTGAATTGGAATGAGGCGTATGTTGTGTTTGTGTAACACTTGTTTATTATATACGTGAGTTATTGAGAAAGACCGGGTTTATCCCATTCTGAATAACTGATTCGACGATGTGTCGAGGATGAAGACGGTGGTCGAAGACCGGAGGTCTTCACATCATTTGGATAATTACTGATGATCTTGATTGGGCTATACACCCAAGAGGAGGGAATCAGTTGGTGATCGTCCAGACGTACTTGGAGATCGATGGATAAG
This sequence comes from Allium sativum, assembly GCA_030737875.1. Lineage (NCBI taxonomy): Eukaryota > Viridiplantae > Streptophyta > Magnoliopsida > Asparagales > Amaryllidaceae > Allium > Allium sativum. Next base: position 732,822,563 of record CM060922.1, on the reverse strand, counting down.
CGAGGTACAAGGTGTCTCCGGTTTCGTTTAGACCTAGAACAGACTTGTAAATGGACTGTGTGTCTGACATTGGATATCATTCTGTGTGATTGATGGATATCGGTTGCATGGAGTGGTCTCCCTGTGTGGCATGATAAGATGCAAATGATCAAGGCTTCTGTTGAAATGAAGAGTCTTGTGGTTGATGATCAAAGCACTGCCTGTGTGGCACAACTTTGTGTAGCGATAATTTGCGAGCCTCACACCCCGGTTATGAACCAGAAACGGGAGAGGACCTCAGGGAGGACATGTGTTTCCTTCTAGCTAGGGTGGTGTCAGTGACCTACCAGCCCTGACATTTATATTATTTTTACCTGTGTGGTTGTTGGATTGCGAGGCGCCTCGGATATATCTGTGACTATGTGGAGCCGATGGAGTCATTTGACTCATTGACACCCCAAAGGGCGGGGAAACGCAGTGTTCAGGCATTTTAATCCACATCGGTGGACCGGCCCTGACAATCCAAGGGCCCACCTGAGTCTGGGTGCTGAGACACGGGCTAGAGCGTCTCGAATCGGTAGAGGACTATCTTTTGCCTCGGTTCACAGATGGGAATCCAACTTCCAATACGTGATTTTGCGGTTTTGATTGTAGAACCTATATATGGCGACATGGTGGTATGGGGCACTTATGCCGTCTATGATTGATACTTATGATTGAAATTGTTTTGACACTATACACTTATAATAATAATAAAAGATGAAATTTCACGTACCAAGCATTTTTTGCTATTATAAGGTAAAACCCTATCCTCCGGCTTGTATTGCATTGTGTGATGGGACCCGGGTCTTATAATAGCTTCATTATTCTTTATTTAGCATTGCGCTGTTGTTTTATGCACTGGTATTCTTGGGAGGAAAACCGTTCCGTGTTACACGGCGTGGTCCCTTGATTTACCTAACTTTAAAATAAAGATTAATAATTGTTTTAGTTCTCACACCAGTCACATAACTGATCTGGAGTTTATTGTTTTAACCTAAACTCTGGGTGCCCTTATTTTGACATGGGCAGCTAGTAGTTTTGGTTTTGCAGATTTATATTCATAGGTTCCTGATTTGCAGCTGGAACGATATCCGGAAAGCTCTGTATCCGTATATCTCTTTCAGTTGTGTATTGTATTATTTTTCCGCTGCAGTAATGTAATTAAATCTCTGACATTTCTTTGATGTATAATATTTATTCATACAATGTATATTCTTGTATTCTAATGGAATTGTTGTAATTAACAATAAAATGTTCTTCTGTTTGTGTTCCTTTGTGTGTTGTTCTCAAAGCAATCCGCTCCTTCCTTCACGGGGAAATTACGGATTCTTATAATACTCATCTAACAAAAACGTCCGGCATTCCTCTTGTAACCATACTTGTCGCCGAATCCATCTACTGCTCTCGGTCGATTTGCATCCAGAATCTTTTATGTGAATCTTTCATAATCCTAGATCACCAGTGAATAGTGTATACAATCAAACTATGCAAATAAGCAACCATGCAATCAATAGTACTATAAATGACTAAAACAACATGCAAACACCCATGGTATCATTAATAGGATAAATAACGTCTATCTAAAGTATTCAAACTAGGATATGTGACAAAATATCCTAAATGTAACAATATCAATAAATAGTGTAAGAATGGGATAATATGTGAATTTATAAAACATTTTTAAAAACACTTTTTAATCCATTTATAAAATTATTACTATATTTTATTATTTTAGAGATCCCATTTAAAATCCATTAAATTTTAAAAACACAGTTTATGTACTATACGAACAACTATAGTAAAGTGAGAGACAATATTTACCTCAACCAAATCAAACTAAACGTGCTCCACAACGTAGAGCTCATCAATACGAGTCCAATGCAAGAAATGATATCCAAATCTGACAATGTATGTAAAAGAGTGATAAATACAAGTTTGCGGTTTAAATCGACATCAAATAATCAAACAATTACCAATTTACAGAAATGCCCTTAGTTATTCTTGCCAAATCTACTACTCATCCCAAGCTACACACGCACAAACATCAAACCCGTGTGCACCAAAAATGGGCGATACGGAGCTATAGATAATGGAATCATATTCCATTAGCGTTGTCGAACTTCTCTTCGGAAACTCGATGTGCTAAAACCTAAAAATCCAAACTCGGACCTCTCTAACCAAATGCGTCCTAGATGATGAGCTGTAGGAAATTGCTGAAGTCCTTACATGTATGGGTCACAGATGTAAACTGAGTTCAGCCAAACTTGGATCGAACGTGCCCCTCTCCACCCTAATCCCAGCGCAGGCTTCACAATGCCTTATCTTTGACCATCGGGAAGAAAAACATAACCCTAGATCTAACCACAATGTGTATGGACATGAAGCCCTCTCAATCACAAGATTACAAACATACATACATACATACATATATACACATATATATATATATATATATATATATGTATATATGTATGTATGTATTATGATTTTTTTTGCATTTTGTTTGATTTAAAATTTTGAAGTAGAAGCGAAGAACGACCATGAGACACAATTCACCATTAGCCGGTGTTTTAGAGAAGGCGAACAGTAAGTGAGTTCGGTACGGTAGCAATTAGGAACATTTTAATATTATTAATTTATTCTTGAATGTCATTTTAATTTCAAAAAAAATTGATGCGCGTTTTATTTTTACACGATCACATGACAAGTTTGTTCGTCACCAAACTTGACAGTGTGCATCACTATAACAATACGGTTCTAGTGGTATAAGTTTCATCGAAATTTGTGACTATGCCTAGGAATGATAATTTTACGCGTATTTTGAGACGGTTTCGATCGTTTCAAATAGTCTGATTTTGAAATATAGCAATCCATATATTTTTTCTCTATGTAACGAACAATTTGAACTCAATGGAACTAGTTTCGAGTCCTGATTTGATTTTTTACGAAAAATCATCTTTGGAATCATCATTGGATTAATTAACGGTTGATATTTAAATATAATATTTAAATATTCAATTGTTAAAATTTCAGGTCGTTACAACTATAAAATAGTTGAACAGATAAAAAATTTGATTACTTGTTATTAATTTTCATAAGAAGTAAAATTAATACCAATAAGTCAAATTAAGATGGACCATAATAAAATATTACAAACCTAAAACCATGGCAGACCCAATCAATGATGGAAGAGGAAATCGTACTACTACAACTAAAGCTAGAAGAATCTCAATCAATGAAGGGAGTAGACATTTCATTTGGATTTAATTGAAAAAATAGTTTTGAGAAGTGAAACAATATAAAATGAAAGCGAAAAGAGGAAAGGAAATACACTTCCGATTCGATAAAATTCGAAAAGAAATTAATGGAAACGGAAGTAAGATTGAAAATGAAGACGTAAGATATTTTTGAATAGATGAATAAAAATGAAAAATCATATTGTTACAATATTATATATACATATGTGTGTGTGTGTGTGTGTGTGTGTGTATATATATATATATGAGGAGCGTTCAATGGCACCCCCAATAGTGAGCACCCCATTTGCCCCCCTATATAAACCAAGCATTTATATTAGAATAAGTGAGTGGGAGGTGAGAGAATATGCAGAGGGAGAGGGAAACCGGGATATGTGGTGGAAATCAGGGGGCATTTAGGGGTGCTGCACTATTTGGGGTGCCATTGAACGCTCGCCTATATATATATATATATATATATATATATATAAGGAACGTTCAATGACACCCCAAATATTGAGCACCCCATCTGCCCCCCAATATAAACTAAACATTTATATTAGAATAAGTGAGCGGGAGGCGAGACAATGAGTGGAGGGAAAGAGAAACGTGATATGTGGTGGAAATCAGGGGGAACTTCGGGGTGCTGCACTGTTTGGGGTGCCATTGAACGCTCGCCTATATACACACACACACACACACACATAAGTTGTAACCGTTGTGATTAATTCGATTCAAGACCACTCGAGTCCGATATCTAAACCACAATGCGCTAGCGGAAGACTAGATCATTGTTAGACTTGCAAAAACAACCAAAGCAATAACTCTAGTCACAAAAATCAATATCAACCAATCACGAATGATTCAAATCTCAATCACAAGCAAAGAACTAATGACAAAGTAGCAAAAATAAATCACACAAGGATTTATAGTGGTTCCACTAACATCTTGTTAGTGTACATCCACTTTGGAGAGAGTATTTTATTACCACGATGAAAGAAATACAAGAGATTAATCACTATATTTCAATATAGAAAAGAGTTTGAGGAGAATATAATTGAAGAATTGGAATTAGGTTATAAACCCTAATTCACCCTTGAGAATAGACCCTTGATCCCAAATCAAGTTTTCAAGCTCCCTAATTCACATCAGAAAATAGCTTATATAGAGGTTTGGCCAATTACCCAAATTGCCCCCGAATTAGTCACAAATCTGCTTGCTAATTTCCAAGCCGAAAACAACCCAATACCCGATTAGACGTCTGTCGCATCGCCTGACAGACGTCTATCATCTTCCAGAGACTAATTGGGCACATCCACTCAGCACAGACATCTGCCAGGGATATGACAGATGTCTGTCTGAGCTCTCGGAAAACCAATTCTCTGCAATCAGGCGTCTGTCACTCCCAATGTCAGACGTCTGTCTTTGATTTGCGGACGGTCACCTCCGACTCGAAGCTATCTTCGACCTCTTCAATCCAACATATAGTATCGCATACTTCAACAATATATATATATATATATATATATATATATATATTATAGGAAACTCTGTTTAGACACAAAATTGCATACAATAAATCTCAACCACTCAATCCTCCCATGAATTCCAAACTCCACAAGAAGACAAACAATTCCAATGGTGGAGGCATTATGTCAATCTCTTTGTGTTTAATTTTGTGTCTAAATAGCCGGTCCCTATGTATGTGTGTGTACACAGTACTAATAAAGAAAATGGCAAATTCTATTGCAACCCACGTTTTTAGGTAGTAGCCCCCCAAAACAAGAAAAAAACCATATACCCCTAAAATTAGTAAGTAGCCCCCCTATTTTCCAAAGTTGCCCCTCCCTTCACTTCTCTTCTCTCTCGTTTTCACGCATCTCCCCCAAAAAATAAAAACCACCGCGATAACAGGCATCCACGCTCGCCGCGACTCCTTTTCCATCGCAATTTCTTTCCTTTTTCCGGTCGGAAGCAGCTCGAATTCAGCAAGTAGAAGGTACGCTACATGTAAAGTTTAATAATTTAGGGTTTTGTAGTTAGGGTTTATAGTTGTGGAGTAAGTGATTGGATTGAAGATTGACCCGTTCTTGTTGTTTTTTGTGGTATTTGTGAATGGAAATCGATGATTTTGTTGATATTTGTGGTGCTTTTGAATCTACAGAATTGGGATTTTTTTTAATTGTTCCAGGCAACCACGCACTGTAAAAACATGGAAACAGGGTAAACCACGTATAACACATACGAGGATTACACTTTTTCCACGTGAAGAAAAATCGAGGAATGGTTTCAAACCACGTAGTGTCTGAACGTGGTTTGTGTACGTACCACGTATGACTGTGGCGTGGGGACCTGTAATTTTGAAAAAAAATTAGATGATGACTTTAACTAACCCAATCTGTTTGTAAATTTATAGATGCCTCCTCGTAAACCAATGACTGCTTCAGAAAGAAGAAGAAGAGCGGGCAAGGCAGCCGAAGGCACAAGTGGAGACATGAATGTGGGGACGGATGAAGAGCGACACAGTGAAGCTGAGGATCAGTTCAGAATTGTAGTAAGGGGAAGTGGCGTCCAACGGCTAGAAGCAGAAGAACAACACGATGAAGAAGAGGATGAAGAACAGCAAGATGAAGAAGAGGGTGATAAAGAAGAAGGTGATGAAGAAGCTTTAAATGAGAAAGGAGGGCCAAGAAATAATGATGTGATTAGAGAGTTTGATACTCATGTAGCTTCTATGATATGGCTCGATCAGGTACGTGGCTATTATTTATATTAAAGTGAATTATAATTATTTCAGTTTTATAACTTTCCAATAAATTTGTGTAGGACCGAGGACCACTAACATGTGTAAATCATGCTCAAAAGGTATCGGAGTGGAAGATACCGGATGATGCTACTAGATTTAAAGCCGTCGTTGAGATGTCAGGTTTATATCCCATTGTGAGCACTTGCTACAAGAGCGTCAACAAGAACTTGATATCGGCTTTCGTAGAGCGATGGTATCCAAAGACTAACACTTTCCATTTGCCATTCGGTGAGATGACAATTACTTTTGATGATGTCGCGTCTCTATTACACATTCCAATTGTAGGCAAACCGATACAGAGCATGACATATGACAAGGAACAGGCGGTTAGCCTTGTTCACAAGTATCTTGGAATTTCAAAACAAGTAGCTAGGATGGAAATAAATGACCGGGTTGGTTATAAGCTTAGTTTGTCTGCGTTGCATGGTGTATTTGAAGATGTAAGCGATGAGTGGACCGATCGAGCTATTAGACATGCCGCTCGGGCGTATTTGTTGTTTTTGCTTGGCAACACGTTGTTTGCGGATAAAAGCAAGACTCATGTGCATGTCTGCCTTCTAGAACCACTTAAACAGTTGGATTCTGATAGCACATACTCTTGGGGTTCGACATCACTTGCTTTTTTGTACAGGCAGCTTGGATTAGCAACTCGTATGGGCGTGAAACAAATTGCCGGATTTCTTTGTTTACTTGAGTTGTGGATTTTTGAGCATTTTCCTTACTTTCATCCGTCAACAAATCTTTACTATGAGAATTTACCACGTGCTGCTCGGTGGAATCCATCTATAGATTGTGGCGCTTCACTAGTTGAACTTCGTATATTCCTTGATAACATTCAAGAAGATCAGGTAAATTACTTCATTTCACAAATAACTAATAATTATTTATTACATGTAGTAGTGATAATTTTCTATATCTTTGAATAGGTTATCTATGATCCTTATATTTATGCACGACACTATCATCCGTTCCATCCTATATCATGGTATAGTGGTTGCATTCTCTGTATGAATGTTGTAGAACCATATCATCCCGACAGAGTACTCAGGCAGTTTGACAGAGTTCAGAACATTCCCGCGGCACCTATTCCTCTTGTAGCAACAAATGCACGCCGTGGTACTACGTCTACGACATACACCCGAGTACGATATCAATTCTTGGAAAGTATATGGGAGAATTGGTACAATCATGTGATATCAGAAGGGCGTAGATCAATACCACTACATCAATCCTCCTTGAGTTACACATATGATTATATGGAGTGGTATAGAGAACACGGTGTCTTGCGTGTTCACAATCCGCTACACCTACCGGATGATGTTGTGCTTGGAGCTCCACATTTTCAGCCTACCTACAATCAGTTATACGCAGTATGTTTCAATTATTTATTTACTTTAGATTAGTTTTTCCAGGATAATATCCTTGTTTAATTTTTATTTTCTAGCTCCACACTATGTTTTAATTTCAGTTTGATTTATTTTCTACAGACCATTCAAGACGTGCATGGGATGTTGAATGAACCAAACCCTCAAATTGATAATGCTCGGATTGCCGTTGGACGCTACTATAGGCCTCATGTTTAAGTATTGTTTAGTTTAAGTTTGATGAACTTTTATTTTGGATGTGATATGTAATGTAACTTTTATTTAAGTGTTGTTTAAATTTGGATGGACATGTTTGATCATGTGATGTATTTTGAAAATAGAATGCTAATGTAATGACTTTTGGATTGTTTAATTTGATCTAGTGGTTTAATTATGGTCGATTTTCATATTAATGTTTTCCATTTGTTCAATACACTGTTATGTAATTTTTCATGTTTGACAGTTTTTATTTATTTTTATTTCTGTTACAACCACGCTCTGTAAAAACGTGGTCGGGAAGAAAACCCCGTAGAGACTATACGTGGTCAGAAGGTAATCCACGTTCTACCACTACGTGGTTGGTTGGATAACCACGTAGGATTAAATCGTTGTTTTCTAACCAACCGCGCAGAAAGGGTGGACACAATTTTTTTAAAGAGTTTCTGGAAGTCCTCTTACTCTGTAAAAACGTGGTTTCAGCACTAACCACGTATTACCTACACGTGGTTCATTGTTTTACCCCGTATGTTGCTAACGTGGTTATTCCTCTAACCACGTAGGTCCTCAACGTGGATGGCTTGCATACCACGTTTTGTCAGTCCGTGTGTGCCCAGAATTTAAAAAAAAATATGTCGACCAAACTGTATCAACAAATAACACATACTATATACACAGAACGAAAAATAATAATTAACAACACACTTTCCAATTGCCAAATAGTGGTTTAATACAATATCCAAAGAACAACCAATTTCCTAATACATTCTCATTTAATTAGACGAACAAAAGTACAACCAATCAAACGTATGCCAACCAAACTATTTCCACTCTGCATACGAATTTCTTTCCTCCCAAGCTTGTCTCCTATCGTTGTAAACATGCTCCCAGTCGCTAGCATCCCGGTCTCGAGCCTTGAACCGTTTTCTGTAAATAGGTGGCACGGGATGTTTGTCCTCAAGTTTAACCTGCAAGCCATGAACCGTGAGGCTTGAAAATATTCGTCATATTTTATAATCTATGAATATAAACGTTACATACCTGAACAAAATGATCTTGCTTGACAAAAGCTATCGCAATTTCTTTGCGTAGCACTGGTGGAGGTATCTTTCCTCTCAATGGTGGTATTGTCATCGTAAGCCTTTCACTAATGCTGAATAGCACAACATCGTATCTAGTTGCAATAATATATCCAACGTCAGACATTGACATCCATTTTTCCATTGGTGCAAAGTCTTCATCTTCGTGTAAAAGGCTTTTGAAAATAACTGAACTTCTACCATGTTCTACAAAAAATTTATCGTACATACTCTGGTGCTCATATAGCTCGTCGTACAATTGTGTTCTAATTTCGCTCCATCTAGATTCTCCCAATCCAAGCAAAGCAGCCACGCATCGGTATCCACAATTACCGTCCGATCGAACGTCCACAATATCTGTGACAAAAGCCCTCATTTCTAATGGAATTTGATGCAGATACATTCTCATGCCTTCAGTTTGTTCGTCCAGCTGCAAATTTAATAAAGTAGGTTATTATACAACTCATGTGTATTCAAATAAAATGATTATTACCTTTTTTGGTTTACGAATAGGAAGCTTATCCGTTCGAGCTTTTTTTGAAGTATAAGAACTTTGGGAATAAACACTTTCAACAAGCTCAAATGACGAAGCCATCCGTTTAGTCGAAGTATTAGAACTTTTTTTGCTTTCTCTTCCATGTGTCTTTATTTTGCTTTTCGGAGATGCAAGAGACGTCGTTCGCGGTTCTACAACCTCCAACATTTTTTTATAAATTTGCATTTGATACGGAGCATCCTTTTTTTTCACATCGTTTATTAATTTTTCCATTTTCTCTGCTATCCCCGCATCTTTCTTTCCACTTATTTCAACAAGGTGAAGTCTCGTCCAATGAACATCAATCATATCAAGCGATATAGCCGTACCAGGTCCAAGTTGAGCTAACTCATGCGCACAAGGCAATCCATGTGTTCTACGAAGAACACATTCACATAACCTTTCTTCATCACCAACATCTTTTACTCTCTGAAGTTCGGAATGCAACAAATCAAGTGCCTTAATAGAAACAAAGCCTCATAAATTTCTGAACTCTCGTATATGAAATATGTGCTTTACTTTGGTTAGACTTTGCTCAAAAGATGCTTTAAGTTCGGTGAACGAGAGTTCCAATAATGAACGCATCTTCGTCCAGGCTTGTTCAAAATTGCATAAACTACTAGCTAAATATTTCTTCAATTTTGAATGAGCAGACTCAGCCCTGCATTGACACATGTACATAAGTTAGAACTAACCACAACAATTACTCTTTCAGTAATTGTTACAACAATTAGTAAACAAAATTACCGATCAGACGTGTAATTTCCAAAATGTTTGTAGTCGTCAGTCCATGCTTGCACAAATCTATCTTTGTAAGTATCCAACCATATCTCGTGAATATACTTCAGAAGTGAAGTATGGCTTGCATACTTTTCGTGCAACACTTGTAAATTCTCATTATAGGCAACGATATTTTTTGAACACACTAATTCATTCCAATCAAATAAGAAAGACTTCTTATCTTCAAGCTCCATACCTTTTACTTTTTTTTTGCATATAAGTGAGAACATTATTTTTAATATGCCACGTGCAAAACATATGAGCAGACTCAGGAAACACAAATCCAATAGCATTAATTAGTGTTGTTTCTCTATCAGAAATAAAGACTGATGGCATTTCCACTTCCGAATCAACCAACACTGATTTCAACCTCTCTAATGCCCACATATAATTTTCCTCTTTTTCGGCAACTAAATAAGCAATGGCTATACAAAATGTAAGATCCGTGCTAGTAACTCCAACAATCTCAAGTAACGGCATTTTGTATCTATTGGTTTTATACGTACAATCTAATATGATAACCCTGGGAAATGTACGTAAAAAACCCAAACTAACAGGATGTGCCCAAAAAATATCTTTAATAATATCAGTACCATCTAATGTCTTACGATGCCATTCAAAGTAATCAAACTCTTTCAACTTACTAAGCAAGTATTGAACTTGTGATCGCCCTGCCCGTTCAATAGCATTCTGTGCTTTTATCACATTGTAGATTGCTTTGATTGTGGTAGAATTTGAAGTATCATTTCGTTTAAGGGTGGCTAAAATTTCTTTCGGCTTTACCAAATTCTTATGCATCTCTATAACTAATCTGATCTCAGCTTCGGTTAGTCGACCAATATACGAGTGACCTTCTGTATTTTTCAATTCGGAATGATTGTGAACACCATTGACAACATGCAATCGCCAATCATCTAAAGTTCCAAGTTTCTCGCCTTTCAGTCTAAATGGGCAATTGCATTTTTTGGTACCCGTAAGTCGGAGATTTTTCGGTTGAAAATATTTTCGCTTCTTGTAAACGCCACTTCGTTCACAAGCAAACGTGATTCTTGATTTCTTGACTGAAGCACCGGTATCCGATTTCAAGATTATAATAACAAAACCAAGACACTTTCCAGTATCACGAACCCAATCAACTAATTTTTTCCGTGAAGGATATATCTATGTTATATAAAATGTAAGTATTCACGATTTATTTCAGCATTAATCAAAGAAAACGTACATCATAAATCGTGAACTCATTTGAATAATCCAATACTATCTCATCATCCTTTTCTTCATCACTAGAGAATGCTACAATCTGCACAAAACATATACAACAAACTTTAAGCTCAAACCAGAAAAATATAACTTACACAATTTTGTGTGGTATATAATAAAACCACGTATAATGAATACGAGGAATATCTGGAAACCTCGTATTGGTCAAACATGGTATTATTTCTTTCCACGTTGTATGATTACGTGGTTTATGAACATCCACTCATTCTTTATACTAGGTTCATATACTTTCCTAGTAGGTTCCCTACGCGGTTTATTACTAATTCACTCATATCGCACTGCATCGGCTGTACTTGAAAAGTGGAAAAAAAAAACTCAAATTCTAAATTTTTCTTTAATTACCGGCTGCGATTGGGATTAGGAATCATCTTCTCCTTCAAAATCCATTGTATTCTTGTTTGCAAATCAATTTTTTCTTGAGTGATTTGAAATCTAAGGTTTTTTGGAGCTTAGGTGTTTTTATTGACAGTAAAATTACGATGTTCTGAGTTTACATGAGAAGATAAATTTTAAGGGCAATTTAGTCATTAAAATATTAATTTTTTAAGGGGGCTACTAACTAAAAATAAGGTTGAAATACCAGAAACGCCCTTGCTATTTCACGTCATTTTACTTCGTTCCCGTTACATAAAACCTAATGCTCTTCTTCATCTCCTATTTTGCCCAAAAAATCGTTGCATCCATTCACCACCTAATTCAGTTCCTCTCCAGTGGATACGTCGGTGATTTTACTGAGCCCAAATTTATAAAAGAAAAATCCTGCAGAATCGCCGATCTCTAATTCTTCATTAAGACATGAAAGCTCAGTGGATATATAATCTAAGAAGTTTGTTTCCAATTTGGTATGTCTTGGTCTTTCGGTTGGCATGTAAAAGAGTTGTATAAATTTATTATTTTGTTAGCTCTTTGAAACTTTACCGTAGCATGTAAAGCATTCATTTTTCTTTAGATAAAATAGTTTTTTTTGGTAGTTTGTGATACATTCATTGCTAAGCTTTATTGTAACCCGTTAGATCCAGTTTACAATTAGCCATGATATATGTTTAACTAATACATTGTTTTTCATAATTCACGTCTCATATATGCACACAATATGTTTGGAACAATCCCTGGGCCACAAAAGTTGAGGTACTAATGTACATTTCTTCACTTAAGAGTCTATTCCCAATTGAATTTAGAAAATGGGGTTGAAGAATATCATACCAACAGTGAATCAAACAGATTATAGATGTTTTTCCATTCTTAGCTACCTAAGTTTTATTGGCAGGTCAAATTGAAGAACCTGAGAATCTTAAGGAGTTTATTTCGAGTAGAAAGTATATTGCACTTGCAGTACGTGAAATACTGGACTTGCTTACAGGATTAATTACTATAATTATAATTTTTTTTATATGTCTATATCTTACTATTTTTGTATATCATAGTCTAACTTACTTTGCTTGATGTTTTTTTCAGGGCAGTTTGAGTGAGGATGTAGAAGTCACCAACTCAAAGTTGCAGGTACCTCATCAATTAACATTTCTTATTATTTTCGTTGCGTTCGCATTCACTTCATTAAATAATTTCTCTCTAAAAATATTCATCTTACACATGACTCACGGGTAAGTTTCTGGGTTAAAAAAGAAAAGGCTCAGATACATCAAATTCAGACTCTTTGTTTTATGAACAATTATTACACCATACTTTGTTTACACGTGTGATTTCAATTTCTATTCACTAATAATTAGTTTTGTTGTTATTTTCCAAATTCTTTTCTCCCTTTAGAAATAACAACAAAACTAATTATATATATTTACATATTATATATAATCTAAGAAGTTTTGTGATTTCAATTTCTATTCACTAATAATTAGTTTTGTTGTTATTTTAGCGTTATGCATCTTGAAATTCCAGTTTGATATTGTTTGAATCATCATAAAAATATAAAATCTTCCCTAAAAAAGAAATGCGGATTTAGGCCTGCATATTATATATATTTACACACACACACACTCTCTCTCTCTCTCTCTCTCTCAAGGACGTTATCAATATTCACAGCTGACCATCACTCCAAACGCATTGACACATTTCCTAAGAAATTAAACTCCTTTTTCTTCACAAACGGATTTAACTGAACTTTCCCTTATTTCTTACTTCACTGGAGGTAGGGAGAACAAATTGTGAAAATTAATTATGCCTCCTTCATCTTCAGTTTTATTCATTCTTTGATTTTTTTAATTCCTCGTTTCCCCTTATTCCAACAATTCTGGCAATTTGCTAATAGCTCAATGTTATGCTGACTGGTGAGCATTTAATGCAGGCTTAAATTACAATTCTGCTTTTATAGTTATTTTTTCGTGGAAAATAGGGAGAAGGACAAACTTAACAAAAAAATTGGCGAAAAGTATGGAAAGTTTAGAATTTAATGACAAGGACAAATGTTAGTGTAAATGGGAAAATGATAGTGGGTCCCCTGAATTCCACTTTTAATGTAAATGTGTCATTCTCCTTAATTTTGAAACTTTCCATACTTTTCACTATTTTTTTTTTGCAAAGTATGTCCTTTAAAAGAAAATCCTCCATTTTTCCCTTTAAAATTGTTGTGTGGTACAATCATAAATTGATTATGACCTCAATGATCGCCGCTGTGATGTTTCAGAATACCTAAAACGAGAATTAAATGCCCTTTTGGCCAAGTGCAGAGATACATTCTGATGGTAAATAATCTTCTCATTTTTGCAGTAAATAAGTAGCAGCTTGGTTCATGCACAGAAGGATTTTTGTGTTTGGTTAAGCCTAATTACTGCTTCTTTGCAACAATGGAGCTGTTATGGTGCATGAGTTTTTCACTTTCTTTTTTAATGACTATTGTTTGGTGTCTGTTCAATTTAACATAAGAATGTACTCATGTCATTTAACCTAAACTTCCAAGCAAATAATTTTTTTTTAAAAAATTTATCATGGTTAAGTAAAAATAAAAAAAATAAAAAAATAAAAAAAATCAAACTAAGATAGCTTGATTTTAAAATTCTTAGCTTAAATGAAGAAGTATGCAGTTAATAATGGATGTCTGGTGTCATTCACAAACGCGTTTACGCATTTCTTAAGAAATTAAACTCCTTTTTCTTCACAAACGCATTTACCTGAACTTTCCCTTATTTCATACATCACTGGAGGTAGAGAGAACAAATTGTGAAAATTAATTCTGCCTCCTTCATCTTCGGTTTTATTCAGTCTTTGATTTTTGATTCCTCCTTTCCTCTTATTCCAACAATTCTGACAATTTGTTGATAGCTCAATGTCATGCTGACTGGTGGAGCATTTAATGCAGGCTTAAATTTCAAGTCTGCTTTTATAGTTATTTTTTCCTTTAAAATTGATGTACGGTACAATCATAATATTGATTATGACCTTAATGATGGCTGCTGTGATGTTTCAGAGTTCCTAAACGAAAATTAAAAGCACTTTTGGCCCAGTGCAGGGATACGTTCTGATGGTGGAGAATCTTCTCATTTTTGCAGTGAATAATTAGCATCTTGGTTCATGCATAAAAGGATTTTTGTGTTTGGCTAAGCCTAATTGCTGCTTCTTTGCAATAATGGAGCTGTTTATGGTGCATGAGTTTTTCCTTTTCTTTTTTAATGGCTATTGTTTGGTGTCATGTTCAATTTAACATAAGAATGCACTCATGTCATTTAACCTAAACTTCCAAGCAAATAATCTTTTAGAAAATTATCATGGTTAAGTGTTTTTTTTTTTTTTTTTTTTTTAAGAAAAAAAAAAAAACACTAAGATAGATTGATTTTAAAATTCTTAGCTTAAATGAAGAAGTATGCAGTTAATAATGAATGAGAAGCTTAAAATGGTTGTTATAAACTTATGTTTTTGAAAGAAAAAAATGGTTTATTTTTTTATTTTTTTTAATCAGTATTTAATTCATAATTTTTTAAAGCTGGACAAATTATAACTTAAATATAAGTTAACTGGTATTTTGTAGTTGATATATTCTCAAATTGCTTGGATGTATAAAAAAACATGTTTTCATGGGTACTTACTAATGTGAATAGTGAAATGACTTCTAGGTTGAAAGTTAATTGTTCTATACTTTGATTCAGATTTATACAGTTTTTCTGTATTTTATTGGGTTTATTCTCTTCCACTATATCTCATTTTACAACGTGTTGTGTATCTAATAATTAACGTCTTACTATAAATATAGTAACCAATGAAGTTTATAGAAATTCATTAGATGGCAAAACTATTAGCATCCATCTATCTTCGCTCATCAAAACACAGTTCTCAAAGAAAAAGACAACATATTTAAAGCAATAGAAGACATCGTCTACTGGCAAAGTTGCAAGCATACAGAAATTGGATGATTCAGCGATAATTTTTAATTACTTTATTAGATCGGCCGAATTATCGCCTACAACTGTTATCTGCAAGGTGAATTGATAATATTCAATAAAAATGAGAAAAGGATAAAATAATAAAATAAATCAGATAATAATTTGAATTTGATCTGCACAGTACAGTGGCTGTTAGCTTTATATTTTGTGTATTTGGTTTATATATATTGTATTTTCTGTTTTCAATATATATATGCCAATGTGCAGGTGGAAAATGATCGAATCTATACTTTACTCCTTATCAAGGGTTTTCATCTTTATCATTGGTTTATATATATATATATATATATATATATATATATATATATATATATATATATATATATATATATATATATAGGCAAGCGTTCCGTGGCACTCCAAAAATGGAGCACCCCAAAAACCCCCTGATTTCCACCTCTCATTTATATTAAAAAAAGTGAGTGGGAAGTGAGAGAGTTAGTGGAAGGAGAGAGAAGGGGAGTTAGTGAGAAATGAGTGGTGGAAAAGTGGTAGGCTAAAGGGGTGCTCACTATTTGGGGTGCCATTGAACCTGCCTCATATATATATATATATATATGGGGCGGCTATTTGGACACAAAACCTCCACCGTTGGATTTGTTTGTCTTTATGTGGGGAGTGGAATTCATGGGAGGAATCCAGTGGTTGAGATTTATTGTGTGCAATTTTGTGTCTAAATAGAGTGTGTATAATATATATATATATATATATATATATATATATATATATATATATATATATATATATATATATGTACAGAGAGAGAGAGAGAGGTAGGTTCAATGACACCCCTATTTTCTAGCACCCCATTTGCACCTCATTTCTAGCCACTCATTTGTATTAGAATAATGTGGTGGAGGGAGAGATAGTGAGTGGAAGGAGAGAGAGGGGGAAACTTATGGTGGAAATCAGGGGGCTTTTGGGGTGCTGCACCATTTGGGGTGCCATTGAACACTCGCTATATATATATATATATATATATATATATATATATATATATATATATATATATATATATATAGAGAGAGAGAGAGAGAGAGGAGGGTTATATAGCACTCATTTTCCATGGCACCCCATTTGCACCCCTATATCAGCCACACATTTATGATTAAATAAGTTAGTGGAAAGAGAGAGAATTAGTGGAAAGAGAGAGAAACGCGATTGTGTAGTGGAAATCAGGGGGGCTAAAGGGTGCTGCACTATTTGGGGTGCTCTTGATTCTAGTTCATATATATATATATATATATATATATATATATATATATATATATATATATATATATATAAAGATGATACCTATAGTTTACCATCATTTGTAATCAATTAACAGTTGTGAAGTTTGGTTGCTCTGTGTTTCACAACCATCTGGTAATTTATTGAACTTTCCTTTAATTTTCACTTTATATACTAATTCATGATATAATCTTCCCTTTGGTTCTGTTAAAAGTTTCGTAGATTGGTTAATTAAAGCACTACGGGTAGATGTCTGGCTAATTGTGGCATATTAATCAGATCTGAGATGGACGAACTTATGGTAACTTTCCAAAAATTTGTACATAATTCCTTACTGCACAATTGCTGCAAATAGCCAATTGATATCATCAATACATAATTTTCTTTTTCTTTTTTTAATCAATAGGTGTTTAGTCATGCATTTGAAGCTCAAGTATTTTGCATAGAGAACCAATCCATTTTGCTTACGATTGTTACCACAAATTTGGATTTACCAATGCCTGTTATAAATCTACTCACATTATTATTTAGTTTTCTACTTTTATGAATACATCGGAATCTAACAGTGGCCATTTTAAGTAGCACCTTTTATTGTTTACTTTTCATGTCCATAACCATAAAACTAGCGATGTTTTGATGACTTTTTCTGTTGAAAAAATTTGAGTATTTTTTCCCCTATATTGAGATGTTTGATATATGAGAACCAAACATGTCTACGAGCAATTTATCATCCAAAAAAATAATTATACATACTGATTCATGAAAGCGATGTGTCTTTTTTTTTAACAGAAAAGGGTACTTAATTACAATAAAACAAAGTACAAAGTTTTTGAGTTGGCCATAAATACAACATACATCCTAAACGAATACTACACAACAAAATAAAAAAGCCAACTCAAAATAAAAACAAAACACAACAGCCCAAACAAGCCTTCTCATAATACAATAACACGCAACACCAAGGCATAACTCAAAACACAACGCTAACGGACCATCAGAAAGCCCACAACCTAGAAACCTCCCTGAAGCCCAGAAAATCATCCGCAAGAAATTCTCAGAGCACATTTCAACAGCTTCACACCACAAAGACCAATAATCAATATCTCCAACCTACATGAACATCCATCCTCACCAGGAAAACATGTAGCCAACTTCAAAGAACCACCAGCAAAACCTGCTGCTACAACTCCCAAACAGGACATCAAACTCCACAAACAAAGAAGAAGAAAGTCGCTCAAACCATCTCAAAAGAAAAGGAAGAGAAGAACATCTTCATAGCTTGAAATAATCATAGAACATGAGCCCAGAAAAGCATCTTGCAACTTTGAGTCCAAGCTAACATAGGTATATAGTCCAGACAACACACAATAAACCATAATAATCACATATGCAGATAAAAGGAAGTAGAAAGAAGAAGACTCGCTTTTTGGATACACCTCCATTCTTAACTCCACCAAGATTACCCCCTTCTTTATTTTTCTTTGTGTTGGATCGAGTTTGGATTTGAGACATGAGTTTAACCCACTCTGTATTTGTCTCCGCCAATGGTTCAACTGTTACCATCATATTTCCTTTTTTTAACTTGCTGCAAACATTTAAGCAGATGTACGCCCTAATTATAAATCAAATGTTTTCATGAATGGTATGCAAAAATATTTATGCAGATGTATCCTCGAAATATTGTTTATTGATCATCCAAACTTGGTCACTCTGCCTTAGAAAGCTAAATCTTTGTTGTAGATTTTCTGCTTCTCAAATAGCGCTTCTAGCTAAAAGCATATGTAGACTTATGAATAGTTAATAAGTACTCTTATGCATCTAGATATTCTTTCCAAAGTAATTATTGTCATTGGTTTAAGTATAATGTTTGACCATATCTAAACAAACTTTACCTGAAGTGTGGTATTCCAACATAATATGAAAGTTTTGGCATAATTAATATGATACTTTGTGTATTTAACATGATTAGTGCAAGCTTATATCAAGTGGAGTAAGTGACGGTGTCGAATGTCTGTGTGTGTAACACACATACATATGTATCCATATACATTAACATACATACACACAAAAAACACATATGTTTGTTGTTTTCAAAGATAGTTGTCAGTTTCTTATTAGTTTATGCTTAAATTGATAAAAGGTGACTTAGAAAAAAAAGCAGGCAGAAGTGCTTTCTCAAGAAAGGTACAATGCATCTCAACTAATGTGGCATAATTTTCAACACTATTTGCATTCGCAGGTAATAGTTTGATTCTGAAATTTACTACCTATTACCATACCATGATTTTTTTCTTACTGTTTTTGCCTTTACCACGGCTTTTTGCATATCTTTTACTTTTTGATATATATGTTGATCTACAATTTTGAACTTCTTTGTTCTCTATGTACTCTAGACCTACAAGTTCATAAACTGAAATAAATCTTTTCTTACTAGATGTGAGTTATATTGAAACGAGGTTGTATATTTTCTGTTATGATCTACTATTTCTCATTATTTTCGACATATTATTAGACAACATGTTTCTGATAATGGTTAACATAGTCAAATCGATAAATTTACATTTTATAGTAAAACCTTTATTGAACTATATGCAAATTGAATATTTATACTCTTTTAGGGGAACTTTTACCATTCATAAATATAGTTTCTATCTTTCAAGGAAGCTTAAGCAACTGCTTCAAGGAGAGGCTTATGTAGATTGAAAATGTTGTGACTCTTGAATTAAGTAATTCAGCGAGATTGTTTGATAAAATTCAATTTTATACATGGTTCGGTTCTTAAAATGATTGAGAGATGTGTAACTACTTGCTTACTATTCGGAACTGTAACTTCATTCATGTCTATAAGGTGCTTGAATCAGTGCAATTTTGTCTACAAATGAAGCAAAAGCTTCCCATGTTCCCGAGCCTATAATCTGTACTTTTGACCTGTTGTTATTTTCCTAATGCTGCTGCTATTTCACGTGCAGATTATAGTGATATCAGACTTCGCATTGTGTAGTCCTTGAAGATGAAGGTGGTGCACTTTAAAGTAACTACAGCGAAAGAAATTTATATCTCTTTTCTGTCTCGATGATGGTTGTTGCCTTATCCACTGAGTGGACGAAAGAGAAGCCTGTCAAGCAGGGCACCATCCTCTATGTTTCAGCAGAGTTGATGCTGAAGTTCTTTTTTCATATAATTCAAGTTTTCTTACAATATTCCAAAAGTATATGTATACCTTTAAATATACAATGTTACACGTGCATTCGATACATAACTTTTTCATCAGTTTTGATGCGATTTAGATATTTTTTGGCGGCAATATTTAGCATTTGTCACCATGGTAATGTGAACGAATTACCAATAGATGTATATTGCAAAATAACATATAAATGAAATTGTAGTTATCAGTAGATGTATACTGCTTGCTTAATAAATTTTACACTGCTACATATTCTGTTCAATGCATCTTTGGTCAGATTTATCTATGCATACGTCGATCTGATGTGTCTCCATGCTGGTAATTGTTTATTGAAACTGGATTGGATGTTAGTTTTTTTTTTTTAAATATTTCTTTTCTTTTATTCTAAGCTGGATTGGATGTTACTGAAACTGAAATTGCATATTTCCTATGTCTTAGTACAATTAAATCATAGTTTTGACTATTTGAGTTCATAAAAAGTATTAAAACATTATCATGTTAAGCTAAGAACAGCATTTTTGAACTTGCACTTGAGTTGAAATGGGAAACTTGAGTTGAAGTGGGAAATGAATATTAAGTGTAACTGGTATAGTAATGAGCACTAAATGAAATTGAAACAATCTATGTTAAAATAAAATGAATATAAATGAACATAAATTCAAGCTACACATTTTTGAACTTGCACTTGAGTTGAAATGGGAAACTTGAGTTGAAGTGGGAAATGAATATTAAGTGTAACTGGTATAGTAATGAGCACTAAATGAAATTGAAACAATCTATGTTAAAATAAAATGAATATAAATGAACATGAGAAAAATAAATGTTCACCTCGAATATGAATTATTGAATAAAAGAAATTTTCAATGGTTCAATAAATGATGAACAATTTTTAATAAACTATAATAGGCAATAGCGAAATAATTTAACGTCAGAAAACTCCACATTCATCAAATATTCTATGGTAAAATATTCTGAATTGACTTACAAGCAACTGCATCGTAAACTATGAAAAAAGAACAAAAAAATATATTTCATACGCTTTGAAATTTCTATTTCAGTTAGTATCCAGAAATGTAAATCTGTAGAAGAATCATAAAGATTTATTTAAACAAGGTAATGTATGAATAAAAATACTTTATTTATCACACTCATGCATAAAATAAGGTTAATATGATCACATAATTCATTATCAATTCTTAGCACTAACCATTCTTCTTTAATGGCAGTTGTAACATCAGAAAATAGTGATTTATTGTATATTATTTGCTAACTATCTTCCTAACTCCATTTAAATCCACATTTATATCTGATCAAATCAGAAATCTAATTAGATTTGAAATAAAAAACTGTTTCACTTTTTGAAATAGAATCCCAAGCAAAATGTTTTGCTATTGGATATCTCAGTTTTGTAATTTAACTAAGTATGATTTATTGTGCTTCATTTCTTATATGAGAATTGATTATATTATTTTGTAAAAACAGATTGACCATAACAACATGGAGGAGAGTTTCACTCCATCTATAAACTTTTATGTCAGTTTCAAACAGGGACATTCAACGATTATAACACTTCAATACCATTGACGGAAGCTGTTAAAATTTGAACTGGATCCACTTGGATTGCACCAAAAGAATCAAAATTATTTCTATCGCATATATAAAACTAAAAGCGTAGTAGCATTAATTAATTAATTCACTTTCACGTCAAACGTGATGTCATAAATGAGCATCAAATGGTCATTTGTCGTTACATACACATCAGCCCAGCGTAGCGTATTTAATTCCGGAGCATGTGCACTCCTACATTACGCAAAAAAAACTTTGTACGGTTGCGATGCAGACAAACGTAGGTAGCATTTTCCAAATTTAATTGCAACTCCCCTAATATAACGTCGTCAACCTTCATTTTCTTTTCAGTTTTCACATCGGCCCTCAGTAAATAAATAGGGATCCACGTCGCAGCGCTCAACTAAAGGACCCTTCGCGTCCGACACGTGAATATGGTTAAATATGGTTATTTTGATCGCTGAAAAATGAATCGTTAACGTTCGATATCGATTTATTTTCAACTTGTTTTTTTTTTCTGTTTACATCAAAAAACGCATTTTCATTCAATAATATGTTACGTTCAAATACCACGTTCCGGTTACCATTCGCCAAAAAATAACCTTACCTTAAAATATACCACAAAAGGTCCAAATGTGATTCCGCTTTTTATCTTGTTGCGTTGTTGATTAATTATTAGAAGCCAAGTTGGTTTAGGGAGCTTTCCTGCTTTGGCGGAGTACTTTGTGTTACATGATTTATTAATTAAACTTTAATCATTGATTTAAACACGGTCCCTTTTAAAAAGATTGCATATATATATATATACAATAACAAATGGTAAGATTCTGATTAACGGGTTTGATTTTGATCTTTTTCAGTTATTACATTTATACGCCGTAAGGACTCATTGCAAATTAAATGAAGTTTGTGTAAAGTGGGGTTTATTCCTGTTATGAATAGTTGATCAGTATTTGAAAATACGAAATTAGGTCAGTGTCTATGAACCTAAAATGGAAGTAGACGGAAAATTATAATGTGACGCAATTGATGTCGATAGCGGAAGTGGGATCATAGCGGGAAAAGGAAGGAAGCTGCCAGAAGTAAAGCCTACAATAATGACTTTGCATGATTCACGATTTATATCTTGTCTAATATTACTAGCATTATTTTAGAAGTTAATAATGGCCAAGCAACCTCAAAAATATATCTTTTATTTGGCAAAATAGTCAACTTAACTTACAAAATATCTCCGTGAACAAATCTATTGTTTATGTAAGCTGATCTATTCCCAAAAATATAGAAATATCTGCGTTTATTATAAAACACATGAAAAAATATCTATACATCTGGTGAATAAGTACAATCATATCTGCAACCATCTTACATTATATTGCAAACATGCTTCAGTGTATAGAAAAAATGCAAACATGTCTGTAATTTTTCTATTTAGTTACTATTTTTCTGCAATTTTACTGAAAGTGATATATTTTTCATTTGTATACAGTGTTCATCATTTTTTTTAATTATTTTTCTACAATAATGTGATATTTGAATAAGTGTGGACATTGAATCAGAATATTTGAAACAATCAGCAAAAATTACATAAAGTCATACAATATTTTTGATATAACTACTATGTCTGTAGTTTAATGAAAAATTGCAATATTTCCTGCATTTTGGCTTAAACATATATATTTATTTTTTTGAAGCATTTTGTGTACTTTTTTTTCATGAATATAAAAATGATTATATATTAAATAAAATTTCAAACTTTTGATTTTTCATGTTTTTTTTATATGATTTTCAAAAACAAAGTTCTAATTAACAAATTTAAAGACAGAGAGTCCTTTGATATTTTGAAACTCAACAAGGACTTTAGCCAAACTATCCCTTATATAAACAAGTGTGAACCCGTGCTACACACACGTAGTTCGCATAATTATTGAAGTGGACAATTTTACAGTTTTTTCTGCTATATGAAGGTACAAATAAACCTTCGGATCGTAGTTTTTTTTTTTTTTGGCTATTATTTTTGAAAACTACTAATAAATCATAAATAGTAAATATGCTCGAATAATTTTATGGGAAACAAATTGCGTTATAGTTTCGTGTGGTGTCAAAAAAAAATTGATATAGTCTGCATCCAATGGAAATCATGGGTTGCTTAAATATTTTATGATCAACTGAATAACACTATTAAAAATAGATTAAACTATATACTGATTAAAATAGAAAATATTATACTGAAAAATAAGTTCGTGTCAACAAAAAACATTTAAATAAGCATTGTAAGTTTAAAAAGCTAGTATCTATAGTTAAATTTAAAAGAAAAAGGTAAAATTATCTTCAGTGGCCAACATAAATGAGCTACTTACACAACTATATTATTTTCCTAAAGTATACGATGAAATTTATTGTTTTAGTTTTTTTATTGCATATTTTTTTTTATAATTTGATTTCCATATATATTTCTTATATTTCATGATGGAAAATGAATCAACTTTATTACTAACAGAACATATAGAAAAATAAAAAAAATGTTTGGTGCCAATGTCTAACGAAGAAATCATACCTTAAAAAATAATTAAACAAAATTCATAACCACACAAATACAACGAAAGCAAAATAAAAATAATGTTAGATAAAAAATAGTTCGTTCAATTCTTTTCATCAACCAATAGAAGATTTTGTGATAGCAACATAACAGTAGATTTTAACAACTCTTCCAATAAAAAATAAAAAAATCACAAACATATAATACTATTGTTATAATGCAATTAATTTCAAATAAGTAATTAATGTGAACACATCATTTGGTTTGTAACCGTTGTACCGAATAACATATGGATTAATATAACATGACATACACACTTGCATATTCTGATCTTTTTTTAAAATAGCTAGTACGGTAAAAGTTATAGTATTTTATTAAGAATTTAGTTTCAAAATATAAAAATGTTTGTAAATTAATGATTATCCATGTATCAAATTTAGGAATACCTACCTTTACACTAAATAAAATTGTTTTGTGAGTCATATAAATTATAATGTTCTTCTGATTTATTACCAAAAAGCGCACACCCTATATTTGAAAATTAAAACTTTAATTAGGATAAGAGAGAAGAATTAGCACATATACATTACTTAGAACGTAAAACTCAAATCATAATATGGACTGAATACACAAAATGAATTTCAACAACTTTAGTAATAAATAAAAAATAAAGAAATGATTAATTCCTAAGTAATTTTCTGTGTAGAATAATTTGATTTTAGAGCTTTTTTATGGATAAGGGATGTAAGTAGCATTCGGTATTGTTTTTGTTTGTGGACGCATCTGATTATACCATTAGATAAAAGTAAAGTTAACCAACAAATTAGTGATAATGAAGTATTTGAGTTGAGTAAAACATTATACCAATTTAATATTCAACAAAAACCAAACTAAGTATTGAAATACTACAATCCAAAACTAATACAAACAAAATTAATAGTCCAAATAAAGCATGAATATATATAAATTGGTTGAAACTTTTCTATACTTGTTAAAATAAGAAGTAAAAAATCTTATAAAAAATTATATTTTAATTCTTTGGATCATCAATTCCATTGACATGCTACTATGGAAAAACTATCTTTTGCACTTTTTATATTGAAAACAAAATTTTAAGAAGGGATAATTTGTTCAATTACCCGATTTTCCCAAAATACCTCTCAATAAGCAATTCTATCAATTTTTCAAATTTTAGTGTTGGTTATAGTAGCAAAATCCTAATTTCATAATTCTATTTTGAACCTACAACAGTTTTTTAGATATGAAAAAGTCAGTCCTAAATAAAAGAACTAAGCATAACATGATGAGTCATGTTATGTAGTTGTTAATTTTTGAATGACAACTGGAATAAAAATAAACATATGAAAGAAGGTAAAGTGAATTTAGTAAGAAACAAAAACACAAGGAAATAATCAATTTTTACTAACTTTTTTTCATTTATGTAGTATATATTTTTATTTTCTATATCTTAGCTTAGGGACACATGCAGCATCAATTGTTGCAAATATGTTATCAGTATTCTTTTCATAAGTTTGGAAAAACATTGTTGCTCTCAAATTGAAAGGTTTAAACATGAGTACCAAATTATTATTGATAAATATGGAAAATCATTGTTCGTGATTTAAGCAAAAATATAGAGGATTTTCCTTTAAAGGACAAACTTATCAAAATTTGTATAAATAATTTTTATTTTATTTTTCATAATAAATTATTTGTTAATAAGTAGGAGTATCATAAAAGAAAATTTCACGCCTACCATTAATTTTAGAGGTTTTTTTTTTACATGTATATTTTTTCAAAGGTCATCATTTAATGTTATTGTACTTTTATAAGGATTCAAAGAGTTTTATCAGTTCATTTTATGAGTTTGCAGTCAATGTTTCTACCCTTTTTTTTTATATCTACGGTCATTTACAAAGCTTGCATATTAATGTTATCATTCTACTTTTAAATATTTAAATTAAATTAATAGGAAAATTGTTAATCCATGAAACTATTATTAATTAGTTTGTTTGGTAAAGGTATCGAACTTTATTGAAATAAAATTGAATAATTTATAGAAGGAGAAAATTGAATTGAATTCAAAAATGTAGACCTTTGTTTGAAAGTTTAAATAAACAAAGATCTACATGTAAAATGAAAAAGGTTTCGTAATGTATAGAAAGAAAAATAATATCTTACACTAAAGTATTTTTATTTGAATCATTAAATAAACAAATTTCCATACATGAAAGGATGAAGGTTGTACAGGGTACAGAAACAATAACAATAATGCTACTTTAAAAATGTATAGAGTGGGTGATACAATGTTGAGGAAACGAGAGATTGGAAAATGTATCGTGTGATAGCAAACATGAAAACATTTAAGGCTCTCATTAATTCTAGTTTCTTCTCTCGTTTCCTCTCCCTTTCCACCCTTAATTATCTTGCTTAGTATCTTATTTTTAAACGATCTTTATACTATCTATGGTTTTATATTTAGTCGAACTATTATGTTAATCATCTCCAACCATTTTACATTTTAATGCTTATTTTTGTTATTTTTAAATCTGGTTAGGTTTACTGAATTGTTCTTATTTATTTTACATTATCCATATTTTAAATTAACAATAATCTTAAATACAACAATTATCAAATATTATTCAATCATAAAAATACTAATTTATAAAAACGAATACTATTTGGTAATAGATTCTTTGACAATGAATGTCTTAAAGAAAGAAAGAAAAAATCTATTAAAATTGAACCTCATTTTTGTTTAAATGCAATGTATAAGAAGAATTTGTATTTTTCCCACTACTAACATAACAATTTTGTAAGTACTGAATTAAATTAACATAAATGAATCATTAACATGCAAGCACTAAGTGGTTAAAGGAGAAGTTTATAAAACCAAATCTAAATAATATTCGTTACCATATGCAACGGCCCGTAGATCCGTACCATCTGAGTTGACTAAATAGACCACATGTCCAACCCAAATTGCATAGAAATACGAATTATTATGGGTTAAAGAAGAAAAATATAGAAGAATAACAAAAATAACAACACAGAAGCTCACATCGCAGTAGAATAAAATATATTATAAATAACAGCTTTTGGAATACAAAATTTTAACTGTATAAACATACCATTGTCAGAGTACAACATTTTTTCATCGCAGCGAAAATAAATAATACATGGCTATCTAATGCTGAAGCCTCCTACTCCAAGCTCCTCCAAGTATATCTGTAAACACCTGAACTACTTGATTGGCCGTACAAATTTGGGCACCTAAGAGCTTAGGGTTAAATAAACTCTGAGTCATTCATATGACTCCGAGTTTAGGTACAAATTTTGGCACCCAAGAGTTTACATCTTCCCTACAATGCTCCAATATTGACCATAAGTGGAGGGGTAAGCTCAACTGATGAAGCCTCCTACTGCAGGCTTCTCCAAATGAATTTGTAAAATCCTGACTACTTGACTTCCTGTACAATTTGGGCACCAAGAGTTTTGGGTAAAACAAACAAAATAAACTCTGGGTCAGTTATGGGACTGGCGTGAGTAAACTCCAACCATTTGATTTAACTTTCAAAATCCTTTCGAATGAAATGATAATCGTAAGACCGATCAACTCAAAAACACGGATTGTTTTTACCTTTCGATAACCAAAAATATTTTTGATATCGAATTTAGTGATATTATAATAGTGTCTACATCAAATAAATAGAAATCTAGTGGAACGCTTGCATCTCACGTTCCATACGTAATATAAAATCAAAAATCGTAGGGTGCTTATTGGAGAACGGATTTCTAACTATGACAAGGTATAGGACCACCTTCCGATAGTGTATCTGTAGAGGGAAATACAATGGGGTTCAACATGAAAATCTTGCAACCCGACCACACATGACTTGTCACTCATTTAACTTGAGTATACCGAGCATATTATCACCAACGGTTGTGATCAACAATTGTTACGAAAGCATACAGCAACAAATAGAATAAGAAGCAAATGGAATTTCTCTAGATCAGGTGATAATACCCCTAATGGGAATAACCCACTTGGCTATGCTGCCTGCCCGATTTCTGTCATTTCCCAATTGATTAGGCTTGAGGTCACAATTTCCTTCTAGAATAGCAATCATCATTCACTTTAAATGCCACATCGTCAAATCCGTCAAATCACTAATTGATGACCATAAATATACTCTGAGTGTTAAGCTAAGATAATAAATTCCTCACCACCATACTTGGTATACTTGAAGAAATCAATGTACGTGATCATCTAGAAATACTCTATCATACATTCGTCCATACAAGTTGTCCATCCCATCAATCCATCTTAGGCAATTTCTACCTTGGATTAACAGAACAACCCTTGCACTTTACGCCTTCTGCAATCATCTTCAGCATAAGTTGATTCGTAATGCTTATGCCCATACAGAGTGGTTTTCAGATAATAACCTGATCTCGGTCTCTTGGCAACGGAGGTATAATGTAACAACCCGGAAAATCAGAGCCAATTTAATTTTTTTATTTTGGCTATTTTAATGAATTTAGAATATTTAAAATAATTTATTTTAAATAATTACGACTAAAAATTTATTTTAAATGAAGTTAGAACGAATAAATTTATTATAATTATATAACGAGCCTGAAACGGCGCGGTAGTTTGAAAATTTGATTTTGAACTTTAACCGAATGTATAGGATTCAAAATAAATCGGATTTCAGTAAAACCAAAAATATTTAAATTAGTTTAAAAATATCTTTCTAACGGATCTGAAAAATTGAAATTTCATAGCGGGAATAAAAAGGTATGGCCAGTTGAATATTCAGAATAGTCGCTATGGAATTTAATATAAATATAGCCCTTAAAAATAGACATTTTGCAAACGGCCCCCATTTTCGACGAAACCACTTTGGTTGGGTCCGGAATGTCAATTTATTGTTAGGTTTAAAATTACATAATTTTTGAAATTAATATGTGAGTGTGGTAAATTAAAACGTGTTTGGTAATTTTAGTTTTAATTGGATCGACCAGAAATATGCCATTTTTCAAACGGTCTCCGAATTCGATGAAATTAATTTTGTTAGGACCGTGTCATCCAAACATAGCTAGATTTATATTTCAGGAATTTTTGGAATCAGTATGTGGCCCCGACAAATTAAAATGTACGTTCAAATCCAAATTTGAATGTTTTATATTTTAATTTATAGAAAAACTGACTGAAACAGTCGAACTGGCTTACGAAACATATTCCATTGTGTCCGGAATAAGGGTATTTAACTAAGGGAGACACTCGTTGGGGTTGATTTGGAGTTCGGATAGGAAAACACTATTTTTGGAAATTATATATATATATATATATATATATATATATATATATATATATTGAAAATGGGTATAAACTTTATTAAAATCAGCCCAAAAGACAAAACGTTCATATATACAAGTTAGCTCAACTTAGCACATCAATCCAAGTCAGCCCATCTTAGCAAAGCCGCACCATTTAATTACATAAACCAAACAACATCGGCTTCAACTAAAACATTCCCAATTTGAGAAAACTTCCATAACCCTAGCCTATCACGGCGGCTGAAATTGGTTCGCATTATCTGGGATTCCAACGTCTCTCACCCTTCGATCCTCGTGTATCTCACCATCTACACTGCGTTCCAGGGATGGTGTAAGTCTCCTCCTCAATTTCGTCTTCTTTGTGATGTTAACATCAATTAGTATGTGACGGCAAATCTCATCTGACGTTTTGCTTTTGTTGTTATGGACTCTTCTATTTCGCTCCTTCCAAATCCACCAAATAGCAGTAGTGAAGGTGATGTTGTTTACTTCGGTCACCATGTCTTTACGCTTCCAACCGCTGAGCAGGTGAGTGATTAAGTTTTCAAGTTTATCTATATTGACATGCATGGTGTTTTGAATAATGAATCTGGTGTATGGACATAAGAAAAATAAGTGGTTATGCGTCTCCTCTGCATTATTACACAGAACACAATTTGGCTCCACCGTAATGCCCCATTTACACAGTCTGTCTTTAGTGGGTAATCTTTGTAAAATTGCTTTGTAAGCTGCGCATGTCATCTTAGGGACATTGACTGTATTCCACACAATTTTGTGCCATTCAGTAATTATATGCGCATGCCTGATATTGTCGTAGGCTTTGCAGAGAATAAAACTATCATTCTGGTTCCATGTCCAAATATCTTTGTCTCGGGAGTTCAGTATAGGGGTTTGTAAGATTTCATTTCTAATATCATTAGTGATAGGCAGTTGAGAACAGTTCCAATTTCCATTGCGTATAATGTCATTCACAGTCTTATTCGGGCATCCATAAGCTGAATAAGTATCCCATCCCACTCTTTCGACAATAGACTTTCCTTGTAACCAAGGATCTCTCCACAAATCTGTATCATATCCATTAGCAATATCTTTCGTACAATTTAACACCAATGAGTCACGAGCTTTAAGAATTGCTTTCCAGGTGGCCGAGGCGTTATTGTCCATTCCCATAGTCCAAAAATTATCCCGAATATATCTATTCCTCATCCATCTAGCCCACAAACCATGCAAAGTTATAATTTTCCATCCCATCTTAGCTGCAAAAGTATCTCTCATTACTCTAAGATTGCGTAAGCCAACACCTCCTTTTTTTGGCTTGCACAAATATGAGTATTTAATTTTATGGAGACCCCCTCTCCATATAAAATCCGCACAAACACTTTCAATTTTATTAATAGTTGCATCAGGCAGTTGAAAAGTTTGTAACCAAAAGTATATCTTCGCTTGAATAACCGTATGAACCAGTTCAATTCGTCCAGCAAAGGAAAGTAATCTAGAACTCCATCCTTGCCATCTGTCTCTTATACCAGTTAAGAGAGTAGCACATTCACTATCTATAATTTTGTTAGAGGAAAGAGGTACCCCCAAGTACTTAACTGGTAAATCGCCTTCAGAAACATTTAGAATCCTCAAAATCTCTTCTCTTCTAGAACAAAAAGAATTGAAATAACATTTTGTCTTTTGTTCATTAACTTTCAAACCAACATATCTATCAAGGTTCATAAAAATGTCCTTCACTTCTTTTGCTGCATCACAGTTAGATTTTATACATATAATAAGATCATCAGCATATAACAAGTGACTGATTTTAGGGGGGAAATTATGGATGGTCTGAATTTTCTTGTGATGAGTGGCAATTTCCATCTGAAGGGAGAAAAATTCCATCGCAACTGCAAACAGGTATGGGGATAAGGGGTCCCCTTGTCTGATACCCCGATTACTTGAAATAAAACCCTACGGAACTCCATTAATCAAAATGGAGAAGGTAGGCGTGGTAATACATTCTCTAATTAGCTCCACAAAATTATCCGGGAAACCCATACATTTAAGCATATGAATAATGAAATTTCTACTAATCTTATCATACGCTTTCTGAAGGTCAACTTTCAAGCAAAATTTGTCCGCACCTTTCTTATTAAAGTTTCTAATCAATTCGTGTGCCAGTAGAGAATTTTCAGAAATATTCCTCCCTTTAATGAATGCACTTTGACACTCGGCAATCAAGCCAGGGAGCACTTTTTTCATTCTGTTGCATATTACTTTACTCAGAATTTTATAAATGACATTGCAACATGCTATCGGTCTGTAATCCGCAATGCAAGAAGGTTTGTCCTTTTTTGGAATGAGACATAAGAATGTATGATTGATTTTTTTGAGTAATTTACCAGATCTGAAGGCATCTTGAATTGCTAACACTACATATTTTTCCAGTTCCCCCCAATGATTCAAGTAAAAAGCAGATCCCAAACCATCAGGACTGGGAGCAGAATCCCGATGGATGGACTTCAAGGCAGTAGTGACCTCCTCACTATCAATGTCAGCCAACAGCATGCGCCTCCCGTAATCATTGACCAACCTCCGGGGAATGATGCTGGGTAAATTTGCATTTGTTTCTCCATTGTATAGTTCATTAAAGTAAGTTATTGCTTCATGTTCAATCACTTCAGAATTTGTGACTGGATTGCCATCCTGTGCAAGAATTTGAAAATTGTAATTAGTGTTACGACGTACAGACATTTTAGTATAAAAAAACTTAGAACAAGTATCGCCATCTGTAAGCCATTTTTCTTTGGCCTTTTGTTTTAACTCCACCGCCTTGATTTGAAGAGCAAACTTGAGCTCCTGTTGTTTTTCAGCATACACTTTCCACGCTCTATCTGAATTGTCACCATCTTCAATAGCTTTAATAGCATCAGCACATTGATTTTCCAGTTTTTCAATAAAATCATTATTCTTTGGACGTAATTTGTTCCATTCTTTGAGTTTTGCCTTAGTTCTTTTGAGAAATTGAACCAAATTGTACATGAAACAATCTCGAATGATCACTAATTCAGACAAGCAAATGTTATTGTGATAACCTTCCAGATGTTGCCAATGATTAGCATATTTGAAAGGTTTTCCTTTTTCTTGACCTTGTCTAATAATTAGAGAAATGTGTATAGGACAGTGATCACTAGTCAATGGTGGAAGGACATTGACTTTCATATCATCGAACATGGTCATACATCTAGCATTAACAAGAACATGATCAAGTTTGCATAAGATTTTCCTGTTTTGACCCCCTGACCATGTGAATTGCAGGCCACTACTAACTGGTTCAATCAATCCAGTTGCAAACACCACTTTGTTGAATTCGGCTAACTGGGAGGTACGTATAATATTTCCACCTTTTTTATCTTGAGCACTCAGATATGTGTTAAAATCACCCATCACTATCCATGGCAAATTAGTGATTGTTGCAGTTTCTTTTATTTGTTTCCATAAAGCAGTTCTTCTCTCTGGTTGATTACGAGCGTACACCATAGTGATCTGAATTTTGAGTCCCCCTAAATTATCTGCACACACAGTTATTTGTTGCGGATCTTTGTTAATAACCTGCATTTGCCATGTGTTTTTATTCCAAATAATCATGACTCTACCTTTAACTTCACAATCATCATTATGTATGATGTCCCATTCATTACCCAAATTGTCTGCAAAGAAATTAATATTTTCTTGGTTCATTTTGTTCTCTAGAGCACCCAAAATAGAAGGAAGGAATTTCCTTCGTAGATTGTAGAGGTCTAAAATACGGGTGTCATTATTCAGACCTCTAACGTTCCATGATATTATGGACATGTTGGTATGAGAGTTCTCCTCCTCAATTTGCGAGGAGAAAATTCTCGTACCATAGATGCACCAACTTCCTTATTACTTGCATCCACTTCATTAAATTGTTTTTCATATTCCTGATTCGGTTCTGTATATGTCTCATTGTTTTGGTTATCATCTTGATCGTCTTCTTCATCTGAACTGGGTATATCAATGTCTAATCTTCTTAATTCTTCTTCTGTTTCAGGTTGATCATCTAGCCCAACCAGATGAGCTGACGCCTCTGTTGCTCCCCTTCCTACCTACTGCTCATCCTGTTCAGCCACCAGGGGATACTGAGGATGCACCTGCACCGCTTCAGTAATGGATACATCACCAGTGTTTGTAGATAGGGATCTAGGGGTTTAGGTATCTTCAACAATGACGCTGTGATCAGCATTTTGTTTTGTCCATATGTCGTTGTTGAACGTTTTGGCTTTGGCTGCCCAAACTTGTCTCACCGGTTTGGCTACAACTTCACATTGTGCATCAGAGTGCCCAAAGCATTTGCATGTTTTGCAGGAGGGGGGGGGGGGATGTAGTCATACTCAACTTCTTGTATATATAAATTACCCCGACTGTCTTTTGCTCGTATGGAATGTATAATTTCACTTTCCGCTTTCATATCTACTAACACCCTTGCATAATTCAATTTAGTCACATTCCTAGTGTTGTCATCCATAGTGAGTGGAGTGCCAACCATACTAGCCAATTTACTGATGCCTCACGCATTCCACAGAGATAAGTCTAGATTTTTAAGCTTGATCGACACAGGGTGTGACTCTAACATGTCCCTCTCAAGTCTAATATCAGGCTCCCATCTCTTAAGGAAAATAAGCTTACTATCCATAAACCATGGACCACCATTTAAATCTCTTTGACAGTCATCTTCCCTTTCAAACTTAATCAGATAAAAACCGTTTTCACATGCAAAAATATCCCATCTACCCACTGGCTTCCATTCTCTCCTGATATACGCATTTAAATGCAAAAAGAAAGGCCTTCTTCCTATTAAATAAATATAAATCGAATTCCTCCACATAGTTTTCGCAGATTCAAAAATTGTATCATCCAGCTCCACATATTTACCGTCTTCATCGGAAGCAGTATCAAAAAATTCTATACCACCAGAAATTGTAGTGTTACCTGCCACCGCGTTGGCCCATGTTCTAGTACCAGATCTAAAGATTGGGCTTTTGTTCCAGTTATTAGAAATATTCATTGGTTGATTCTTAACATGACTTGAATTTCGAGAATTTGTCCATTCCGCAACGTGTCGCTGTTGTGATTGATTCTCCACGTGATGAGATTGACCGCCTGTAGTTTGCAACACGTTTGCATATCTCTTTCTAGATCTAACTTCTTGGCACCCAGTATCATCATCGTTTTCTTCAGATTCGTTTGATTCGTGGATGTCGTCTGGGTTAGGGTTAACGTCCGCCATTAAAGATGTTTATCGAAAAGATTATATATATATCAGCCAATAAACAAATTCCATTCGTGGAAATTATATATATATATCGGCCAATAAAAAAATTCCTTTCATAATTATATTTTCCAAAAATCGATAAAAACCCCCATAACCTATCAGTATCGACGACGGTATGGAGTTCGTTCCTTCTCTCCTCGATTCCGGCCAATCCACACAATAAAATTGAACGTGCCAGTTGGGGATTTTGTAGATCTCCTCTCCACCTTCAAATCTATACCAAGTTCATCCCCTATCATTGTGTATTTGGGGAGATCCAACGCCCTGAAGTGCCAACGTTCAAACCGCCGCCACCGCCGTTGTTTGCTGCCACCGAGTTCGACCGCTCCACCATCGATCTACGCGCCCTTCGTCCCTCTACGACGTGGTGCAACTCAATTTTGGCCTCATACTTCGGATTGGAAGAATTTTCTAAACCTAGTTTTGAATCCAACGTGGAAGGTAACGACTGTTATTATTTAAACTATTTACAACAGTTTAAAAGTGTTGCAAAGTGTGATTGAAGAGCACAAATCATATATTTTTCATGTGTTGTCCAAATCCAGTGAAATAAGAGACATCGGGACCGTGACAACGTCTTCTACATTCTAGAAGAGACTAGAACGCATTTGGAGCTCTCTACAATTTTAGAAGGAGTGGAACCCATTGTGAGATTTCTAAATTCAAATTGGAATGTATACGCGTTGTATAAATTATATATGCGTTGTATATCTCATATATGGGCGTTGTATAAATTATATAAGCGATGTATAAATTATACATGCGTTGTAAAAATCATATATGCGTTGAATGGAATTGAAATAAAATTGAAATGGAAATATATATATACACACACCAGTACAAAGGCACGCCCGATGGGCGTGTGCATAGATGAATTTGACCAAAGCTGAAAATGTAGTTCAGAGTGAGCTGTTGTTGTAGTTGTATGTGTGTAGAAACTCTGGAGCCTTGCAATATGAGCAAAAAAAGAAAACACTATATGCAGTGAAAAAACATGTACAGTTTTGCATGGAAAAGATGGGAATATAAAAATGTAAGCAAGATAAATTACATAGTAAATCATGCGTGTACTAATTCATGATTGGCATAACAGCAATAAAAATCTGAGTAGATAAAGATTGCTTATAAACCCAGGCTAGTTATTGCAAAAGATTGAGTACACAGTTTGCTGATGTGGTATCTTATATGAACCCAGCGAAGTAAGCGTAACATTGTCACCATTGAAGCATGCAGCGTATGTAAGATTGTGTGTAGAAACAAACTGAAAATTGATGGATCCTGCAGATGAGTATGTCAAAGCTTCATGTGAGAAGTCGACAATTATTTTAGAGAAAAAGTAAAAATGAACAGGTTAGATGGTTAACTAAGAATAAAAAATAACCATTTTCTCTTCTCCTTTTCCGAGTTTGAGTCTGGCATTGTAACCAAAAGGTTATGGATGGCAGTCATAAATGTGTATATGTGTAACGACCCGTATTTTTACGATATATAAATAATTTATTTAATTATTTAAATAATGGTTTGGTTATTCAAAATGACCAGAATTAAATAATATTGGATATTTAATTAAAATAAATAATATAATAATATATTTAATTTCTGAAATAGTCAGAAGTAGTGAATTGACAATATAATGTGAACTGGGCAAATTCAGAATATTTAATTCAGCTTAGAATTTGAATTAGAATGACGAATATATTTAATTAATGATGGTTGAACGTATAAAATTTTATTATAATTAAAATCGAGCTTGAAATGGTGCGGCAGTTCGCTATTTGGCGATTCGAACTTTAAACGAATATACAGAAGCCATTTTAAATCGGATTTCTGTGAAACAAGAAACGTTAGGAGCTGGTGAAGTATGTTTTTCTAGTGGAAGAGAAAAATCGAGATTTCGCCGTGTAGATTTTGATTTATGTCCAAATCAAATTTTAGAAAAGTCGCTATGGAATTCCTTAGTGATTTATATCGATTTATTTATATTATAAATGGATTTTTCAATATAAATTAAATATCGATTCAGCCGGGATTTGAATATCGATTTATAAATCCAATTGGAGCCGTATGGTATTCCACTATGAATATATACGATAATGTTTATTTTTAAATATTAAATTTAATTGTTTTTAAATATATTTATATATTTAAATGGGTTATTTAGGGCTTTAAAAATAGCCAGTTTTGCAAACGACCTCAGAATTCGACGAAACTAATTTTGTTGGATCCCCAATGTTAAATTATTACTAGATTTCGATTTTCGTGATTTTTGAAATCAGTATGGGGCCGTACGGGATTTTAATGTGAAAACATTCGATATTTTGACGGTTAAAAATACGTTGTGTGAGCAAACAGAGTCGAAATTCGACGAAACTAGTTTCGTTGGGTCCGCAATGTCAAACTCTAGCTACATGTCTAGTTTCGTGATTTTTAGGTATCGTATGTGATTATAGGAATTTTTAACATTAAGAAAATATCGCATTTGCTTAAAATAAAATTAAATAATCAATAAAAAATAATATTTTTCTCTCTATAAATATCTTCTTACTCTTCTTAACCCTAAGGAATTTTCTCTTCTGTCAAAAATGCACCGCCACCACTGAAGAAATTAAAATAGGAAAATTCCTCTTCAAAATTCAAAAGAAAATCCAAACAAAATCTTTAAAATCTGAAATATATATATGGGTTTGGATTAAGGTCCTCTTCGATCTAGTATAGGTCTAGGTGAGTGCGACGCGAGTCCTGGAGTTTCGAACCAAAGAGCAGTAAACCTAGGGTTCCGGTTTTGTAGAAATTGAAGGATTGTTTGGATTTCTCGATGTTGGATTTGGGTTGCTGAGATCGAACAGCATCTAGTTGCGAAATTATGAGGATTTCGGTGCAGTTTTGTTCGTTGATTTTGTACTGGGTTCATCGTCGAGCTGTGCGACGGGTTCGGGTTGAGGGTGCCGAGCTCGTTGAGGTTAGTATGGGTGGAATCGGAGTTTGAAGGAGATTAAAGTGGTGGTATTTACTTTGAACTCGATGGAGAAAAAAGAAACTAAAATGGACGGAAATGGTGAATTAAAGTAACAGCGGGTTCGTTGTGTATCATCGAGGAAGAAGAACGATGTAAATGGGCGGGCCGGAGCATTTCTAAAATGGGCTGAGGGAGTTTAAGGGTGAGGCCCAGTAAATTAGCCCATTTAGTTTTTGTTTTTAATTTAAATGTGTGTAAAATTCGAAATTGGATAACTTGCTCATACGATATCGGTTTTCAGCGAAACAAGATCCGACAGGATCGTATGGATGGACATTACCCAATGGAACAGACCGGGAGTGTATTGGAGCTCGTTTGGATTTGTGGTGAAATTTAACGTCTGGATCAAATCATTGACCGATATATCGTTATTTAACGATCACCGTCCAATGTGAGTAAAACTCACTAACTCTTCCTAGTTATATTTTTATAACATACTTTTATAACTGATAAATAATGGTTGTTTGCTGTGTGTTGGTTGAACTGCTAATCAGTTGATTGAAAATATAGATAACGATATAGATATAAATCATTAATCAAATATTGATTCTGTTTAGCAGAATACTTCATTGTGAAATGAAATTGATGTAAATTTTGTTGTCTAACATATGTGGATGCAAGGAAACAGGTCGGAGGAATCCAACTGGGTTCCTCAACATTTATTTTTCTGTTTTTCACATATCGTGTTATATGATGTAATATGAAATATGCTGTTGATTTTGTATGTTTGAATGATACCGATCATTGTTGTATGGTACGTTAAATACCATAAGGAATACTGGAATGTTAAAAAGGAAATTTTCAAATGTTGAATTGAAAAAGAAATATTTATAAAATCAAAAGATTTTATAAAAAGAAAATATTTATTTAGAAAATAAATAGATTAAAACGGAATATTTATTTGTTAATCAAATAAATAGAATTGAAGGGAAATATTGTAAAACATTTACAAATAGAATTGAAAAAGAAATATTTGTAAACTATTTACAAATAGAATTGAAAAGGGATATTTATTTGAAAAATAAATAGAATAGAAAGGGGAAATACGTGTAAAGTAAATAGAAAAAGGAAATAGTTAGATTATCAAAGGAATTACTTATAAAATGAATAGATTTTATAAATAGAAAATATTTTATAGAATAAATAGAATTATCAGAAAGGGATTTATTTTGTAAATAAATAGATTATAAAAGGAAATACTTGAAAGGTGACTAGAATTGCATAAAAGGAGAATTTTATATTTGAAAGGTTTAGACCCGTGCTTCGCACATGGGTATAACCTGATATGGATTTAAAGCAAAGATTTTAAATAGAATCTATTCTGATCGATAAATTGAGAGGATAAATTTATAAATAATATTTTATAAATAAAATGTTTATCATTATATAAATAGAATATATAAGTCAGGACTTATATAGAGAAGTAAGAATCGATTTCAACATCGATATTTGAAACTGAAAAATCAGTTAGGGTTAATCAGTTAGAGTTAATCAGTTAGAGTTAATCAGTTAGAGTAAATCGATTAGAGTTAGAATTAATCGAATTAGAGTTAACTGAACATAGTTAATCGAATTAGAATTAATTGAATATTAGTTATTCTATTAGAGTTGATCGAGTATAGTTATTTGAGATAGAGTTAGTCAAATATAGTTATTCAGGATGAGTCGCCATTTCGTACGACTGCTAGCGTAATTCGCAGGGCTGCAGATAGCCTACGGCAGTCGGATGTTTCCTGAGGGAATCAGGCGTAACCATTGTGATCGCTGCGATCTAGAGTCAAGCGAATGGAGTTAAATCGAATATTAGTTAATCGATAGGAGTAATCAAGTCGAGTTAGTCAAGTTGAGTTAAATAAGTCGAGTTAGTCAAGTTGAGTTAAATAAATCGAGTCAGTCGAGTTATAGTTAATCGAATAGAGTTAGTAAAAATGAATTAATCGAATATCACTTATTCGAAGTAGAATTAATCGAATATCACTTATTCGAAGTAGAATTAATTGAATATCACTTATTCCAAGTAGAATTAATCGAATATCACTTATTCGAAGTAGAATTAATCGAATATCACTTATTCGAGGTAGAGTCATCAAATATAGTTTATTCGAAAGGAGATTAATCGAATGTAAATCATTCGTAGAAAGTCAATCGAATGTAAATCATTCGAAGAGAGATTATCGAATATAGTTATTCGAAGAAAGTGTTATCGAATATAGTTTATTCGAAAAGGAGCTATCGAATAGAGATTATTCGAAAAAGAGAATTATACATTGAATTTGATTATATCGAATTCGGGAAAGAAATATTTACTTTCCAGTTTAATTAAGATTTACTTATTTATTAATAGATTAGTGGTTTAGTTATTTAGTTAAATTAAGGAATAAAAGTTACATTTTGAAGTTGGATATTTAAGAAGAAAGGAATTATAATGCTATAGTTAAATCAATGTTTTAAATTAAAGAAGGGGATTCATAAATAGAATCCGAGTTACGTAAGGAAGTTGTTAAAGGTTTAAATGGTGAACTTTGTCTATTTCGAAGTTAGAAATGTTGTTCAATTAAGGTCTGAGAGGTAATTATACCCCAACTTGATTGACTTCGTTTTTAACTGAGGGATGGGTAAGGTTCAATAGTGAAAATTGATTAAGTGAATTTAGTTAATGAGTGTAATGGTTTAAATTGGCTTAGTGATGTTTTATTTAAACATCTATTTAAATCAAATGTATAAATTTTGGAAACATTTTCCAAATATAATCAGAGGTATTTTCTAATCATAGAAAATGAAATGTTGATGAGAAAGAATACTGGAATGACAGTGATACGTGAAACAGAGATTGAAATGCTTTGCAATGATTGATGATGTATATTTTCTAAATTTAGAAAATAAGAATTTAAGAGTATATAGAAATGGGAAATGAATAAATAAATGATTAATTTAATTAAAAGAGATAAGTGTTCATTGATGATTGATCGATAGAATTTCCATCTGGAAATAATATCGTTGGTTGCACACCTGTTTTTCTTTGATAGTTAAATCATCGACTATCGAAGTTTTTGACCATTTTTATGTCATCAATACGGAGAGACCGGGTTCAGATTCAATATCTGAAAATGTGACGGCCCGCCCCGCACCAGCCTGCATTCCCTCCGAAAGTGCGCTGTACACGTGCCCAGCTAGCACAGAACGGTCGTCATAAGAAAAGAAAGAGGAGAATGAACTAATCAAGAACCTGTAGAATGTCTCACAGCGCATGGAATAAAATATAATAATAACATACTTGACATAAAACAGGCGAGACAGTGCATAAGCTGATAACTATAATCAACATCAATCATCAGGGCAGCGGAAATCCATATACAGCTTATTACAATTTTCCAAATTTACTGTCTCTAAACAAAAGAAAGCTAAAGTAGAAGATACACCAACAATGCCCAAGCAGTGATCTTCAACAACACAGGGAGAATATTATGTATATAGTACGTGGAAGCCTCCTGCTCGTCTCCGGATCATCTACCCGTGCATCACCAGCTAACCTGTCTCTAGTCTGCTCGTGTGAGCACCCAGAGTAATAAGAGGAGACATAAAACTCTGGGTCAGACATAAAGCCTGGTATGAGCGATAAGCATCTAAACAGAATAATAACAGGTATACTAAACCATACCTGAACCTGGACCTGCAACCAAAGAGTTAGTACCACATACCGTACAATACTCCAAGGTGCCATAATAAAGGGTGTAAGGATACGGGGGTGGGGTGTGCATGTCACAATGATAGCAAACAAATCATCCATAGCAACCAGCCTCACATCTCTCACTCAGTGCGTAAAGCGTACGACATCTACCACTTTGGAACACTAGACAAACTGAGGTAACGACGAATCCCGACTTGTAGAAACCCTGCTATGACCAAGCCAAACACTTGGAGTCATGACCAAACATTTCAATGACCCACTTCATTGGTCGTAGCCCTTGGTTCTACCGATGCCATAATGGCCCTGAATCCGCCTTCGTACCTCCTACCATAGTGGTTCAAAGCTATAGACGTCGATAACTCCTTGGCACGCGTCCCGCAGCAAAGCCCAACCATGAAGTGAACTCGTTGATTCCCATCTGAATCTTAAGCTCTAACTTCTCATTCGGACTTCCTTTGCATCTCGGGTTTGGTCGGATTGGAGTGGGTCTTCAAAAGAGTTGTCGCGCAGTAACAGTCCTGGAATTCGGTTCGGTTCGGTAGTCATTGCCCTCGTCGGTT
Source organism: Allium sativum (assembly GCA_030737875.1). NCBI lineage: Eukaryota > Viridiplantae > Streptophyta > Magnoliopsida > Asparagales > Amaryllidaceae > Allium > Allium sativum. The sequence goes on along the minus strand of CM060922.1, from coordinate 732,780,393 downwards.
CGGTTCGGGTTTCTTCACTCCGGGTCGGGTCGGTGTCCTCCTCCGGGTCGGGTCGGGTTGCTATCCTCCTTCCAGCTCATGCTCCTTCTTCGATCAGCTCCCTCGTTTCCTTCTACTCCGATCCGATCCGATCACTTCGCTTTACTTCAGTCCGATCCGCTCCGCTTCCTTTTACTCCGATCCGATCCCCTTGTCCACTCCAACTCTAAGTAAACGGCCTTCCTTTTTGCCAAGTCTTTCATGTGCCAAACTCCAGTTCGGGTCGGGTTTCTTGCCCAGTTCACATTTCCGATCCGAGCCCCCATCCGATCCGATCCGAAGCCCTGCACAACTTTCTGCAACTTTTCCAACAACTTGTTTACGCCGTTCGACGACGTTTTTGACAAATCTAACTATTCTAATCAATCACAATTCATGTCAAATAGTCATAACAACATAGCAAACTAACCACAAACACCAAAACAATGAATTCATATGTCAAAATGGATCAAATGTGCCCAAAACCTCACATTTTCCTATAATCCCTCTTAATCATGTTTAAGCATACGATTAGCGAAACACATCGAAATTAACCCAAATTTCTAACAGAGCCTTAAAACATTATTTTAGAATTTTAAGAATTTTTCCAGAATTTATTTACGTATAAATTCGCTAATCTTCACTAATTACCCTTAATTAACTGTAATTAGTGTCAAAATGATGCTATCACTCACCTTTGCCACAACTAGAACCCCAAAACTGAAATATTCTCTGGTTTGGCGCTGTTCCCAATCTTACACAGCAGCTCTACCTCGGTTCTCGTGCTAATACTCCTTGGTTTGATGTTTGCTTAACCTAATCTTCAATTAGAAAGTGATTTTTGGGTGTTTTAGAGAGATTTAGGGAGTGGAGGCCATGGCTAGGTCAAGAGGAATGAAAGTGGTGGCTGGAAAATGTCTAAAGAAATGTTTTCTAACCCTAATCAGCCTCCATATACCCCTAAACCCGAAATTCCCCTTGGGCCTAGCTGCTAATCACCCGGTTAAGCCCAATTAAGCTGTTTTTAACCATCTGAAACTTGTTTCAGCCATATCTCCCAAACGGTAAGTCCGTTTGGCTAATGTGACCACTCTACGGAAAGAGAAACCATCATTCGAAGCCAATGGAAGTGGTTTCAGGTCAAAATTCCTTTCCAGTCAAAAGTTATGGCCAAAACAGTGCCAACTAGGGGTAAAATGGTCATTTAAAAATCGAGAAAAATCATGAACATGGGAAATGACCACAATAGTCGTCTCCCAAAGTTACATGACCATACGACTTCGTATGTGAAAGAAATAAATATCCTACGATCCTATGATGCGTAGAATACGGGTCGTTACACTCTCCCCCCCTTAAGAAATTTCGTCCCCGAAATTCCTTAACCCAGAACATACAAGGGATCCCGCATGCCTAACAACCACATATAACAATCAAACATGCAAAACAAGCAAACAAGCCTATCCTAGCATGCGGAAAAACCAAATCGAAGTCAAAATCTTACCAGACAAAGAGTTCTGGATACTTCTTCCTTATGTCCTCCTCTGTTTCCCAAGTACAATCGCTCTCGTCCGCGCTCCACTGTACCTTGACTAGCTTCACCGCCTTCCTTCGAAGTTGCTTCATGTCGTACTCGACAATACGGGCCTGCTTGCAGTTCCCAACCGCCTCGGGTTCTACTTCGAAGTCCTCTAACTGATCAGGTGAAATAGTCATATCTGAGTCGTGAACGAACTTCCTTAGTTGGGAAACATGAAATACGTTATGAACTCCCGCCATCTTCTCTGGTAAGTCAATTCTATATGCCAAATTCCCGACTAGTTCAAGAACAGGGAATGGGCCAACAAATCTTGGTGCCAACTTGCCTCTCCTGCCAAATCGTATTACGCTCTTCAACGGAGAAATCTTGACAAACACCAAGTCGCCAACGGAGAATTTTAAGTCTCTTCTTCTCTTATCAGCATAACTCTTCTGTCTATCTTGGGCAGCCTTCATTCGTTGTTGAATGATCTTAATCTTATCTGAAGTTTCCCTCACCACATCTGGTCCAAGCATAAACTTCTCGCCAATCTCTATCCAACATGATGGTGAGTTGCACGGTCTTCCATACAAAGCTTCAAATGGAGCCATACCGATACTGGATTGGTAGCTATTATTATATGCAAACTCTACTAGATGCAAATGGTCATCCCACGATCCACCAAAATCCAATATACATGCTCTCAAGAGATCTTCCAAAATACGGTTCACCCTCTCCGTCTGACCGTCGGTCTGAGGATGATATGCGGTACTGAGATGTAACTCTGACCCTAGAGCCTCTTGTAAGCTCTTCCAAAACCCACTAGTGAACAACGGGTCTCGGTCGCTCACAATGCTTTTAGGTGCTCCATGAAATCTCACTACCCACTTCATATACAATTCTGCTAACTTAGCTGCCGTTCTGGTCGATTTGACTGGTATAAATCTTGCACTTTTAGTCAGTCGATCTACAATTACCCAAATGCTGTCATATCCCGATCTAGTCCTTGGTAATCCATCGACGAAATCCATCGAGACTTGCTCCCATTTCCATTCGGGAATTTCTAAGGGCTGTAACAACCCACTAGGCTTCTTTTGCTCGGCTTTAACTAGCTGGCAATTCATGCATTTGGATATAAATTTCCCAACGTCCCATTTCATTCCTTCCCAGTAGTAAGTCTGCTTCATATCTCGATACATCTTATTACCACCGGGGTGTATAGTCAGCTTTGAGTGATGACATTCTTTAAGCACTTCATCTCTCAATCCATTGACATTGGGTACAACAAGCTTTCCATTCTTTCTAAGCCGTCCATCTCGATCAAGCCCATACTTGTTCATCTCCTCATCGATACCCATCTCTAACTTGGAGATGATCTCCAATAGGTTAGGATCGTCCCTCTGACTAGAGCCGATCCGTTCAATCAAAGTGGGTCTGATCGTCAAACTTGCTAACATTTCTGGATCCAATTCGCACTTTGGTCTGAAATCAAACCCCGCGATAAACTCCAGTTGCTTCCATTCAAGGAACATAGTCCTTAAGCTGGCATGTCTTCTACTCAATGCATCAGCCACCGCATTGCCCTTTCCTGGTGTGTATGCGATGTCAAAATCATAGGAAGCTAAGAACTCTAACCATCTCTGCTGACGGAGATTTAAATCCTTCTGGGAGAATAGATACTTTAACGACTTATGATCTGTAAATAGCTCAAATCTTTCTCCCAAGAGATAGTGTCTCCACATCTTTAACGCGAACACGATCGCTGCCAATTCTAAATCATGGGTAGGGTATCTTCTCTCGTGCGGTTTCAACTGCCGACTTGCGTAAGCTACAACCCTACCGCCTTGCATCAATACAGCACCCAGTCCGGTACCACAGGCATCCGTGTATACCGTCATCTCTTCATCCCCCTTAGGAATGACTAACACTGGTGCGCTTGTCAACTTGTCCTTTAGACTTTTAAATGCATTCTCGCACCTTTCATTCCAGACAAAAGCTTGATTCTTCTTGGTCAACTGGGTCAATGGTGCTGCTATCTTGGAGAAACTTTGGATAAACTTACGATAATATCCCGCTAACCCCAAGAAACTTCTTACATCTGTTGCATTCTTGGGCGTAGGCCAATCCTGTACCGTAGCCACCTTCGCCGGGTCCACGGCAATCCCATTTTCTGATACAACATGGCCCAAGAACCTCACTTCCCTCTTCCAGAAGTGACACTTAGAAAACTTTGCTTTCAATTGGTGTTTCCTCAACACCTCCATCACTACTCTTAAATGTTCCTTGTGTTCTTCCTCTGTCCTCGAATAGACCAAAATATCATCCACGAACACAAGAACAGACTTATTCAACTGATCTCTGAATACCCTATTCATAAGATCCACAAAATATGCCGGGGCATTAGTCAGCCCAAATGGCATAACCAACCATTCATAAAATCCAGACGGCGTTCGAAATGCCGTTTTAGCTATACTCTCAGCTTCCACTCTAAGCTGATGAAAACCTGTCGCGAGATCCAACTGAGAAAATATTCTCGCGCCACTCAACTGATCGAACAAATCATCTATCCGCGGTAGAGGATACTTGTTCTTCCTCGTCACTTTATTCAACTCGCGGTAGTCTACACACAAACGAAGGGAACCATCCGCCTTGGTAGCAAACACGACTGGTGCTCCCCATTCAGAAACACTCCTTCTGATAAATCCCTTCTTCAAAAGATCGCTGACTTGCACCTCGAGCTCTCGCTGCTCCCTTGGTGCCATACGACGAAGTGGCATCACTATAGGTCTGGCATCCTTTACCAAATCAATACGAAACTCAATCTTTCGGTGTGGTGGAAGTCCGGTCACTTCTTCGAAAACATCCGGATACTGGCCAACCACGGGCAAACCTGACAACTCACTATGCGGAATGTCGAGGGAGTTTAGAAAACTAGCCAATACCCCCTTACTGGGTAGACCACCAAACACTATCCTCCGCCCATCATCCGCTCTAGCTGTCACCAACAAGCCCTCACAGTCTACCACCACCCCATATCTTTGGAGCCAATCTACTCCCAAAATAATGCCAAACCCAGTAAAGCCCAAAACAAAGCAATCACAAACAAACATGCATCCATGACTCGATAAGACCACATTACGACAAATCATGCTAAGGCTAGTAGAACCACCAATCGGGTTCGTCACTACTAAAGGTCTATCGACAATCTCGGGCTCCAATCCCAACCTATCTACCAGGTCACTAGATATGAAAGAACTGGAAGCTCCGGTATCAAACAAAACTCTAACAGGAACATCATAAACAGAAAGCATACCTTGAATGACGACATTCTTTCCCTTCTCCGCCGCAGTTGGGGCATTCGACGAAGAAGGAATAGCATTAAGAGCATATGCTTTCACCATTTGCTTTCCTTAGGGGGCTGTGGACACTTGTCCTTGTGATGTCCCATTTGGCCACAATTGAAGCACTTCCTATCCGCTGGCTTGGCCCGACAATTACTAGCATAATGGCCCTTCTTACCACAGCTGAAGCACTCCACATCTTGCTTATTCTTTTTCTTCTGGCCATCCCTAGCCTGATTCTGCTTTCTCTTATTCTGGGAACCACCTTTGCCTCCACCACTAGCTTGTGGCTTTGGCTCATCTGCGGATGCAACCTCAGTCTTCGACTTAGGGTAGAGACTTTCTGACCTTAACGCTTTCCCCACAATCGATTCAAACGTCTCATCGATGTGATTAATAAGTTTTTCCCCCAAGTACTGATCCAAACCAGTTATGAATTTCTCATTCTTTTTCTCGGCAGTATCAATGAGAGATAACCCAAATTTTTGACAAAGTGTCAAATTCAGCAATATACTCCGAGACAGCTCTGCCATTCTGCTTGAGCTCCAAGAATTTCTTAAACAGCATTGACTTCTGAGCAGCTGGAATGAACTTCTCGCTGAAGCGAGCTTTAAACTGCTCCCAAGTAATCTGATCTTCGGGAGTAGCTGCCTTTATAGCATTCCACCAATTCATTGCCCGCCCTTGCAGCTGACGGGACGCTAGCTTTCTCTTCATCGCATCCTCGATGCCCAAATCCTCGAAGATACGTTCGCAACTATCCAACCAATCCTGAACATCCGTAGCCGACTCCGTCCCATGGAACGGCTTCCCACCAAGGCTAGTATAATCCTTATTCAGCTTGGCGAAGTCGACTCTGGGTGCCTGCACTATTGGACCACCACCATTTCCACCATTGGGAGCTGCCCTCTGTACATCTCTAAGCATCTCTCTCATGAGGTCAGTAAACATCGTCCTCATGTCAGCAGCATTCCCATTATTGGCTCCCCTACCAGCACCTCTAGTATATCGGCTCATCGTCAATCTGAAAAAGGAAACGATTAACGACTCCATAGTGGTGCTAGTGCAGTACGACTTCATCCTTATACTACTAATAGTATATATATATATATAGCTTTTTTTTAAAACCAAAGTAATCACAAATACGCTCTCTCGTATACGTATATTATCTCTCCCTGATAACTTCCCTAGGTTAACTACGCAACCTAGAGCTCTGATACCAAGTGTGACGGCCCGCCCCGCACCAGCCTGCATTCCCTCCGAAAGTGCGCTGTACACGTGCCCAGCTAGCACAGAACGGTCGTCATAAGAAAAGAAAGAGGAGAATGAACTAATCAAGAACCTGTAGAATGTCTCACAGCGCATGGAATAAAATATAATAATAACATACTTGACATAAAACAGGCGAGACAGTGCATAAGCTGATAACTATAATCAACATCAATCATCAGGGCAGCGGAAATCCATATACAGCTTATTACAATTTTCCAAATTTACTGTCTCTAAACAAAAGAAAGCTAAAGTAGAAGATACACCAACAATGCCCAAGCAGTGATCTTCAACAACACAGGGAGAATATTATGTATATAGTACGTGGAAGCCTCCTGCTCGTCTCCGGATCATCTACCCGTGCATCACCAGCTAACCTGTCTCTAGTCTGCTCGTGTGAGCACCCAGAGTAATAAGAGGAGACATAAAACTCTGGGTCAGACATAAAGCCTGGTATGAGCGATAAGCATCTAAACAGAATAATAACAGGTATACTAAACCATACCTGAACCTGGACCTGCAACCAAAGAGTTAGTACCACATACCGTACAATACTCCAAGGTGCCATAATAAAGGGTGTAAGGATACGGGGGTGGGGTGTGCATGTCACAATGATAGCAAACAAATCATCCATAGCAACCAGCCTCACATCTCTCACTCAGTGCGTAAAGCGTACGACATCTACCACTTTGGAACACTAGACAAACTGAGGTAACGACGAATCCCGACTTGTAGAAACCCTGCTATGACCAAGCCAAACACTTGGAGTCATGACCAAACATTTCAATGACCCACTTCATTGGTCGTAGCCCTTGGTTCTACCGATGCCATAATGGCCCTGAATCCGCCTTCGTACCTCCTACCATAGTGGTTCAAAGCTATAGACGTCGATAACTCCTTGGCACGCGTCCCGCAGCAAAGCCCAACCATGAAGTGAACTCGTTGATTCCCATCTGAATCTTAAGCTCTAACTTCTCATTCGGACTTCCTTTGCATCTCGGGTTTGGTCGGATTGGAGTGGGTCTTCAAAAGAGTTGTCGCGCAGTAACAGTCCTGGAATTCGGTTCGGTTCGGTAGTCATTGCCCTCGTCGGTTCGGTTCGGGTTTCTTCACTCCGGGTCGGGTCGGTGTCCTCCTCCGGGTCGGGTCGGGTTGCTATCCTCCTTCCAGCTCATGCTCCTTCTTCGATCAGCTCCCTCGTTTCCTTCTACTCCGATCCGATCCGATCACTTCGCTTTACTTCAGTCCGATCCGCTCCGCTTCCTTTTACTCCGATCCGATCCCCTTGTCCACTCCAACTCTAAGTAAACGGCCTTCCTTTTTGCCAAGTCTTTCATGTGCCAAACTCCAGTTCGGGTCGGGTTTCTTGCCCAGTTCACATTTCCGATCCGAGCCCCCATCCGATCCGATCCGAAGCCCTGCACAACTTTCTGCAACTTTTCCAACAACTTGTTTACGCCGTTCGACGACGTTTTTGACAAATCTAACTATTCTAATCAATCACAATTCATGTCAAATAGTCATAACAACATAGCAAACTAACCACAAACACCAAAACAATGAATTCATATGTCAAAATGGATCAAATGTGCCCAAAACCTCACATTTTCCTATAATCCCTCTTAATCATGTTTAAGCATACGATTAGCGAAACACATCGAAATTAACCCAAATTTCTAACAGAGCCTTAAAACATTATTTTAGAATTTTAAGAATTTTTCCAGAATTTATTTACGTATAAATTCGCTAATCTTCACTAATTACCCTTAATTAACTGTAATTAGTGTCAAAATGATGCTATCACTCACCTTTGCCACAACTAGAACCCCAAAACTGAAATATTCTCTGGTTTGGCGCTGTTCCCAATCTTACACAGCAGCTCTACCTCGGTTCTCGTGCTAATACTCCTTGGTTTGATGTTTGCTTAACCTAATCTTCAATTAGAAAGTGATTTTTGGGTGTTTTAGAGAGATTTAGGGAGTGGAGGCCATGGCTAGGTCAAGAGGAATGAAAGTGGCGGCTGGAAAATGTCTAAAGAAATGTTTTCTAACCCTAATCAGCCTCCATATACCCCTAAACCCGAAATTCCCCTTGGCCCTAGCTGCTAATCACCCGGTTAAGCCCAATTAAGCTGTTTTTAACCATCTGAAACTTGTTTCAGCCATATCTCCCAAACGGTAAGTCCGTTTGGCTAATGTGACCACTCTACGGAAAGAGAAACCATCATCCGAAGCCAATGGAAGTGGTTTCAGGTCAAAATTCCTTTCCAGTCAAAAGTTATGGCCAAAACAGTGCCAACTAGGGGTAAAATGGTCATTTAAAAATCGAGAAAAATCATGAACATGGGAAATGACCACAATAGTCGTCTCCCAAAGTTACATGACCATACGACTTCGTATGTGAAAGAAATAAATATCCTACGATCCTATGATGCGTAGAATACGGGTCGTTACAGAAAACCACTCTGTATGGACGTTAGCGTTGCGATCAAATATGATGAAAATAATTGAAGACGGAGTTATGCAAGGGCTATCCTGTTTACAGAATAGTGCCTTCAGTTTGTCCAGTCCCAGGACAACGTGAATGGACGAATGTCTGACAAAGTGTATCTAACGGATCGCGTAAGTTGGTCTCTTACTTACGTTTGGTGGCGGAGGAATTCGTTTCTCTTAGCTTTATACCCATGGTATTTTTGGGGAAATCAATTTGTGATTTGGCGGGTATGACGATGTGGCATTCAAAGTGAATGGTGGTCAAGTGTTTCAAAAGATACGTAATGACCTCAAGCATCATCAACCAGGAAATGACAGAAATCGAGCAGGCAGCATGGCTAACTGGGTCGCTCCAATTAGGGTGTATATCACCTATCTAGAGAAAATCCATTTCATTCTTTTATCTATTATCGATGCTGTCCCTTTTCGGGAAGACGGTGGATAGCTCCCAACCGTTGATGATATACATTCGATACACTCAAGCGAAATGAGTGGTCGGTCATGTGTGGGCCGGGTTGCAAGATGTTCTTGTTGAACCCAGTGTATTCGCCTCTGGAGATACACTATCGGCAGGTGGTTCCTTACCTTGTCATAGTCGGAATCCCATCTCCAATAAGCGCCCGCGGTTTTGTTTGTATACTTTGTATGTGGAGCGTGAGATGCAAGCGTTCTGCTAGATTGCTAATTACTTGTGATTAGACATTATTATAATATCAGAAAAGTATCGATTTCCAAAAATGTTTTTGGTTTATCGTAAGGTAAAAACCGTCCGTGTTTATGTGTGGATCGGTCTTACGATTATCTTTTCTTTTGAAAAGGATTTTGAAAAGTTAAACCAAATGATTTGAGTTTACTCACACCAGTCCCATGACTGACCCAGAGTTTATTTTGTTTTTGTTTTCCCTAAACTCTTGGGTGCCCAAATTTGTACGGGCAGTCAAGTAGTTCAGGTCTATACAGATATACTTGGAAGAGCTTGAAGCAGGAGGCTTCAGGATTATATAGCTATTGTTATTTCCGCTGTGTGTAAGTGTTGTACTCTGATAATGTCATTGTATATATATCCTATTTTATTTCAAAGTTATGTTATATATTATATTCTATTCGTTCCGCTATGAGATTCATGTTTACTCTGATTGTGTTCTTCTTCTTCTATTCTAATTTTCTATCTTATCTTTTCTCACCCTCTAACTTCTTTCTATTAATGATCAGGTATTTCCGATGTCTGAATAGTCAACATGGTAAGTTTTGTGTTGATTTTTGGAGTCGAAAATCCCTTGGTCGTTACAATATGCCAATCGGGTGTAGGGTTAAATAAGTTTGTACAGGATTCAACCAACAGTATAGCAGGTTTATCTGTTAGATAAAGTAAGTGCATGTGTGAACATATGATGAATGACGCAGGTTTTCATTACACATCACTAAATTATCTCTGTAAACTACATTTCTAGTGTAAGTACCTTTTTGTCGTTGAATATTTCCATTTTTACTAATTGCAAAAGCCAGTTTAATTGGAAATTATTTTCGAATGAGGATCAAAGGCATGTGGACATTTTCTAAAGGCTTTAATAGCATGCGGGGGATAAATACTCTTACACCATGGAAATGAGGATGAAATTCATTTACCCTCCCTACAAAAACAATTATAAACCATTACCTTAACTGCATAGTACCTGGCTGCATTTTCAGTAGGCCACTGTATTATAAGAGCACTTAGGCATGCTTGTTTTTGTAGCTCTTCTAATCAATTATCTGAAACAAATTGTTAACATCAATCAAAAAAGCTGTAGAGAAAAACCGTTCAATTCCAACAAAATGAGCAAAATAAAAATAACAAACTAATGCCTAATCCGTTAAAAAATAATAAGTGGATGTCCCACGACTGCATGAAACCTCGCTGTTTGAAGATAAAATGGCAACCTTCAAATAATTGTAGAAGAAACTTGTAATGCTACGAAAAATTTGTAGCAGTAAAAAAATTGATAAAAATATATTGGTTAAATTCCAAAAGGAACAAATGACATAAAATTTGTAGCAAAAGCAAAAAGGAACCCAAAATAGGTATTAAAGTGAAACATCAAAAACCATTTTTCCAGATTATGCAATTCAAATTATCAGTTGACAAAGGATACTGTAAAGTGGTTAAATTATGAAATCATAAAGAAATAGGTATCAGGGAAGAAATATGAATTAATTTCATCCCCACAAATACAATTATAAGCCATTCCTTAACTAAATATGGGTAGTACCTGGCTGCATTTTCAGTAGGCCCCTATATTGTAAGAGCACTTAGGCATGCTTGTTTTTGTAGCTCATCTAATCAATCACCTAAAACAAATGGTTAACATCAAACAAAAAAGTTATAGAAAAAATGTTCAATTCCAACAAAAACTAAGCAGAATAAAGCTAAAGAACTAACATTCGATTCATTAAAAAAATAATAACAGATATCCCTGGACTGTATTAAAGCACAATGAAATATCTCATAACTGGGGAAAAATAAAAGGCAACCTTCCATGTATTTTAGATAGTTGACGACGCTAAGTTAAAATAAAAACCGATTATTTAGTTAACCATCGATTAGTACAGAAATGGTACAATAAACTAAAAAAGCCTTACAAATAAAACGCTCTGTTAATACTTGACAAAAGTTTGATCCGAAAGCCATATATGACAGTGATAATTATATTAACATTTATTCTATTATACGAATGTGATTAATTAACAGGCTGTAAAATGATATTGAAAAGTGATGCTTTTGTTCTATTTTTTTTCCAGCAAACTAACACGGAAGGTTAATTCTAAAAAATTAAAGGTGAAACAAAAATAAATGTGCTTGAAACATAACAGAAAAGAGTCCACCAATTCAAAAACTTAGGTGAGACATCTTGAGTCAAAAGCTAAAGAATATTAACTGTATGTGAAATAGCTCCACAATCAAACTGCAGGAATAAAAGGTAACAAAACCTAGTCTTCACTTTCATACTTCAAGGCTTAAAAAATTACTTGAAGTGTGAATGCATGTATAGTCTAACACCTATTTCTAACGGACCATTTTCTCCACCCATCGCATGAAGAGCAACAAATACCGTTGATAAATTCTTTAATATCAAGGGGAAAACTGCTGGTTTTATTTCTTTATTTGTATCATCGAATGGATGAATTAACAAAGCAGCATCAGCAATTGTAAATGCATCTAAACATTGGTTCTCCCTTTTTTATATAAAAAATGATATTGGAATCAATGTAATAAAATGAAGCTTAAAAATGAAACTAAAATGTCGTATGCATATGATGACCATCTCACATAATTCTCCTCACTATATAGCTATTGGAGTCAAATATATTGATTAAATGTAAGTTAGGCAATATAAATAGGCAGTTAGTGAACATGCAATTTTGTTTATATTGGCTAACTAATAGTATCAATTGAGCATGGGAAAATGGTTACAAAATTCGGAAATAATTAGTAAGAATCTATGAGCATAAGGGAAAAAAAATGTGAGAAAACATTAGCAGTAAATCCTTTTCGTACTGGTTAATTATCAGTTAAGCTAAAGCAGTTATCATGAAATAATTATAAGATTAAGAAGCAATGACTGAAAATGAAAACGATTTTACCACTGTCAAATTCATCAAAGCGGAGCACCATATTCACCAACGGTATAGGAAAATCACAGGAATTAAGCATGAAAGCTTGTTAAAAGCTTGCAGATATGTTTGAAATGCAGATCCGAAGAAGATACCCTTTCTTCCATTGGAAGATCTTAAAAAGACACCCTTTCTTCTAGTTGTCAAGCTGCATTTGGAAACCCAATTAGTATATAAGACCATCTTTTGTATTTTAGCAGTTTGGAACAGGATATGAGCAGTGTTAAACAAATCAAGATCCATGAAACTAAAGTTCAAGTAAATCATTTCATATAATAACTCAGATGCTTGAATTTAATATAAAATCATTTCATATGTGCTAGGCATGTATGTCCATACAAATGAGCACAGTTCCAATCAGTCCTAAGGGATATGCATCATTAAGACTACTTCTGCAAGCAAAAATAAATGAAATGTAATCATAGTCAATCAATATGAACTGAAAATTAATAGTATGCATACATCATAAAAATGAAGGTACACATATACAACATAATATAATATGACTATTTAATAATCATTCGGCATTTATGTTTTGGGCATCTAAAAGCAACCGATCCATTTAGCTTTTTAAAAATTTCATTGATTCTTGCGATGAGATTATGTAAATCTACGAATATGCCAACATAGGATTATAAGTTGAAGGTATGAGTGATAGCAGGTGATAAAAATTTAGGTATTTACTCACAGGAAGTAGAACCACGATATGTAACTCTTATGATTATTGAGCAATGATTTACAATAAATAAGATATGTGCGTACCATGTAGCTTTTCTCATTATAGAGATGTTGATTAGATATTACTGCCTAGAAATGGAACCTGCTCGATAAAAACCAAGACATTAGTCGCCATGTACATCTTAGATAGTAGTGGATGATAAGCCTGGTTCATATAATTTACATTGAACTGCATATGTATATATTGTTTTAAGTACCATAATGTATTCAACGTTCGTATTAGTCGCCTTAGACTGAAGTTTCTATTGTTCCAATATAGATATATGCATATGGCAGTTATCAGCATGGCTACCGGCTAATGCAAATGCAAAAACTAAGTGAATGCATGTATTTTTTCTCTAAACTTTTTTCACTGCTGATTATCATTGCAGTACAATAGGTGTCAATTAGTAAGGAGCTTTATTTTCCTAATCAGGTAGCTTCAGGTTTCCCTTTTGGCAGCAAAAAGACAATATTGGTTTCAAGGTAGTACCAACCTTCTCAAACCGTTTGCCAAATCAAAGTAACACATTACAGTCAACACACATAGAATTTGGACAATCAAAGTTGTAGGCCACCAATGTTTTCCATAACAAAAACATGTGAAGTGGCTGCTTAGATATAAAAGTGTGTGAATGTTTAGTATATGTAAGAGTATAACTCATGATTGGGATAACAATTATTAACAAATGCATTGAGCATAAAGATCGTTATTGCACACTGATAGATACAACTGAATTACGACTTAATTTGGTGCTCGACATGTACGTAGGACAAAAACATGACTAGATATTTCCTGTACTTGTATGGATAAAAATATATTGTGATTTACTTTTTTTTTAAATTGTGTAAAAAATTATATCAACATGAACTGCAGATTTTTGGAAATTAAATAGTATCCATATATCAACATAAAAATGAAGATCCGTCAAGTTGTCGTGAGGCATGTACACTTGAATGTGATGTCAAGAAAATAAAACTTTAATGTCTAGAAATGATCATCTAAAGAGTAACTAACAATTGCAAACTATATAATACAAGAGTAAATTTTTATAGAGTCAATATTTGTGAGGGCATACAGTAAATTTTCCCACTTTCCTATTACTACATTATGTCGAAAAATTTCTTTATTAGTTTATGGTATTGAAACAAATAACATTAGGATGAATAAGTAGCAGAACTAGTGATATTCAATGCAAGTGACATGAGAATGTCATTTTTCTAACTTATCAAGTATGTACTATTCTACTCAACAAAAATTTGTCAACTACATTTCTTGTTATGATATCTAGGTGCATTTATTCACATTTAAAAAAACTCATTTATATGCAATTACTATTGGAAATTTTAACGTGGTGCATTTGAAAACATGGACGATGTTCAGATCTTTAAAGACAATAACTGTATATTATGGACAATGTAATTAAAAAACAGTGCATACCTTTCTTTTCTTCCAGCAATGAATGATAAAATAGACCTCAACATACTCAGCACAACAGGTGCAATTGCAACTTTGAATTTCCATAACGTTATGTTGTATTCATAATGCAGTATATCTGAAATTAGATAAAGTAAGCAATAATTCTAAAAACATATTGAACTAAATTTGTATACCTTACCCTTGTCAACATCGCAAGTACATTCAAGAGATAAAGTCAAGTTGCATAATCCATCTACTACCGAAGACGTCATAAAACTTCCAGGAAGTAATCCAACAATCATGGAAAGCCTGATTTCTAAATTAGTCACTAAAAATAATATGTGAAATATGAGTGTGCTTGTACAGATCCAAGCATCGCCAATTTAGAGATTTGTATGATTCCTCCAGTCCTTTGCCATTCTACCGCTGGAATCACCCAAAACCTAACAGGTTAGTCTTACAGAAAATTTACCTCTACCATAATAAATAAAAATTTAAAAGCTAAATCAAAAGAGTACCATGAATTTGAAAACCGATCTGAGATGTTCCAAATCCTAGATCCATAGCCATCACCAATTCTATAGTTTGTGTTGTTACAGATCTAAACATATGAAAGCCGCATGATAAGCACTGTACTAATAAGCCGCATGATAAGCATTGTATTAATCAGATGTAGAAGAAGAAAGAATTTTGGTAAATATCATTTTACTTTTGTAGATTTAACAGACAAATATAAATAAGACTAATCGTGAAAAATATAAATCTGAGTAGATCTGAACGAAACAACGGGTAATACACAATGCGCAGTGCAAGATCTGGAAAATTGAAAGAAAGTAGTAAGAAATAGGTGGAAGTAGTAAGATGTAAAAAAATGTACCTGAAGTTGGAGTAGCAGATCTGAACTTCAGCAGTAGGTTGGAGAAAAATAACAAAAGTCAAAGCAAGTTCGGATGTGGGTGGAGCTGGAGAGGATAAGCGTGTAAGAGGCGATAAGGTGGAGGGAAATTAAGGCTTAAGATTTAGTCGGTCAGGATTTGAAATGAGGAAGACATAAGTGGAAAAAGTAAGAAACGTGGAGAAGACAGTGCGAAGTGGAAGAAAGAAAAAGAAATGCGTGGAAACCGCTGAGTAACTGTAAAACATGGTATAAGAGAAAACATAGTGGAATGTACAGTGACAGTTTTGCCTGGAAACCGTAATATTTTCTGAATATATATGCACGGGATCGAGGGTATTTATGGAAACGTATAAAAACTTCACCATCCTCGGGTATTTGTATTATTATAAACATATAAATACACACACACACACACACACACACACTCTCCCCTCGTCCATAGACCATGGATTATATAAATTGTTTGGATTGCGATTGTGAATGATTGATTGTGGTTGCAACAAAATTGGTTATGTTTGTGGTTTATTCATTGGGATGTGAAAATGAATTGTATTATGGAAATTATAAACCCCTTGTATCGCCGTGAGGCCTAGGATAGCAAAGGAGTCGTACTAAGGACGGCACCGGTTTTAATTACCCTGCCGTTATAATGCTGAAATTTTCTGAAATATTCATGTGTTGTAAAATATTCATGTTTGAAATAAATTGTTTGAACAATAAAAATCACACTTTTATTGTATATATGAATCACTAAAAATATTCATGTTTGAAATAAATTGTTTGAACAATAAAAATCACATTTTATTGTATGTATGAACCTTTAAAAATAACCATAGGTTGAAACAAATATTTGTTGATTGGAAATAATATTTTTAACATGTATATGAAGTGTTAAAAATAACCATAGGTTTAAATAATTATTTATGGATTTAAAATAATATTTTTAACATGTATATGAAGTGTTAAAAATAACCATAGGTTGAAATAAATATTTGTGGATTGAAAATAATATTTTTAACATGTGTATGAAGTGTTAAAAATAACCATAGGTTGAAATAATTATTTGTGGATTGAAAATTAATTTTTAACATGTACATGAAGTGTTAAAAATAACCATAGGTTGAAATAAGTATTTGTTGATTGAAAATAATATTTTTAACATGTATATGAAGTGTTAAAATTCATCATGTATGGAAATAATTATTTGTTTGCTAAAAATATTATTTTTAGCGTAGATATGCATATGTATACATATGGTGAATAAGAAAATGGATTAGCTGTTGAGTAAAGAATTTATTTGCGTGCCCGACAAATAGATAAGCCTTAATGAGTTGGTTGTGCAACTTTATTTATTATATAAACTCCTGTGAATGCCATTGTATGCGGGGTGCTGGTTGTTCTGTGTGAGATTATAAACAACACCATAGAATAGCAACAATTAATTTTGAACTACACTGCAAGACATACTTCATGGAGATAACATACTCTATCATATACCACATCAGCATTTGGAGCTTATGTGACGAGGTTGGAATTACCATACAAGCGAGACGCTCGTATGGCGATGATTGAATTGTAGGTTGAACTGAGGACTGATATGGACTAAATAATACATACCGGTAAATTGCCAGATTAAATAAAAACCCCACACGGGTCTGGAGTTGACAATAATCACGTCTCTCTAGTTATTAGATACGACACATGAATTATTTATTTTCCAACACTGGACGAGGTGACGAGATTTATCTCCGGAGTAATTTTACACACTCCCTCGGGCATAAAATAGGTCACTAAAAATTGTGTATGGTTATTCTGGATTTATTGGGTGCCTAATACGGCCCAATAAATTTCCAAACCCCTATGCGTACAAAGGAGGTTATGGCGAAATTTTTCGAAATTTAAAGGCGTTAGCCAAAATTTTGAAGTGAAAACGGTTTAGAAATCGTCAAATTAATTATATTTATATATAAATAAATATAATTAAAATAAAACGAATAACGACGCTGCAATTCGCGTTTTGAAATCGTAATTTTAAACGATTATTACGGGAGATCCGACCGTCGGATTTTCCTGAAACCGGAACCGTTAGGTTCGCTTTGGAAAGATCTTTCCAATGATATAAAATTCTTAAGATCCAGTGGTTAGATTTTGTGAAATGTATAATTCAAATTTGAATGAGAGCAGCGCCAGTGCCATCGAATGACCTGAAACGTCGTTCAATGAAAATGGGCTATTTTTAAATAAATAAGAATAGCGATAAATCATTATAAAATATTATAAATGATATGGAATGGAAATATACCGATTTTACTTGGTTTATGGGACATTCTGATGGTTAGATGTATTTGCCATGAAATTATTATATTGAATTGAAACGTGAATGTCAAGTAGTTTAACCATGGAAAGAATTGATTTGAATTCTATGTATACGTGAATTATTTGAAAAGGCCGAGTTAATTCTCATTTCAAATAATTGATCGACGATTAGAAGTCGAAGATATGAAGACGGTGCAAGACCGGTGATCTTCACATCGAAAGGATTACTACTGATGCCTTGGATTGGTTAGCTCCCAAGAAGGGGTTACAGTGGTAGTGGTACGGACGTATTTGTTGATTGTCCGGATGTGCGAGGGCCTCTCTCCTGTATTAGACATACGGGATGAGGAATAAGGTGCCTCCGGTTTGGTTCAGACCCAGAACGAACTAGTAAATGGATGTATGTCTGACATTGGATTGGTCACTACAGGGACAATGGATGGAATGGTCGATATACTGACCAGATTTACACCCCATATGGCAGGGAAACGTATTGTTCAGGCATTTTAATCCACTCAGTGTGGACCGACCCTGACGATCCAAGGGCTCACTTGTGTCTGGGTCCTAAGGCTCGGGCTAGAGAGTCTCGAAGTCGGTAAGGACAATCCCTTGCCTTGGTCCATAACGGAAATCCAATTTCCAATACGACATTGTGCGGTTTTGATTGTAAAACTAGTACGACGACATAGTAGGATGGGGTACTATGCCATGTATGATTGATATTATGATTGAAATTGTTTTTGAAATATATAAACACTAACAATAATATCAAATGATTTTGATTTATACGTATCAAGCATATTTTGGCCATTATAAGGTAAAAATCTATCCTCCAGTTTGCGTTGCATTGTGTGATGGGACTTGAGTCTTATATTGACTTCATTTTTCTAAAAAGCATTGCATTGTTTAAAAGATATACTTTATTTCATGCACTGGCAATCCATTGGAGTAAACCCGTTTCGTGTTAGCGGCGTGGTCCTGTGATTGACCTTATTGTTAAATAGGTTAAGTGAGATTTCTCATACCAGTCCCATGACTGACTCGTAGTTTGTTTCACTTTGCAAACTCGAGTGCCCCTATTTTCTACATGGGCAGCCTTGTGTTCAGGTTTTAGCAGACTCATTCTGGATGGCTATGGAGCTGAAGATGGATTCTATCATTTCTATTATGCTGTTCAGACTTTGTTATTTATACTATGTTTGATTTCGCTGCAGACATTACATATAAAGATGAAACTGTATTTTGTACTAAGTGTGATCCTGTTATGCTGTGTAGCTCTAATGATTATATTTGTTCCAGTGCAATCTATTGTACATTATCTGGTGTAATGATATATTTCTATTCTGTTGTTATTGTTCATGTGTTATATTCCAAAGATTATCCTTGCTTCAGTGGCACGGGAGTTTAGGGTCATCTCATATAAAATAAACCAAAACTTTGATAGTCGGTTATTTAACTATCAAAGGAAACATCCAGACAATCAATGATCTTATTTCCAAATGAAAATTCTACCGATCAACCATCAAGCAACACTAGGCCCTTTAAATTAATTTCTTCTTATTAAATTATCATTTCCCAATTTTCCATATTTTTCCAGATATTTCTCAAAACTCAATTTTGTCACTGACGATCCTTGGAAAACATTTCCATATCCCGTAAACTTTTTATTTTATATATTCCAGAAAATATACGATTAACATTGGAAAACATTTAGATCTCTTCATATTTCCTTATTTTCTATATTCAGAAAATATATGTTATCGATATTGGAAAACATCTCCAATCTCCATTTCTTAACTTCTCATTAAGCAAACCATTTCAATTTCTGTACTTAGAAAACATTTCCGATTTTATTTGGAAAACGTTCCCAAATTCCATTTATTCGGATTTAATCGATGTTATATAAAACATCATTATTATAATTTAACCCGTTAATCATTCATTAATCGTATTACTAACCAATCTTGCTACTGAACCTTAGTCATTCCTTAGTCTATCATGAAGTCAATCAAGTTGGGGTATTATTAGCTCTCAGACCTTAACTGAACATCATTCTCAACTTTGAAATAGACAAGGCTCATAATTTCAATTTCCAACAAAACAATGTTTGTGCAACTCTCGGATTCAATTTAAGAATCAACTTCTTTTACGGAATACATTGATTATAACGATAACGTTATAATCCTTGCTTCTGAAATATTTAGTTTTTAAAATATAACTCTGATTCATTAATTTGGATAAATCAATAAGTAAATAAATAAATAATTTAAATATTTAAAGCCTCTATTTTAAATGAAAAATAAATAGTACTTTCCTGAATTCGATATAATCGAATTAAATAAATAACTCTGTGATGACCCTAAACTCCCGTTCCACGGTGGCAAGGGTAATCTTTGGAATATAACACATAAACAAATAACAGCAGAACAAAAATATATAAATACACCAGATAATGTACATAAAAAATATACTGGAAATAATAATCATCAGAATTACACAGTATAAAAGATCACACTTACTACAAAATACAGTTCAGCTTTAAATAAAATGTCTACAGCGGAATCAAAACATAATATGTACAACAGGAGCTGAACGGCATAAAAAGAAATGATAGAATCCATCTTCAGCTCCATAGCTATCCAGAAAGAGCCTGCTAAAACCTGAATACAAGGCTGCCCATGTAGAAGTAGGGGCACCCGAGTTTGCAAGTGAAACAAACTACGAGTCAGTCATGGGACCGGTATGAGAAATCTACTTAACTTATTTTACAATAAGGCCAATCACAGGACCACGCTGCTAACGCGGAATGGTTTACCCCATTGGATCGCCAGTGCTTAAAAAAAGTAAATCATTTAAAGATCGCATTGCTTTTTATAAAAATGAAGCCATTATAAGACTCAGTTCCCATCACACAATGCAACACAAACCGGAGGATAGAGTTTTACCTTATAATGGCCAAAATATGCTTGATACGAATAAAAGAAAAGCATTTGATATTGTTACTAGTGTTTATATGTTTCAAAAACAACTTCAATCATAAGTATCAATCATAGACGACATGGGTACTATATATCATGTCGCCATATATAGGTTTATAATCAAAACCGCACGATGTCGTATCTGGAAATTGGATTTCCGTCATGAACCAAGGCAAGGGATCGTCCTTACCGCTTCGAGACAATCTAGCCTACCATGTCTCAGGCAAGCGCGCAGGCAAGCCTTGGATCGTCAAGGACGGCCCACACGGAGTGGATTAAAATGCCTGAACACTGTGTTTCCCCGTCCTATGGGGGCGTAAACTGGTCATATCCCGACCAAACTATCGGCCCCAGAACGACCGATATACCGAGGCGCCTCGCTTTCCATCATCCACATAAGTAAAATGCCCGGGCATGTAAAACCCAAAACACCACTCCTAGCTAGAAAGAAACGCATGTTCTCTCTGATGTCCTCTCCCGTTTCTGGCTCATACCGGGGTGTGGGGCCCACGAATCAACGCTAAAAACAAAGCTAGCTATTTAAAGCCCTGCTTTGATCATCAACCACAAGACTCTGCTTTTCAACAAAATCCTTGATCACTGCATCTCAGCATGCCACGTTGTCAATCTACAACGTCACACACACATCCATTTACAAGTCCGTTCTAGGTCTAAATGAAACCGGAGGCACCTTATTCCTATCCCATATGTCTAATACAAGAGAGAGGTCCTCGCACATCCGAATGATCAACAAGTACGTCTGGACAACCACCATTGTAACCCCTTCAGGGCAGCAACTCCTATCAAATGCATCAATAATCATCCATTCGATGTGAAGATCATCGGTCTTGCACCGTCTTTATATCTTCGACTTCTAATCGTCGATCAATTATTTGAAATGAGAATTAACTCGGCCTTTTCAAATAATTCACGTATATTTAGAATTCAAATCAATTCATTTCCATGCTTAAATTATTTGACATCCATAATTCAATTCATTAATGTAATTTTCACGTCAAACACATTCAACCATCAAATATCCAATAAATCGGGTAAATTCGGTTTATTTTCATTCCATATCGTTTATAATATTTTATAACGATTTATCTCTATTTTTATTCATTTAAAAATAGCCAATTTATTCAAACGACGCTTCAGGCCATAACGCGGCCATTGGCGATGTTTTTCTTCAGATTGGATTTACACATATATGAAAATCTAACCGTTGGGTCTTTACAAATTTTATATCATTGGAAAGATCTTTTCCAAACGGATCCAACAGATCTAGTTTTGGGAAAATCCGATAGTCGGATCTCCTGGTACAATCGTTTAAAGTTACGATTTCAAAATACGAACTGCAGCATAGTTATTCGTTTTATTTTAATTACATTTATATATATAAATATAATTCATTCTGGCGCTATTTTTATTCAGATTTGAATTAAACATTTCACAAAATCTAACCATTGGATATTTACAAATTTGGTTTCGTTTGAAAGATATTTTCGGGGCGGACCCAACGGTTTTGGCTTCAGGAAAATACGACGGTCGGATCTCCCACAATAATCGTTTAAAATCACAACTTCAAAATACGAATTGTAGCTTCGTTATTCATTTTAATTTAATTATATATATATATATAATTCATTCTTCGATTTCCAAACCATTTTCATTTCATATATTTGATAAAAATAATTTTTTTACCCAACAAATATTTATTTCAACGCATGACTATTTTTAGCACTTCGTATATATAGTAAAAATGTGATTTTTATTGTCAAAACAATTTATTTCAAAAATGAAGATTTTTAGCAATTCATATATATTTATAAAAATGTGATTTTTATTATTAAAACAATTTATTTCAAACATGAATATTTTATATACTTCACATACATGATAAAAATGTGATTTTTATTGTTCAACCATTTTATTCGTCATATGAATATTTTTCCAACACATGAATATATTTCAATACATGAATATAAATCTAACACAGGAATATTTCAGAAAATTTCGGCAGCATAACGGCAGGGGGTTTAAAACCGGCACCATCCCGAGTACGGCTCCTTACACTACCTTATGTCTCGCAGCGTTCCCTAAGGGGCTTATCCTTATAATCTAAACATTTCGATCATTTTCATATCACAATGAATATTCCCACAAACAATTCCAATTTTGTTTCAACCACAAACAATCATTATCAACCATTCGCATTTATCAACCAAATTTCACGTCAACCAAAATCCAAACAATCACAACCAATGTATATCGTCCATAGTATGTGGACGAGGGGAGTATATATATATATAGATGTATATAAATATATTTCTATTTCATTTCAATATCTTTTCAATCCCATTCAACGCACATATGGTTTTTACAACGTATATATAACTTATACATCGCACATACAACTTATACAACTCTTATACAGGAGGTGTACAACGCTTATATAACTCATATATCGATCGTATAATTTATAGATCGCCATTCCATATCGTTTATAATTTAGAAATCTCACATTGGGTTCCACTCCTCCAAAAATCGTAGGAAGCTCCAAAAATTCCCCGGTCTCTTCTAGAATGTAGAAGACGTCCACACAAGTCCAATGTCTCTTGTTTCTTTGGATTTTGACCACATAGCAAAAAGATGATTTTTATAGTGAAATCATAATTCGTAGCGCTTTAAAGTACTATAAACAGTTTAAATAATTTTAGCCGTATATCTTTCCTTTTCGTTCCAAACTAGGTTTGGATTTTTCGTCGAATCCGTGAAGTTAGAGGGTGATCGGCCAACGCCACATCGAAGTGCTTGGAGCAGGCTTCCCGGCGCCACCCACGATGGCCAGCTCGACAGAGGCAGGCGTTCACGGCGGAGCCTCGATCGACGCGATTTTTTGGGCCCGTATCTCGAAAAATACAACACGATAGTGGGGGAAATCGGTATGGATTTGAAGATCAAGGAAAGATCTACAAAATCCCCAACTGGATAGAGATCTAATTTTTCGTGTGGAGGGAGTAATCGGAGGAGGAAGGAATGAGCACCTTTCTGTCGTTCACGATTTGGTCAACGGGTTTTTTTGAGCAGACGATGAAGTGATTTGGAAGATTCTGATTGGCCAGTTTATTTTATTTATATATTTAATTTCCAAAAATACCCTTTTCTCCATACGAACTCCAATTCGAACCCAACGAGTGTCGCCCCTAGCTAAATACCTCCATTCCGGACACAATGGAATATATTTCGTAAGCCCATTCGACTGTTTCAGTCGGTTTTTCTTCAAATTAAAATATAAAACATTCAAATATGGATTCGAACGTACATTTCAATTTGTCGGGGCCACATACTGATCCCAAAAATTCCAAAAAAATAAATCTAGCTATGTTTGGACGATATGGTCCCAACAAAACTAGTTTCGTTGAATTTTGAGACCGTTTGAAAAATGGCCCTTTTCTGGTCGATCCAAATTGACTGAAATTTATCAAATACATTTTCCTTTGCCATACCCACATATTAACTCCAAAAATTGTGGAATTTGAAACTTAGCAATAATTTGACTATCCGGATCCAACAAAAGTGGTTTCATCGAAAACGGAGGTCGTTTGCAAAATGTCCATTTTCATGGGCTATATTAATTCCATAGCGACCTTTCTGAAAATTCATTTAGCCATATCTTTTGATTCCCACTATAAAACTTCGATTTTTCAGATTCATTAGAAAGATATTCTTAAACAGAATTAAATATTTTTGGTTTCACTAGAATCTATTTTATTTTGCATCCTGTATAGTCAGTCCAAGTTCGAATTCAAATTTTCAAACTACCGCGTCATTTCAGGCCTTGTTTTATAATTTAAATGAATATATTCGCTATAACTTCGATCCAAATAGATTCTTGGTCGTTATTATTTAAAATAAATTATTTTAAATATTCAAAATCCACTAAAATAGTTAAATTAAATTTTTTAAATTGGTTCTGATTTTCCGGGTTGTTACAATCTCCCCCACTTAAAATCTTTTCATCCCCGAAAAGAAACGAAGATGAAAGTTGTTTAATTAACCAAATCAACTTTCATTTTGGCTTTTATTCTTCAACTTTTAAGTTTCTAAGAATTTCCTAATTCTTCAAAAATTGGGCTAACACCCTAAATTTTCGAAAAAATTCGCCATAACCTCCTTTGTACGGGGAGGGGTTTAGAAATATATTGGGCCGTATTAGGTACCCAATAAATCCTAATAAGTATACACATATTTATAGTGATATATTCCGGTGTCCACAAGGGAGTGTGTATAGATCATAACTCCAGAAAATAAATTCTCGTCACCCTATAAATGGTTTTTGTGCCTTAATGACTAGAGAGACGTGTTTATTATCATCTCCAGACCCGTGTGGGGTTTTTATTATTCTGGCAATTTACCGTTATATTTTATATAGTCCATATCAGTCATCGGTTCAACCCGTAATATAGTCCTCGCCATACAAGCCTTTCGCTCATATAGTAAATCTTCAACCTCGTCACATAAGCTCCAACTGCTTATGTGGTATATGATGAAGTATGCTATCTTCAAGAAGTATGCCATGTAGTGTAGTTCAAAATTAATTGTTACTATCCTATGGTGACGTTTATGATTACACACAGAACAACCAGCACTCCGCATCCAATGGCATTCACAGGAGTTGATATAATAAATAAAATTGCGCATCCAACTCATTAAGGTTTACCTATTTGTCGGGCATGCAAATAAATTCTTTACTCGACAGCAAATCCATTTACCTATTCAAACATATATAATGTACATGCATATATTTCTATATATTTTCAAATCAGTTTAATATTTAATTCAATTTGCATAAATTTAACTTCATTCTCTTATTGATTTGATTAACTATCATTCCAATATTTTGATTAATCCAATTTATAATCACACCACACAAACAACAATCAATTTATTGATTAACCTTACTAATTAATTCATATACTCTTTTAAAATCATTCAGGCTGTATAATTAAAAATTTCATGTCCATGAAAAGGAAACCACGACAAAGTATAAAACAATACGGGAATGAAAAATACTGTAAATGTACCTTGCACCAGAGTTAATCAGAGATATCCACCCTGCAATTAGGATAAGCTTTCTTAATGCTTTCCTCAGTTTCCCAAGTACAGTCTCGTGGATCTCCACTCCATTGCACTTTGACAAAGTGAACCTTCTTGTTCCTTAGCTCTTTAGTTTCTTTGCCAATAATCTTTATCGGCTCTCTTCTCATAGCTAATTCTGGAGTAATTTCCAAATCCTATTGCGCGGCTTCTTCCACGACCAAATCTGGATCATGCGCATGCTTTCGAAGTTGGGATACGTGAAACAAATCATGTACTTCGGGCAACCAATCAGGCAATTGAACCCAATAAGCGAGAGTTCTAATCCGTTCGAGCACAGGAAATGGGCCAATAAATCTGGGCGCCAACTTCCCTGTTTTACCAAATCGGACTACTCCTCTCATCGGAGAAACCCTCATATACACATAGTCACCAACAGCAAATGCTAAATCTCTTCTTCTCGAATCTGCGTAGCTCTTCTATCGGCTTTGAGCTGCTAGTAATCGTTTCTTAATGAAATCGACTTTATCCGCAGCTTTGCGAATCATATCTGGTCCCAAAACAAGTCTATTTCCTGGTTCTACCCAACAAGCGGGAGATTTGCACGGTCTACCATACAGTGCTTCGAATGGTGACATTTCCATGCTCGCTTGATAGCGTTATTGTATGAGAACTCAGCCAAATGCAAATGGTCTTCCCATGATCCGCCAAAACCAATAACACAAGCCCACAATAAATCTTCTAGAATACGATTCACCCTCTCAGTTTGACCATCTGTTTGAGGATGATAAGCGGTGCTCAAGTTCAGCTTTGTTCCTAATTCTGCTCGAAATGCTTCCCAGAATTTACTCGAAAAAATAGGGTCACGATCGCTAATGATACTCATGGGAACTTCATGCAGTTTAACAATTTCCTTGAAATAAATCTGCGCCAGACTTTGAGTGGTCCTATTCGATCTGACAGGTATGAAATGGGCGGTCTTCGTGAAACGATCTACGATCACCCAAATATTGTCATTTCCTTTTCTGGTTCTGGGCAAACCATCTGTGAAATCCATAGAAATTTTTCCCCACTTCCAATCTGGAATTTCCAATGGTTGCAACAATTCGGCGAGTTTCTGTTGATCGCTTTTAACTTGTTGACAAGTAGAATACCGGCTAACGTAGAAGGAAATGTCTCTTTTCATAGATCACCACCAGAAAGTGCGTTTGATATCATTATACATTTTGCTCACTCCTCGATGGATACTCAGTTTGGATTTGTGACATTCATCCAATACTTCTCTCCAGAGTTCAGGGACATTTGGAACACAAATTCGGCCTTTCAACCTCAGAATTCCCTCGTTATCAATCTGAAAACTCGAGGGCTTGCCTTTCTGAATTCTCTATCTGATCTTCTGAATGAAGTGATCATCCATCTGAAGAGCAGAAACGTTATCAATAAATGAAGGCGTGATTATAAGATTGGCGATGATTATATTCTTTCTGTTGAGCACATCAGCCACAACATTGGCCCCGGAGTATACAAAATATCAAGATCAAATGCCGCGAGAAATTCTAGCCAATGCTGCTGCCTCATATTCAGATCATTCTGGGTGAATAAATATTTCAATGATTGATGATTGGTATATAGTTCGAACTTCTCACCCAATAGATAGTGTCTCCAGATTTTCATAGCAAACACGATGGCTAACAATTCAAGATTGTGAGTTGCATAATTCTTTTCATGTGGCTTCAACTGACGGCTAGCATAAGCGACTACTTGGCCTCTTTGCATTAATACTGCACCAAGACCTTCTTTAGAAGCATCTGTCCAGACTTTCAAGTCTTGATTGCCATCGGTAATTGTTAGCATTGGAGCAGTTGTCAGCCTTAACTTCAGCTTTTGGAAAGCCGCCTCACATTCTGGAGTCCAATTGAACCTTGAATGTTTCTTAGTAAGCTTTGTTAGGGAACTAGATATCTTTGAAAAATCTTTAACGAACTTCCGATAATAACTAGCCAACCCAAGAAAACTTCGGACTTCTGTAGGAGTAGTTGGCTGCTTCCAATTCTGAATAGCAGTGATCTTACTGGGATCCACAAAAATCCCTTCTTTTGAAATGACGTGGCCAAGGAACTTCACTTCTTCTTGCCAGAATATATATTTGGAAAATTTGGCTTTTAAAACATTCTTTCTGAGAATTTCTAACACTTGTTCCAAATGTTTTGCATGCTCGCTCTCTGACTTAGAGAAGATCAATATGTCATCAATGAAAACCAGTACAAATTTATTTAACACTTCTCTGAACACCCTGTTCATTAGATCGACAAAATAAGCTGGAGCGTTACATAAGCCGAACGACATCACTAACCACTCGTAGAATAAATCTGGACCTCTGAATGCTGTCAAAGGAACACACTCTTCGGCAATACGAAGCTGATGGAAACCTGTAGCTAGGTCCATTCGTGAAAATACTTGAGCGCCATTCAATCGATCCAATAAATCATCAATTCGAGGCAATGGATATTTATTCTTCAATGTCTGCTTATTCAAGTCACGATAATCCACACATAGTCTGAGAGTACCTTCTGACTTTGGGACAAATACCACTGCTGCTCCCCAATCAGAGAAACTAGGTCTGATCAGACCCTTCCATACAAGCTGTCGAGTTTGATTGTCTAACTCTTCTTTTTCCTTCAAGGTCATTCTTCGAATAGAGTGAACTACTGGCCTTGCATTCGGAATTAAAGAGATTTTGAATCTATTTCTCTACGTGGAGGTAAGCTTACAACTTCTTCAAACACATCCGCATAATTCTTCACGACAGGAATATTTTCTATCTCGACTGGAATATTCTCCGTAACGACCAGAGCAGGTTCTAATTGAGCAGGAGAAACATCCAGAGCTGCCCAAAAGTCTTTCCAATCAGAATTCGGACCTTCGCATGGAATGGTTATATAGTCTCCTGATTTAATCTTCGCTTTAACGACTCTGTCGGTGCATTTGACCTCAGCTTCATATTTGGTTAACCAATCCAATCCCAGAATAAGATCAAATTCTGTAAAATTCATGACGATCGAGAAAGTAGGGAACCGATAACGTGAAAAGGAAACATGCACCCCACAAATCCAACTAAGATTGAGGGAACCCCCAACCGGATTATGGACAGTCATGGGTGCTTTGAGCTTTTTCAATTTCAAATCCAGTTTCTTAACCGCATTACTTGCAATGAAGCTTCATGACGCGCCTGCATCAAACAGTACTTTAAATGGAATGTTTTTGACAGTAAGCGTGCCTTCTAAAACATCCGGCCTTCCCTGACTAGCTGAGGATGCAGGAACCTCTGCCACTTCATTCACTTGTGCCACTTTGGTCACTTTCAACAGCCGGCTGTCTCGCTTTGTATGACCAGCCTGATGGCAAAGATTGCATTTACTATTCTCTTGAAACTTGTTTTTGGATTTTGACCCAACATTCTTTCGTCTGTTCAAAGATTTACAGTTCCTCATCGAATGCCCTTGCTGATTACACTTTAAACATACGACTGGCTTAACCTTTTTCTGACTGGCCCTTGGCCTCTTATTGCCTTCAGACTTTGTACTCGCTTCAGGATGCGTACTTGTCTCTGGGCTATCAGTTTTAAATTTCCTTTTTCTCCTAGTACTGACTTCCCCTTCATCGCCCAAAAGACCCTGCTTATCCAGATCTTCATACTGGTAGGCCATGTATATCATTTCAGAAAAAGGTTGTTGCACATATGCAGTTACACTACTTTGGTACTTTCTTTGAAGCCCGTTAATAAACCTCAGATTCTTCATCTTAGGATTTTGAATTAGATGCGGGGCAAAACTAGAAAGTTCATTGAATTTCTTATGATATTCCGGAATGGTCATATCTCCTTGATTTAGATAGTAGATTTCATCACTTAATCGCTTAGTTGCTTCCGGAGGAATAAATCTTTCATTGAAAATTTCTTTAAATCTATCCCAGGTAATATTACCTTCTGGATTATCTTTAATGACGGTATCCCATCAGATTAAAGCTTCGTCTTTGAGTGCCCAAGATGCCAATAATCTTTTTTGATCATCTCTCTGCTTTGAACCTTCAAAGATTTTCTCAGCAAAGCGCATCCATGCTTGTGTTTGAATAATGGATTCATTGCCTGGGAACGGTACTCCACCCAGATTTCGATACTTGTTTAATAGAGCTTCAATATCTGGTTCTGACCTACCTCTTCTACTTCTGCCACTCATTTTTCAAGGTCTGCAAATAGTAGACAAAGTGTTAGGCTAACTGAAAAGGTATTTTTAAAGCATATAGACATATACTTGAATGTAAATGTGTCTATCGGGGTGTATTTCATTCTGCTACACTCATTCTAGGATATTACTGATCCTATCTGAAATGAGTTATTCGTCTTAGAATACTACTGATTCTATTTCTGACGAGTTCGTTAATATGTTATATTCCAGAACTAAGCTTAACCAAAGCTTTGATACCACGTGTGACGACCCCAAACCCCCGTTCCACGGTGGCAAGGGAAATCTTTGGAATATAACACATAAACAAATAACAGCAGAATAGAAATATATAAATACACCAGATAATGTACATAAAAAATATACTGGAAATAATAATCATCAGAGTTACACATTATACCGGATCACACTTAATACAAAATACAGTTCAGCTTTACATAAAATGTCTACAGCGGAATCAAAACATAATTTGTACAACAGGAGCTGAACAACATAAAAAGAAATGATAGAATCCATCTTCAGCTCCATAGCTATCCAGAAAGAGCCTGCTAAAACCTGAATACAAGGCTGTCCGTGTAGAAGTAGGGGTACCTGAGTTTGCAAGTGAAACAAACTACGAGTCAGTCATGGGACTGGTATGAGAAATCCACTTAACTTATTTTACAATAAGGCCAATCACAGGACCGCGCTGCTAACGCGGAATGGCTTACTCCATTGGATCGCCAATGCTTAAAACAAGTAAATCATTTAAAGATCGCATTGCTTTTTATAAAAATAAAGCCATTATAAGACTCAGTTCCCATCACACAATGCAACACAAACCGGAGGATAGAGTTTTACCTTATAATGGCCAAAATATGCTTGATACGAATAAAACAAAAGCATTTGATATTGTTACTAGTGTTTATATGTTTCAAAAACAACTTCAATCATAAGTATCAATCATAGACGGCATGGGTACTATATATCATGTCGCCATATATAGGTTTATAATCAAAACCGCACGATGTCGTATCTGGAAATTGGATTTCCGTCATGAACCAAGGCAAGGGATCGTCCTTACCGCTTCGAGACAATCTAGCCTACCATGTCTCAGGCAAGCGCGCAGGTAAGCCTTGGATCGTCAAGGACGGTCCACATGGAGTGAATTAAAATGCCTGAACACTGCATTTCCCCGTCCTATGGGGCGTAAACTGGTCATATCCTGACCAAACTATCGGCCCTGGAACGACTGATATAACCGAGGCGTCTTGCTATCCATCATCCACATAAGTAAAATGCCCGGGTGTGTAAAACCCAAAACACCACTTCTAGCTAGAAAGAAACGCATGTCCTCTCCCATTTCTGGCTCATACCAGGGTGTGAGGCCCGCGTATCAACACTAAAAACAAATCTATCTATTTAAAGCCCTGATTTGATCATCAACCACAAGACTCTTCTTTTCAACAAAAGCCTTGATCACTGCATCTCAGCATGCCACGTTGTCAATCTACAATGTCAGACACACATCCATTTACAAGTCCGTTCTGGGTCTGAACGAAACCGCCTTATTCCTCTCCCGGGTGTCCAATATAGGAAAGAGGTCCTCGCACATCCGAACGATCAACAAGTACGCCCGAACAACCACCACTGTAACCCCTTCAGGGAAGCAACTCCCATCAAATGCATCAGTAGTCTTTTATTCGATGTGAAGATCATCGGTCTTGCACCGTCTTCATATCTTCAACTTCTAATCGTCGATCAATTATTTGAAATGAGAATTAACTCGGTCTTTTCAAATAATTCACGTATATTTAGAATTCAAATCAATTCATTTCCATGGTTAAATTATTTGACATCTATAATTCAATTCATTAATGTACGTCAAACACATTCAACCATCAAATATCTAATAAACCGGGTAAATTCGGTTTATTTCCATTCCATATTGTTTATAATATTTTATAACGATTTATCGCTATTTTTATTCATTTAAAAATAGCCAATTTATTCAAACGACGCTTCAGGCCATAACGCGGCCATGGCACTGTTTTTCTTCGGATTTGATTTGTACATATCTGAAAATCTAATCGCTGGATCTTTACAAATTTTATATCATTGGAAAGAACTTTTCAAAACGGATCCAACGGTTCTAGTTTTGGGAAAATCCGACGGTCGGATCTCCTGGTACAATCGTTTAAAGTTACGATTTCAAAATACGAACTGCATCATCGTTATTCGTTTTATTTTAATTATATTTTTATATATAAATATAATTCATTTTGGCGCTGTTGTTATTTAGATTTGAACTAAATATTTCACAAAATCTAACCGTTGGATCTTTGCAAATTTGGTATCGTTGGAAAGATATTTTCAAGGCGGACCCAACGGTTTAGGTTTTGGGAAAATCCGACGGTCGAATCTACCGCAATAATCGTTTAAAATCACAACTTTAAAATACGAACTGCAGCTTCGTTATTCGTTTTAATTTAATTATATTTGTATATACATAAATATAATTCATTCTTCGATTTCCAAACCATTTTCATTTCATATATTTGATAAAAATAATATTTTTACCCCAAAAATATTTATTTCAATGCATGACTATTTTTAACACTTCGTATATATAATAAAAATGTGATTTTTATTATCAAAACAATTTATTTCAAAATGAAGATCTTTAGAGATTCATATATATTATAAAAATGTGATTTTTATTGTTAAAGCAATTTATTTCAAACATGAATATTTTATATACTTCACATACATGATAAAAATGTGATTTTTATTGTTCAACCACTTTATTCGTCATATGAATATTTTTCCAACATATGAATATATTTCAATACATGAATATAAATCAAACACAGGAATATTTCAGAAAATTTTGGCAGCATAACGGCAGGAGGTTTAAAATCGGCACTGTCCTGAGTACGGCTCCTCGCACTACCTTACGCCTCGCAGCGTTCCCTAAGGGGCTTATCCTTATAATCTAAATATTTCAATCATTTTCATATCACAATGAATATTTCCACAAACAATTCCAATTTTGTTTCAACCACAAACAATCATTATCAACCATTCGCATTTATCAACCAAATTTCACGTCAACCAAAATCCAAACAATCACAACCAATATATATCGTCCATGGTCTGTGGACGAGGGGAGTATATATATAGATATACGTATATAAATATATTTCTATTTCATTTCAATATCTTTTCAATTCCATTCAACGCACATATGATTTTCACAACGTATATATAACTTATACATCGCACATACAACTTATACAACGGTTATATAGGAGGTGTACAACGCTTATATAACTCACATATCAATCGTATAATTTATACATCGCCATTCCATATCGTTTATAATTTAGAAATCTCACATTGGATTCCACTCCTCCAAAAATCGTAGGAAGCTCCAAAAATTCTCCGGTCTCTTCTAGAATGTAGAAGACGTCAACACGAGTCCAATGTCTCTTGTTTCACAGGATTTCGACCACATAGCAAAAAAGATATGATTTTTATAGTGAAATCATAATTTGTAGTGCTTTAAAGTGCTATAAACAGTTTAAATAATTTTAGCCATATACCTTTCCTTTTCGTTCCAAACTAGGTTTGGATTTTTCGTCGAATCCGTGAAGCTAGAGGGTGATCGACCAACGTCACGTCGGAGGGCTTGGAGCAGGCTTCCCGGCTCCACCCACGATGGCCAGCTCGACAAAGGCAGGCGTTCACGGCCCGTATCTCGAAAAATACAACACGACAGTGGGGGAAATCGATATGGATTTTAAGATCAAGGAGAGACCTACAAAATCCCCAACTGGATGGAGGTCTAATTTTTCGTGTGGAGGGAGTAATCGGAGGAGGAAGGAATGAGAACCTTTTCGTCGTTCACGATTTGGTCAACGGGTTTTTTTGAGCAGACGATGAAGTGATTTGGAAGATTCTGATTGGCCAGTTTATTTTATTTATATATTTAATTTCCAAAAATACCCTTTTCTCCATACGAACTCCAATTCGAACCCAACGACTGTCGCCCTACCTAAATACCCCCATTCCGGGCATAATGGAATATATTTCGTAAGCTCATTCAACTGTTTCAGTCAGTTTTTCTTCAAATTAAAATATAAAACATTCAAATATGGATTTGAATATACATTTCAATTTGCCGGGGCCACATACTGATCCCAAAAATTACAGAAAAATAAATCTAGATATGTTTGGACGATACGGTCCCAACAAAACTAGTTTTGTCGAATTTGGAGACCGTTTGAAAAATGGCCATTTTCTGGTCGATCCAAATTGACTGAAATTTACCAAATACATTTTCCTTTGCCACGCCCACATATTAACTCCAAAAATTTTGGAATTTGAAACTTAGCAATAATTTGACATTCCGGATCCAACAAAAGTAGTTTCGTCGAAAACGGAGGTCATTTGCAAAATGTCCATTTTCACGAGTTATATTAATCCCATAGCGACCTTTCTGGAAATTTATTTAGCCATAACTTTTGACCCCCACTATGAAACTTCGATTTTTCGGAATTCTTAAATAGATTTAAATATTTTTGGTTTCACTAGAATCCGTTTTATTTTGCATCCAGTACAGTCAGTCAAAGTTCGAATTCAAATTTTCAAACTACCGCGCCATTTCAGGCCTTGTTTTATAAATAAAATAAATATATTCGCTATAACTTCGATCAAATAGATTCTTGGTCATTATTATTTAAAATAAATTATTTTAAATATTCAAAATCAACTAAAATAGCCAAATTAAAATTTTTAAATTGGTTCTGATTTTCCAGGTTGTTACAAACTCTTTCTCGAATAATCTATATTCGGTTAATATTACGAACTTTGGAATAAATCTATCTTTTCAGGTTGACTCAAATTTCCTAACAATTATTTTCATTTGCAAAACATTTGCTTTCAATCGTTGATCACTTTCAAATATAAGTATTAGTCCTTAAATAGGAATCTAAATTCATTTTATCAAATCATTTTGATTTTACTTGCAAATATCATTATAGATTATAAACCCATGTCAAATTCTATATCGTTTATAAAAACTGCTACTGACACCTTTTTGTTTATATGACAATTGAATTTCCTTTTTAAACGTATTTACAAGTCATACATTCCATTCTTTTGAAATCAACATTTATTTGATTCCTACAACTCCCTTCTCTATTGTTATTTTAATTTAAAATAATATTAAATTATCTCAAAACATATAATTCTATTTATATAGCTATAAATATTGAAATATTAGTTTATTGACATATTTTATCGATTCACACTGGATAAAGTTTAAATATCTTTTCTGGAATAAATCGTTTTAATAAGATTCGACATAGTCGAATTTTAAATAAAAATCCCTCTTATTTATCTCGATTTATTTTATAATTCAAACAAAGGAATAAAACCCATCTTTTCCTTTTGAAAATCTTTATCCATTTCCTTTCTCATTCAAATTTCCATTCGAATTCATTTTCCATAATTGATATTTCTTCTATAACTATTGGTTTTATATCCCAATTCAAATATTGGTGTCAATACTGATTCCCTCTTTTCTTATATAAATTCAACTTGAATTCATATTTTAATTTATCCTATGATAAATATTTTATTTACTTTATAAACATCGTTAAAAACAACTACTTGTTTTTTTATTGAAACAAGTTCCTATTTTCAATTCTATTCAAAACTGTTTTTCCCTTTTGGAAAAATAAATCTCCTTTTTAAATTTCAAAATTTCTTTTCTACATTCGAAAATATTTTATGGTACTTAAATACCAAAACTATAGGGTCGATGATATTTCAACATCCAACCACTCAATAATGAACCATAGATTATTTATCATATCATATAACATAATATATGGAAACAACAATATAATTATTGAGGAATTCTTTTGGATCCCTCCAACCTGTTTTCCCTGGATCACAGATTGTTATATTACGTCATATCATATAAAAATATTGTTCTAATCATTTAAGTATAATTAACGACAGTTATCAGTCAAACAACACTCAACCAAAAAACTAATAAACTATCTAATTCACCTAATCATACAATTTATGCTAATGACGATAAATTATAATAATATGAATTTAACACATCATAGTATTTTAGAAAGAGTGAGAGTTAACTCACATTTGATCTTGATCGACAATTCTGGTTGTTTTATACAGTTTCAAATGAGCGTCTCAAACTATATAAAATTCCAATTGCCTCCAGGGCCTACAAATATAACACTTACATTTTGTATTCCTTGATGCAATTCCGACAACGCTTGTCGTGTTCCATTCTGTTAACGAATGAAAAAGATGTCGCTAATACAAATTTCAATCGATTCAAATTATTTACTAATTCACTAATTACTTCATTAAAATAATTACCGTCCATTACCGTTTAAATCTACACGGTTTCTAATCCCCTGGAATAAAAATCCATATACTTTCTTTACCGCAGAATTCAAACAATCGACCCTGCCTTAATATCTCCGTCCCTGCCACAACGGTTGACTGGTGGCCACCGTGACCTCTCCCTTGCCATCGCCTCACCTCCACATTCTACCGCCATGATCGCTAGCCCCCAACACCCTATCATGACGTCAGGAACTCGCTAAAACCTGTATCCCTTCACAACACCAAAACTTCGACGATCAATGTCCTTCGACCACCATAGCCGCCGTATGAAGTGCCTGACCACCCTCTCCAACTTTCTTTCCCAGACCATTGGCTACTTTCCCTTCGTCGTCCTGAAATTGATGAAAACCACAACCAGCTCAATCGGGTTCGAACCCCGATATCTCTGCTCTAAGGCCATCTTGGCTGCTCCGACCACCATAGGCTTGAAGCTCCGAGTCCCCTCTCCAAATTTTCCTTTTAACACTTTTGCTAATTCTCAACGTATTGAGAAAATCGATTGAATGAAATCGTGAGGGTGGCTGCGTGTTTATCAAAGAAGAAGAAGTATCGGTCTCTTTATATATACATACAATTTAATGCCTGTTGTGTTGAAAACAACAAGAAGAAGAAGTATCGGTAACATTTGTACAGATTTGGTAAAATATCGCATTGAGATTACGTGAGGATTCTATTGAAAATTTGTAAAAAGTTTCTCAGAGACTTTACGTGTGAGATTCTAAAGGGACTTTGTAAGGATTTATAAGAGATCTATAAAGATTTGCAACGATCTGCGTAAACGACCTTTATAAAATATCTAGTAGTTCCAAATTTCAAATAAAAACATCATGACTAATGTTTCTAGCTGTAATCGCTATTTTAAACACGTTGTAAAAGGTTCCAAGATTTAATTCGAACATAGGTAGAGGATATGAATTTATAATTGATGACTTCAGTTGATTACAATTAAATAATCTTTAAGCGTTTCTAGTTTATACTGCCAAACGATAACTCCAAACGTTATGAAACTTAAAACCCGATAATAATATATTATTACGGACCCAATGGAACTAGTTTAATTGAAATTGGAGGTCGTTTGTAAAAAGGCTATTTTTAAGGCTCAACTAAACCGATAAAAATATAAATAAATTCAAAAACAATTCAAGTAAATAATAATAAATTATAATAATTGTATATATCCGAATAGAACATTATATAACTCCAAAATAAACAATATTTGAATTTTAAACTCGATATTTCAAATTGAAACAACATTGGAATAATGTAAACTCTATTAATTTATATAATAAATCGTTATAATTTTATAAACAATTCCATATAGACTATTCAAAAAATTGATTTGCATATAACTTACAATCTATAAGACGAAATCTCGAATTTTCACTTTCTATAGAAAAATATAGTCAAATAGATCCGAACGTTTCTCCTTTCAAAGAAATTCGAGTTATATCGGATTTATTATATTCAATTGAAGTTCAAAACGTTAAATTATGAACTACCGCGATGTTACGAGCTCGTTTAAATTTAATGATAAACTATACGTTTAAACTTCGTTTCCAATTAATAATTTCCCTTATAAAAATCATTTTATATTTCTAACACACAATTAAAACAGCTTAAATGTTTAGTATTAAACGACTAAAAATCGTGGTCGTTACATTCCTCCTCGCTTAAAAGAATTTCGTCCCTGAAATTACTAAGCTAGGAAAAATATTATAAATCAATTAACTAGGTTAAAAATCCTTCGGTTTACTTCATAACCCCAGTATTAACTGAACCAATTTATTTCAATTAAAACATTAATTCATTCCTACTAACGAAAAATTTCTAATGCCATAAGTTTTCGAAAAATTTCGACAGAGTCTCCCCTGTACGGAGGGACTTCTGGGATATTGCAGGAACAACAAAAATATATACATAAACAAAATTCAAAACCCAAATTTTGTATCTTCGCATAGGCGTACCTTATATAAGCGTTATCAAGCGAACTCGCTTACTCATATGCAATTTACGTAGCCAAACTCAAGTTGATGGCTCCAGGTACCTGTATTTACTCAATCTAACAGGTGAGTCTCAAATCATGAAGTTTAAATAATCATTCATCCTTTTTATTCAAGGAAAATACCAAATTTCTAGGTTCTACATGCTATGCAATTCCATCATTCAATTGTTCATTTCAAACATTGGTTTTAAACCGCTAAATTTACTTCTCATGGGTTCTAACAATTTAATTTGCTTCGGTTTATCAAAATGACAATCCAACTCATATCATTTACTTATTAATCGATTCATAAATTCACTTGGCCAAGTTTCCATCTAGTTGCAACCAAATTTCATTTCAATTCATTTTAAACATCAATCCATTTCGTTTTGAACGATTTTTATTCAATAGCTTACATTCAATTCACCGTCCATCCAAATTAATTTCGAATCAATTTTATTCGCTTTCAATTTGCAAGTCACACAAAATTTTAATTTTTCTTAGAGTTTTTCCATTCCATTTAACTTAAGTTAAATTTTAATCCATTTGATTTACTTTCACTATTTCAATTCATTTAACTTATACAAATTAACTTAAATTCTAGAACTCAAGTTCCTGGTATTTATTTCAAATTCAGCTTGAAATCATAATTATACGCATATATTTATAATCAATTCAATTCAAAACATTTGAATTTTTAAAACAACTTTTCCTTTCTCAAATAAATTTCCATTAATAAATCTACTTTGGTAGCAACCGGTCACTTAGAAACTCAAAAATGAATGCCGATAATGTTATAAACACTTTTAGAATTATTTTCCAACACACACTGAAGATAATGTTAGAAACTCAAAAATAAATCCATTATAAGAATTATTTTCCAGCGACTGAAGTGATTTCAGTGCTTAAACACTTTTAAAATCTATTTAAATCCATTCTTATTCAAAAATACTTCAGAGTAATGTTATATTACTTTTAAAAATACTTCAAAAAATATTTCTAAACATCCAAGATTTTAAATTCTCAAAATTCTGGTTTGAAATTAATCTTAGCTTATCTTATTTGTATATATTATCCATATACAAATTATATTTGGTTATACATAACCATTTCAATATTTTATAATTCCATTTGATTGTAATAGCAACCAACACATCCATATACTATAATATTTCAGAAAACTATTCTTTTTATAACAAAATAGTTTTGGGCAAAATTATTTCATCTACCCATTTTAAAACAATATTGTATCTAATTGCTTTGTTCGAGAGTTTTAAAACACCTATCGATACAGTTGTACATACTGTATCGACTAGAATTCATAAATCACTTAACAAACTAGTCAACGCAATATAAAACAATTTTATATCAAATCTACTAATACACGCTCATATATTCATACTCAAACTCGATCAAGGGTGTCACTAACCCTATCTCCATTGAGTTACGCCACAAAGTCAAGGTTACTACTCAACCTCCAGCTCTGATACCAACTGCAATGGCCCAAATTTCCATACCGTTTGAGTTTGATTAATTACACCACACGTCTAACGCAAATTGTATGGAAATACGAATCATTAATAAAAAGAAGTTAGAGGGTGAGAAATAGAAAGAAAGAAAAAGTTAGAATATAAGAAAACGAAGAATACAAATCTCATACTGGAACGAATAAAATATATTAAATAACATAATCTTTGAAATACAAATCAGGAATTGTATATACATACCATCATTGTAGCACAACAGCTATTTCTGGAACTATTATAAACACTTGTTTCTAGATACAAACATAGTACACAACGAAAAATATGATAGTCTATAACTAACTGATGAAGCCTTCTACTCCAAGCTCCTCTTGGTGAATCTGTAACATCCGGACTACTTGATTTCCCGTACAAATTTGGGCACCCAAGAGTTTAGGGTAAAACAAACAAAATAAACTCGGGGTCAGTCATGGGACTGGTGTGAGTAAACTCCAACCATTTGCTTTAACTTTCAAAATCTTTGAAAGAAATGATAATCGTAAGACCGATCCACACAAAAACACAGATGGTTTTTAACTTATGATAACCCAAAATATTTTTGATATCAAATTTGGTGATAATATAATAGTGTTTACATTAAATAAGTAGAAATCTAGCGGAACGCTTGCATCTCACGCTCCATATGTAATATAAAATAATAAACCGCATGGCGCTTATTGGAGAATGGATTTCCAACTATGACAAGGTATAGGACCACTTTTTGATAGTATATCTCTACAGAGGAATACACTGGGTTCAACAAGAACATCTTGCAATCCGACCACACATGACTGGTCGCTCATTTAACTTGAGTGTACCGAGCATATTATCACCAACGGTTGTGATCAGCAACCGTTACCGAAAGCATATAACAACAAATTGAATAAGAAGAAAATGGAATTTATCAAGATCATGTAACAATACCCCTAATGGGAATGAACCACTTGGCCATGCTGCCTTCCCGATTTCTGTCATTTCCCGGTTAATGAAGCTTGAGGTCAAGATTTCCTTCTGGAACAGCACATCATCATTCACTTTGAATGTCACACCGTCAGATCCATCAAATCAGTAATTGACGACCACAAATATACTCTGGGTGTTAAGCTAAGATAATAAATTCCAAGCCACCATACTTGGTATATTTGAAGAAATCAATGTACATGATCATCTAGAAATACCCTATCAGACATTCGTCCATACAAGTTGTCCTGGGACTAGACAAACCGTATGCACCATTCCATCAATCCATCTTGGGAAACTTCTACCTAGGATTAATAGAATAGCCCTTGCACTTTACGCCGTCTTCAATCACCTTCAACATAAGTTGATTCGTAACGCTTATGCCCATACAGAGTGGTTTCCAGATAATAACCTGATCCTGGTCTCTCCGTATTGGCAATGGCGGTATAAAATAAACCAAAACTTTAATAGTCGTTTATTTAACTATCAAAGGAAACATCCATACAATCAACGATCCTATTTCCAAATGAAAATTCTACCGATCAACCATCAAGAAACACTGGGCCTTTTAAGTTAATTTCATCTTATTAAATTATCATTTCCCAATTTTCCATATCTTTCCAGATATTTCTCAAAACTCGTTTTTGTCACTCACGATCCTTGGAAAACATTTCCGTATCACATACACGATCCTTGGAAAAAATTTCCATATCCCGTAAACTATTTATTTTATATATTCCGAAAAATATACGATTCATCAGAAAACATTTCCATCTCTTCACACTCCCTTATTTTCTATATTTAGAAAATATATGTTATCAACATTGGAAAACATCTCCAATCTCCATTTCTTAACTTCTCATTAAACAAATCATTTCAAATTCTATACATAGAAAACATTTCTGATTTTATTTGGAAAACGTTCCCGAATTCCATTTATTCGGATCTAATGATGTTTTATAAAACATCGTTATTATAATTCAACCCGTTAATTATCCATTAATCGTATTACTAACCAACCTTGCTACCGAACCTTCGTCGTCCCTTAGTCAATCAAGTTAGGGTATTATTATTTCTCATACCTTATCTGAACATCATTCTCAACTTTGAAGTAGACAAGGCTCATAACTTCAATTTCCAACAAAACATTGCTTATGTAATTCTCAGACTCAATTTAAGAATCCACTTCTTTTACGGAATACATTAATTATAACGATAGCGTTATAATCCTTGCTTTCGAAATATTTATTTTTTAAAATATAATTCTGATTAATTAATTTGGATTAATAAATAAATTAAATATTTAAAGCCTTTATTCTAAATGGAAAGTAAATAGTACTTTACTATTTCTTGAATAATCTATATCTTATT
Source organism: Allium sativum (assembly GCA_030737875.1). Classification (NCBI taxonomy): domain Eukaryota; kingdom Viridiplantae; phylum Streptophyta; class Magnoliopsida; order Asparagales; family Amaryllidaceae; genus Allium; species Allium sativum. The sequence goes on along the minus strand of CM060922.1, from coordinate 732,738,175 downwards.
AATATTCCGAACTTTGGAACAAATCTATCTTTTCTGGTTGACTCAAATTTCCTTATAATTAGTTCCATTCGCAAAACGTTGCTTTCAATCGTTGTTTACTTTCAAATATAAATGCCATTCCTTATATAGGAATCTAAATTCGTTTTATCAAATCAATATGATTTTACTTACAAATATCATTATAGATTATAAACCCATGTCAAATTCTACTTCATTTATAAATTCTGTTTATAAAAACTGCTACTGATACCTTTTTGTTTATATGACAATTCAATTTCCATTTTAAACATATTTACAAGTTACACATTCCATTCTTCTGAAATTAAATTTATTTGATTCCTACAATTCCCTTCTCGTTTATTTATTTTAATTTGAAATAATATTAAATTATCTCAAAACATATAATCCTATTTATATAGCTATAAATATAGAAATATTAGTTTCTTGATATATTTTATAGATTCACACTAGAATGAGTTTAAATATCTTTTCTAGAATAAACCGTTTTGATAAGATTCGGCATATTTGAATTCTAAATAAAAATCCCTTGGAGTTATCTCAATTTATTTTATATTCCAAACTTTGGAATCAAACCCATCCTTTCCTTTTGAAAACGATTTTCCATTTCCCTTCTCATTCAAATTTCCATTTGAATTCATTTTACAAAATTCAAATTTCTTCTATAACTGTTGGGTCTAAATCCCATTTCAAGATTGATGTCGACACTGATTCCCACATTTCTTATATAAATCCAACTTGAATTTATATTTTAATTTTCCTATGATAAATATTTTATTTACTTGAAAACGTTGTTATAATCAACTTCTTGTTTTATTATTAAAACAAGTTCCTATTTATAAGTCTATTTAAAACTGATTTTCCCTTTTGGAAAAATAAATTTCCTTTTTAAATTTCAAATTTTCTTTCAAACATTCAAAAATATTTTATGGTATTTAAATACTAAAATTCTAGGGCTAGTGATATTTCAACATCCAACCACTCAATAATCAACCATAAATTATTTATCACATCATATAACGCTATATATGGAAACAACAACTTAATTATTGAGGAATCCTGTTGGATCCCTCCAACTATTTCCCAGCATCACAGATCGTTATATAACTTTATATCTTATAGAAATTTTATTCTAATCATTTAAGTATAATTAACGACAGTTATCAGTCAAACAACACACAACCAATAAACCAATAATCCATCCAATTCACCCATTCACACAATTTATGCTAATGACGATAAATTATAATAATATGAATTTAACTCATTATAGTATTTTATAAAGCGTGAGAGTTAACTCACATTTCATCTTGATCGATGATTCTGGATGTTTTATACAGTTTCAAACGAGTGTTTGAAACTATATAAAATTCCAATTGTCTCCAGGGACTACAATTCTCACACGTACTTGTTGTATTCCTTGATGTGATTCCAATGACGCTTGTCGTGTTCCATTCTGTTGACGAATGAAAAGGATGTCGCTAATACAAAGTTCAGTCGATTCAAATTATTTACTAATTCCCTAATCACTTCATTAAAATAATTACCGTCCTTTACCGTTTAAATCCACATGGTTTCTAATCCCCTGTAATAAAAATCCTGATACTTTCTTTTATCACAAAATTCAAACAACCGACCCCCCTTAATCTCACCGCCGCTGCCACCAACGATTGACCGGAAGCCACCATGACCTCGCCCTTGCCATCGCCTCACCTCCACCTGCTACCACCAGGATCGCCAGCCCCCAGTACCCTACCATGACGCCAGTAACTCGCTAAAACCCATAACCCTTCACAACACTAGAACTCAGACCACCGATGTCCTTCGACCACCAGACCGCCGCCGTATGAAGCGCCTGACCACCCTCTCCGACTTTCTTTCCCAGTCCATCAGCTACTTCTCCCTCTGTTGTCCCGAAATTAATGAAAACTGCCACTAGCTCAGTCGGGTTCGAACCCTGATATCTCCATCCTCAGGCCATCTTGGCTGCTCCAACCACCATAAGCTTGAAGCCCCGAGTCAGCTCACCAACTTTTCTGTTTGTCACTTTCGCTAATGCTCAACGTATTGAGAGAATCGATCGAATGAAATCGTGAAGGTGGCTGCGAGTTTGTAAAAGAAGAAGGAGAAGTATCGGTCTTATATATATATACACATAATTTAAAGCCTGTTGCGGTGAAAATAGGGAAGGGAGCAACGCCAGAAGCACTTTACGAGGACAGACCCATTTTTTTATTTACTTTAAGATTAAATTTGCCATCGTCAACTTTTGAATTTAAACAACATTTTTAATTAATAGGATAATGATCTCTCAGAAGATAAGGTCACGTTTCAAGATTTGCGAAGATTTGAGGTTGGCCAGCTGAAATTTGTTTGCAGGATTCACATGATCTTGCACATGTTTTAATGATACACCGCATGATTTTGTACATGGATTAGGCCAATAACTCCATGCCTTGGTTATAAAAGAATGAAGCGAATTATATATATATATATATTTGTGTGTGTGTATGTGTGCGTGTGTGTGTGTGTTGGTTCACAGAGGAACATGTGTTGCGTTCAACACTTGCAGAAAGCATGTGCTGAGGCCTATTTTACATTTGTGCAAATTTGGTAAAATATCGCGTTGAGATTACATGAAGATTTTTTAAGGATTTGTACAAAGTTTCTTAGAGATTTTATGTGCGAGATGCTAAAAGGACTTTGTAAGGATTTATAAGAGATTTGTAAAGATTTGCAATGATGTGCTTAAACGACCCTTATAAAATATCTAGTAGTTCTGAATTTCAAATAAAAACAACATGACTAATGTTTCTAACTGTAATTGCTATTTTAAACACGCTGTAATAGGTTTCAAGATTTAATTCGAACATAGGTAAAAGATATGAATTTATAATTGATGACTTCAATTGATTACAATTAAATTATCTTTAAGCGTTTCTAGTTTATATGGCCAAACGATAACTCCAAACGTTACAGAATTTTAAACCCGATAATAATATATTATTACGGACCCAATGGAACTAGTTTCATTGAAAATAGAGGTTGTTTGTAAAAAAGGCTATTCTTAAGGCTCAAACCGATAAAAATATAAATAAATTCAAAAACAATTCAAGTAAATAGTAATAAATTATAATAATCGTGTATATCCGAATAGAACATCATATAACTCTAAAATAAACAATATTTGGATTTTAAACTCAATATTTCAAATTAAAAAAACATTTGAATAATTTAAAATCTATTTATATAATAAATCGTTATAATTTTATAAACGATTCCATAGCGTGTAACGACCCGTATTTTTACGGTGTGATAATTAATTTATTTAATTATTTAAATAGTGATTTAGAAAATTAAATGGTTGTTTAATTAAATTATATGGAATATTTAATTAATATAAATAATAGAATAATATATTTAATTTCTGAAATAGTCAGAAATAGTAAATTCACAATATTGTGTGAATTGGACAATTTAAAATATATAATTCAGTTTAGAATTGAATTATATTAATGAATTTATTTATAAATGAAAGTTGAACATATAAATTATATTATAATTATAATCGAGCCTGAAATGGTGTGGTAGTTCGTAATTAGGTGATTCAAAGTTTAAACGAATATACATAATCTGTTTTAAATTGGATTTTCAATATAAATTGAATATAAATTTAACCCGGATTTGAAATATTGAGTTGTAAACCCAGATGGGTATATTTTGGAGTTGGACAACATTCTGTGTGAATATATACGATAATATTAAATTATTTTTATTTAATTTAATTATTTTTAAATATATTAATATTTAAATGGGTTTATTTAGAGCTTTAAAAATAGCCAGTTTTGCAAACGACCTCCGTTTTCAACGAAACTAACTTTGTTGGATCCGGAATATTAAATTATTGTTAGATTTCAATTTTCGTGATTTTTGGAGTTAGTATGTGGCCGTATGGGATTTTACTGTGAAAAACAGTTGGTAATTTGACTTTAAAAATAAGCTGTGTGAGCAAACGGACTCGAAATTCGACGAAACCCATTTCATTGGATCCGTAATGTCAAACCGTAGTTGCATATCCATTTTTGTTGAAATTGGATATAGTACGCGACCGTACGGATTTTTAAATGACAAATACAAGCAACAATTGATTAAAATGGAATATAAAAATCGAATAAAAAAAATGTATAATCTACCTATATATATCCCACTATCCTCTAACCCTTCATTTTCATTCCTCTGGTCAACATTAAATCCGCCGTCACTTTTCCTCATATTTTCAGCAAACGGAAGTTTGAAAGAAAATCAAAACAACTGGAATAAAAATCCTATAAATCCAACTATACGTATATTCGATCTCCTATCAAGTTCCTCTTCATTTTTATATCAGTTTTGTTGAGTTCGAACGTACTACAATTCGATGCCGTATTGATATTGCGCCTTAAGGCTGAGGAAATCATGGGACCAAGGTCGTAATTCATGAAATTGATGTTGTATTTGGATTCGGGTGGTCGAATGGAGACCGTATGCAATTTTTGAGGAATTTCGAGGAGATTTTGGTTTGGCAGTTTCCAAGGGTGGATGATTGTGTGTTGTTCGACGCAAAATTAGGGAGGGTGCGAAAACAGTGCGAGTTAAGTGGTTTTGGTACCAATGTGAAGAGTTTTCGATAAGGAAGATCACCATGTTTTTAGTTTGAGTTTTAATCAAGTAGAGAAGGAGAACAGGGTGGCCGAAGTTACTGTAAATGGCGGATGAAGCCTGGAATCGCAAAACCCATGGATGGTTCGAGTTGAACTTTTTGCATATGAGATGGGAGAGAATTAGATGAGGAGTATCTTGGTGTTGTTAGTTTGTTGAATTTTTAAGTATGGATGAGGATTGGGCGGCTTAAGGATGCGGTAATGGTGAAATTATGGAAGCAGGAGACGCGATGCATAAGGAGGAAGATCACTATAGTAATGGGTCGGTGTAGGAGTAATTTGGGCCGGCGTTGAATGCTGAGGCCCAACTAATAATAATATTTAGTTTGTTTTTAATTTTAAATAGTATTCAAACATATAAAAATGTATAACTTCGTCATACATTATCGGAATTTGACGAAACAGGATCTGTTAGGATCATATGGACGACAGCTACACAATGAAACCGATTGGGAGTGAATTGGAGCTCATTACAATTTATTCGAAAATAAATTGTCCGTCTGAATCAACCGACAGTTATCGTTATTTAACGATGACCATCCAATGTGAGTAAATCTCACTAACTCTGCTCAATTATATTTTTATAACGTCTTTTTAGAATTGATAAATGATGGTTGATTGCTGTGTGTTGATTGTTTGGTTGAACTGCTGATTTATTGTTTGCAATCACAGATAACGATATATACACATATCGTTAAACAAACATTGATTTTGTTTATCATAATAGTACATATTGAAATGAAATTGATGTGAATTATATTGTGTAACATCTGTGGATGCAGGGAAACAGGTCTGGATCCCTCAACATTTATTTTACTGTTTTCATATATAGTGATATATGATGTGATATATAATCTGTTGTTGATTATGTGTGTTTGGATGTTATTGATCATTGTTGTATGGTATATTAAATACCATAAGGATTACTGGAATGTAGAAACGGAATTTTCAAAGTGTATATTAAAAATGAAATATATTTATATAAAATAAAATGATTTTATACAAAGGAATTTCAAAGTGGATATGGAATTTAATAATTTTATAAAATCAATGGATTTTATAAAAAGAATTGATTGGAAAACAAATGGAAGTGAAATAGAAATATTTGGAAACAAATAGAACTGGAAAAGGAAATGTTTATATGAAATAAATAGGATATTATAAAAGGAATATTTATAGGATATAAATAGGAGTTATAAAAGGGAGTATTGTATAAAATGAATAGAACTTTATAAAGGAAATAAGTGGAAAACAAATATTAAATGGAAATCTGTTTTAATAGATAAATGGAAAAGATTAATTTAAAGTAGAATTAAATAGAAATATGTTTTAAAAATTAAATGTAGAAGATTAATTTATAAATAATGTTTTATAAATTAAGTAAATAATTTATCATTGGATAAATTGAATATATAAGTTTGAATTTATATATGGAAGTAAATATAGTTTTTAACATCGATATTTGAGATTGAAATTGAATGTAGAAATTATAAAAGGATTTATAAACAAGATTTAAGTGTTAGAAATAAAGAGGAGATTTCTTATGAACAATTCTATAAACAGAAGTGTAAATAGAATTTGGAAATGGAATATTATTTTAAAAATACAAAATCAAACTAAATGGGTTATATAAAAGAAATATTTTCACATTCGATGTGAATAATGGATTAAAATAAATATTTTATAAATTAAAACATTTATAAAAAAACTTGGGTTTGAAATACGAATTCAAATGGGAATTTTGAATGGGAAAGGAAATAGAGTTAAAATAATATTAGGTAGTCGAATAGGAGTTAGTCGAATATTGATTATTCGAATAAGAGTTAATCGGATAGAGTTAATCAAATTAGTTATTCGAATTAGAGTTAATCGAATATTAGTTATTCGAATTAGAACTAATCGAATATTGGTTATTGGAATAGAGTTAATCGAATATTAGTTATTCGAATAGAGTTATCAAATACAGTTATTCGAAGAAGAGATTATCGAATATAGTTTATTCGAAAGAGAGATTATCGAATATAGTTTATTCGAAAAAAGAGTTATCGAATATAGTTTATTTGAGAGGGAGTTATCGAATAGAGATCATTCGAAAGAGAATCATACATTGGAATTCGACTATATCGAATGAAGGAAAGTATTATTTACTTTTCGATTTTTAATCATGATTTATTTATTTATAAATAAAATGTTATTTATTTATTTATTCAAATTAAGAAGTAAAAGTTATATTTAAGTTATTATATGTCGGAAGCATGGGATTATATCACTATTGTTATAATCAAATGATTTCTGTAAAAAGAAGTGGATTCGTAAATAGAATCTGAGAGTTACGTAAGGAAGTTCGTTAAAGATTTAAAAGGTGAACTTTTTCTATTTCGAGGTTAGAAAGGTCGTTCAGTTAAGGTCTGAAAGATAGTTATACCCCAACTTGGTTGACTTCATTTTTAACTAAGGAATGGCTAAGGTTTGATAGTGAAGGTTAGTTAATTGAATTTAGTTAATAAGTGCTAATGGTTCGAGTTGGTATAGCGATGTTTTATTTAAACATCTGTTTAAATCCAATGAAGGATTTTTGGAAATGTTTTCTAATATGGAAAATAATAAATAAGAGTAAATATGAAACTGTTTTCCAATGATTAATAACATATATTTTCTAATATTGGAAAATAAGAATTTACGAATATATGGAAACAGAGATAGGGAAATGAATAATTGAATGGAAAATTAAATTAAAGGGGACCAGTGTTGATTGATGATTTGCTCAGTAAGATTTCCATTTGGAAATACGATCGTTGTTTGTACACATGTTTTCCTTTGATAGTTAAATCACCGACTATCAAAGTTTTTGACCATTTTTCCGTTGTCAATACGGAGAGACCGGGATCAGATTTATTATCTGAAAACCACTCCGTATGGGCATTTGCGTTGCGAATCAAATATGATGAAGATAATTGAAGACGGAGTTATGCAAGGGCTGTTCTGGCGATCCTAGGTAGAAATTGCCCAAGATGGATTTACAGAATAGTGTCTTCGGTTTGTCCAGACCCAGGACAACGTGGATGGACGAATGTCTGACAGAGTATATCTAATGGATCACGTAAGTTGATCGCTTCAAACGTATCCACGTTTGGTGGCGGAGGAATTCGTTTCTCTTATCTTTATACCCATGGTATTTTTGTGGAAATCAATTTGTGATTTGGCGGGTATGACGATGTGGCATTCAAAGTAAATGGAGGTGTCATCTGTCAAAAGATACGTTATGACCTCAAGCCTCATCAACCGGGAAATGACAAAAATCGGGCAAGCAGCATGGCTATGTGGGTCGCCCCCATTAGGGAGTATTTGTAACACCCCACCTCCGTTAAGGTCACTCACAAAGGGAATGCCTTAACTTTGGTGGAGCATTTTAGTAAACAGAACAGAATATTACAAGATAGATAAACAATACTTGAAAAATTATAACTTTATTACAGCGGAAAACAGAAATTAGTATGGTTACATCCTTTCAAATCACAATATCAGAATTCAAGTACAAAATATCAGTCTTGTACAAAAGCCTTCAGAATGCATAGTTCAAAATCATAATCCCCACAGAAGAAGACAAGCCATACTTTAAGCACCTCAAGCAGAAGGAATCCGGATCAAGCTAGAGTATTCCCTTCTACAAAACCGGGGGGGGGGGGGGGGGGGGGGACGGAAGAAAAGGAGGCGAAACAACAAGGGTCAGACATAAAGTCTGGCAAGTCCAGTGACTTTCAGCATATGAACAGATAATAATAATAATGACATGAAAGCAAAACTGGATAAGAGATGGTCGTAACATGAGCAGCAGATATACTTAGGTTAAACAGCAGAAACAGAATGATGTAGACTAAGCCATGCTTCTTATTTATATCTTACTTCTCTGAACTAATACTAGTATAACAAAATTAGGTGCCACCCTAATGTCTAAACTGAAACTGAAACGGGTACAGAATAATTTCCACAGAAGAGAGTGCTAGTAATGGGCCTTTACCACCCGAACAGAAACAGACAGAAACAGAATGCTAATAATGGGCCTTTACCACCCCAACAGAAGGTACAGAAACAAAAACAACTTAATCCCTATGGAAACAGAATATAGAATTAGGTGTACACTAGTAAATGGGCCTTTACCACCCGAACAGACGGTACCACGCAGAAACAGACAGGTATTTCCACCCAACAGAAACAGACGGTACCAACAGAAACAGACAAAACTAAGTGTACCCTAAAACCCTACCCCAAGCGATCGGCTCCCTAATACATAAATACCCTGTATCGGCCCCACAGTAGGGTGTATCACTCCCTAAAGTGACAACCAATTGGCACAGACCTATTTACAGATGTCACGGCGTCTTACATCCTCAGAGGTAGACCGGGATCCATGCACGCACATGACCCGGTTGGAACGCACCATCAACACCCCTCTCCATTATCAGAATGAACCACTTATAATTAGTTCAGTAAGCGTGCCCGGACCCTACCTATTGTTGGGTCAAAGTTTTGATACCAGAAAGGGTTACTGACTAATATGGGTCCCAAACAACAGATGACACAAGTAATTCCCCACATAACCTTGTGTCCCCAAACTAACAGATTTCAGATTAACTTGTTTACAAGTTCAGACATACAGAATTTAGATCAACCAGTTCACAGACAAGTTTTCAGACTAACGGATCAGATATACAGATTTAACAGACTTACCGATTTACCAGTTACAGATTAACAGACTTACAAATTTGTCTAACTTTGTAATTGGGCCTACAGATTCACGGAACAGATTAAATTCATCAGTCTAGTGGGTTTAATCCTATCCGCCCAACATGATTTAGACATCATATTTATCTCAGATTTTCATTAATTAAATATTAATGCCCATACCTCTCACATTAGACTGACAGTTTGCGGCTACTGGTTAGGCCGATTGGTTCCGGGCAGATTTCTGCCGCAAACTGAGTCTAACCTCGGGTTTCAAGCACGTTATGGCTAACTTCTCACATTAGAACCTATTGTTTGCGGCCACTAGATGTGCCGGGCGGTTCCGGGCTGAATTACGCCGCAAACTCATTCTAACCTCGAGTTAGCCATGTTTATCTTTACGGCCAATTAATTAATAATTTAACATTTATGCCCACGCCTAATATACATGTCAATTATTCATAGCTAATTCAGATTATGTCAATAACAGACTGAATATATCAACTTAACAGACATAGCAGATAACAGATTTAGGCGACTTAACGGATTCAGCAGATTAAGCAAACTAGCAGATTTAGCAGATAACAGATTAGGCATCTCAATAGGTTTAGTTTAGCAGATTTGGCATTTTCAACAGACTTAGCAGATGACAGATTTGGCAGATGAACAGATCTAGCAGACTAGGCAGTAGAGCAGAACTAGCAGATTAAGCAATATAACAGAACTAGAAGATTGGCAATATAACAGAACTAGCATATTAGGCAAATATAGCAGAACTAGCAAATTAGGCAAATATAACAGATTTAATCGTTCCTTAAAGTTTCACAAAAATATCTTGCCTAATTATAAACCTTGCCTAAGTTCACATGCATAAATAATAGTCATGATTCACAATATGATCATATACCCCATGTTTGCATTAAATTTACATAGCACAGATTATGGTCATAATTTACCATATATCATATGTTTCAATTTTTATTAAACTTGCATAGTACAAAAGATCCATATATAAATTATACCAAATATAGCCATCAATTACTATGCATGTCATATATCCCAAAGATCCCTTACTTAGGTGTTTATTTACATTAATAGATATCCTACTTTCATGTAAATCTTTATGCCTATGCCATATTCTCTTTATCTCAAATCATATGTTCAATACAGTCTATATTTATGTCCAATTATGTGTCCTCAAATCATATGTTCAATACCCCTTTATGTTATAAATATAACATGTCCAGTCATATGTCTCAGATTTATGTTCTAGCTACAGTCCATGTTCTTTCCTCAAATCAGTCACCTATTGGTCATGCCCAATTTATGCATCATTCATTTTACTGTCCCAAACATTTTTGCATATGTTAATCTCTTATGAGATTGGCTCAGGCTCGTGGTAGCCTGGCTATAGAACAGAAAGAAGAAAGAGATACAGAATAAGATAGATCTAAACAGAACAGAACAGATATAACCTCAGATTCAGATTTACAATTCATGTCACAATCAGAATTAACGTTTATATCAGAAAATAACTGTACTTGCCTTGGTTGGATTAAAGAAAGAACTTTAATTGTTGTAGAATCGTTGCAGAAGCTTTAATCTCTAGTTTGAATTGGGTTGCTTAGGTTGATTAGCTTCTAGTTTTGATTCCAGCAGAGTAGCGACGCCATTTTTATTTTTATTTAGAACAGAGGCAGAATAGAAGCAGAATAGAACTGTGTGTAGAGAAGGCTTGGTTTGGGGCTGTTTAAATAGGTTTAGGCAGATGAATCTGGACAGAAATCGGACTAGATACATCAGAATGAACACTGGCCCAAAAATGGGCTCGGGGACCAGGTCGACACCCAGGTCGACTGCCCAGTCGACCTGGTCTAGGGGGTCGACTGCCCAGTCGACTTGGGTCTGGGCGGGAAATTTCTCGCCCAGTCTGTTCTGCGTTTGAAATTCGAATTTTGAATTCGAATTCGAGCTGTTTTGAACTCTGAATATTTCTGAAACTTCGGAGGGTCATATCTCCCCCATACGGACTCCGATTCTTGCAAACTCGGACTCGTTTCCAAGCAGAATTTCGAGACGAACGCAATGGCGCAATCTGTTTTCCTTGATTCTTATTTTAAAAATTAATTATCCTCTGATTTGTTACTTATACGTTCACAGAAAATACGGGGTGTTACATTCTCCCCTCCTTAAAGGATTTCGTCCCCGAAATCTTCAAGTTAAGAAGAATGTGTCTTACCATCCAACATCCATCTACTCAATCATCAATCACTGGCGTCCATTGTCCTTAGAAACTTCTAATTTTGTATGAACATATGCAAAAGTGTGTGTATATGCTTCTTATCTAATGCAAAGATCAGGCGGTCCACTGATTCAGTTGACCTCCTTAATGCGAATTATGCCAGTGCCATGAGTCCAACATGTATGCAAATTTTCCTATTTGATACATATCATTTCTATATGAGTGCACAACCATTCAGTCATATGCAACATCCATGTGCTGAGTCAATCATTTTGCATCCACAAAAATCGAAAATGCTCACACATCCATATGCAGTATGAGAGTGTTTTCGAGCCGATCTAGTGCCTAGTGTGTGTGTATGCATCCACGAGCAACCACAAGCAACCACTTGCATCCACTTGCATCCACTTGCAACCATCAAACTTAACATGTCTCAAACACATGTTTACACCCATTAGTTTCTACCTAAAGTTCGAAGATTCGATCGATAGGATACAGTCGAATGATGGAAGCGAGTACAGATAAAACAAAAACTTGGTTCCCATTAGACATGGGTCCTAAGTATCGGCCCCGAAGACCGAAACTAACATCAAATTGACACCCAGAGGATTACCCTCTTTAGACAATGTCAAAACTGGAAATCAGAATTATTCAGATATTTACAGATTACTGGTACAGATTAGGTTCCCTAATGATTCTTAGGAAGCTAAGCATGATAAAATCATATCCCATAAAAACTCAGAATGTATGCGTCATACTTGACGTCTAACACAGATATCCCTCAAACCCCAATCTATCATAAACAGACGAGTCATAACCCTTATAGGTTTGAGTCTACAACGGAATCAGAAACAATACTAGTATTAAAGTGCAGAGTATCGATTACAGAATCAAAATGCCAGAATCAGAAAGAGTTTTAACTCAAAAATCAGATAAGAAAACCTTCTACTTAAATTTTCTTATTTCTATCCCATCCATTCGCCTTTCCTCCAGAAGTGGGTTCTGCCCTCTGCCCTTGCCCTCGTTTCTTCGGGCAGTCCCTAGTGAAGTGTCCCATCTCACCACAGTTGAAGCAAGTGCCCTTCCTCTTTCGGCAATCCTTGTTCAGATGAGTCGAGCTCCCATAAGTAAAACACTTTTTCCCCTTCTTATCTTCAGACTTCTCATCCTTCTTTTGTGTTTCCTTTTTGGGCCATGCTTTCTTATTCTGTGGTTCTTCCTTCTTTGTCTCTTTCGGGCCCTTGTCTTCCTCGTGCAGTAGTGCCATGTCCACCAATTTCTCATAAGTCGCTCCCATGGGTACATGGGTCATGGCTAGGCTGTGTAGTGGCTCGTTCAATCCTTTAACAAAGCGGAGAGCCTTTTTATGCTGAGTGTTGACTAAATCCAGTCCGAACCTAGCTAGTTGGTTGAATTGGTTGACGTATTCCTTGACCATCATACTTCCTTGCTTAAGAGATAAGAACTTTTCCAGTTGTAGACTTCGTTCATCTTGCGAGAGGAATTTTGTCTCAAACCTTGTTCTGAAATCCATCCATGTTTCAACTGGCCTCTCGGCGTTAGTGACTTCCCACCAATAGGAAGCTTCGTCTTTGAGCAGCCATACCGCCAACTGTACCTTCTGCCTATCGTCCACCTCGAAGATAACGAATAGATCCTCAGTTTCTTTGAGCCAGTTCCTCGCTTCTACGAATGATTCAGTTCCCTTGAAATCCTTTGCACCCATGGCCCTAAAATCTCTACAGATCTTTGAGAAAGCAATTGCACGAGGAGGGGGCGGAGGAGGGGGATCATTTGCTGGACCTGCGGCGGCGGTCCTAGCCTCAAGATATTGACGAAACCAACCGGGCACATGAACACCCTCTGGTATCTCAGATGCTTCAGACATGCTGAAACGAAAAAGGAAAGATTCAATACAAAAAGGACTGAAAGAAAGATATATGGCTCTTGGGGATCATGTTTTTCAAAATAAGCTTTATTTTTGAAAATACTTCCTTTCAAAACCTTTTTGAAAATAGTTTTCAAAAACTTTACCCAATCTGGTAAACTTCAGCTCTGATACCAAGTGTAACACCCCACCTCCGTTAAGGTCACTCACAAAAGGAATGCCTTAACTTTGGTGGAGCATTTTAGTAAACAGAACAGAATATTACAAGACAGATAAACAATACTTGAAAAATTATAACTTTATTACAGCGGAAAACAGAAATGAGTATGGTTACATCCTTTCAAATCACAATATCAGAATTCAAGTACAAAATATCAGCCTTGTACAAAAGCCTTCAGAATGCATAGTTCAAAATCATAATCCCCACAGAAGAAGACAAGCCATACTTTAAGCACCTCAAGCAGAAGGAATCCGGATCAAGCTAGAGTATTCCCTTCTACAAAACCTTGGGGGGGGGGGGAACAGAAGAAAAGGAGGCGAAACAACAAGGGTCAGACATAAAGTCTGGCAAGTCCAGTGACTTTCAGCATATGAACAGATAATAATAATAATGACATGAAAGCAAAACTGGATAAGAGATGGCCGTAACATGAGCAGCAGATATACTTAGGTTAAACAACAGAAACAGAATGATGTAGACTAAGCCATGCTTCTTATTTATATCTTACTTCTCTGCACTAATACTAGTATAACAGAATTAGGTGCCACCCTAATGTATAAACTGAAACTGAAACGGGTACAGAATAATTTCCATAGAAGAGAGTGCTAGTAATGGGCCTTTACCACCCGAACAGAAACAGACAGAAACAGAATGCTAATAATGGGCCTTTACCACCCCAACAGAAGGTACAGAAACAGAAACAGATTAATCCCTACGGAAACCGAATGTAGAATTAGGTGTACACTAGTAAATGGGCCTTTATCACCCGAACAGACGGTACCACGCAGAAACAGACAGGTATTTCCACCCAGCAGAAACAGACGGTACCAACAGAAACAGACAGAACTAAGTGTACCCTAAAACCCTACCCCAAGCGATCGGCTCCCTAATACATAAATACCCTGTGTCGGCCCCACAGTAGGGTGTATCACTCCCTAAAGTGACAACCAATTGGCACAGACCTATTTACAGATGTCACGACGTCTTACATCCTCAGAGGCAGACCGGGATCCATGCATGCACATGACCCGGTTGGAACACACCATCAACACCCCTCGCCATTATCAGAATGAACCGCTTATAATTAGTTCAGTAAGCGTGCCCGGACCCTACCTATTGTTGGGTCAAAGTTTTGATACCAGAAAGGGTTACTGACTAATATGGGTCCCAAACAACAGATGACACAAGTAATTCCCCTCCTAACCTTGTGTCCCCAGACTAACAGATTTCAGATTAACTTGTTTACAAGTTCAGACATACAGAATTCAGATCAACCAGTTCACAGACAAGTTTTCAGAATAACGGATCAGATATACAGATTTAACAGACTTACCGATTTACCAGTTACAGATTAACAAACTTACAGATTTGTCTAACTTTTTAATTGGGCCTACAGATTCACGGAACAGATTAAATTCATCAGTCTAGTGGGTTTAATCCTATCCGCCCAACACGTTTTAGACATCATATTTATCTCAGATTTTCATTAATTAAATATTAATGCCCATACCTCTCACATTAGACTGACAGTTTGCGGCTACTGGTTAGGCCGGTTGGTTCCGGGCAGATTTCTGCCGCAAACTGAGTCTAACCTCGGGTTTCAAGCACGTTATGACTAACTTCTCACATTAGAACCTATTGTTTGCGGCCACTGGATGTGACGGGCGGTTCCGGGCAGAATTACGCCGCAAACTCATTCTAACCTCGAGTTAGCCATGTTTATCTTTGCGGCCAAATAATTAATAATTTACCATTTATGCCCACGCCTAATATACATGTCAATTATTCATAGCTAATTCAGATTATGTCAATAACAGACTGAATATATCAACTTAACAGACATAGCAGATAAAAGATTTAGGCGACTTAACGGATTCAGCAGATTAAGCAAACTAGCAGATTTAGCAGATAACAGATTAGGCATCTCAACAGGTTTAGTTTAGCAGATTTTGCATTTTCAACAGACTTAGCAGATGACAGATTTGGCAGATGAACAGATCTAGCAAACTAGGCAGTAGAGCAGAACTAGCAGATTAAGCAATATAACAGAACTAGCAGATTGACAATATAACAGAACTAGCAGATTAGGCAAATATAGCAGAACTAGCAAATTAGGTAAATATAACAGATTTAATCATTCCTTAAAGTTTCACAAACATATCTTGCCTAATTATAAACCTTGCCTAAGTTCACATGCATAAATAATAGTCATGATTCACAATATGATCATATACCCCATGTTTGCATTAAATTTACATAGCACAGATTATGGTCATAATTTACCATATATCATATGTTTCAATTTTTATTAAACTTGCATAGTACAGAAGATCCATATATAAATTATACCAAATACAGCCATCGATTACTATGCATGTCATATATCCCAAAGATCCCTTACTTAGGTGTTTATTTACATTAATAGATATCCTACTTTCATGTAAATCTTTATGCCTAACCCATATTCTCTTCACTCATATCATATGTTCAATACAGTCTATATTTATGTCCAATTATATGTCCTCAAATCATATGTTCAATACCCCTTTATGTTATAAATATAACATGTCTAGTCATATGTCTCAGATTTATGTTCTAGCTACAGTCCATGTTCTTTCCTCAAATCAGTCACCTATTGGTCATGCCCAATTTTTGCATCATTCATTTTACTGTCCCAAACATTTTTGCGTATGTTAATCTCTTATGAGATTGGCTCAGGCTCGTGGTAGCCTGGCTATAGAACAGAAAGAAGAAAGAGATACAGAATAAGATAGATCTAAACAGAACAGAACAGATATAACCTCAAATTCAGATTTACAATTCATGTCACAATCAGAATTAATGTTTATATCGGAAAATAACTGTACTTGCCTTGGTTGGATTAAAGAACTTTAATTGTTGTAGAATCGTTGCAGAAGCTTTAATCTCTAGTTTGAATTGGGTTGCTTAGGTTGATGTTGATTAGCTTCTAGTTTTGATTCCAGCAGAGTAGCGACGCCATTTTTATTTAGAACAGAGGCAGAATAGAAGCAGAATAGAATTGTGTGTAGAGAAGGCTAGGTTTGGGGCTGTTTAAATAGGTTTAGGCAGATGAATCTGGACAGAAATCGGACTAGATACATCAGAATGAACACTGGCCCAAAAATGGGCTCGGGGACCAGGTCGACACCTAGGTCGACTGCCCAGTCGACCTGGTCTGGGGGGTCGACTGCCCAGTCGACTCCCCAGTCGACCTGGGTCTAGGCGGGAAATTTCCTGCCCAGTCTGTTCTGCGTTTGAAATTCGAATTTTGAATTAGAATTCGAGCTGTTTTGAACTCTGAATATTTCTGAAACTTCGGAGGGTCATATCTCCCTCACACGGACTCCGATTCTTGCAAACTCGGACTCGTTTCCAAGAAGAATTTCGAGACGAACGCAATGGCACAATCCGTTTTCCTTGTTTCTTATTTTAAAAATTAATTATCCTCTGATTTGTTACTTATACGTTCACAGAAAATACGGGGTGTTACAGTATTGTCACCATCTAGAGAATATTCAAATTTGTTACTTCTTTTCACTTCTGTATCCTCCGGAATGGTTATGTTGCTAGCAACTTTAGGTGACAATATATTCGATACACTCAAGAGAAATGAGTGGTCGGTCATGTGTGGCCGGGTTGCAAGACGTTCTTGTTGAACCCAATGTATTCCTCTCTAAAGATAAACTATCGGCAGGTGGTTCCATACCTTGTCATAGTCGAAAATCCAATCTCCAATAAGCGCCTGCTATTTTGATTGTATACTATATATATGTAGAGCGTGAGATGCAAGCATTCTGCTAGATTGTTAATTACTTGTGAATAGACATTATTATAATATCAGAAAACTATTGATTTTGAAAATGTTTTGGGTTATCGTAAGGTAAAAACCATCCGTGTTTATGTGTGGATCGGTCTTACGATTATCATTTCTTTGAAAAGGATGTTTGAAAAGTTAAACCGAATGGTTGGAGTTTACTCACACCAGTCCCATGACTGACCCAGAATTTATTTTGTTTTGTTTTCCCTAAAATCTTAGGTGCCCAAAATTTGTACGGGCAGTCAAGTAGTCGGGATTTACAGATACACTAGATGGAGCTTGGATCAGGAGGCTTCAGCAGCATTTTATAGCTATTGTTTATTTCCACTGTGATGTAAGTGTTGTACGCTAATATACTAATACAGATCTGTGTTTCAAAGTTATTTTAGATACTACTTTATTCGTTCTGCTGTGAGATTCGTGTTACTGTGATGTTGTTGTGTTCTTCTTCTTCTTCTTCTTCTATTCTAATAGTTCTACCTTATCTATTCTCACCCTCTAACTTCTTTCTATTAACTATCTAGTATTTTCGATGTCTGAATAGTCGACATGGGTATTTGTGTCAATTTTCGGAGTCGAAAATCCTCGTGTCATTACATAGCGACTATTTGAAAATTTGATTTGGACATAACTTTCAATCTATAAGACGAAATCTCGATTTTTCACTTTCCTTAGAAAAATATAGTCAAATAGATCCAAACGTTTCTTGTTTCAAAGAAATCCGACTTATATTGGATCCTGAATATCCAATTGAATTTCAAAACATTAAATTACGAACTACAACGACGTTACGAGCTTGTTTTAAATTTAATTATAAATTATACGTTTAAACTTCATTTTCAATTAATAAATTCCCTTATAAAAATCATTTTATATTTCCAATACATAATTAAACCAATTTAAATGTTCAGTATTAAACAGCTAAAATCTGGGTCGTTACACCAGCTTTTGAAGGTAATTTAGATAGATTAAAAATAGATCCGAACATAGATAATTAAAACAAATGAGAAAGGTAATAGACTAAATAACATATCCAAATTTACAGTAGTTTTTTTGCCAACTAGGCCTACGTACACTTTCTAAGTTTGCTTATTCTTCTTCGGCCAATTACAAGTTCGTTTATCATGATAAATTGAATAAAGAAGAATCACAAGTATAAGAGATGATTGGAGTGTATCACAAAAGCTCTAGGTAATGTTATATGGGAGGAGAAGTTCAATGATAGATTTCAATATTGTCAGAAAGAGATAAGATCATCTTTATGTTGTAGATGCATTGAAATTTATAGAGGTTTGAAGATTAGTTGAGCTAGATCATTACACCAAAAGATTTGTATTAAGGATATGAAGCTATACAATAAGTCATAGAGCCATATGATTCGGCCTTATGGGTCGATACAAATCCATGGCCTATGGATCGGTATTAATCCATATCTATGGTCCAAAGGTTTTTTTGGTTGGCCATCCTATCTTCTTGAGATGTCTCCTACCAAGTTTCATAGCCTTCAGACTTCGTTTGATTGCACTTCTCATCAAACTTTTGTTGAATTGTCTTTTAGGCTTGATGACTGATCAATAACTTGAGCTAAGAACATCAAAATCTACCAATCTTGGAGGGGTGCCTAGAGGAATAATGAGGATAACTATGGTGCAACCCATAATGGGTTACATGAAATACCATTGGATTGCTTACGATCCGTTAGGGTTGGCTTGGTACTAATCTATCCACTTGACCAATTTAGGGATGATTTTTCTGGAACTTTTCTTTGATCCTCTTCTAGGTGTCTTGGCCAAATTTAACGTGATTTTGGCTCAATCTTGACTTCAAACTTCTATAGAATTATAATCGGGTAAAAAAATGGATTAACAATGTCATTCCCGAGCAAGAAAATAAAATAAGGGAAGGAATAAGAAAGAAGGAAAATAAAGCGGTAGCCGTTAGGGTTTGAAATATTAAACTGGCATAAACTGCACAATCTTAGTTAAAGCGGAGAATTCTAAGCCAATTTATATAATTAATTTTCAAAACAGATATATTCGGAGTTTAGGAATTATATGTAAGCTTAACTGTTTTATTCAGTGCATAATAAAGAGAATTAGAGAAAAGTTGAAATAGGTTGATTGTTGGTTATTATCTTATCTTATATATATAATTTCAAATTCATTAAAAAAATCACTATTAACAATTGCGTGCAATAGGAAAACGAACTTGTTTCCAATTTAGCCCAATTTTACATTTTTTTTTACATAAATAGCTCAGTATTAAAACTAACTACAAATATATACCAGTTTTAGCTAACTCAGCAATGAGTTGGCTGAAATACACACTGGCGCATCAGTATATTTTTTCCCTTTTCAATTTAAATTGACTTCATTTGAAATGAGACCAATGCGAATAGAAAAACTTATCCTCTTATGCCATTTCAAACGACGCCAATGCATTTTAATTTTTTTAAAACTGACACCATATTATATGATCCCAGTGTGTGTGTATACAACACCGTTTGAAATGGCGTTAGTGCATTATGTCCAACTTAACCCTAAGATGACCAAAACATTGCTATATTTGTAATTATTTTAAAACATGGTCACGATAAGGATTGAAATATTCTGAGTCAATCCCTGCATATGGTATGCCATAGTATGAGGGAGTAATATAAATATCATTAATGATATTATCCCATAACTGTAGCAGTACGTACAAATGGTACGCCATAATATGAGGAACTAGCATAAATATCACTAATGATATTATTCCATAATTGTATATGAGGGAATAATATAACTATCATTAACGATACTATTCCATAATTATAGCAGTACGTATGACTGCATGTATCTTGTAACTTTATATATTTGTGATTACTGAATGGAAAAGCAATCCTTCTCTTCCACTCTTCTTCTTGGTATTGGAGCTCTAATCCAAAACAGTTCAACTTCCTCTTCTTCAATGACTCTCAATAACCAAACTTCATCATGTCAGATTCTTAATGGTAGTGATCCCACAAACCCCTACACTTTTCTAGGCAAATGTCAACGGTGCCGAGAACAAGGACATGTGATTGCTCATTGTCCTTTATTTAAGAAAAAGTTTCCTAATGCCATTCCTCCTTCAAATTCTCAACCTCCGTCAAATTGATTCACACCAAAACCTCAAGTAAACATCCCAAATCCCTCAGCCTCTTCATCCTCTTCAACATAGCTTCTCGACAGTGGTGCTTCCCACCATGTCCCGACATATCTGAACAATCTATCCCTCCATGCTCCTTATGATGGAACCGAAGAGTTGATCATTGGTGATGGCACAGGCCTTAAAATCATTCATGTCAGTTCTTGTTTCTTTATCATCACTCAACCTAAATAATGTCTTAGTTGTTCCTGCCATGTCTAAAAATATAATTTCCATTTCTCAACTTTGTCATGATAACAATATCTCAATTGTCTTTTCTTCCACCTCTTTTCATATGAAGGATCTCAAAATGGGGGAATCTCTATTCCAGGGTCTGGTTGCAACAGGCATTTATCAGCTCAAATCTACAACTCCTACAGTCTACGCAAGCACAAATAGTTCACTTGATTGGCATCATCGTTTAGGGCATTCGTCTCGTAATGTTTTTAGGCAAATTGTTTCCAAAAATAAACTTCATGATCCTATTATTCCACTTTAGATTGTAATTCATGTGCTTGCAATAAAAGTCATAAACTTCCTTTTTCTACTTCCTCTATTGTGTCTATTGCCCTACTTGAGTATGTTTATTCTGATCTTTGGACATTACCAATTTACTCTCATAAGGGTTCTAATATTAATATTATTTCCGTTGATCATTTTTCTAAATACATTTGGTCGTATAATTTGAAACGAAAATCAGATGCAAAACATGTATTCATTTGCTATAAAGCTCTAATTGAAAAATACTTTCAACTGCCTCTCAAAACTCTCTACTCGGACAATGGTGGTGAGTATGAAAGCCTATGTAACTACATGTTCATCGATGGAATTTCACATCACACAACTCCACCCCACACCCTTCAACACAATGGCTTTTCAGAATGACGACATCGACACATTATTGAGAAATTTCTATCACTCTTAACTCATGCTAACATTCCCCTTGAATATTGGACAATGGCTTGCTCAACAGCTGTTTACTTGATTAATCGACTTCCTATGCCAACTCAAAACAATGTGTCACCCTACTTTAAATTATTTGGCCAACAACCTAATTATTCCAAGCTTCAAAGTTTTGGGTGTCTTTGCTACCCATGGCTTAAACCCTATAATTCTCACAAACTTGAACTCAAATCTCAACCATGTATTTTTGTTGGTTATTCACCTACTCAAAGTGCATATTATTGTCTTGAATTAAACATTAATCGTGTCTATGTTTCTCGTCATGTTCACTTCAAAGAGAACATTTTTTCTTTTTCTGAACTTAATAATTCAACTACCTCCTTGTCTGACTTAATGGAATAATGAGCACCTCTCACATTATCTATATTATCAAATACTCAATCTTCCTCTTATCATTCATTGCAAACTAACTCACCTTCCAGCACACCTCCTACCTTATTCCCCACTTCACCCCTTTCATCTCCTATATCCACAACAAACTCATCTCAACCTCCTAATACCACTGCTGAGCTTTCCTCTATTTCATCTCAGTCAAACCTTGATATATCCACATTTACAAATTCAACACCCAACAATCATGTACATTCTCCTCAAATGACCAAAAGGCTACAACATGGCATTAGGAAACCAATCAGTAAGCTGAATTTAAATGCAGAGCTCCATGAAATGGAGATCCCAAAAGATATTGCACAAGCATTAAAAAGCCCCGTTTGACGTGCATTAGTGAAAAATAAAATTTGGGACCTTGTACCTTCGTTTATGTCACAAAATGTAGTGGGATGCAAATGAATTTTTTGAATTAGAAAGAATAAGGATGGTACCATTATTCAGAAAAAGGCACGCTATGTTGCAAGAGGTTTTAATCAGAGAGACGACATCGACTACGGTGAGACTTTTATTCCCGTAGTTAAACCCGCCACGGTTCGGCTTGTGCTCACACTTGCAGTTACTCAAGGTTAGTCATTGCGCCAACTTGACATAAATAATGCTTTTCTACAGGACACACTCACTGATGATGTATACACCATACAACCTCCTGGCTACACAGATCCTATACATCCAACACATGTATGTAAATTAAACAAGGCACTGTATGGGTTGAAACAAGCTCCAAGAGCTTAGTATAAAGAATTACGACAATATTTAATTGAGTTGGGCTTCAAGAATACGGTCTCTTATTCATCCTTGTTCATATTGCACAAAAATAGTGACATCATTTATCTGTTGGTTTATATGGATGATATTATTGTTACAAATAATGCAACTCATGCTCTGGAAGCTTTTATAAAAAAAATTGGCAGCAAGTTTCTCACTCAAATACCTTGGAGAATTGTCTTACTTCCTGAGAGTGAAAGTAGTGCTTCATCCAAAATGTATTTTCTTGAGTCAAAAGAGGTATATTGCTAACATTTTGTGCAAAGCTAATATGGGTGTTGCAAAATCAGTTGCAACACCATTAGCAACTCATCCTCCATTAAATATACATGGAAATCTTCTTAACGATCCAAGTGAGTATCGTACTCTGATAGGTAGTTTACAATACTTAAGTCTCACAAGGCCTGATGTGGCATTCGCAGTGAACAAGTTAGCTCAATACATGCAGTGTCCAACTATGGAATACATGCAATCTCTACATCATATTCTTCGGTATCTAAGCGGTACATCTAATATGGGTTTAATTATACACAAAGATTCACCTCTCACTCTCCATGCTTTCTCTGATGCGGATTGGGCTCATGACAAAGACGACTACATTTCTACAACAACATATAAAGGTTATTTGGGCAAGAATCCTGTCTCTTGGACTTCAAAGAAGCAGCGTACAAGAGCTAGATCATCTACCAATGCCGAGTAAAGGGTAGTGGCAAATGATACTGTCGAAATTCTTTGGGTAGGAAATTTATTCAATGAGCTTGGTCATAACCTCACTCTCGCGCCAGTCATCTATTGTGATAATGCTGGAGCTACATATGCTAGTGCTAATTCGGTTTTTCATTCTAAAATGAAGCATTTGGGATTGGATTACTATTTTGTCAGAGAGTGTGCAAAGTGGAAACATGAGGGTCTCTTACATCTCCACTGATGACCAGCTTGCAGATGCCCTCACCAAGCCACTACCACTTACCTCCTTCACAACATTGGTTAGGAAAATCGGTCTTTCATCTTGGCCGCCCGTTTTGAAGGAGCATGATAAGGATTGAAATATTCTAAGTTAATCCCTGCATGTGGTATGTCATAATATGAGGGAATAATATAAATATCATTAATGATATTATTCCATAACTGTAGTAATACGTATAAATGGTATGGCATAATAGGAGGAAATAATATACATATCATTAATGATATTATTCCATTATTGTATATGAGGGAAAAACATAAATATTATTAATGATATTATTCCATAATTGTAGTAGTACATATGACTGCATGTATCTTGTAGCTTTATATATTTGTGATTACTGAATGGAAAAGCAATCCTTCTATTCAACTCTTCTTCAGGTCATTTACGTAATACATCTGTGAAATTGGGTCAAATTGAAAAGACAAAAAACCTATAAATAATATTTCTGTTCAGAACATACCACCATCCTGAAAATGAGAGCAACCATGCTTCTGGGAATTACTATGAGTCTATGATGATACGCTTTAAGCAAGCATCTAGAAGAACCACTGCAATTGGTGACAATCAATCAAATCTATATCCTGCATCATGTATTAGACCTGAATTGATTTTTGAAAGATGAGCCTTTAACATATACTACACCATATCATATTTGACCTTGGTATTTTTGATACTTGTTGTTCCCTTTAGTCGATTAATAATGACAAGGAAAGACAATCTTTCCTTACCCCTAGTTTGGGGCGCAAATCATCTGGACCGCAATATCCATGGTCTCCTTGACCATACCAATCAAGGGACCCTGGTTTTTCCATTTTGCAATTAAACTCATATTCTTTCAGGGGTTTAATTGCAAGAGGGAGGAAATCAAGGTGCACTGATTGGTTGAATCCAGAAGACCATGAATATTTCGGTCTAGGTGATTTCATCCCCTAGTTTGCATTAACTGAAGAACGACAGATACTTTCAAATACGGATAGTGTTATATCTATGTTTTTCATTCAAAATCATTTTCAAATATTGGATATCCATATCTACGAGCATGACGGACAATTATCCTGTTACAACCAAAATAAACTCCTAACATAGGCTGATAGTGAAGGGGTATCAGAGGAACGTAAACATAGAAGAACCTTCCGAAAGAACAAATGGAGAAGATTAAAAGCAGGAAAGAATGATTTGAGAGCACCACAAACCGGCACCCCCCCTAGGAAGAAAGGAGTTCAGAGCCTACAAAACGATAGCGAAGTTTATCCGACCGAGTCTATCCGATAGGTCTACCCGATAAGAGAGTCCTGAAGCGAAAGCTATCAAGCTAGAAGTATATAAAGATTATCCAGAACCAGCTTACGAAATAGCTACTTCATGAAAGACGAAAGGTCACATCGATAGACAACATAGACATCATCGAAAACTATCTTCCGGAAAACCAGATTGTCCCAAAAGCTCCACCAAAAGGCTAAGCGGGACCCTGGCAGAGATGCAGGCTATCAGTACTAATTTACCTAGTATAGGAACTAATAGCGGATTCAAACCGACAACCATCTACATACGTCATGAGGGCAAACTCCTCTAAGTATTCAAGAGAAAGCCAGAAGCCTACATCTAGAAGCTTGCGTCCGGGAGCCTTCACCCAGAAGCTGCTACTGAGAGTTTAAATGCCATCCGAAAACCACCATGGCAATAAGCCCATATTAGTCTCGGAAAAGCCCCAGTTAACCGGGACCCTCACTTTGAAGACTACAATTAGCACCAAAGGGACGACCGAGAGCCAAACGCCTAAGACCAAGAAAAAAAGAGCAGCTGGCCAAGGCCCATGCAAGCCCAATAGCCTAGTAGCGGAAAGGGCCTCGAATTTTCTATAAATAAGAACCTAGGAGCCACATAAAGGGGGACAAACTTTTTATTTCTCAATCTAGTTCTTTTTTTCTAAAAAGGAGCAAGTCCTCAACTCTTGCTATACATCCACAATTTATGAATGGAGAATTCCAGGTCATAAACATCTTGCGATTTGATAATTTTGTTGTGTCGTAATGATAAAACAGGGAGGTAACGCTAACCTTTCTTATGAGAAGATTAATCATGGCACTTAGCAATGGAGGAGGAGCCTCGTAAAAATGCGAAGTATCCTTCCCCTTGCCTTGAGGGTTTACCACGTTGATCGACACTCTCATGATGAAACTAAAGCTTCCTAACCTCAGAGAAAGGGATCATCTGCGAGTTTGTAACTCGATCACTGACGTGATCCAGACCCCTTTTCGTGTTGGTCCGATGCGGAATTATTGTCTAAGTTATTGAACATTGCGATGCCTTCTTTCTCGGATAGGGGATGCATTAGCCTATTTTCTTCTTATCACAGTACATAGCATTACTTTCATCATTTAGGGAGCATATGATTTCATAACACCTGGCAATGTCAAGCTAAATAACCTTCCTAAGACCATTTCGGAACACCGCCGCATAGTATATGTGATGTCCATCCTTCGGGGGCAAGATAACTAATCGTTAGAATCGAAATTGCGATGCCTAAGGGAAGGTAGATTAGCTTAATTTAAAGGCTTCGGAATGACCTTCGATATGTCTGAGTCATGACAGTGTCAAATCCCATGAACACATGTCCTAAATAACATAATCCGGGTGTTGACGGAAAATATCTTAAATTTTGGCGCTAGAAGGATGGCCCGAACCTTCGTCCTTATGGTTAATTTGTCAAAATTAATTTGGTGAATTTATTGCTCAATGACAGGAAAGATGAAATCGAAAAGATTGGAGGAATAAAACAAGGAAATGGATCCAAATATAACCATTGAAGGAAATGTGGATCTAACGCTCAACCAGACAATAACGAAAGAGGAGCCGCATCCAATCCACAACAACCACCAAACTCAAACGCCATGGAAGATAATGTCGCAAGAATCTTGGTCTTAGAGAAGCAACTCCAAGAAATGCAGGCTCAGGTCAATGTTGTCCAGGCACAGAAGTCCTCAAGGCTCAACAGATCTAGTCAGAGAGAGGCGAATGAATCTCCGAAGTGCAAGGCTCCCATTCAGCATTTAGAAGCAAAGGAAAAGCTTAAGGCGACTTCTTCAAAGAAGAAGAAGTCCCATCTGATAGGAATAAACCATCAAGGGAATCAATGCGAGCAGGAACAGTCCGGGAGTTCCAGCTCCAAAGGTTATGATCCCAAGAGAGTAAACTATGACAACACAGAATCTTACATCAAAGTCCTCACCCAGAAAACCGTTAAGGACTTTTTGGGAAGCAAGGGGAAGAGGAACCAAGATGACAGAGTTAACGACATTGAAAGAGTAGTGTAACACCCCATGTCCATTAATGTCACTCACAAAGGGAATGCATCAATATCCATGAAGCGTTATTGTTGTATAGAACAGATAAATTACAAGAATAAATAAATAAAACAACACAGCGGAAGGTTAAACTTATTTCATAGCATCATAACTCAAAACAAGCTTACATAAGTAGTCTTCAAAACCATTACAACATGATCAATAGTCTTGTCCAAAAACTTTAAAGTACATAAAGAAGCAAATACTTAAATAACATAAATGCATAAATCCCCACTGAGCATAAGCAAAGCCATAAAGATGAGAGAGTCCAAAGCGATACATCTTCTCTTTTCAAGCAACTGAAAGAAATCGGCACTAAGCTGTAGTATTCCCTCCTTGCAAACCTGAGGGGGGGGGGGGGAAGGAAAGAAAAGAGGAGGAAACAAAACGGGCCAGACATAAAGCCTGGCGAGTCCAGTAATTTTAACAAATAATAGGTAAGGTAAATGATCAAGATATAAATAGGCATCATGATATGGCTGTAACATAGATAAGGTAGATAAAAAGGATGGACAAGATGATTCCGTTCCTAAGTACTAAGATAATCCTACACCTTGGCTAAGCGAACAACCCTCCAAGTACTAACCCTGAAGACCGAAGTCAACATCAGACTAGCACCCAAAGGACTATCCAACTCAACCAACAAGTATTTCGTTACACCGCACTTTTGCTAAGTTACACCACATTACTTAATTACACCGCACATCTACTAGTCTCTATTTACTAAAGGTTGATCCCTTCCCACTAACTGTACCCACATGACAAACATGGTAGTTACTTGTACCTAGCTGCTATCGTAGGTGCCGGCTTGCTTCTACCACTGCTAAGGTACCCTTACCCTACCCATTCGATCAGCTCCCTAAACTGCGTAGGCACCCGTGCTGGCCCCACAGTGGGGTGTATCACTCCCCAAAGTGGCAACCCCGATACCAACATAAAATGCACGGCCATACCTACACGATGCAACAACATCTTACCTACCAGCCCGGACCCATGCACGCACATGAACCAGTTGGACTCGCGTTGCCACCCCTATTCACATTTTGACCTATTACATTCAAGTCCAGTAAGCGTGCCCCAACCGCGGCCTAGTACCGGGCCCAATTAGATACTCAAATGGGTTACTGGTTGAAACGGGTCCCCCATCCGACACAAGCCCCCCACCTATGCTTGGCCCCACTAGGTTTTTCTCCCACTTAACCATTTTAATTTAAATGTCCACGTATTACACATGCTATGGTTAAGTCCATACTTACATGTCATAATTTACATGTCTTATCTTATACCGGTTAAGTCCATATTTACATGTCATAATTTACATGTCACCCCACTTAACCCTCTAACCATACCCATGTCTTATTATGGTTAGTATTCCTTAATTCATTCCTTATGACGAACGGTGCATGACCTCCCACATTAGACCGAACGCTTTGTTGCCGCTGGATTTACCAGGCGGTTCCGGGCAGTCTTATGCCACAAACCGGGTCTAACCTCGTGTCATTAACCATTGCGCCTACAATTCATTCCTTTGACCTCTCACATTAGACGTCCAATTGTGGCATCTGGATTTGCCGGGCGGTTCCGAGCAGTCTTACGCCACAATTGCGTCTAACCTCGTGTCAAAGGTTTATTAATAATTGTATTTCACCCATACCCAATTTTCATGTCATGTATATCCAATTAAACATATAATCATGTTTATAATATTGCTTATTCCAAATTGTCACTAATTACATATTAATTAGCCTCAATTACAAATTTACAATTATAGGCAATTTCATCAATTCCATGTAATTCATACCCAAATATGCCAATTTCACATATTATCCAATTATCCAAAATATCCAATAATATCCAATTTTCCTTATTTCACATATTCCCATTGTTCCCACGTATTTGCATTCGCGCGTATTTTTAACATAAGCTCCAAGGTAGCCTAGATCCAAAAATAAAAGGAATAGGGATAAGAAGAGAGAATCAAATCACAGAAAATTGGAATTAACACAACATCATGAAATAAAGGGGCATATAAACTGGCATAGAGGCATAATGACAGATTCAACATGAATAAACTGATAAAAGGTATGAATTTTTCATAGAAACATAGGCATATGATGACATGAATCAAAAAGGTGAAGACTTGGATGAGATTTAAATTACATACACACATATGAATCCTCTTTACAACTTCATCATGTTATTTTTAATCCCATTATATTGTGAAAATCACCGTACTCACCTTTCGTGGTTAAAGAATAGAATTATGCACTGAAATTGGTGTAGAAACGTTGTGGTGTTGCTGATTTATCTTCTTGAATAGTTGTAGAAGCTATAATCTTTAATTTGAGTTGAATTTGGATACTTGTGATTTGATTTAGAGGCGGCGGCTAGGGTTTAAGAGAGGGTTTGACAGCATAATGGTGTCATAGATAATATTTATGAATTAGGGTTAGGTCTTAGGGTGTATATATAGGTGTAGGAAGTTATTTAGGCCTTAGGATTAACCCTAGAACTGATCTGGACCACTCAGATTCCATATCAGCCCTTAGGGCAAATCGGGTCACGGGTTGGCAGCCAAACACCCTGGATTGACCTCTAGTCGACCCGGCGAGGCTCGGATCGACTCCAAAAATGGTGCGGTTGGGCTATTCCCCCTCCCGATTCGCTGTTTTGAACTTTTTTTTGAATATTTATTTAATTTATATATATATATATTTCTCTCATATGCATACAAACTTCATGGCTTAATAACTTATTCATAATTAACATTTTCACACTAAACCACTTTTTGAACTGCGTTCACACTAAGCCACTTTTTAGCCATTCCCCTAAAACAAAAATATGGCGCTGGCGGGGATCGAGCTCTGTACCTCTTGTATGCAAGTCACATGTTCTAACCAAATGAGCTACTAAGTCTTTTGCCTACAAACCTTAGAACAATGCTAATCATCATTCTTTTCTCATTCTTCTTTTTCAAATAAATTATTCTTTAATTTGTTATTTTAATATTCTCAGAAAATACGGGGTGTTACATTCTCCCCTCCTTAAAGGATTTCATCCCCGAAATCTCCAAGTTAAGGAGAATGTATATCCTACCATCCAATCATCCATCTACTCAACCATCAACCACTAGCAACCATGGTCCTTAAAAGATTTCTAATGCTTTTCATGTACATATGCATAGTGTGTGTATATGTCTGTATACTAATGCAAAATCAGGCGGTCCACTGATTCAGTTGACCTCCTTAATGCAAATAATGATAGTGCCATGTATCCATCATGTATGCAAAGAACCCTATACATATCATTACTACATGTGTGCACAACCATTCATTTAAATGCAACATCCATATGATACACACATTCATCGTACATTCATTTTACTAAATACATCCATTTATATGCAATATACAATATGAAAGTTACTGAGCCGATCTAGTGCCTAAAGTGTGTGTATATGCATCCATGAGCAACCGCTAGCAAACACTTGCATCCACATGCATTCACCATAAATAACATGTCTCAAACACATGTTTCAACCATAGGACTACCCTATCTAAAGGTCAAAGATACTGGCGAGAGGACATACTAAAGATAGAACAAGTACAAGCTAAGCGATAAAGGAGAAATTAAAAGACATACCCTCGAAAAGAAAAGGGTACAACGAACGCATCTTCTCTTCCGTCTCCCAGGTAGCGTCGCTCTCATCATCTCCCCATTGCACTTTGACTAGCTTGACCTCTCGATTCCTCAACTTCTTAATCTCTGACCCAAGAATGCACGTAGGAGCTCGTCGAATCGTCGCATCACGCTCTGTCTCCACCTCTCTAAGCAAGCTCGGCTCCACCACATCCACGGTCTCATGCAAGCACTTCCTCAAATGTGATACATGGAATACGTTGTGTACACCACTAAGTCTCTCGGGCAACTCCACTCTATACGCCATCTGTCCAATCCTCTCCTTAATAGGAACGGCCCTACGAACCTTGGTGCTAACTTCCCAACGGACCCAAAGCGAACAACATTCCATAATGGAGACACCTTGATAAAGACCATGTCCCCAATATCAAACTCAAGATCTGTCCTCCTCTTGTCTGCATACGATTTCTGCCTATCTTGTACCGTCTTCATCCTCCTTTGAATCAAATCAATTTTTATGAAGTCTCTCTAATCATATCGGGCCCAAAAGTAAACTTGTCTCATGTCCATGTACATCTTATCCCCGCCGGGATGAATGGTCGTCTTCGAATGATGTGCATCATCAAGAATGGTCTTCCTCAAGTTCTCGTCCCATGGTACACAAAGTCTACCGTCCCTACGTAACCAACCCATATCATCTAGGGTATACCTACTGAGATGGCTCGATAACTCCCTCCTTATGAGCTTCTCTACTAACTCAACCAACTGTGGGTCATCTCGTTGTGCCTCACTAATCCGTCCCAAAAGCGTAGGTCTGACCTCTAAGGATGCTAGAAAACCGGGTACAAAGTCAATGGAAGGTCTAAAGTCAAACGTAGAGATGAACTCTAAGCTTCGCCGCTTAACAAACAATGGACTCAAGGACAACCTCTTCCTACTTAAGGCGTCTACCACCACGTTACCCTTGCCAGGGGTATATGCTATCTCGAAATCGTAGGACGCTAAGAATTCCATCCACCTTTGCTGCCTTAAGTTCAAGTCCTTCTGAGAGAACAAGTATTTTAGCGATTTGTGGTCTGTAAACAATTCGAATTTCTTTCCAAGAAGATAATGGCGCAAAGACGTATGCGCGAAAACAATAGCGGTTAACTCTAGGTCATGTGTAGGGTAATTTTTCTCATGCACTCTCAACTGCCTTCCTCCATAGGCTATTACCCTCCCCTCTTGCATTAATACTGCGCCTATTCCTGTCCCACAAGCATCTGTATAAACGGTAAATGGCTTACTCCCATCTGGCAACACTAAGACTGGGGCTGTGCTCAAAGCTCTCTTTAAATGTTGGAACGCATCATCACAATCCACGTCCCACGTGAAAACTAGGTTCTTCTTCGTCGAGCGTGTCAATGGGGCTGATATCTTTGCGAAGTCCTTGATAAACTTCATATAGTAGCCAGCCAACCCCAAGAAACTCCTCACCTCGGTAGCATTTTTAGGGACCTTCCAATCTTGGATGGCCACCACCTTCGAGGGATCCAAAGCTATCCCTTCTTTGGAAACCACGTGCCCTAAGAATCTCACTTCCTTCCTCCAAAAGTGACATTTAGAAAATTTAGCTTTAAGGTTATGCGCTCGAAGGGTCTCCAATACTTTCCTAAGATGTAGGGCATGCTCTTCCTCGCTCTTAGAAAAGACCAAGATGTCATCCACAAAGACCACCACGAATTTATTAAGGTACTCCCTAAACACCCTACTCATCAAGTCAACAAAGTATGCGGTGGCGTTTGTCAAACCGAAAGGCATCACAAGCCACTCATAGAAACCGTCCGGAGTCCTAAAGGCAGTCTTGTCAATGTTATTCTCAGCCACTCTCAACTGATGGAAACCAGTGGCCAAGTCCAACATTGTCAATCCTCGGCAGTGGGTGCCTATTCTTCTTAGTCAGCTTATTAAGTTCTCTATAGTTCACACAAAGTCTAAGGAACCCATCCGCCTTCGTGGCAAATACTACTGGAGCACCCCACTCCTATATACTACGTCTTATGAACCCCTTCTCAAGCAACTCCCCTACTTGCTTATTGAGTTCCCTCCTCTCACGAGGAGCCATGTGGCGTACTGGCAGAGATACGGGTTTTTGCATTGTCTACAAGAAAAATACAAAAGTCTATCTCACGTTCTGGGGGTAGACCCCTCACCTCATCGAAGACATCAACATATTCACGGATTATACGAACAGAATGTAAATCATCATTGGATGCGTCAAGTGACTCAAGATAACTAAGCATCACCGATCCTCTAGGGTCACAAGAAATATCAAGGGTCCTTCCACTACGAGTCAACAATTTTACTACCCTTCGTTCACAATCTAGGATGGCACCATGTCTGGCTAGCCAATCCATCCTTAGAATCAACCCATAGCCCATGAAACCAAGCATAAAAGCATTACATTCAAAACCAACGCTTAAGATAGACAATCTCAAATCCCTACAAACCATGGATAAATGAGCCGACCCACCAATAGGATTTGAGACTACAATGAGATCCACAACGAGACTAGTATTTAAGTGCAGTGTTTCAACTAATGATGTAGAGATAAACAAATGTGATGCGCCAGAATCGAATAAAGTACAGACAGGATGATCAAACAAGAAAATCAAACTTTCGACAGAAATTTTTCTACCTCCTTCCTGTCTCGGAGCCATGAGAGCATGAACCTGCCCTCCCGAAGTAGAACCTGCCCTCTGCCCTTGCTTCTTAGGACAGTCCTTGACAGCATGACCCGCATCACCACAATGATAACAAGAGAACTTCTTCTTCTTCCTACAGTCTTTCTTCAAATGTCCGGGTATCCCACAGTTGTGACACTTCCTCTTTTCTTTACCACCTTTCTTTTGTTGTTGGGCTTTCTTTGGATCCTCCTTCTTATCTTGCGGCCTAAAAGTACTTACACCCTTCTCTTCTTCATGCATGTATGCCATATCAACAAGCTTTTCATACGTAGCCCCCATTGGAATGTGGGACATAGCCAAACTGTGAAGCGGTTCATTTAGGCCCTTTGCAAACCTCAAGGCCTTCTTGTGAGGCGTATTCACCAACTCTAGCCAAATCTCGCTAACTTATTAAATTCGGTCACATACTCCTTCACGGTCAAGTTTTTCTGCTTCAATGTCAAGAACCTCTCCATGTACATACTCTCCTCAGCTTGAGAAAGGAATTTCAACTCAAACTTTCCCCTAAAATCTGCCCACGTCTCTACAGCACGCTCTCCATTAGTAACCTCCCACCAAAACGAAGCTTCGTCCTTCATCAACCAAGCAGCCAATTGGACCTTCCTACAATCGTCCAAATCGAAAATGCCAAACAGATCCTCCACTTCTTTCTACTAATTTCTAGCTTCAACGAATGTTTCGGTCCCACTAAAAGGTTTTCCACCCATCGAACGAAAGTCTTTACATATCTTGGAGAAAGCATCTCCACGCGGAGAAATGACTGGAGCTGGGGGAGGAGGAGGAACGTCGGCCGGACCCGCGGCAGCGGCCCTAGCCTCGAGATATTGACAAAACCAACCGGGTACATGAACACCCTTTGGTATCTCAGATGCTCCAGACATGCTGAAAAGAAAAAGAAAGAGCTTCAAATCAAGGAAAGCGAAAGAGAGATGTATGGCTTGCAAGGATTATGCTCTTTAAAGTAAACTTTCCTTGAAAATAGCTTCTTTAAAACAAGTTTTTGAAAAAACTTTCCAGGAAAATAATACTCTTGAAAACACTTTTCAAAACTTTTTATCTGTTCTTGTAACCATAGCTCTGATACCACGTGTAACACCCCATGTCCATTAATGTCACTCACTAAGGGAATGCATCAATGTCCATGAAGCGTTATTGTTGTATAGAACAGATAAATTACAAGAATAAATAAATAAAACAATACAACGGAAGGTAAAAACTTATTTCATAGCATCATAACTCAAAACAAGCTTACATAAGTAGTCTTCAAAACCATTACAATAGGATCAATAGTCTTTTCCAAAAACTTCAAAGTACATAAAGAAGCAAATACTTAAATAACATAAATGCATAAATCCCCACTGAGCATAAGCAAAGTCATAAAGATGAGAGAGTCCAAAGCGATACATCTACTCTTTTCAAGCAACTGAAAGAAATCGGCACTAAGCTATAGCATTCTCTCCTTGCAAACCTGAGGGGGGGGGGAAGGAAAGAAAAGAGGTGGAAACAAAACGGGTCAGACATAAAGTCTGGCGAGTCCAGTAATTTTAACAAATAATAGGTAAGGTAAATGATCAAGACATAAATAGGCATCATGATATGGCTGTAACATAGATTAGGTAGATAAAAAGGATGGACAAGATGATTCCGTTCCTAAGTACTAAGACAATCCTACACCTTGGCTAAGCGAACAACCCTCTAAGTACTAAACCCGAAGACCAAAGTCAACATCAGACTAGCACCCAAAGGACTATCCAACTCAACCAACATGTATTTCGTTACACTGCACTTTTGCTAAGTTACACCACATTACTTAATTACACCACACATCTACTAGTCTCTATTTACTAAAGGTTGATCCCTTCCCACTAACTGTACCCACATGACAAACTTGGTAGTTATTTGTACCTAGCTGCTATCGTAGGTGCCGACTTGTTCCTACCACTGCTAAGGTACCCTTACCCTACCCATTCGATCGGCTCCCTAAACCCCGTAGTCACCCGTGCTGGCCCCATAATGGGGTGTATCACTCACCAAAGTGGCAACCCCGATACCAATATAAAATGCACAGCCATACCTACACAATGCAACAACGTCTTACCTACCAGCCCGGACCCATGCACGCACATGAACCTATTGGACTCGCGTTGCCACCACTATTCCCGTTTTGACCTTTTACATTCAAGTTCAGTAAGCGTGCCCCAACCCCGACCTAGTACCGGGCCCAATTAGATACTCAAACGGGTTACTGGTTGAAATGGGTCCCCCATCCGACACAAGCCTCCCACATATGCTTGGTCCCCACAAGGTTTTTCTCCCACTTAACCATTTTAATTTAAATGTCCACGTCTTACACATGCTGTGGTTAAGTCCATACTTACATGTCATAATTAACATGTCTTATCTTATACCGGTTAAGTCCATATTTACATGTCATAATTTACATGTCACCCCACTTAACCCTCTAACCATACCCATGTCTTATTATGGTTAGTATTCCTTAATTCATTCCTTATGACGAATGGTGCATGACCTCCCACATTAGACCGAACACTTTGTTGTAGTTGGATTTGTCGGGCGGTTCCGGGCAGTCTTATGCCACAAACCGGGTCTAACATCGTGTCATTAACCGTTGCGCCTACAATTCATTCCTTTGACCTCTCACATTAGACGTCCAATTGTGGCAGCTGGATTTGCCGGGCGGTTCCGGGCAGTCTTACACCACAATTGCGTCTAACCTCGTGTCAAAGGTTTATTATAATCGTATTTCACCCATACCCAATTTTCATGTCATGTATATCCAATTAAACATATAATCATGTTTATAATATTGCCTATTCCAAATTGTCACTAATTACGTATTAATTAGCCTCAATTACAAATTTACAATTATAGGCAATTTCATCAATTCCATGTAATTCATACCCAAATATGACAATTTCACGTATTATCCAATTATCCAAAATATCCAATAATATCCAAATTTCCATATTTCACATATTCTCATCGTTCCCACGTATTTGCATTCGCGTGTATTTTTAAAATAGGCTCGAAGGTAGCCTAGATCCAAAAATAAAAGGAATAGGGATAAGAAGAGATATTCAAATCACAGAAAATTGGAATTAACACAACATCATGAAATAAATGGGCATATAAACTGGCATAGAGGCATAATGACAGATTCAACATGAATTAACTGATAAAAGGTATGAACTTTTCATAGAAACATAGGCATATGATGACATGAATCAAAAAGGTGAAGACTTGGATGATATTTAAATTACATACATACATATGAATCCTCTTTACAACTTCATCATGTTACTTTTAATCCCATTATATTGTGAAAATCACCATACTCACTTTTCGTGGTTAAAGAATAGAATTATGCACTGAAATTGGTGTAGAAACGTTTCGGTGTTGCTGATTTATCTTGTTGAATTGTTGTAGAAGCATTAATATTTAATTTGAGTTGAAGTTGGATACTTGAGATTTGATTCAGAGGCGGCGGCTAGGGTTTAAGAGAGAGTTTGACAGCATAATGGTGTCATAGATAATATTTATGAATTAGGGTTAGGTCTTAGGGTGTATATATAGGTGTAGGAAGTTATTTAGGCCTTAGGATTAACCCTAGAACTGATCTGGACCACTCAGATGCCATATCAGCCCTTAGGGCGAATCGGGCCACGGGTTGGCAGTCAAACACCCTGGATTGACCTCTAGTCGACCCATCGGGGCTGGGTCGACTCCAAAAATGGTGCGGTTCGGCTATTCCCCCTCTCGATTCACTATTTTGAACTTTTTTTTGAATATTTATTTAATTTTTATATATATCTATACATATATATTTCTCTCATATGCATACAAACTTCATGGGTTAATAACTTCTTCATAATTAACCATTTTCTCACTAAACCACTTTTTGAACTGCGTTCACACTAAGCCACTTTTTAGTCATTCCCCTAAAACAAAAATATGGCGCTGGTGGGGATCGAACTATGTACCTCTTGTATGCAAGTCACACGTTCTAACCAAATGAGCTACTAAGTCTTTTGCCTACAAACCTTAGAACAATACTAAACATCATTCTTTTCTCATTCCTCTTTTTCAAATAAATTATTCTTTAATTTGTTATTTTAATATTCTCAAAAAACACGGGGTGTTACAAGTAGCACCGTTCATCGATGAAATTATGAACACCATAATACCATCAAGAGTGAAGGTTCCAACCATAAAGTACCTTGGAACCACTGACCCTGACGATCATCTGATGGCTTCCGACAGCCAGATGGATCTCTACAACGTTTCCAGAGCCGTCAGATGCCGCCTTTTCGTGGTTACCTTTCAAGGGGAAGCGACGAAGTAGTATCGCCAGTATAGGGAAAACATCATTTGCTTGTGGAAACAATTCTCCTACGAATTTTCCATGCAGTTTTGCATCTGCAAAGATCCGACAGTTGACTACACAGTCATTGCAAACATCAAACAGAGACAAGGGGATTCTCTAGGAAATTATCTTAAGGGATTCAACATCGAGGCTCTGAAGGCCAAGGATATGAATGACCGTGACAAGTTGATTTCCGTACACTCAGGGTTAACCGAAAATGCCCTCTTATGGAAGGAGTTATATAGTCACGGCTGTAAAGACTTGCAAGACTTTCATTTCCAAGCCGACAAGTTTATTTACATGGATGAATTGTACTTCACGAAGAGAAAGTTTGGGCCTCGAGGGAAAAGGAGGAAGCCCGAACTTTGGACGAAATCTCCCGGAAGGAAATCAAAAGAGGTCAAGGTTGGAAGATTCTAATTCCAACTCGGTTGCTCTAAACAAGCCGATCTCGTATGCGTATGCTGTTGCAAGAGAAAGGGTTAATAACTTCCCGTCTCGTTCAAAGCTAAGAATTTCCCTGAACCTTATTTCGGCAGTAAGTATTGTGAATTCCACAAAACTGACGGACACATGACTGATGAGTGCAAGATATTAGACGGGATTTTTCAGAAGCTGATCTGAGAGGGACATCTGAAGGAATTTGTTTTAAACAAGACAATGTCAGTTCAGCATGCAAATGGAGGGCCACACCCTCCCAGAAGCTGTTCGAAAGCAAGGAGTCAATATATGAAAGAATCCACAGAGGAAATATTCTCCATTCAAGAAGAACCATCATTGTAGAATGCACGTTACGCTTTCAAAATGCACAACCTAGTTGTTTCTCCATAAGAAATGAAAAAAGGGGTCCACAACCTGCATAATGATCCCCTTATGATAACAGCCCATATAGGGATCTCTGTTGTTTCAAAGATCCTTATAGATACAGGGAGTGCTGTCAATGTCATCTTTAAGCACACTTTCGATCAGATGGGAATTTCTGAGAAAAAGTTAGAACCAAGCAATGGACCAATCTTCGGCTTCAACAACAAGCGGTCAACTCCGGTAGGGCAAATCAACCTTCTGGTTCAAGTTGGACTGTCTCCGCTCCATAGGACCTTCGAGACTCTCTTTGTTGTGATCGATAACCATCATATTACAAC
Organism: Allium sativum; assembly: GCA_030737875.1. Classification (NCBI taxonomy): domain Eukaryota; kingdom Viridiplantae; phylum Streptophyta; class Magnoliopsida; order Asparagales; family Amaryllidaceae; genus Allium; species Allium sativum. The sequence continues at coordinate 732,699,056 of CM060922.1, read as the reverse complement.
GGCTTCTTTGGGCGACCAATTTTGGAGGAGATGGACACCTTTGTTTCTTCCAAGTAACATATGTTAAAATTTCTGAACAAACAGGGATGGGGTACCATCAGGGGAGAACAGTTTAGTTCTCGCGAATTGTACTTCGCAACGATTAACAAATACAAAGGGACTGTCCTTCATACTTTGATTCTTCTATTGTTTTTATACCTTCGGATAGGGGATCCTTACATCCCACATCCGAAGCTAAAATAAAAATTGATAAGGCTAACAAATGTGCAAATGGTAGGTACATTTCTTTGAGAAGAAAAAGAAAAAGGTCCGATGATGTAAATTCGACTGAAGAGGTAAGAAACATTATGGATTTGGATTCTAGAGGAGACATTGAAAGAATAAAACCAATAGAAGAAGTGTAAGAAGTAAATGTTGATTCAGAGGATAAATCAAAGGTCTTCAACGTAGGGAAAAAGCTAATAGACCCCCTCAGAAGTGAACTAATCCAGTTCCTACAGCTCAACAAAGATGTTTTTGCTTGGACCCATTCAAACATGGTCTGTATCGGCCCTTCTGTTATGAGCCATGCCTTGAACATTGACCCTTCGATAACCCCGATCCGGCAAAAGAAGAGATAATATAATAGAAACCGGACTGAGGCCTCGAAACAGGAAGTCAAGAGGTTGGAAACTAACGGGTTTATCCGAGAAGTCCTTTACCCGAATTGGTTAGCCAATCCAGTACTAGTGAAGAAGTCCAATGGGAAGTGGAGGACGTGTGTTGGTACACGGATTTAAACAAGGCTTATCCGAAAGATTGCTATCCCCTTTCACGGATTGACCAATTGGTTGATGCCACGAATGGTCACAAGATACTATCCCTAATGGATGCTTACTCGGGGTACAACCAAATTCTGATGCATAAACCTGACGAGGAGCATACAAACTTTATCACTGATTGGGGAAGGTTTTGTTATAAAATGACGCCCTTTGGGTTGAAGAACGCGGGAGCAACATATCGAAGACTGGTAAACAGGATGTTCCAAGAACAAATAGGGTGTAACATGGAGGTATATGTGGATGACATGCTAGTGAAGTCCACCAAAACAGAAAACCATCTAAAGGACTTGAAGGAAATGTTCGATGTCTTAAGGAGTTATCAAATGAAGCTAAACCCTCAAAATTATTCTTTTGGAGTTCAATCCAGAAAGTTTCTAGGATATGTGGTAAGTGAGCAAGGGATTGAAGCTAGCCCGGACCAAATCTGAGCTATAAGATACATGGAAGAGCCCAGCACAAGCAAAGAGGTCATGAGTCTGAACAGGAAAGTAGCAGCCCTCGGTAGGTTCATTTCCAGAGCAACTGACAAATGTGTCCATTTCTTCAATATTATAAAGAAAAAGGAGAATTTTGAATGGAATTAAGAGTGTATGAAAGCATTCCAAGAATTGAAAGTTTATATGGGAACGCCTCCGCTTTTATCCAGTCCCGAGAAGGGAGAAGAGCTATACCTATATATGGCTGTTTCAGAAAGGCGGTAAGCTCAGTCCTGATAAGAGAGAGTAATGGGACACAACACCCCATTTACTACATTAGCCTAAGGCTAAAGGACGCAGAAACCTGATACCCTGTTATAGAGAAACTAGTGTATTGCCTAATCCTTACCGCGCGAAAGCTCAGAGGTTACTTTCAAGCTCAACCTGTTAGAGTTTTGACTAGTTTTCCGCTCAAGCAAGTGTTCAGCAAACCGGAAACCTCAGGGAGGATAATCAAATGGGGTGTCAAACTTATCCAATACGAGATCGAGTTCCTCTCTCGAGCAGCAATTAAAGGACAAGCTCTAGCAGATTTCGTGAATGAATGCACGGGCTTCATTTCAAAACAATCAGTTAAAGAAAATGACTCAAAGACCAAGTGGCAGCTCTTTGTAGATGGTGCTTCTATTGAACAGGAAGCAGGGGCAGGTTATGTTATAATTACCCCAGACGAACACCGCTTGCACTACGCCATGAAGTTAGGGTTCCCGGCAACTAACAACATGGTCGAGTATGAATCCATGATAGCTGGTTTAAATCTAGCACTACAGTTGAAGATACCACAAATAGAAAACTTTTGTGATTCGCAACTGACGGTAAACCAAATAAACAGACATATAAAACCAAGGATGAGCAGCTAGTCTTATATATGAAAAGGGTATTAAAGATTCTTTCCCGATTTGAGGACTTCTCGGTTCATCAAATACCCCGTGGGGAGAATGCCTAAGCGGAATCACTAGCCAAGTTAGCTAGTTCCCGGGGACCCCCGAAACACGAAAAAAATCCCATGGGATATCAGGAAAGGCCTAGTGTCGAGCGGGAGGAATCGTAAATGGGGAAATAATTATTGGTCTTAACTAGATCCCAAGCCTTGAGAAGGGAGGACAAAGGAAACAAAGAGGGAAACTCCAATAGGGAACCTCTGTTAACGGAAACAAGTTGCCATCACAAAGTTACATGGGTGACTCCTATAGTAAATTACCTCTTAAACAGAATTTTGCCCCTTATTAAGCAAGATGCGAGGAGGATAAAACACCAAGCTCCTACATTTGTGATTATCGCTAACATACTCTATAAAAAGGGACATTCACTTCCTTATTTAAGATGTGTAAGTTACAAAGATGGACTTAGCCTGTTGAAAGAAGCTCATGAGGGATGGTGTGGGGACCATTTCAGTGGAGTTAAGCTGGCCAAAAGGGTCATGCGACAAGATTATTATTGGTCGCGGATGGTTAGTCAAGCAGTTGAGTACATCAAGAAATGTGATAAGTGTCAAAAGTACTCTAAGGTGCCTCGACTTCCTCCTAGCGAACTAACTATTATATCAAGCCCCTGGACATTTGATGTATGAGGAATAGATTTAATTGAACCCTTACCAATCTCTAAAGGTGGAGATAAGTATGTTATAGTAGCTATCGACTACTTCACCAAGCGGGTGGAGGCAGAACCCCTCCCGACAATCACGTCCAAAAAGGTGTCAGATTCGTAATAAAAAATATCGTTACCTGCTTCGGAATCCCTCACAAAATCGTATCATATAATGAAACACAATTCGAAAGCGAAGAGTTCACCCAATTTTGTGAGAAAAATGGAATAATCAAAAGTTTCTCCTCGGTAGCCCATCCGAAAGCTAACGGAGCTATGGTAGCCGCCAACAAAACCGTTAAGATAGTCCTTAAAAAACGCCTAAATGAAATTGGGCAGAAGAGTTGCCTTTAGTGCTTTGGGCATACACGACCTCTACTAAAACAGCCACGAGACACACCTCCTTCTCCCTGACATATGAATGCGAAGCTATGCTTCCGGTTAAGGTCGAAATCCTATCGCATAGAAGGATAGCATATGCGTTTGACCACAATCAAGGGTTGAGAAAGGAATCACTAGACTTAATACAAGAACTAAGAGATGAGGCTGCAATCAGAACCGCTGAGTATCAAAGGAGGATTATGAAATACTACAACTCAAAGGTCAGGACTAGAACCTTCGCAAAAGGAGAGTTAGTGTTACAAAGGGTGAGGGCTAACACGAAGAACCCAACGGATGTCCCTCTCGGTCCAAATTGGGAAGGACCCCTGATTATCCATCAAGAAGTTATGCCCGGAACATGTTGGCTATGCAAACCCAACGGTGATCTTGTTCCGAGAACATGGAACTCGGAACATTTAAGATCATATTTCTCAATGATAAAGGAATAAGGAAAAAGACTTTCCTCCAAAGATGATTATGTAACCATGGGCACAAAAACCCTTCCAGTAGCTAAAGAGAAACCCAAAACGGGTCGAGCTGAAAAAAGGATCAAATTCCTTGTCATCGCCAAAGTTGGTCAAGATGAGGCATCTCCCAGAGGGGGATGGTGTGTTAGTATTTCTCCATGCCCAACTTAGAGGGGGCTAGGTTAAAGCATCAAAAGCGTAAGCCTCCGTTTCACACCTGAAATGGTCGTGGCGGTGCATCTAAAATTAGCACACCCTGCCTCTGCTCGTAGAAGAGTACGCCCTGCCTCTGATGGAACTAACCATGTCCTACCTCTGCTCGCACAAGAGCACGTCATACCTCTGCTTATGTTCCACATTACCCGTAGAAGGGAGCGCAATCCCCTATAATCGCCTACGATGGTCAAGATAGGGCATCCCTCGGAGGGAGGTGGAGTATAAGCCTCTACCAGAACCTACGATGGTCAGTATAGAGCATCAAAAGAGTAAACCTTAGTTTTGTGCCTATGATGACCCCATTTAAGTTTCTAAGACCTTATCATCGCCTATGATGGTCAGGATAATGCGCCTCCTGGAGGGAGGTTGGGTAAGTCCTTGGGCCCTGCTTGTGGATAAGCTAGCCAAGCGCACCGGACACACAGGCCCAGAGAGTGGCCAACAAAGCACGTACATCCTCTGCTTTGACATCAAAATCCCAAGGAGTGGCTCAGGAAGCACGTACAACCTCTGCTTCACAAATCAAATCCAAAAGGGATGCCAAAACAATTAATGTCAGAAGAGGCTGCCGGTCTTCTATCTAAATTAATACCGAATCTGGGTCGATTCGACTCTTCACAATTACCGGAGGGGGTTCCGGTCTTCTATATATTAATACCCAAATTTGGGTTGATTCGACTTTTCACAAATACCGGAAGAGGTTGTCGGTCTTCTGTCTATATTAATACCCGAATCTGGGTCGATTCGGCTCTTCACAAATACCGGAGGGGGTTTCAGCCTTCTATATATTAATACCCGAATCCGGGTCTATTCGACTCTTCACAAATGCATAAAGAGGTTTTCGGTCTTCAATCTATATTAATACCAGAATCTGGGAAGATTCAGGTCTTCAAAAATGTCGAAACAGATTTTCGGTCTTCTATCTATATTAATACCAAAATCTGGGTTGATTCGACTTCCCACAAATACCGGAAGGGGTTCCGGCCTCCTATATGTTAATACCCGGGTCTGGGTTAATTTGGCTCTTCATAATGCCGAAAGGGATTTCCGATCTCCTATCAATACCCTAGTCTAGGTCGATTTCATTCTCCATAAATGCCTAAAGGAGATCACTGATCTTCAATCTTCAGGTTACCGAAGCGAGGGTTGATTTAAAACTACTGTCAAGGTTTCATAATGAAATCAAGCATTAAGGAACGATACAATAGAAAAAGAATCTAGAAAGAAAAGTTTGACTTGGAAAGTCGAAAACACCCCTTCACTAGGGGGTACAAATGCTAGAACCAAAATAAACCCCTAACATAGGCTGACAGTGAAGGGGTATCGGAGGAACACAAACACAGAAGAATCTTTCGAAAGAACAAATGGAGAAGACCGAAAGCGGGAAAGAATGTTTTGAGAGCAACGCAAACCGACACTCCTCCCAGGAAGAAGGGAGTTCAGAGCCTATAAAACGATAGCGAAGTTTATCCGACCGAGTCTATCCGATAGGGTCTACCCAACAAGAAAGTCCTGAAGTGAAAGGCATCAAGCAAGAAGTACATAGATTATCTGAAACCAGCTTACGAAATAGCTACTTCATGAACGATGAAAGGTCACATCGATATACAACAGAGACATCACCGAAAACTATCTTTCGGACAACCAGATTGTCCCAAAAGCTCCATCGGAAGGCTAACCGGGGCCCTAGCAGAGATACAGACTATCAGTACTAATTTACCTAGTAAAGGAACCAATAGCGGTTTCAAACCGGCAGCTATCTACATACGTCGAGGGCAAGCTCCTCTAAGTATTCAAGAGAAAGCCGGAAGCCTTCATCTAGAAGCTTGCATCCAGGAGCCTTCACCCAGGAGCTGCTACCGGAAGTTCAAATGCCATGCGAAAACCGCCACGACCACAAGCCCATATTAGTCTCGGAAAAGCCCCAGTTAACCGGGACCCTCACTTTGAAGACTATAATTAGCACCACAAGGACGGTCGAGAGCCAAACGCCCGAGACCAAGAAAAAAAAGCTGTCGGCCAAGGCCATGTAGGCCGAATAGCCTAGCAATGGAAACGGCCCTGAATTTTCAATAAATAAGACCCCGGGAGCCACATAAAGCAGGACAAACTTTTTATTTCTAAATCTAGTTCTTTTCTTCTAAAAAGGAGCAAATCCTCAACTCTTGTAATACATCTATAATTTATGAATGGAGAATTCCGGGTCTTAAACATCTTGCGATTTGATAATCTTGTTGTGCCGTAATGATGAAACAGGGAGTTAACACTAACCTTTCTTATGAGAAGATCAATCATGGCACCTTAGCAATGGAGGAGGAGCTTCGTAGAAATGCAAAGTCTCCTTCCCCTTGCCTTGAGGGTTTGCCACGTTGATCGACACTCTCATGATGAGCCTAGCGCTTCCTGACCTCAGAGAAAGGGGGGCATCTATGAGTTACAACGATCTCCGACGCGATCCAGACCCCTTTTCGTGTTGGTCCAGCGCGGAATTATTGTCTGAGTTAATGAACATTGCGATGCCTTCTTTCGCAGATAAGGGGATGCATTAGCCTGTTTTCTTCTTATCACAATACATAGCATCACTTTCATGATTTAGGGAACATATTATTTCATAACACCTGGCAATGTCAAGCTAAATAACCTTCCTAAGATTATTTCGGAACACGGCCGCACAGTATATGTGATGTCCATCCTTTGGGGGAAAGATAACTAATCGTTAGAATCGGAATTCCGATGCCTAAGGGAAGGTAGATTAGCTTAGATTCACAGGCTTCAGAATGACCTTCGATAACTCTGAGTCATGACGGTGTTAAATCCCATGAACACATGTCCTGAGTAACTTAATCTGCGTGTTGATGGAAAATATCGTTAACATATCCTATCCGCCAACGATCTATAAATCAAGAAATATAAATAAAAATATTAATTCAATATAAATATTTTTCAATTCCATTGGTCACAAAAGTGTTAAAAATAAATAGATATTATGAAACTAAATAGATTTGAATGGCTAATATGCATTTAGTGCATATAATATAAATTTTCGACTTAATTAAAACAATAAATAAATCTAACTCGTTATACTAAAATACATATTATAATTTTGGGCATATTATTAAAAAAAATCGGACGGATAATTTTTAAATGCGGATATCTGCATATCCGTATCCGCATCCTTTTTTTGAATATCGGACATTTATCCGTTTTTTCGAATACGAACGTTGACAGATTTTGAATTTCCGGAATCCATCCACAACCGTTGTATTACATATGCACTACGCCTAAATTTAACATTATGTGCTAGTCTTCATTTTAATTGCTTTCTACTAGGAGCGTAGGTACTGGGCTTGGTATGCGTAGTTTTGTTAATTGATTCTAGCCCTAAACAAACGTATCTATTAATATTTTTTCTATCCAATTACTAGTTATTTTTTGTACTTTATCGTCACTCACTGATCATATGTTGCATACGGAGGCAGATGTTACAGTATTAAACTCAACCAAAAGAAATGTCACTAGCTTATGATCCAGAAACAAAACTCAATCAAAAACGATACAAATGGTGAAAATCAACGATAGAATTTTGGCTACCAAAATGCCTTATTAGCTAATTCATTCAAATATAATAAATAATACGCAAGAGCGTAGCAAATTATTTTTTTGTGGAATATATGTTTGGCATATTGAAAAGAAAATAATTTACAGAAACGATACTGTGTTGTTGAAAAGAAAATGATTTCGAAAACATAAAGAGAAGAGCCATGGACAATTTGAAGAGCAATGCACTTTCAAAGATACGACGATGAAATCTCGATATTTTGGTTGGTTTTCCCCAGCTAGACCGGGGGGCCATTAGAGTCTTAGAACCATGCAATTTGAGCTTATTGCTAGACGTCACAATGGGTATCTATACACTTCAATTGCGCAAATGAGACCGTAAAGACCCTGTAAACTAATGGGGAAGATAACCTCCGAAGTAACAGCATACCACGTCATCCGTCATAGCATAATATCAACTGTTCAAATGTCATATATAAGGTTGTTATAGTAATGGAAAATTACCGTTTGTTCAACAAAGTTTGTATCTTGGTATGTTTTTTGAACACAGTATATCTTTATTATATTATATGCAGTGTTAATTAATAAAAAAAATATGAGAAAGAAAATAAGCGTATTTGGAATTATTTCACCTTATTATTGAACTAAATTTAATCATTTATTTGGTACTAAATGCATGTTATAAAGCATGTCAGATGAATATACATATGTTTTAAACTGGCTGGTAAAATTACTGTTACCGCTGGTATTGAAGAAAAACTACTGATAATTTACCGTTACCATACCGTTTTAACTGGTATACTGATTTCAATCAAAAACGATTACCGATGGACTGGTGATGGTATGGTTATGGTAAAATTACCATTACCATAACAACCCAAGTCATATGCAGAAACTTGTAAGGTAGAATGGCAACTAATAATACATTGTAACATCACATTTTTTAGGGTCCAACGTTAAGCATTACAAATACTGCAATAATATATAGTATTAAACTCTGACGATAGAAAGTCGATATGTTAATGAATCATAACATCAGAGAACAAAGAAATACATTTTTTAAAACAAAATTTAGTAGTAACCATTCATTATAATTCGCGTTCGTAAAACCCCGTTCAAATTAAAATACATGTAGTACAAAAATATAACTACAAAAGGGACATATGGAAATGCCACTTATTTAATCAGAGTTTAAGTATAAGCAATAAACATCATACTCTTACATACATTCAAAATGATAAAACACACAGTGGAAAAACTCATAGATAGCTAACTGTCTCCTGCACATCTCCGAAAGTTAGTACGTTGAAGAAGAAGAACATGAAAAGCCTTGACTCTCAACCTACTCAAATGAGCACCCTAGAATTTAAAGCAAAAAAAAAAAAAAAAAAAAAAAAAAAAAACTGATCAGTCAAAAGACTGGTGTAAATAAAAATTTAAATACTCGATTCAAATGGATATCTAGTGAGACCACGCTGCTTAACGGAATGGATTTCCCTCTCAATAGTACCTAAGTATTAAAATAAACAATCCTACACTCTTGCACTCTTAATTACTAGAATCATAACAATAATACAAATGACAACAATAATAATGTGCAACATGCATCATATATTGGATTCCCATCCCCATTATCTTGAATGATTGTCTTAACGGATTATAAACAACAGTTGGCTTATAAGTTACCCACTTGGCTTTATTTATAGATGATTCCCTATTATATATTTAAGTGGTTATTTGCTTAATACATGGATTACACATACTTCACCATCTAGTTTTCCTATCGTTAATGTTTAACCATATCCGTGTACATGTGAACTATCCATCAAACTCCGCATAGTTTTATCTTGGGATGACTATGAACCTTCGTAATAACTGATGTGGATTATCCATTACACATTCGACTGTTTTTCCCTTTAGATTACTATGAACCCATTTTAACGAATATGTGGATTATCCATCACACATTAGATTAGTTCATTTGAATTTATCTTCCCGATAATTTATAACTCTTTTTGGTATCTCCAGTTTACTAATAACTCATACCTCCCATTGATGTCTCCACTATGTTTATCCAAGTGCAACAATATAATAGGGTTATTTGCCATTTCAGCAAAAGCATAATGCTTTCAACTGGATCAATGCAACACTCAAATAATGTAAATGGTTCTCCACTAAAAACATCATAGAAAACAACGGGTGCAACACTCTTGTCGATCATATCCCCCTTCGACTCCCTCCATAAGCGTCAGAGTCACTATAATTCAATACAATGGTAGATGAAGCCCTATCAACAATGATGCAAGCAATCAAGCTAAATAGACTATGTCAACGTAAATGATAGAGACAAACTATCGAAGTGAAAGGCTCAAGCTAGTTTGAAAACATGTCATAAAATGTTCTCTGTCGACATTGTCAAAACCGACAGGCCGATGAGATGATAGCCTCCAACAATTTAAAAACTTGTTTGAAAGCAAGCTATCAAGCACAACAATGACTACAAGAAAAAGAGATGCTACCCTATAAGTATTTTAGAAAATAAGCTGAAATAACACTTGTTGACGTGGACACTGACGCTAGGGCTTGTTGAGAAAAGGGCATATCGACGAGACAAGGTCGAAGGAAACATCCTTAATCTCTTTGAAAATAAAAATCCTTTCGATAACATCTATGTTGATAGGAATGATGACAATATCCTCATACTTCGAAATCATCCTTTTCAACATCTTTTGTGTCGATAAGGTACAATGGTGACAAGCCATAAAAATACATATAAAACAAACCCCTTCGACTATATCAAAGCAGCATTGAGGCGATAGGCCTCTAAATCTTGTCGAAATAGTATTGAGACAATAGCCTCTGAAGTTTGTAAAATAAAGTTTTTAGGAAAGCACTCAATGCTCCTTCAACCTGTCGAAGGAGGATTGAGGCAATATACCTCATATCTTATCGTGAACAAGGTTTAGAAAACAATCCCTATTGACCGTATCGAAAGAGTATTGAGGCGATAGCCTCTAAAGTTAATAAAACCAATTTCTAGAAAACAATATATCAATTCGACCATGTCACAAGAGGGTTGAGGCGTTAGGCCTCTATGGAGTGGCAAGCTTTTAGAATATAATATAAGTACGAGGACCAAGTCGAAAGGGATAAAGGCGACACGCCTGAATGTCTTCTATACTATGCTTCATGGTATTCCAAACATCAAGAGCTATTGTATTGGAAGGGTCTTTCGACCATGTTGAAAGGCTGCTAATGACTAAGTCGGTGGCACCGGTAGTAAAGGGAAAACCGATTTGTTTCTATCAAAAGTAATTATTTTCACCAATTCTACAATATTTGTCAAAATGTGACTGGTCAATAAAAAGTAGGATTGAAAATTACTCAGAATTTTAGATTATGTATTTCCAGACCAATGGAAATAATAAAAACTCGCTAATTTTCCTATTTAATGTCTTAATCACACTAAGTGTATCCAACTTAGAAAATTCATATCAATTAAAAGAAGCATGGGAAAAATCCTAAAATTTCATAATGACTAGAGAATATCCTTCTCTATCTTATATAAAAAGTGAAAGCTCATGTTTTCAATCAATTACCTTAATTAAATAATCTCGCGACTAACATACATTTTTTCTTAGGAAATTCATAGAAAATTCCTAAAGCACATAGAAAATTATGAACTTCAAAACATATCTCTAAAATCATGCTACAAACATCAAGTCAAAATTTAAAATCAATTAGACATGCTAAACTGTAGGTTTTGACCTAAAACCTCACCAATTTCGTGCAAATCAAGCATGTATAAACAAATCCAGGCAATGGTATATCAAGACAACACATTGGCATCAACATAAACATGAAAACATAATATAATCCAATAAAAATTTCGGGTATGCCTTATAATCGAAATAATCATCGGTTAGAAATCATTATTCAGCTTAGTTTTGGATGGTTAGTTGAGATGTTTTTGTAGAATCCTAAGCTTGAATTCCTTTACCTTTCTCTTCTTCTTTTTGTTTGTAATGGCCGACCTCTTATGCTTTAGTTTAAGCGTTTGATAAATGAAAATTGAAAGGGTAGAATTATGGAAGGTCATGATTTTATATGAGGATGTGTGTTTCCTGCTTTACCCCTTACGTAAACCTTCACCATTTTCATTTTTTGATTGATTACTATGGCCAAACCATTTTACGTTAATCCCAAATCTTGTCTCAACCTCCTAATATATTATTGTATTTAATTTATCCAATTAAATCTCCTGAATAATATTTACTAAAATTAAGGATGTTACATCCTCCCCTTCTTAAAAGAATTTAATTCTTGAAATTCCATCAAGACTAATCAGACATAGCGATCATGCAAACAATGCTATCAATATTGGCCCCATATTTAGCAATTGGCAAAATAATATAGAACATGCCACTAAGCAAAACAAGATAAGTATCTCTATTCCTGTCTTAAGTCTCCTAAGTACAGCCATTTCCATTATCACTCTACTGGACTTTCAAAGATTTAATTGTCTTGTTTCTTAGCTTCTTCTCATTTCTAGCCACAACTTGCAATGATTGTCTCATGAAAGTTAAGTTCGGTTCCACCATCAACTCTTCCAATACCCTTAGATCTATGGTAGCTTCTGAATCATGTGCATACTTTGGTAGATGTGAAACATGAAACACATTATAGACACCTACCAAACTATCGGGTAACTCCACTCGGTATGCAAGCTTCCTAATTTTTTCCAATATGGGAAATAGTCCAATAAACCTTGGTGCTAGTTCCATGATTTTGCAAAACGAATTACACATTCAATGATGATACCTTAATAAAAACTTGATCTCCAACAAGTAACTCGAAATCCTTACGCCTCCTGTCTACATAACTCTTCTTCCTCAAAGAGCTTCCTTCATTCGACCTTAAATCAACTCAATTTTTTCTACGGCTTTTTCACTAATTCCGGACTTAGGAATAATCCTTCTTTGGTCACTAACCAACAAGTTAGCGATTTACGTGGTCTCCATACAATGCCCCAAAAGGTGTCATTCTTATATAAGATACAAATGATCTTCCCATAAGCCATTAAATTCCAAAAGGAAAGCATTTAACATATCCACAAGTACCTTATCAACTCTTTTAATTTTCCCATCCATTGTGGGTGATAAGCAGTATTCATCTTGAGCTTAGTTCTCAAAAAAGCATGCAGACTTTTCCAAAACTTGCTAGTAAACTGTGAATCTCTATCATTTACAATACTACTAGGAATCCCATCAAGTCTGACTATATTCCTTAAGAATAATTTTGCTAATCCAAGTGTCATCCTAGAATATTTATCAGGAATGAGATGGGAACTCTTGGTTATTCTATCCACTATGATCAATATATTCTTGTTCCCTTTCTTTGATCTTGGCAACCAATCGACAAAATCCACGTAAACTGAATGTAACAACCCAAAATTTTATTAAAGAAATTTAAATAATATATTAATAAATATTAATAAAAAAATACTAAGAAATAGGCAATGGGGGTTGCGCCATTAGGTCCGTTATAGAATTCTAGATAAGATAGACATTTGGTTTGCTGAAATCGGACTTAAAATGAAGAAGATATGAAAGAAAGAAGTTTGGAATTCAAAATTGAAATTAGAATAAAACGAAGAATTAAATAAGAATAAATTCAGCCATTAATCACGAACAGTTGGGGGGACCCAGCCTATAGCTGGGTTGACCAGGAGGTCAACCCCGACCCCAAGTGGGTCGACCTAAACGCCAAGTGGGTCGACCCAGACCCCAAGTGGATCGACCCACCAGGGCGACGTGTGCATGGTGTGCATGTCTCTTGAGCGATTTGGCTGGCCTGGGCATGTTTTTTGGAAGCTCCTCTAATTTAAAGGCCAAAGTTTTTAATATAAAATCCAGTGTCCTAAATCCCCTAGTTGTATTATAAATATTCTCCAAACCTAACCTATTTCTCCCTACTCCATTCTATACCTTCACATAAAACAACCTTCTTCTCAAATATAGTTTTAATGGAGTATTGAGGCTTGGGATTGCATATAAGTTTGGAGAATATTCATAGATAAATATTTCCTACCAGGCCTTAATTGGATTTGCTTAAATTTGTGAGTAATTTCAAGATCCAGTACAAATTGTGGTTTTCCTTGACAGTATAATAAGTCTTAGATTGCTTCTGATTTCTATTTTTTCTATCAATAATCTATGTAATCTAGCTATAGTTCTATCCTTCTGTCTGTTCCAGTAATATGTTCTATTACTATAGTTTTATTCAGTTCATCTATCTTTTTATTCATATGTAGTTTTATTACATTTCAGTTTCAGCCTTATTTTAGGTCAGATTTGTTCTTATTTATCAGAGCCTAGGCCATGCGAGAGCCTAGGCCATTGTTCTTTTATTTTTGACATTTAGTTTAGGCCTTCAGGAGCCTAAACCAATTATTCCTTCTTGTTTATGCACTGTTTGGGTTAGAATATGAAATTAACAATAAAAGCGCAATTGGAAAAAATAAGAAATATGTATAAAAGGGGTAAATTGGGATTATTGAAATTATAATTTAAAAGGATAATTGAATTGTAACTTTGATAAACTAAATAAATGACATATGGATAGACGCTAAACAGAAGGGTTGGGTTGTACAATGAAATTTAACAAAAGTGATGTTCATAAACAACCTATAAATTGAAGCTTATGATATGACAAAAGTTATATAAAGAAGATAGGCCTTTTAATAAACTTAAGATTGACATTAAGTTTAAAGTAAACAAATTAATAAGCATGAGTAGCAGTGGTCCATTATGGCAGCAAAAGCTGATTAGCAAAAATAAGTGAGCTATTAAGAAAATATGTAGTAGGAATCCGTTCGACGGAAAAAGCTGATTAGGGAAAATAAGGGACTTGTAGTATTTGTAAGTTCCAACAGTATGGGTAGATAAATTAGGGAAAATAAGAGGCCGATTAAAATAATTAAATCTTAGTGACTTAGGCATTTGTTGACAATACCATGGGGGTCTAGGGTAGCTAGGCAGTCAACAATAATTCTATGGGGGCTTTGGCGCTATTAAATTTAATTAGGGACTAAGTCTAGGGGTGACTTATGTCAATTTGCATTTTTGATTGGGATCCGTGTCAGACTGTATTCCTTTTTATCACACTACATTAAGGTCTCACGAGGAGTCAAAGGCACGCTTATACTGTATTGGGTAGTAAAAGGTCCGAACGTGGTGGGTGCGGGCGCGTTCCGGCGGGGAAGTGAGCGTGCTTCACGCTGATTAGGGAAAATAAGATGTTGTGGCACCGATGATTTTCGCTATGCCCTTAGAGCTAATGGGTCACATCTAATAAACCTAAGTCGATAGTCAACATAGGTTATCACAATAATGGATTAGGAGTCGATGGATGGAAATAATTCAGTTATATCCTAATTTATAAGTTGTAGCGAAATGATGCAAAAATTGAATTATTTCCTCTTTAATATATACATGGAAGTATATTCTAGTTCTTATTTACTGTGTTGGGCTTCAATTTATTACCCTATCTAGATTTTCTCTTTTATCACTCATGCTAGTAATTACTGGACTCACCAGACTTTGTGTTTGACTAGTTTTCCTTTTCTCTTCTTTCTACCATTTCCCCCTAGGTTCTCATGGTCGACGATCTAGTGCTTGAGAGAGCTTTGGCCCAACTCAGTGAGTCTGTATAACGACCCGAACTTCCCCGGTCTTCGAAAAGAAGAGAAAGAACGGATTGTCTGAGAACACGACAAATTAGAACACAAACAGAAGAACATTTCATTGCTATTACAACAATTTACATCAGAGTACAAGAATATACAGAGTATGAATAATTATTATACATCATAGAAATATCAGAGATCAAAATACATTACATAGCAGTGGAAAATAATACAAGAAAACAACTGAAAGAGATAAACGGATACCGGGCTTTCCGAATATCGTTCTAGCTGTAAACAAACCAGGAACCTGTGGGTATAAATCTGCAAAACCAAAACTACTAGATGCCCGTGTGGAAAATAGAGGCACCCGGAGTTTAGGTTACTACAATAAACTCCAGGTCAGTCATGTAACTAGTGAAAGAACTAAAAAGGTTATTTAAAACTTTACTTTAAAATATAGTACATCAAGGGACCACGCTGTATAACACGGATTGGGTTTCCTTCCAAGAATACAGTGCATAAACAGTTATAAACAGCGCAATGCTTTTTGAAAAATGAAGCAATTATAAGATGCAGGTCCCATCACACAATGCAACGCAAGTCGGAGGATAGAGTTTTACCTTATAATAGCCAAACATGCTTGGTACGTTTAAAACAAATCATTTGATACTATTATAAACGCGTAGTGTATAAAACATCTTCAAATATAAATGTATCAATCATAGGTAGCATGGGTACCATCTATCATGTCGCCAATACAAGGCTCTACAATCAAAACTGAAATGTCACGTATTGGAAATTAGATTCCGTCATGAGTCGAGGCCAGGGATGGCTCCTCGCCGCTTCAAGACACTCTAGCAAATGCCTCAGGATCTCCCGCAGTAGACCCTTGGATCGGTTGGGCCGGTCCTCCCTTACATTTGAGGATTAGTTACTCCTGAACACACGTTTCCCTGCCCTATCGGGCGTATATCCATCGGCTCCGAAGAGATCGATTTATCTGAGGCGCCTCGCAATCCAACAACCACATAGGTAAAAATATAAAAATGTCAGGGCTTGCAAAACCCTGACACCACCCACCGCTAGAAAGAAACGTCATGTTCTCCTAACGGTCTGATCCCGTTTTTGACTCATACTGGGGTGTGAGGCTCGCGAATTAACGCTATACACAAAGCTATGCTATATTAAAGTCGTGCTTTGATCATCAACCACAAGACTCTGTTTTTCAACAGAAGCCTTGATCATTTGCATCCCAGCATGCCACATAGGCAATTCATGCCATGCGACTGATATCTATTGATATATAACCTCTGAGCTCGTACGTCTCAGAGAAGGGCGTTAAGCAAGAGAATAATTTCTACGCCGCCAAATATATATATTTAATAGAAATCAATCAACACGGAATAAAATCCAATGTCAGACACATCCATTTACAAGTTCGTTCTTGGTCTGAAAGAAACCGGAGGCACCTTATTCGTCGTCCCATATGTCCAATACAGGAGAGAGGCCCTTGCATATCCGTCGATCTCCAAGTACATCTGGACGATCACCACTTATTACCTCGTCTTGGGTGTATAGCCTAATCAAGACATCAGTAATCATCCAAACGATGTGAAGACCTCTGGTCTTCAACCACCGTCTTCCTCGTCGGCTTATCGTCGAATCGGTTATTCAGAATGGGTATAAACCCGGTCTTTCTGAATAACTCGTGTATATAATAAACAAGTGTTATAAAAACACAACATACGCCTCATTCCAATTCTGAATATTCTTTTATTTAAATATCCATATCCTTTGGGAAAGGTTCCCATTAATTTTATCAAAGATAAATTCTTTAATTTAATCTTTAATCTTCCTTTGGATATCATTCAAACCATATTAAGGTTTTCCAAACTAGTTGGGATTAGTGATCCTTACCGAAGTAATCATTTATTTAATTTCCCAATCCCAACCTATTCCTCCCATGGAGCAAAACTGGTCATACTCCATATCTAACACCACGGTGTTATCGGTAAATATTAATTACCATTTCACGTTCAAATCTAGTTAAAGATTTAATTATCGCTTGGAGCAAAACTGGTGATACTCCACTCTTGATCCTTTCCCAAATTTGATAATTTAAATTATCAATTCACATTTCAATCTAATTAAAGATTCATTAAAACTCCACTTAATTTTAATCTTCCCAAAAAACAATCTTAATGATTATTTAACTTTGGAAACACAAACATGTCGCATCGACAATCTACGCCGTACTATTGATTTCTACCTATATATAACCTCTGAGCTCGTACGTCTCAGAGAAGGGTGTTAAGCAAGAGAATAAATTCTCCACCACCAAACAGATATATATTTAGCAGAGATCAACCATACAGTTCGAAATACAATGACAGACATGTAATCCTGCCTTTAACTGGGTTAAAGGACTAATGTCATTTAAAACACAGTTCACGATAAACCCAAATCACATTCCATTAATTATGGGATCTTCATGGAAAAACAAATCAATATATAATCGATATCAATTTCCGTATCCAACTAATAATATAAAGGGAATAACGATAAAGCCTTTTAAATTCCACATGTATTAACAGTCTTCCTCCACAGAAGCTCATTTCGATTATTATCAACTCGAATTTCATTAAATTCTAATTTAATATATTAAATTGGAAAACTTTACTTTGGAAAATTCCTGTTAAATATTAATAAAAAGATTTATAAATTCCATATCACATTTCAATGTAAATCGGGTTAAAGAACGAATGTCGTCAAAAACACAATTCACAATAAACCCAATTCACATTCCATTTTCACTTCCAATTAAATGTTAATTAATTGGTAATTCTTCTTTAAATCTTAATTAAAAGATTTATTCTTTTCACACTGGGTTTAAGAATAGTGTTACTGAAAACCCCATCCCATTAGTCTCTAAACGTAAATTAGTAAGAGAACAATTCCCTATGCATTAATCCTGTAGGCCGAAACCAACATCAGATCAATACCCAGGAAACCATTCAACTTAGCTAATCTCCAGTTAGTTTCTAATTTTCTTAACTCCATTGGGTTTAAGAACAGTATTATTAAAGATACCATTCACGACAAACCCAAAATCCAATTTGATATTAAATACAAGGCTCTAAATAGAAAATATATCGGCTTATATTCAATATCAAATTCTGAAACCAACAAATATCATATTGGAATAACGAATATATCTTCCAAATTCCTCCACAATATCCGTATAATCACGAAATCCAATATCGAAATATTCCGAAGATAATTTCGATTCAAATCCATTCCAATTCATATATTGGAAATTCTGGTTATTTTTAAAACCATTTCAAACCCAATTTATTTATTTAAAAATATTAGATTTTTAATTCTAGTTCATAACTAGTTCATTTCGATAAAAATATATTTTTATCCTTTCAAATATGGAATTTTTCATCCTAATTCTTTCCAAATCATTTATTATGATTTTACATAAATTATTGATATTTTTAATAATTTTATCAAGGCCCATACAGTCGATTTCCATAAACGTTCATCAAACTGCACTTACAGCGACCTTTTCCAAATTTGATTTAGACATGATTCCAAATCCGACCATTAGATTTCAAATCTCTTGTATTAGTTGGAAAGCTCTTTTCGATACGAACCCAACAGTTCCGGTTTTAGGAGAATCTGACGGTCGGATCTCCCATAATGTTCGTTCGAAGTCAATGGTCGAAATTCGCGAACTGCCGCGGCGCGACGCGTTCTACTCAGGCCATTATATATAATATATATTATATATATTTCGTTGATTTCCATTTAAAACGTATTTTATAAATCATTTTAAATTCGTTTTCAAAACGATTTCAAATTCAATTTCAAATCAAAATTGAATATTCCATATCAATGATATATAAATGATAATATTTTCAAAATATTAGATTTTGAAATCACTTCCTCTTCGATATTCATTATAAAAATGAATAAAATCGATATAAATGTCGATCACGTCGAAATGACGTTAATCTAATCAACACGGCTTTATATATTTAAATATTTTCGTGTTCATCCCAAATCGGACATCAAAATCAGATTTTGATCTTTTACTGAATATTATTTTAAAATACTCATTATTTTAAAATTTCGTTATTTTAAAATATTAATTCTTTCTAAACTGGAATCAGACATGGTCAATTACCATATAATGTTATTTATATAGATTTCATACAACACCTGTATAGAACAACAATGATAAACAATCAACAATCATCCAGAGTGCATTCTACACTGCATAAGCGTTAAATATAAATAATTAACGCTTACAACAGTCTGTCAACCCATCGATTGACATACAACTAAATATTAGGATTAGTGTATGTCCAATATCATCCCAATACGCGTGTGGGGTTTCAATCAACAAATAATGAATTTTATTTGTGCAGTTGGGCGATGTGTAAAATTTATCGTCCCAATCAATATCCGTCAAATGTGTGTACATAAACAAATCATTCGATTTGTTTATGAATATTTATTTTATTCATATACACGTTAAAAATTATATTTTTAACTATAAAATATTTTATTCAACACATGAATATTTTATTCCATCCATTTCACATCACAAACAATTTTCACAACACAATATAATCAAACAAGTCGTCCATGGTTTATGGACGACGGTGTCGGGTGTTGCTAAGTACCGTCTGCATCCTAGTATATATTTTAACTTAAAAATAAAATTAAAGTGAGAAGTTCTCACCTTTGGGATCCACTCCTGTAACACCCCACCTCCGCCAGGGTGGCTCTTGCAAGCAACTCTGACTTTGGTGGGGCGTTTTAAAACAAGGTAAACATGCATAATGATATAGCAAGGCAGGACATGACATATATATATGTAAATAAACAGAGTAAGTAAATAAAACAGCGGAAGATTTATAAACCATTTCAAAACACAAGTCTGGTACATCAAAATGTCAATTTCCGAAAATTATAAGTCTAGATAAATACATCATCTGATAAACTGAAATACATAAGTACTATCCCCAAATAAGAGTGATAAACCATAGCGGCTCAAGTCCAAAGCATACTTGAGCTATCCAAGGAAGCAGCTAAAATCCAAGCTAGGCTCCAGTATTCCCTCCCTGAGAACCTGGGGGGGGGGGAAACGGAAGAAAAGAGGCGAAAGAAAACAGGTCAGTCAAAAAGACTGAGTAAGCCCTGCTACGATCAGTCTATAAACTAATAAAGTTAACATCATGATGGAAACTGAGATGATCATGAATAACAACATACTAACCTGATAAACTAACTACAAGATAGATAGAGGTGTCATCGCATAAACAAAGCTAAGTTTTTGCACCACGGTGTACTAGCAAACCAACATAACAGGTATTGATCCCTCAGCCCAAACTTTGGCCTAATTACATGAAGTGACCTTAATATAAGGTCCAGCCCAACGGTCTAGTCGATCGGCTCCCTATAAGCCTAACACGTCAAGTGTTGGTGTCCATATGGCCCACATATGGTTGTAGTTAGACTGTGCTGGGTCCACCTTTGGGTGTATCAAGCCCTCGGGTGTCACCCCAGACACTTAAGCAATAATGCACAGCCCTAACCTACTGGTACCCGTGCCTCGAGTTTGTCCAACACCGGACTACGTGCACGTCCGTAGCCCGCCTGGACCCGCACCGCTGTACCACTCAGCCATCGCCTTTTGGTCGCTTACATCCGTCCAGTAATCGTGCCCCGCCCTAGCCTAGCTTCTAGGGTTGTGAATGATACCAGACTGGGATTACTGTTAGAACAGACCACGTTGCTAGGGTTTTCTAAGAGGGTTAAGTGTGGTTTAACCCCTCACTAATCATGGATTAAATTAGTTAAGTGTAACCAACAGTTCACTTCTTAACCCCATCTAATCCCTCGTATCCCCAAATTGGTTAAGTATTAGTGGACCCTGACTTAACCCTAATCATGAGGCATTAATTAATTTAATGCACCTTAACCTCTCACATTAGACCTTGTTGTGGTTACTAGTTAGGCCGGGCGGTTCCGGGTAGGTTTACACCACAACTTAGTCTAACCTCGGGTTTTGGCACCATATGACCAACTTCTCAGATTGGGTCCTATTGTTTGTAGCCACTAGTTAAGCCGGTAGGTTCCGGGTAGAATTACGCTACAAACTCAACCCAACCTCGAATTGGCCACACTTATGTTTTCTAAGTGTCATGTCCACTTTATTTCAAAACATAATTACAAGTCAACAAATACTTGGGTAGACCTAACTTAATAGGTAAATTCCCAAGGGGTAGACCTAACTTAATAGGTAAATTCCCACTCTTATATTTTCATGTATTTTAAGTTTACCCAAACCCCCCAACGTCATTCTATCGCTTACATATTCGTAGTAACGCATAAAGGATAGGAAGAGGGAACTTGGCACAACATACATGATGAACTTGCATATCACAACAAACATGCATAACATATTAAACTTGCCTAACATGGCATAGGGAACTCGCATAAACATGCCTAACTTATTAAACATGCATAACATGGTGTAGTGAACTTGCATAAGCATGCATAACTTATCAAACTTGCAAATCATGTCATAGTGAACTTGCATAAACATGCATAACCCAATAAACTTGCAAATCATGGCATAGTGAACTTGCAAAAACATGCATAACTTATCAAACTTGCAAATCATGGCATAGTGAACTTGCATAAACATGCATAACTCAATAAACTTGCAAATCATGGCATAGTGAACTTGCAAAAACATGCATAACTTATCAAACTTGCAAATCATGGCTTAGTAAACTTGCATAAACATGCATAACTCAATAAACTTGCAAATCATGGCTTAGCAAACTTGCATAAACATGCATAACTCAATAAACTTGCAAATCATGGCTTAGCAAACTTGCATAAACATGCATAACTAAATAAACTTGCAAATCATGGCTTAGCTAACTTGCATAAACATGCATAACTCAATAAACTTGCAAATCATGGCTTAGCAAACTTGCATAAACATGCATAACTCAATAAACATACATAAATCCCAACTTGCATCACATATTAACTTTAGAGTTTCTAAAATGAAGGTAAGAGGGCTTACAATGCTTATGCGGACTCAAATGAGTATAGCAATTGTAAGAAACCCCTTATGCAACTAATTAAAACCCCCAAATGCAAGCAAACTTGATCAAGACTCCTCCTTTATGATGCCAATAGAGAAACAAGCCTTTAATGCAAGCTAAGGAGGATCATACAAGCCTAAATATACTTGTATGCATGGAAAATCACTTAGGAATTAATTTAGGAATTGTATGAAGAGGGTGGAGGCCATGAGAGAAATCAATTTGACATAGTTTGGTTGCTAGAATGATTTATGGGGTTTTAGGGTAGGATTAGGGGCTTATTTATAGAAGATTAGAGTGTTTTTAGCCCTAGGATTAACCCTAGGTTAGTTTTGGCCCGTCAGATTTCGGAATTCTCTAGAACCAAGCCACACAACCCAGCCCAAATCAAAATGGTGCGCCAGGCAACATTGCTTGGCTACCCCCTGTCGACAGGGCTGTCGACAGGGCAGTCGACATGCTAAGACCCCTGTCGACAGGCCTGTCGACATGGGGTCCTGGGCGGGAATTTTTCCCGCCTGCGCCAGTTTGCCCTATCCCTAGTTTTTAATTTTAAAATTTAAATCTGTTTTTACTTAGGAATTTTCTGAAAACTTCAATGGGCCTTAACTGGGTCATACGGACTCCGATTTTCGAAAACTCGGACTCTATTTCGCGTATTTTTCCGAGACGAACGCAATGGCATAGCCCGTTTCCCTTGATTCAGATTTTTAAATTAAATTCTGCCTCGATTTTCATTATTACAGGTTGTTGAAAATACGGGTTGTTACATTCTCCCCTCCTTAAAGGATTTCGTCCCCGAAATCTTCAAGTTAGGAAGAACTTATCCTACCATCCAACATCCATCTACTCAAAACATCATCCACGAGCAATCATTGTCCTTAAAGGATTCTAAATGTGGTATGAACATATGCAAAAGTGTGTGTATATGTACTTACCTAATGCAAAAATCAGGCGGTTACTGATACAGTAAACCTCCTTAATGCATATGTATGTAAATCAGGCGGTTACTGATACAGTAAACCTCCTTAATGCATATGTATGTCAGTGAAATGAATCCATATGTATGCAAATTCCTAAATTCATAGTATCTATATGAGTGCACATAACATTCATCCATATGCAACATCCATGTGGTGGCACAACAAGTTTCAATCATGAATAAGCATAAACACTCATGCATATGCAACGTGAAGAGTGTGTGAGCCGATCTAGTGCCTAATGTGTATAATGCATCCACGAGTAACCACTTGCAAACACTTGCAACCACTTGCAAACATCAAGCATAACATGTTTCAAATACATGTTTCATCCAAAGGGTTTCTACCTAAGGTTCTCATGACAAGATAGACACGATAAACTAGATAAACTAGATAAACTCCTTTTTGGATTACAAGAAATCCATTCAAACTTTGACATATAGTACTAACCGATGAGTCTTAACCCCCTTATGGAGTTTACAACAGAAATAAGATCGAGAATGGGACCGAGAGGATATATACAAAGATAACTTGCAAGCAAGCTCCACAGGAAAACAAGGATCAAGGATGCACTCTTAAAAAGAGATATGATGCGCGTATCTAGTCTTCACTCTTCTTAGTCACGTTTCCTTGAGCTTAACTCCACTGTGCTTTGACTATCTTTTCACTTCATGATTCCTTGGCTTCCTAACTCCTATTTCCCAAATTCGAGTTGGGACTCATTTCATTATCGCCTCTCGTCTTCCTTTTCCACTTATTCTTCTTTCTGTATACTTGGCTTAAACATAATTATAACCTCATGATTCGTGCAAGCTCTCCAAAATTCACTAGTGAATCCTGGATCTCGTCTATAAAGTATTCCAGCAGAATTTTTCTTGAAAATACCAATCCACGTTGCCAATTGCCCTTATAAACGTGATTTTCTATAACTCATGCTTAATCGAAATGAACCCTCCGCCGATGAGTGATAGGCCATACCCAGATTCAATTGCCTACCCAAGGCTTCCTGTAGGCTATTTCAACACTGGCCAACTTCTTGAGGATAAACCGTTGCTAACCATGATGCAGTCCTCTCGCTCTTTACCGGACTGCAATGAGCACTCGTCGTGAGTCTACCTATTATGACCCTCATACCCGTATTCCCTTTCTTTGATCTAGGTAGTCCATCCACACAATCAGTTGAGATGTTTACATACTTCCCTTGAGGAACCCCCAATAGAGGTAATGGCCCACTGGGCTTCTATGACCTGGCCTTAACCTGGTGGCACAACATGCATCCTGAGACCAACTCGACCACTTCCTCGAGTGATGCGCATTTTCAAGAACCTTCTTTACTAGGTCTTTTACTTGAGGAACACATAATCTCTCATCGCGCCTAGTCATCCCTTGTTATCTATAATATATCTAGCGAGGTGACTTAACATCTCGCCTCGAATCGACCGGTCCATGTTCTTGACCAATTGCGGGTCTTCTTCCTGTGAAACCCCCTTCTTGATCCAGAAGAGTAAGTCTAAGCTCAGGGAATGCTAACTTAACTAGCCAAACGGAGAAAGCTTCTTACTTCAATTGCCCTCCTCAGAGTTTTTCGGTCTTAAACCGCAACCACTTTAGCGGAATCCACCGCTAAGCCTTACTTAGGAACTATGTGCCCAAGAAATCCAACTTCTTTCCTCCAAAGTGACATTTGGAGAACTTGACCTTCAACTGGTGGCTCTAAGCGTATCCATCTCCTCCTTGGGATGTATAGCATGCTCTTCCTCGTTCTTTTGAGGAGATCAAAATATCGTCTACGACGACCACGACAAACTTGTTCAAGGACTCCCTAAACACCCTACCCATCAGGTTCACGTAATATGCGGGTGCATTAGTCAAACCAAATAGCATGACTAGCCATTCTAAAACCCATCTAGAGTCCTAAACGCAGTCTTGTCAATTCCATCCTCAGCCCTCCTAAGCTGATGGAATCCGGTAGCTAGATCAAAAGAAAACAGATGCTCCTACAAGCTGATCAAACAAATCATCGATCCTTGGTAACGGTTATCTTTACGATAATCAACACATAAACGAAGCAAGCTGTCCACATCAGTAACGAATACTACTGGAGCACCCTACTCGAAAATGCTTCGTCTCAGGAAGTTCTTCTCAAGCAACTCCTTGACTTGCTTTCTTAACTCTCACCTCGTGAAGTCATGTGCCTAACCGGCCACGAAACTGGCTTGGTATTACCAACCAGATAATACGGAAATTCATCCCACGTCTGGGGGTAACCCCTATACTTTCCCCCAAGATATCAGGATATTCTCGGACCACCCTCACAGATTGCAAACCATCGATAGACGAGTTGAGGGATTCAAGATAACATAACATGACGGGACCCATAGGGTTGCTAGAAATTTCTAGGGTATTACCGAGGCGAGTCATGAGCCTCACAACCCTATATACAAAAACCCAGAATGGCTCCAAAACAGGACAACCATTCCATGCCCAAAACCAACCCATATCCCCGGAAACCGAGAATATAAACATCCCACGAGAATTCTATACTCAGGATAGAAATTTTCAAATCCACTCAGACCTCAGACAGTAGGGCAGAACCCCCAATTGGATTTGAAACACATACGGGATTATCAACTAGACTAGTACTTAGGTGCAAACTTTCAACTAGATCAGATGAAATAAAACTATGCGATGTGCCAGAATCAAACAAAGTACGAACAGGGAAAATCAGAAAATGTAAACAAGACTTTCAACAGAAACACTACCTCTATCATGAGCTGGAAGAACGGTGTTGAGGGGATGAACTCACCCTCCAGATAGTCCTGCACACTGAGTCTGACCTTGCCCTTGTTTCCTCGGGCAATCCTTGCTGAGATGTCCAAACTCACCACAATGAAAGCATTCGCCCCGCTTTTTCTTCTCTTTCTTCCTACATTCCCTGGCTATATGTCCAACTTCACCACAGAAGTTGCATTTCCTATTCCCTCTTGGCTTGTCCTTGCGGTTGTTGTTATTCTTGCCCCGTTTCCCGAAATTTACTCTCTTGCCTTGAGACTCACTCGCCTTGACCTCTTTCTTGTCATTGCTATCTTCTTCTTGAAGTAGGGCCAAATTCACCAAATTCTCGAAAGTCGCCCCCAAGGGTATATGAGACATGGCCAAACCATGTAATGGCTCGTTTAATCCTAGAGCAAAGTGTAGGGCCTTCTTCTGAGCTGTATTAACCAAGTCTAAATCGACCCGAGCCAGTTGATTAAACTTATCTATGTATTCCCTAATAGTCATGTCCCCTTGCTTCAGTGATAAGGACCTTAGTCCAAACCTTCCCCTAAAATCATCCCAAGTCTCAATTGGCCTAGTAGCGGTGGTGACTACCCACCAACGTGCAGCTTCTTCCTTTAGCAACCATACTGCCAATAAAACCTTTCTGCGGTCACCTATATCAAAGGTGGCCAAAAGATCTTCGGTCTCTTTCAACCAATTCCTTGCCTCCACATAAGTCTCGGTTCCAAAGAAATTCTTGCAACCCATCGCCTTAAAATCTTGGCAAATCTCTGCGAAGTCAGTTTGAGGATGCGGAGGGGAAGGAGGAAGAGGAACATCAACTACGGAAGGAGGAGGAGGAGGAACAACGGCCTTGACTGGAAAGACAACATTAGAGACACCCGGGACCGGTGCCGTGACTTCCAAGTACCGACGAAACCAATCGGGTATTGTTACCCCCTTCGGGCAAGATGAGATTATCAGACATGCTGGAAACGAAAAGAAAAGAGTTCGAACGAGGGATCAAAGGATAGTGCTAATGGCTTTTTGGGGAATAGCCTTTTAAAAATAACTAGACTTTTCTTAGGAAAATACTTAATACTTGGTTTTGAAAATAGTTTTTCTTTTCAAAAGTTTTAAAAACCTTTTTATCCCTTCTCGTAAACCATATGCTCTGGTACCAAATGTAACACCCCACCTCCGCCAGGGTGGCTCTTGCAAGCAACTCTGACTTTGGTGGGGCGTTTTAAAACAAGGTAAACATGCATAATGATATAGCAAGGTAGGACATGACATATATATGTAAATAAACAGAGTAAGTAAATAAAACAGCGGAAGATTTATAAACCATTTCAAAACACAAGTCTGGTACATCAAAATGTCAATTTCCGAAAATTATAAGTCTAGATAAATACATCATCTGATAAACTGAAATACATAAGTACTATCCCCAAATAAGAGTGATAAACCATAGCGGCTCAAGTCCAAAGCATACTTGAGCTATCCAAGGAAGCAGCTAAAATCCAAGCTAGGCTCCAGTATTCCCTCCCTGAGAACCTGGGGGGGGGGGGAAACGGAAGAAAAGAGGCGAAAGAAAACAGGTCAGTCAAAAAGACTGAGTAAGCCCTGCTACGATCAGTCTATAAACTAATAAAGTTAACATCATGATGGAAACTGAGATGATCATGAATAACAACATACTAACCTGATAAACTAACTACAAGATAGATAGAGGTGTCATCGCATAAACAAAGCTAAGTTTTTGCACCACGGTGTACTAGCAAACCAACATAACAGGTATTGATCCCTCAGCCCAAACTTTGGCCTAATTACATGAAGTGACCTTAATATAAGGTCCAGCCCAACGGTCTAGTCGATCGGCTCCCTATAAGCCTAACACGTCAAGTGTTGGTGTCCATATGGCCCACATATGGTTGTAGTTAGACTGTGCTGGGTCCACCTTTGGGTGTATCAAGCCCTCGGGTGTCACCCCAGACACTTAAGCAATAATGCACAGCCCTAACCTACTGGTACCCGTGCCTCGAGTTTGTCCAACACCGGACTACGTGCACGTCCGTAGCCCGCCTGGACCCGCACCGCTGTACCACTCAGCCATCGCCTTTTGGTCGCTTACATCCGTCCAGTAATCGTGCCCCGCCCTAGCCTAGCTTCTAGGGTTGTGAATGATACCAGACTGGGATTACTGTTAGAACAAACCACGTTGCTAGGGTTTTCTAAGAGGGTTAAGTGTGGTTTAACCCCTCACTAATCATGGATTAAATTAGTTAAGTGTAACCAACAGTTCACTTCTTAACCCCATCTAATCCCTCGTATCCCCAAATTGGTTAAGTATTAGTGGACCCTGACTTAACCCTAATCATGAGGCATTAATTAATTTAATGCACCTTAACCTCTCACATTAGACCTTGTTGTGGTTACTAGTTAGGCCGGGCGGTTCCGGGTAGGTTTACACCACAACTTAGTCTAACCTCGGGTTTTGGCACCATATGACCAACTTCTCAGATTGGGTCCTATTGTTTGTAGCCACTAGTTAAGCCGGTAGGTTCCGGGTAGAATTACGCTACAAACTCAACCCAACCTCGAATTGGCCACACTTATGTTTTCTAAGTGTCATGTCCACTTTATTTCAAAACATAATTACAAGTCAACAAATACTTGGGTAGACCTAACTTAATAGGTAAATTCCCAAGGGGTAGACCTAACTTAATAGGTAAATTCCCACTCTTATATTTTCATGTATTTTAAGTTTACCCAAACCCCCCAACGTCATTCTATCGCTTACATATTCGTAGTAACGCATAAAGGATAGGAAGAGGGAACTTGGCACAACATACATGATGAACTTGCATATCACAACAAACATGCATAACATATTAAACTTGCCTAACATGGCATAGGGAACTCGCATAAACATGCTTAACTTATTAAACATGCATAACATGGTGTAGTGAACTTGCATAAGCATGCATAACTTATCAAACTTGCAAATCATGTCATAGTGAACTTGCATAAACATGCATAACCCAATAAACTTGCAAATCATGGCATAGTGAACTTGCAAAAACATGCATAACTTATCAAACTTGCAAATCATGGCATAGTGAACTTGCATAAACATGCATAACTCAATAAACTTGCAAATCATGGCATAGTGAACTTGCGAAAACATGCATAACTTATCAAACTTTCAAATCATGGCTTAGTAAACTTGCATAAACATGCATAACTCAATAAACTTGCAAATCATGGCTTAGCAAACTTGCATAAACATGCATAACTCAATAAACTTGCAAATCATGGCTTAGCAAACTTGCATAAACATGCATAACTAAATAAACTTGCAAATCATGGCTTAGCTAACTTGCATAAACATGCATAACTCAATAAACTTGCAAATCATGGCTTAGCAAACTTGCATAAACATGCATAACTCAATAAACATACATAAATCCCAACTTGCATCACATATTAACTTTAGAGTTTCTAAAATGAAGGTAAGAGGGCTTACAATGCTTATGCGGACTCAAATGAGTATAGCAATTGTAAGAAACCCCTTATGCAACTAATTAAAACCCCCAAATGCAAGCAAACTTGATCAAGACTCCTCCTTTATGATGCCAATAGAGAAACAAGCCTTTAATGCAAGCTAAGGAGGATCATACAAGCCTAAATATACTTGTATGCATGGAAAATCACTTAGGAATTAATTTAGGAATTGTATGAAGAGGGTGGAGGCCATGAGAGAAATCAATTTGACATAGTTTGGTTGCTAGAATGATTTATGGGGTTTTAGGGTAGGATTAGGGGCTTATTTATAGAAGATTAGAGTGTTTTTAGCCCTAGGATTAACCCTAGGTTAGTTTTGGCCCGTCAGATTTCGGAATTCTCTAGAACCAAGCCACACAACCCAGCCCAAATCAAAATGGTGCGCCAGGCAACATTGCTTGGCTACCCCCTGTCGACAGGGCTGTCGACAGGGCAGTCGACATGCTAAGACCCCTGTCGACAGGCCTGTCGACATGGGGTCCTGGGCGGGAATTTTTCCCGCCTGCGCCAGTTTGCCCTATCCCTAGTTTTTAATTTTAAAATTTAAATCTGTTTTTACTTAGGAATTTTCTGAAAACTTCAATGGGCCTTAACTGGGTCATACGGACTCCGATTTTCGAAAACTCGGACTCTATTTCGCGTATTTTTCCGAGACGAACGCAATGGCATAGCCCGTTTCCCTTGATTCAGATTTTTAAATTAAATTCTGCCTCGATTTTCATTATTACAGGTTGTTGAAAATACGGGTTGTTACAACTCCTCCAGTTTCATATCCGAATTTATGAACCGCTGGGATTTGCCCGAAATTCAACGCATTCTTTTCCACGCTGTTCATATTGAAAATCACATTCTCAATATGATGTTTATATATTTTTATCTAACTAAAAATCATATTTTTCCATCGATGCTTATATTTTAAAATCCCATTAATTTTATCGCTTCATATACATATAATAAAAATCATATTTTTACAATTCATTTTTCTAAATAAAAATCATATTTTTATTACTCTACATAAATAAAAATCATATTTTTATTTCAAATATATATATATATATAAAATTCGTATTTTTATCGCCACTTGAATCCTATATAAAAATATAATCTTTACTTTATCAAAAATATAATCTTTACGTTATCAAAAATATAATCTTTGAATAAATAAAAATCCTATCTTTTAATAAGTAATTACTCTAAATAAAAATAAACAAAAAAAAAGATAAAATAAAGAAACTTA
Organism: Allium sativum; assembly: GCA_030737875.1. Classification (NCBI taxonomy): domain Eukaryota; kingdom Viridiplantae; phylum Streptophyta; class Magnoliopsida; order Asparagales; family Amaryllidaceae; genus Allium; species Allium sativum. The sequence goes on along the minus strand of CM060922.1, from coordinate 732,668,186 downwards.
CAGCGCAAAGGGGGGGTTTGCAGTTGCTCGCAGTTTTTGACAGAAGAGGGGAGGAGGAGAGAGGGGCGGAGGCCAGGTGGAGTGTAGTCAGGCGGCGGGGACCTCTGGCGGTCGGCGATAGGCCATCGGGCTTCAGAGGTTAGGGTTTGGGGGCTGGGTGTGGGGGATCTCGCAGTAGGGGAGGAGAGAGAAGTTGAGGAGGAGGGGAGAGCGAAGGAGAGGGGATGGTGGCGCCTGATGCCAGCGGCGACGCGGTGGAGCTCCGCCTGGAGGAGCGGTTGAGCGATGAGATCGATCGTCTTTTTTTTTCTCAATCGATTTTCTGAAAAGTGAAGGAGAGAGAGAAACTAAAGGGGGGAGAATATATATATATATACATATATATATTACATTTAATTTCTTTTAATTTCGAAAATTCATGCTTATCTAAATAAACTCCAACTCAAATCCAACAACTGTCGCCTCCAGCTAATTACCCCATCCCAAACACAATGGGATATGTTTCGTAAGCCAATTTGTCAGTTTTGATCAGTTTTCATTGAAATTAACATTTAAATCAATATATATTCAATTTCAACGTATATTTCAATTTATTGGGGCCACATACGGACTCCAAAAATTCCCGAAAAATAAATCTAGCGAGGTTTTGACGATACGGTCCTAACAAAACTAATTTCATCAAATTTGGAGACCGTTTGAAAAACGGTCATTTTTCAGTCGATTAAATTCAACTTAAATTGATCAAACACATTTTCTTCTGCCACGCTCACATATTGATCCCAAAAATTATGAAAATTGGAATCCAACAATAATTTGACATTCTGGTTCCAACAAAAGTGGTTTCATCGAAAACAAAGGTCGTTTGCAAAATGGCTATTTTTAAGGGCTATATTTCCATAGCGACTATTCTGAATTTTCAACTGGACATAACTATTTATTCCCGCTATGAAATTTTGATTTTTCGGATTCGTTGCAAAGATATTTTCAAATAAATTCTAATATTTTTGGTTTCGCTAAAATCCGGTTTATTTTGAATCTTGTACATTCATTTGAAATTTGAAATCGAGTTTTCAAACTACCGCGGCATTTCCAATTTATTTTATAATTAAAATAAATATTTATATTCTTACGTCGATTCAAATAAATATATACGTTCTAATTCTATTCAAAATAAATTTCTCGTTGTTATTATTTAAAAGAAATCATTTTAAAAATTCAAAATTCATTAAAATTGCCAAGATAAAAAATTTAAATTGGTTCTGATTTTCCGGGTTGTTACAGTCTGTAAGATACTACCATTTGTCTTGTTCTCTATCTTTACATGTATTATTCTGCATTCTACTTATTTCTGTATTTGGCATCGAGGAGGATTATTATTATGACACTCTGGTTATGTAGTTTTATGAGACAGTTGTGGTTTTTATGGTCTATGATGTAATAAAACTTTTCATTTTGTTTTAAATGAAATTTTAATTCCGTTGTGTTTATATTATGATGTCTTGTGAATTTTAGTCTCTATGATGCTATCTTATACCTAAAACGCTTCATAATACTTAATGGTATCCTTGTATGAGTAACGTTAAGAAATGTGGGATGTTACATGTGGTATTACAGCCTATGGTTACAAGACACAACACCAGAAAAGGTTTTAATAACAGTCATTACTGTTACTAATCAACTTTGTAACAGTTATAACTGTTACAACGACATATGTGACAAACTGTTGTAACGAATATTGTAACGGTTATAATCGTTATAAAGGATGTATATTGTAATGGTTATAACCGTTATAAAGAATGTACATTGTAATGGTTATTACTGTTATAAAATTTATTTTTATAACAGTAATTATTGTTACAAATATGAAACTTTTAGCACTTATTACTATTAGTATATAAAGCTGACGATTTCATACAATAAAACTAATCATAGTAATAACTGTTACAAATGTGTATTTCAGCTCCATAGTAGGTAATTCCTTCAAACTACTAACAATCATAATATGCTTCGACTACTTTCATAAAACATATATCAATAAGCATATACAACATATAATAATTTGCATCCTAAAGCAAATTCCATTTCGATAAACATCAAACTATCACAGTTTTACATAAAAACATTTATCATCCAAAACAAATATCAAATAGCATCCAAATATCATAAATAAACATACAACCATTACATAAAATGCATATGATAAGTGGGCCAAATTACAAACCCACCATCGATAAGATCAGATAGGTATGCATACCATTTGGGGGTGCATCAAAAATTGACGCATCCGGATTTTGAACTTCCTTCACCCAGATGGCTTTCTCTCCTTCTTGTACAGCTCTATTACGACAAACCTTTTGCATTCCTACGTATCGCTTCGCTACCTCCTTTAATGTTGACAACAATAACACTACCAATTGTTTATCTCTCGTGGATGATCCAATGACATCATTAGAAGTACTAGTTAGATTGTTATTACTTGCCCTCCATCGAAAGCAACTTCTTATCGTGATGTCATATTTCCTCCTTGTTGAATGATAAAAGGCTTCATAGATTGTTGAAAGTACGTTAACACCGAATTCATTGATTTGATGTCATCATGCATTTGATTTCAGTTGTTCTCTAATTTGGCTAATTGTTGTTTTTGCATTCTCTTTTTCCGTGGTAATTACTTTTGATGCTTATGTTATTTTTACTTGTTTTACATTGCACGTAGAGCTGATAGCACGACAATAACTTCTTCTTTTATCATGTCCAAAATCTTTGGCAATGGGATCTTTCTCAAAATTATCTAGACTTATATCATCGCCACCTTCTAATCTTTGTCTTGCTTCCGCTACTTCAACCAAAGCCAACGATGTTCAACAAATATAATGATATGAGTCTATGCCTAATTAAAAAATAAGCAAAGAATAGTGAAACAAAGTTTATGGCTCGTTGTAAACTGAGCCGAGTGGCTCAGTTTACCGAGCCTTGTAGGCTTAGTGTAACTGGGCCACTTGGCTTAGGCTTACTGAGCCTGGCTCAGTGTAAACTAAGCCTATGGCTTAATAAACCTTAGCCGAGTGGCTCGGTTTACTGAGCCTTGTAGTCTCAGCGTAACTATCAATATTATTTCATGATTATAAAATAAACATCGATTTTATAGATCTATTTGTTGATTTTCCCAAGACGTAATTCCTTTATCCACCAAAATTTAAACTGATTTTTTCATAATTTCATTCTTGGATTCTCAAATTTGTTGGTCTGTCGTTCCTTTCTGACCGATTACCATGTGTTTTCTGTATCGTGACTAATCCGATTTTAATGTGATAAGCTTATAATTTACAACTTCCATGTATTTCTTCGTTACCTTTAATTTTTTAAAGCCTGTCTGCCATATCAACACTCAAATATTTTTTTTCCTTTTGATGAAGAACCCTCTATCGTAATTGGTATTCTTCCAATGATATTTCAATATTATGCCGAAGACAATTGATAAATAACAATGCAATAGGAAATTGCTGTAACTGGTCGATTCTGTTCTTAATCCATTAGGAATATGGTAGTTATCTTGATTATTGAGAATTCTCAATTAACTTGAGTCATCCATTGAGAAATGCCAACTAATTTTCTAAATACTATTGTGTATTTGGGTCGCATTCAACTCAAATAGCCAAAAATAAAATACAGTGCTCGGTGATTTTGATGTTGCCATCTTTCTATCATGTTGGAATTAAAGTTTATTTGCATTTAAATACTATAATTTCACAAGTTAGATAAATAATTTCCTGTCTTTTCTTCTTGCTTATGTTTCATTTATTAGAAACAAACATGCTATACAAATTACTCTAAATAATATTGACAGTTTATTTTTTAACCCAACTTGCTGATTGAATTAAAATTGGGATAAATTACCGCTACAGGTTTATTATATGATTCAAAGTTGATAGAAACACCATTGATATAATAAAATGAATGTTAGATAACACGGATTTGATTTTTAATAAAATGAATACTCTATTTAAAAAAAAACTCTATAATTCATGAGATTAAAACCATAAACATTACAAATGTAGATAGTTGCTTAATTTTCCTAATATTCAGATGGTTTATGGCATTAATTGTACTCAACATTTGACGTTTTTAATTGTATATGATGACAAACTAGAGCTTGATAAAAAAAGGTTCGGATTACTTACATATTTATTAGTGGCACATGGAAGTACTTCCTCGTTTTTTTTATCTTGTAGTGCTATTTTCCGAAAAAGATCTTGCATAGGCTTAATTTCTGGATTGTCCCTTTTCTAATGTAATATACAAATAAATACATATATCATAATTTATCACAAAGTTTACTTAAGAAATATGAACTACATACCAATTCATCATAGAGTCTACTGTTGACATGCTTTTTAGTAAAAGCCGTTACACGTGAAATATCTGATGAGCAACGGGCTCAAGCATCAAGAACATTGTCAGAAGACAAGAAGCGATTTGGTTGAAGTCGCATCACAAATATAAAGTGGTCTAAAACTCCTAATAGATGACCTCTTTTGGGCCCGAAAACATCAATTACGGGGCATTGCCCTATAACTCTTGTAGCCCTCTAAATTTGCTTCAGGCAAAGCTTTCGTTTGGCCAAAACGGACTTATAGTTTGAAAGTTATTCCCATTTCCGTGAACGCGCGCAGAACCGAGAAGCTTGGATTTTGGAATTGGCATTACCCGGGGATCAAATGGTACGGTTTGGATCGGAGGAAGAGAACCCGATCTGATCGCATAGTTTGGCATTTGTTCTGGCATGTAGGCACTTCTGGTTCGGATCGAGGTTGGAGAAGAACCGACCCGGCTGTGTACTCGAACGCTTCGGCTAGCTTACGTCACCTCGGTGGTAGGTAGATCCGATCCGATCCACTTGGAGCAATCCTGCACTAATTGTTTTTACCAATTCTTAAGGAGTAAATTCCTCCTATCAACCCGGATCTAACTCCACTTGGCATAGCATGGTCTGGAGAGGCTTTCTCCATGTTCTCCACTTCATTTCGAGATTCTTGGGATGTGCGCCATATGGCATCCGACCCGGAGCCCCTTTACTGCTATAAATACACCACTTGAACGTAAATTTAAGGATCTTTTTGCTCGAACTCCTCGCGGCTTCCACCATTGTTCTCCTAAGCTATTTCACAACGTAGAAGCCAAATTCTACATTATAACATGAGGATTTTGTGTATAATCTTATGATTTCTTACTTCTTTTCATTGTAAACACATGGATTTCGTGTATAAATCGAGAGAGTTGTACTTGTAACTTCGTAGGATTTAAGAAGAGATAAAGTGGACGTAGGCTTGGTTTGAGCCGAACCACTATAAAAACTTCGTGTGCCTCCTATTATTTACTGTTTTATGCATTCTGTGATTTGTGATTGTGAGGACATCACATTGCATTTGGGTGTTAGAACCAAATTTTGGTCTAACACTACTGTATGGTTTTCTGCTCAATGTATGATTTATAATAACCTTTGCTTTGTTTTTAGAATTCTTCTTGCATTGTTTTCTCTTCCTATCACCATACTCCACGTCAACAAAACTCTCTCGTTGAACTTTATCAATATCATCAGTATGATTTTCGATTGCAATACGTTTAGGTATAAGCTCATCATCCTTCTTAAGGTATTTGTTACGTAGTTTCGATTTCACACTTCTAAATTTTTTTGAGAACCCTTTTTCTAATATAGGTCTTTCTTTATCGGGACCTATATCCATATCAAACTCTTTCGGTAGAATCAAAAGAAAAAACAACCAATGTCTAATCAGAACAAACAAAACAAACAAGCAAATTGGGAAAAATCATGTGTGAATAAAAGTCGCAGAAAACTTACATTGCCAAATTAAATCGGTGCTGCATATAACATATGTCTAGAAATTTATCAATTTTGACTTGCTTGAACATTTATAATTTGGTTGGAACGAAGCTGAATAATTTTTATCAAGAAACAAACAACTTATTAACAAGGATGTTGGACATACATGACATAAATTAATAATGTTAGTACTTCTTCTTAGTTTTCAGGTTTTCTTGTTTCCTCTTTTCTTCTTGTTGTTAGTTTTCAGGTTTTTCTCATAAGTTAACAAAGATTATTCCATGAAACATAAAACATAAGCATGTTTAACAATCAATATTCAAACTGATATCATAACAAAGGTTATCTCTTAAAATCTGTTAAGACGTATACTACACTCGTGTGTCCAGATGTAAACATTTATGTGCAGTCACACTTCCAGTATTTCAAATATGAACATAAGTGTGCATAAAGCAGGATTTAAGAACCATTTAAAATTTACAAACAATCTAAGAATATCTTTGGGTGATTTATAGGTCTAAACAGCGACAGTTTGCCTAGATTTTTTATTTTTGCGTATATTAGATTTGGTTATGCTTACACCTACATGAACACATATAAATAAAAACCAAACAAAGGATATTATCACCAACATAAAAAAATTCTGGTTTTTCAATAGATTATAATATTCAAGCAAAAGGCAGTTCCAACATGAATACACAATTTTTATAGCTCCATTACCTTTAGCATGTTATATATGTAGTGAAATAAAAACAAAAATGTTGTTGGCACACTTGAAAAAGATGTACAAATGCATTACCAATATTCATGAGTGACCAGTATTCATGAATATCAAAATAAAGTCGGTAAACCTTATATTGAAGAAGCTCTTGTCAAGTAGTCATGGATTACCACCAGTCTTCATGAATCAAAAGTATATGAGGATATTTCTAATATATGTGCATTATAAGTTTAACAACATAAATCCTAATAATATGCTAATCATACAAAGGTAACTGTTTATGATTTATTAAATTTAAATGAGAAGTAAGATACCAGTATTGCTTTCCATAAAGCATCTTTATAAAAGATGTCTACATTCCTCCAATCATCATAAATGATCGGAATGTATCCACAGATCAAAACACCACATTAGGAACTCCCTTTCTTATCATCTTTTCCTTTAGCACCATCCATTTCAACATTGATAAAGTAATTTTTATTTGGAGGATGCAGAGGGACATCTTCTGCGTCTTCTGTCTGTCTCGATGAACTACCTGACATTCTGTTAATTTTATTGCATTAGCACGATTACAATTTTTTGGCTTGCAAATAAAAGGAAGAATGCAAAAGGACGGTGTAGCTTACATTTCTTAAAGATAACAAGTAGAAATGGTGGATGCCCCTTCAACCAAAAATAAAAATAGAAACTCATTGAAAACTCAGCACATTCGTTTTGCAACCCAAAATAAAAATAGAAACTCATGCTAAAAAAAACAATTAAAAAAGTAGAGACAAAACACAAAAACACTCTAATAAGCATACCCGATAACATAAAAAAAATTAACTGAAGATACTTACATAAGATGATACATCCACAACTAATTAATTGATAGATAACATTTACGAATGTTCAAAACAAGAAAAAGCTAGCAAAATGGATAAAGCAATGTAACCTACTTTAACCAATTTGTCTATTTGGATTCAATACAATTTAACAATGTTGTTAAGTTGGGTTGCTCTTTTAAAACAGATTGAAAGCTCGTTGGCATCTCATAATCATCCACGTTATCCGTCATGCGTTTAGGAAAGCGTCGTACAATAGACTAATCAGAACTCTTCTATGTGTTCTTTATGTAAAAACTTGGCTAGCTTCTGATGCAAGAATGACTGGTTCATCATACTCTCAATCATTTCTTTTGAGCCTTTTCCAATTCACCATCAGTAATTTGGAGTCAGGACAAACCTTACAACCATGTGTTTTACCAGCAATATTATTGACCCGCTTGCAATAGAACACAACATGTTGAAATTCATAATAATTAACTTCAATGATCTCCTGGATAATACCATACCAAGTAGCGTCATCATCCGTAGGATTTAAATCATTTGCACTTGCAACAAATGTTGTAATAACATCCATACAAGCACCACTATCTTGTGTTGAAAGAGTGTCGTCGTAGTGTTGAGGAGAGAATAGATAACCATTGATTCTATATTTAAGGCGAGTTTAGGCTTCCCATGTTGGTCCACTAATATAATACCATTATAGGAAGTAGATGCATTTTTCTTCCATTAACTAAAAAAACTAAAATATGTTCAAAAATGTTATTTATTATCAAATTATGAGTTCACTGTAATCCAACAAACCTTTTTATGCAATCAGTCAATAAATTCAGACTAAATTACTACTTTTGCCTTTGATTGTAGCGGCTTTTTACCACGTTGAGTTTCTTCTAATGATAATGGATATTTGCTACAAATAAAAACAAAAAAATAAAGTAAATTTTGGACTTGTATTTATAAATTTTAATGTGTAAAAAAGACAAACCTATAATAATCATCTCGATCTGGAATGTCTATTCCGAAAAGTATCCATCTTCGAATTTGTACACGTTGTACGCCGGATAATTTTATAGTTTTACCTTCAATAATGGAACGCTCATAAGTATCACCATAGTTCTCATCTAAAAATGGTGCTTGTTTAGAGCTATGATTACCAACACATGGATTTGGCATATATTCCATTGCATATCTAACAGATTCTGAAATAAGATACGCTTTAGAAATTTATCCCACGACAAATCTTTTATTGCTTGGTATGTTCTTACACTCCTTCATAGCTCTAAAAAAGCAACATTTAATGTCAATAATAAAACATAAATTAGTTAACAACCATGTAAATGAAATGCCTACCTTTTAAATGGATACATCCATGTATAACTAACTGGTCCACATAATAGTGCTTGATCAGCTAAATGCACCATGAGATGTATGCTGATGTCAAAGAAATAAGAAGGAAAATAATGAGCCAGCACACATAATGCCTCAGCAATCATATCTTTGGAAGCCTGAACATGCTCTCGATTTAAAACCTTCGAACAAATAATGTTGAAGTACAAGCATACTTGTAATATTGCTTGCCTTAAATCATGGTTCTTTGGATATGCATTTTGAACCATCACAGGTAAAAAATATTGAAATATAACATTGTATTCATATGACTTTCTAATATTCAAACTAGGTGGTTAGATATTTACAAGTTGTTAAGTTTAGTCCGGAAGCATGATGGAAGTTTTGCATCCTTAAGAACTTGACAGCACTGCATCTTGTGATTTTTGTCGAATGCAAATTTAGAAGATTGTTTGTTCTTATCAAATAATATGTTAATAAAATGCTCTGCCACATTCTTCTCTGTGTGCATCACATCAATAGCATGTCACACCTTACGACCACTCCAATACAGAGAAAAGAATAAACTTCTTGTACCATGCTGGTATTTCACTATCTTCGTACTCATTTTCAAAATATTCATCATCACGATCGATATCATTTACCACACATTTTTGATTTTTTGTTAATTTACCTGGTACGTATCTTATATGAGCAAGCTTCTGCAACAGTGTCGATCCTATCAATCGTGTTGGAGGTTCCTTATCCTCTGTATCTTTATACCATCCATGTTTGAATGATCTATATGGATGCCCACTCTTTAAAAATATTTTATACTTCATATAAACAATCTTATTGCTGATGTGTTTCGATTCTGTTTCTGTTGGACAAATAGGACATGCTTTGTAACCATGTGTTACACAACCAGATAAATTTCCAAATGCTGGTAGATCTTGAATTCCCCATAGTAGCATTGCTCTCAAAGTGAAATGTATTGGAATTTGATGATACAATATTTCCAAATATCAATTAGATTTTTGGAGATATTCGTGGTAATTTTGTTACCCGTTTTGTGTAAGAAATGAATGGAAAGAAATGGAAGGAATATTAAGGAATAGGGTGTTGTGTATAACGGTGTTGTATACACAATTATAAGATTTTTGTTTGATGATAACAACCAAATAAATATTATTTTAAATGTGTTTGTTATTGTACTGTTTCATATTCTCATCACAGACAGGAATATAATATTTATATTTAAACAGAATACATCTATACAGAAATTCAAATATCTACATAGTATCTTGTTAAAATATAATATTTTATTTCAATATTTATAACATTACAAATTTATAACTCCAACAATTTGTACACTTCACTGATAATTTTCATTTCAATACATTTCAGTACATTTTCATACAGTCACTCAGTCGTACATATTCTTACTTACATTCTTTTTACACACATTGCTTCTTCTTCTGTCTTGTATCTTCGGTCTTTTGTCTTCACAGTCAGTCCAGTCTTCATACCTGTCATATACAGAAACGCACACACAGTACACTGCAATAGAAATAAAAACCGAATACATGTAGATTTGAATTTTATTTTGTTTTAAAAAAAATTATTTGCCTCAGTTTTCTGGTGTGTTTCTCATCAGTTTTCATGACTTGATCTGATTCATCTGTGTCTAGGCAGACAGTTTGTATATGTATAGGGACAGGAAATTTTCTGATCGGCTGCATATACACATGTGTATAAATATACACATGTGCACTACCTCGCCAATCAGTGTACGACTGAGGAGTAGCCACGTGGACCATCTTGACTCAGTGCACATGAAGACAAGTCAACACAACATCAACTGGTCGAGTACATGTCAGCAAGAGTGCCCAGCAAAAAAAATGATCATGTTCAAATGCAAACACTTAACAATAATGATGAAAGGGCATGGGACAACAATGGTCACATCACAATAGTTTGGAAACATATGCATACAGTGGCTAAACAGCAAAGCAAGCTCAACTGGTCAAGTCAAAGGAGCAAAATCAAAAGTCAACCAAGCCATCATACACAAGCTATAGGACATATTATACATGGTTATGGCCGAGTTCAATACATGCCAACATGTCAGCTTGGTCGAGACAGCAAAACAAAGCAAGTGGACCCAGCAAGTTACAGCTCAAATGCATGAACATGGATGGTCAAGAAATGAAGCAATGTGATGATCAATACACATGTGGTGAGTAAAGCAAGGATATGTATATGGTTCAGTCTTACATGCTGCAGGTACAAATGGGAATACAACAGCAGCATATACATGGTGTCCAGATGGAAACAACATGGGGACATAATAGTGGTAACCAATATGATCAGTTTCCAGAAATCATGTTAAGGGAATCAACATAGCATGGTGAAATGCCAATACAAATTCATGTACAGGGGTGAAGTGCCACAATGGTTAGTGAGTAGATAAAAGAGGACAAGCAAAAGTGCTTCCAGCATATTCATGATGGTGCATCATACAATGCTACAGTTTTGGCAACAATTTTTCTGAGGATTAAAAGCATTCAAGAAATCATTGTTCAAAGTAGACAACAATTCAAAAGGGGCATTAGTTTTTCCATCCAAATTTTCACCATTAATCTTGGCAACAAAATGATTTTTAGGGAAAAAAATTTTTGGCAAACTATTCAGCATGCAAATGTTTGTTTTGTTTACATGAAATCAAAGCATGTGCAAATGTCAAGGAGGAGTTCACAAGGTCAAAGCAGCTCAAAAATAAAGACTTGTGCAACTCAAACAAAGCAAGAAAGCATGGAAGCAATAGTGAATAACATCAACAAAATCAATTCAACATGTATATAAGCAAACAGTTTAGAATGAACAAGTCGAGTCAGATCTGAAACAAGAAATGCAAGATGTTCAAGTCAAAATCAAAACAAGGGGCAAGTTTTTTTCTTGTGTGTCACTTTTGACCAGCATGGTGTATACAAGAATGTCAATGTATACACAATTCAGTAAGTGGCAAAAGAATTTCTTTTTGGAAAGAAATGCTTTTGTTCTGGAAAATAACTTTTGTTTTGGGAAAAATAATTTTATAATTCTTCCAGAACAATGTTTTTTTGGTAACAAAATTCAAACGGGTCCTGTATTAGAAATTTGTAATCAATGTTTTTTTTGGCAAGTTCAAAATAAATATGTTTGTGCCAAAATATGTTGAAATCTCTTTTTAGAAATTTAGTTACGCAAGGGACCAGTTTAGCTCGTTTCTTTTTTACCAAATTCAATCATATATGGAATTGTGATTCAGCATAAATCAATCTTGGCAACCATCTGTAAATTCCATTTTCAACAATCAAGGCAAAAATCGAATGGGACAATTTCAGAAAAGGCAAGAACTCTTATCCAGAATTCATGAATACACGCAAGGCATTTAAGCCGAGCAAATCCATTTCAATCAAGGAAATCAAAAAGGGGAAACACGCAATCAACCAGATCGAAGCCACATGTTGAAATCAGAGAATCATTTTTAGGGTTTCTAATTAACCCTCTATATACTACCAACATCATCACAGGCAAAGATAGAAAAACCAACCCAACATTTCAGATCGAAAACACAACAACTCGAAAGAAATTAAAAGAAATCATTTTCCAGATTTTACTCACAGATTTTTCGATCGAGAAATCCCCAAATCGTATACAAAGGAAGAACATCATATTCGAGCTTCAGAGAGAAGCAAATTCATCAGGCATCGGCTTCAATTTGGGATTCAAATCAGAAACCCTAGCTTTGGATTTCCAGAGCCGCCATTTTTAGTTGCCAAAGAATAAAGGGATCGGCCCATACAAAATAAGAGAGGGGTGCACCAATTTTACAAAGTGCTGACCAAGCCATGAATTATAAATAGGGATAACCCTTTAATTTAAACTCCTAGGGCTTTTCCTTTTTAATTTTCTTTGTATTTTTTTATTTTATTTTTAAACCATCTCAAACAATTTCTAGTGTTCTGTAAACTCTAGGAGAATCAGTCAGAGTGTTGACTTACAGTTGACAGAGTCTGTAAAATCTGCGTTACTGGTTACGGGGCCGTAATCAGGGGAAATCTGATCGAGTGTATATCGTTTAGTCTAGGGTTTTGAGCGTAGGGTTAGAATAGGAGCAGGGTTTGCGAGTGTACATGGTCTTGTATGCGGGATCTGTTCTATCACCTAGTAGAAACCTTAGAAATGCAGCAGTAGGCAGGGTTTTGCCGAAGCTGGGTATATCTGTGTGTGATTTATTTTCTGCATTTCTGTTTCTGCTATATTCTGTGATCAGTTTATTATTATATATCTGGTTAGATTTTTAATTTAGTTAAAAACTGTGATAAACCCTATTCACCCCCTATAGGGTTAATCTAGATCCAACAAGTGGTATCAGAGCAGGTATTTTTTGTTAACTCTAGAGTAACGGGTCATCCTAATTGTTAGTCCTTTGAGAGTCAGTCTAGTCGTATTCCATCTATTTTTAATAGTACAAATTTTTTAAATTGGAAATTAGAAATAGAGTTATATTTAAAATCTGTTGATGTTAAATGTTGGGATAGTGTTATTAATGGATTTGATATTGTTGGTAGAAGTGATATTGGGTTTAATTCTCGTGCTATTCATATTTTATATTCTTGTATTGATGATGTTCAGTATAGCCTTATCTCCCGTTGTTTAACTGCGTAGGAAATCTGGAATACTCTCAATATGATGTATGGACAATTTGACAAAATCAGGTCAAAACCTCGAAAAGTCAACTCAGTTTCAGAATTGTGCTTAACAGGTTGTACAGATAAAAATTCAGATGGAGACTCAACAGGAAATTTTTCTTATAAAGATTTAGTTCATCTTTTAAATGATTTAACTAAATTTTTTGAGAATCTAAAATCTAAAAATAAAATTCTGAAATCTGAAAAGCTTGAGTTGATCAGCAAAAACAATATTTTGGAATCAAAACTTAAGAAGGACAAGAAGTCTTCAAATTCTAGTTGTAAAAGCTGTTTGGTTTTGGAATATAATCTTGTTTATGAAAATAAAAATATTCAACAGCTTGAAAATGAAATTGTGATTTTAAAAGAAAACAAGATTGAACTTGAAAGTACGAATAACTTTTTACAAAAGGAATTTGAAAATTTTAAGATTAACAAAAATTCTGAATATGATTTTGCTGAAACACAAAGTTTGTTGAAAACAGATTTGATTTTAAAAGAGCTTGAAAATGAAATTAAGGATTTCAAGATTTGTTAGATTGAAAAACAAAAACAGTTTGATACTGAAATTTCTGAGTCCAAAATCAAAACTGAGAAGCTTTTAATTGAGAATGATCTTTTGAAATCAAAAATTAATAGTCTTGAGTTGAGTTTGGAACGTTTTTCTACTGGAGAAAAATCTTTGAATATGCTGTTGAAAAATCAAGTTTCTTCTAGTAATAAGAATGGTCTTGGTTTTGGGAAAATCAATATTTTTGGAAAACGAGACCCAAGTTGTTATAAAAATCCTTCAAGCTCTTTTGAAAAGAATAGACTTGAAAATATGAACTCTGAAAATTCCAAAGGATTTTTGAAACAAAATGAAAAATTGTTATATAGCAAACCTCTTAAATGATCTTGGATCCCAAAAGGAAATAAAACAGGCTTTGTAAAATTCAAACAGATTTGGGTTCCTAAGGGTACAAAGGTAAATTCTGATGGTTTGTTATACAAACAGGTTTGGGTACCAAAAGTGGTAAACATATTTCAGAGTGGTTTTACAAATTTTGTTTGACCACTTGATTCTCTCAACAGTTAGGTACCAGAGGAGGATGAGGAACTGCTGTGTAGAAAGGAAATTTGAAATCAAGCTGGTCTACAATTCTGTATCATTTACAGTTCCTTTAGCCAAGATCTGATGAGTTAGAGATTCTATTGTTTACATTGGATTCTGGTATGATCTCTAAACTCACCTTTGTAAATATTCTCTGTCTTTATTTTTTGTTTATGTCTCTCTCTCCCTTCTGTTTAATTTTTTTTTATTTTTTGTTTTTGATTTGTCACTGCTACATCTTTATAACTTCTTGGGCTTCCTTAACTTTGAATTACAGAATTCATATTTTTCTGGAAATTCGCTTCATTTATATATACCTCTAATGTTTTTAATCATTTCCAGATCTTTAATTTATTTTTGTAAATATCTGCAATTGATCTGAAGTTTGTTTTCTGATTCTCTGAATTCATAACAGTGTTGATGTATTCTTGTCATATCTTGAACACTACTGATTCGAATTCTAAATTTTTTGAAGATCTGAATAATTAATGAAACTTCACACACCACTGCTGTTTTTAGTTTTCAATAATTCTTTTTAGAAAAGCTTGAAATAATATACTCATTACAGCACATCAATATTTATAAGTTGAGATAATTTCATTATTTTTCAGATTGGCTTGGAAATGTTGAATGTCATGAATTAGTGATACATCTTGAAATTCATCTTTATTCATGATCATTATAGTTGAGGTTTGTTTGTTTGAAATCATCTGAAATTCTAGATATTATGAATCTCACACACCTCTTAAATTTAAAATTATCAAATCTTGTGTGACTGATTCATTATATCTCAAAACTTAACGTTGATTCAAGTGATTTCAAATAAATTATTTTAGATCATTTATATCTCTCAAATCTGATGTAAATGATCTGTAATTTTTCTTGTACTTGTCAGTGATACTTGTGGAAAATCTTTGAAAATCTGGTCATTGTATTTCATGATTATTCGATGTGAATATTTGTTTGTTTAAAATCATTTGAAATTATTGATTTATTGAATCACACACATCTTGAATCTGAAAAATAATAGTGTGTGATTGATTCATTAAATCCTGATATTTTCTCATTTCTCCAAATGTTTTAAAATAAACTAATTTTTATTCATTGGATCATGGAATATGCTTGGTGACCATCAGGAATATCTGTGACAAGTCTGCTTTAAACTGATACCTGTGATGCTTTGATACTGTTTTGAATAATGGTTGTTTTGGAATCACTTGTTTACTGCTCCGATACATGTGCATAATCTATTATCTTGTAATCTTGGGCTTTGTACTTAATAATTCTTTTGTCTATGATATTCTTGTTCAGTATCATGTCAAAATTCTCATGATTAGAGACATCAAGTGGTATTAGTTTAGAAGTGTTGCATATTTTTGCTGTATATTTTTCTTCTAATTCCTCTTGGCTTGAATAGTTTCTCATATCCCTCTTGTAACTGATTTTCAATTTTAAAGTTATTTATTGATTATTCATTCAAAAATTGAAATCTATATCCAAATTGAACTGTACTTATAATTCTTCAAAATTATTAACATATTTTGAAATTGTGATGAAGTGTGACTGCAGTATATTTCACAACAAGAGGAGATTTTATTTAGATTTTCATGATGGTTAAACAATTATTATAATATCTTTGAATTGGCCATTATTTCATGTAACAACCCGTATTTTTATAACGTGTAATAACCATAAATTATGGCAGAATTAATTTGTAAAATAAGAATCAAGGGAAATGGGTTACGCCATTGCGTTCGTCTCAAAATTCTGCTTGAAAACGAGTAAGAGTTTTCGAAAATCGGAGTCCGTATGACCAAGTTATGACCTTTCGAAGTTTTCAGAAGTTTTCAAGTTCAAAACAGCTCAGAATTCGAATTCAAATTTCGAAATTCAAGCCTTAGAATGGACTGGGCGGGAAATTTCCCGCCCAGGACCAGGTCGACCTGGGGGTCAACTATGTAGTCGACCTGCCCAGGACCAGGTCGACCATAGTGTCGACCTGGGGGTCGACCTGGTGGCCGAGCCCACTTTTGAAGCTGGATTCACTTTGATGTTTCTGGCCTCGTTTTTGTCTACATTCGTTGAACTGAACCTATATAAACAGCCCCTAACACTAGTCTCTCTACACAAAATTCTCTCTGACCTTATGCTGCTCTAATTCTGGTTGAAAAAGTTAGAGAGAGAGACTACTTCTTCTACGTCGAAACTACGTTAAGAGAATTGCTGATTTGGGGACTTCTGTTAGGACTCGACTAAGCATATAAAGATTCAACATCGACTTTCTTTTTCTAATTCTCAAACCACGATCTGTAAGCCCCAGTTACTTTTAGATTTAAACTGTAAATGTAATATGAATATGTTGTAAATTGAAATTGGACCTGTGTATGATGACTGTTTTACATCCATGCTTGTTCATCTTGGATCTTGACTTTCGGATATATTACCATGACATTGATTTGGGGCCTATTTATGTTGTAAATCAAAAAGAAACCCCCCTCATATTATCATGTTGAATCTGCTATTATTCACAAGTTTATGACTATCACCTTATGTCAATTGTTACCATGACTATACTATCAACTTATGTCAATCGCTACCATGACTATACTATCACCTTATGACAACTGTTATCTTGACTAGTACCTTATTTTGCTAGATTTGGAATCTTTATATTCCATATGCCAGTAATGTTATAATCTTTTATCGCAAGTCATACCATGCTATGATAGTAATCACTTTTGCCACCTTATACCCGTCCCTTTTTATGTTATTCCCTAATTAGATTTATTTGTATCAATTCGAGTTTATGTGCGATGGGAATACGATTTGGGTAGATTAGGTAAAACATAAATTGGCTTTGAACATGAACATTATTATAACTTGAACCTGGATATGGACAAGAACGTGACATGAAACTTACATGAAATCTGACATGAGACTCGACATGAATTTTGACATGAAAACTTGAACGTGGGCATGACATTTAGATAAACTTGAAAATGGCCAACTCGAGGTTGGGTTGAGTTTGCAGTGTAAATCTGCCCGGAACTGCCCGGCAAATCCAGTGACTGCAAACAATAGGATTAAATGTGGGTAGTTGGTCATATCGCACGAAAAACCCGAGGTTAGACTTGTCGTGGTGTAAATCTGCCCGGAACCGCCCGGCAAATCCAGTGACCACAACAGTTAGTCTAATGTGAGAGGTTGGGGTGCATTAATGAATTAATGCCACATGATAGAGTTAAGTCGTGAACCACTTGAATATACTTAACCAACTTGACACGATGATTTGATAAGGGTTAAGTCATGAACCGCTTGAACACACTTAACCAACTTGATACATGATTTGGATAGGGTTAAGTCACGAATTTGAATGACAACACTTAACCCATTAGAAACCCTAGTTACGCGGTCCTTTTCAGCAGTAACCCACTTAGATGTATCACGATACCCTGGGACTAGGCAGGGTGGAGCATGATTACTGGGCTGATTGTAAGCGACCAGAACGACGGCTGAGTTGGTGCGCCATTGTAGGTTCAGGCGGACTATGGTCGTGCATGTAGTCCGGAGTTGAAAAAGCAGGCATTGGGCACCCGTAGGTTTACACTGTGCGTGCTTGATTCGTGTCGATGGTTGGCACCATAGGGCTTGATACACCCTATGGTGGACCTAGCACAGGTAACTAAATTTCAGGATAGGGCCGTATGACACAGACACATGACGAGCTAGAACTTGTAGGGAGCCGATCGATTAGTAGATCGTACCGTAGGACCCTATAATGGGTCACTTCATGATATTGGGCCAAGGGATCATTTCATGATTAATACCTGACATGGGTTAGAACACTAGTACAGTTGGTGCAGTGAATCTCGAATATGCGATGCTAGACTTGACTTATCCTGTTATCTTAATTATCCTACCAGCTCTGTTATCATCCTTATGTTTAATTCTAGTTTTCACATATCATGTTACCTTTACTAGTTTTCATACTGAAAGTCACTGGGGCTTACCAGTCTTTATGACTAACCCTTTTTCTTTCGCCGCTTTTTCTTTCGTTTTTCCCCCCAGGTTTTCAGGGAGGAAACACTAGCTCTTAGCTTGGATTTAGCTTGCTTTCTGACAGCTCATGTACGGTTTGGTCTTGAGCTATGCTATGGCTGCTTCTGCTATTTATGGGGAATAATTTACTTTTGTTATCTTAAGTTTATGCTTCTTTACTTGGAACTTGATGTAATGGAATAATTTGTACCTTGGATATATGGGGTTTTGACTCTTTTCTTGAAAGTAATAAAAATTTGGTTTTTTAATTTCTACCGCTGCTTTATTTATGTTCTGCCTTGTGATATCTCTGTGTATGTTTACCTAGATAATACTCCACCAAAACTAGTGCATTCCCTTTTGAGTGACCCTAGCGGAGGTGGGGTGTTACATTTGGTATCAGAGCAGAAGGTTACCAGGCTAGGCAAAAGTTTTAAAAACCTTCTGAGACTATTTTCAAAACCATTTATAAAGAAGCATTTTTTTTAGAAAATTTTTATGTTTAAAAAGGCTATTCCCCAAAAAGCCATTAGCACTTTCCTTCGTTTCCTCGTTTGAATCTTTTTCTTTCCGTTTTTCAGCATGGCTGATCTTAACCTGCCTGAGGGAATACCCATGCCTGGATGGTTCCGAAGGTACTTAGAAGCTAGGGCCAACGGCGGGGGCCCGACAGACATCCCTCCTTCTCCTCCCCCAGTGGCCGCGGGTCCTACTCCACCTGGTACCGCCTTTGCTAAAATATGCAAAGACTTTAAAGCGATGGGCGGCAAGAACTTCGTTGGAACTGAAACCTTCGTTGAGGCACGAAACTAGCTAAAGGAGACTGAAGACTTGTTTATTATCTTTGATGTGGAGGACCATAGGAAAGTTCAGTTGGCAGCATGGTTGTTGAAAGAGGAAGCTGCATTTTGGTGGGAAGTCACCAATGCCACCAGGCCAATTGAGACTTGGGCAGACTTTAGAGATAGGTTTGGGCTTAAATTCTTGTCGTCAGCAGAAGAGAACCTTCAGATGGAGAGGTTCCTTGCACTCAAGAAAGGGGACATGTCTGTTAGGGAGTACGTGAATAAGTTTAATTAGCTTGCTCGGTTCAGTTTGGACTTGGTCAATACGGCCCAGAAAAAGGCTGCACGCTTTGCTCAAGGATTGAACGAGCCACTACACAGTTTGGCCATAACTCGTATACCCATGGGGGCGACCTTTGAAAGCTTGGTGGATATGGCTCTACTTCATAGGGAAGACAAGAATAGCAAGAAGGAGGTTAAGCCTAATGAGACTCAGAATAAGAAAGTTGACTTCAAGAAAGGAGGCAACAAGAATAACAAGGGCAACAACAACAAGGCACGTGAGACAAGGAAGTGTAACTTTTGTGGGATTATGGGACATCTAGCTAAAGACTGTAGAAAGAAGAAGAGAAAGTTGGGTGAATGCTTTCATTGTGGAGATACTGGACACATCAGCAAGGACAGGGGTAGGGGCAGGCCCGGCGAGCAGGACCTTCTGGAGGGCAGTTGCATGCTCTCAACACCACTCCAGCTCTTGACCGAGGTAGTAATATTTCTGTAGAAAGCCTTGTTTACATTTCTGACTTTCCTGTTCGAACCTTATTTGACTCTGGCGCATCACATACTTTTATTTCTTCTGATATTGTTGAAATTATGCACCTAAGTACTAGTCTAGTTGAGGATCCCGTTACAGTTTCAAATCCAATTGGGGGCTCCGCTCATTTTTCTATGATTTGTGTGGATTTAAGAATTTCTATCTTAAGCGTAGAATTCACGTGTAATGCTTATGTTCTCGGATTTATGGGATACGGATTGATTCTAGGCATGGATTGGCTGTCCAATTATGGAGCCATTCTTGATTGTGAACGAAGGGTAGTGAGGCTCATGACTCGCCTTGGTAATACCCTTGAAATTTCTTGTAGCCCTAAGGGTCCGGTCATGTTGTGTTATCTTGAATCCCTTGACTCGTCCGACGATAATTTGCAATTTGTAAGAGTGGTCTGAGAATATCCAGATGTCTTTGATGAAGTGAGGGGGTTACCTCCTAAACGCGAGATAGACTTCCGAATTTATCTTGTTGATAATGCCAAGCCAGTTTCTTTGCCCGTTAGGCACATGGCCCTACGAGAAAGAAAAGGGCTCAGTAAACAAGTTAAGGAGTTTCTTGAGAAAAATTTCATAAGACGAAGCATTTCTGAATGGGGTGCTCCGGTGGTATTCGCTACTAAGGTGGATGGTTCGCTTCGTCTGTGCGTAGATTATCGTGAGTTAAACAAGCTGACGAAAAATAATAGGCACCCACTGCCAAGAATCGACGATCTGTTTGACCAGCTTATAGGAGCATCTGTTTTCTCTCAACTCGATCTAGCCACAGGGTTCCATCAGCTTAGAGTGGCTGAGGATAGCATTGACAAAACTGCGTTTAGGACTCCAGATGGGTTCTTCGAATGGCTCGTCATGCCGTTTGGGTTAACGAATGCATCCGCGTATTTTGTAGATTTGATGAGTAGGGTGTTTCGGGAGTTCCTTAACAAGTTTGTAGTGGTTTTCGTGGACGATATTCTGATCTTCTCAAAGGATGAAGAAGAGCATGCTAGACATCTCAGGGAAGTCATGGATACGCTCAGAGCACACCAGTTAAAGGCTAAGTTCTCCAAATGCCATTTTTGGAGGAAGGAAGTTCGGTTTCTTGGACATGTAGTTTCTAAGCAAGGCATAGCCGTGGACCCTGCAAAGGTGGTTGCGGTGCAAGACTGGAAAGATCCTAAGAACGCAACTGAAGTGAGAAGCTTTCTCGGTTTGGCAGGCTACTATAGGAAGTTCATTAAGGACTTCGCTAAGATTTCTGCCCCTCTTACTAGGTTAACGAAGAAAAACCTAGCGTTTGCGTGGGACATAGAATGTGAGATTGCTTTTCAGAAACTCAAGAGAGCCCTCACCACAGCTCCAGTTTTGGCATTACCCAATGGAGGTAAGATTTTTACTGTGTACACAGATGCATGTGGCATGGGATTAGGCGCAGTCCTAATGCAAGAAGGGAAAGTGATTTGCTATGGGGGTAGACAACTTAAAGTTCATGAGAAGAACTATCCCACACATGACTTGGAGTTGGCGGCGATCGTTTTTGCACTTAAATCTTGGCGCTATTATCTTCTTGGGGAGAGGTTCGATCTGTATACCGACCACAAATCGCTGAAGTAACTCTTCTCATAGAAAGATTTGAATCTGAGACAACAGCGATGGATGGAATTATTGGCATCATATGACTTCGATATAGCTTATACCCCTAACAAGGGTAACGTGGTGGCAGACGCGCTAAGTAGAAAAAGGTTGACTTTGAGCCCCTTGTTTGTTGAAAGGAAAAGCCTTAAATTTATAGCAACCTTTGATTTTACACCTGCTGTTGAGTCATTGACTGCTACGTTAGCATCTCTTGAGTTAAGACCTACACTTCTAGATCAAGTAGGGACTTCACAGAGGGAAGATCCACAGATAGTCGAAATCATGGACAAGCTGATTAGTGGTGAGACGTCAAGTCACCTCGGTAGATATGCCATAGATGACAAGGGATGGCTAAGACGTGATGGAAGGCTATGTGTCCCACAAGTGGGAGACTTAGTAAGGAAAGTCCTCGAAGAGGCGCACCACTCGAAGATGACTAGACATCGCGGAGGGGATAAGATGTACAGGGATATGAAACACATTTTCTTTTGGGCTAGAATGACAAAGGACGTGGCAGAGTTCGTTTCGAAGTGCATGGTGTGCCAACAAGTAAAGGCCAAGTCGAAGAAGCCTGGTGGGCTATTACATCCTTTGGAGGTTCCGCAATGGAAATGGGAGAGTATCTCGATGGATTTCCTGGATGGACTGCCTAGGTCAAGGAAGGGAAATACTAGCATATGGGTCATAGTTGATAGATTCACGAAAAGTGCTCACTTCATTCCAGTGAAAAGCAAGAGGACCGCATCATGGCTAGCGTCTATTTACCTTCGAGAGATAGTACGGTTACACGGGGTTCCTTCTAGTATAGTTAGTGATCGTGACCCGATTTTCACTAGCCAGTTTTGGAACAGTCTGCAAGAAGCAATGGGTACACGACTGAACTTGAGCACGGCCTATCACCCGCAGACGGATGGACAAACCGAAAGGGTAAATAGGGTGCTAGAGGATCTTTTGAGACTCTGCATTCTTGACTTTGGCGGTACTTGGGAAGACCATCTTCCTCTCGTGGAGTTTGCATATAATAATAGCTACCAAGCTAGCATCGGAATGGCGCCGTTCGAAGCCCTGTACGGAAGACCGTGCAAGTCACCAACTTGTTGGTGGGAGACTACAGACAAGCTTATACTTGGGCCTGACATGATAAGGGACACTTCTGAGAAGATTGAATTGATACGAAGACGGATGAAAACGGCCCAAGATAGACAGAAATCTTATGCGGAACAGAGAAGGACAGACCTAGAGTTCGAAGTCGGAGATATGGTCTTTATAAAAGTTTCTCCGTTACGCAATGTAGTTCGTTTTGGAGCAGTTGGAAAGCTAGCACCAAGGTTCGTAGGACCGTTCCCTATCACTGAGAGGATTGGACGGATGGCCTATAAGGTAGACTTACCCGAGCAGTTGACTGGAGTACACAATGTCTTTCACGTCTCGCATCTCCGAAAGTGCTTGCATGAAACGTCCGAAGTGGTTGAGCCAACCATCCTTGAAGACATAGAAGTGGAAAACGAAGCAACACTGAGGCGAGTTCCGATTCGTATCTTGGGAACAGAGATTAAGAAGCTAAGGAGTCGAGAAGTCAAGCTAGTTAAAGTGCAGTGGAGTGACGCCCAAGAAGACGCAACTTGGGAAACTGAAGAGAAGATACGCGCGCTTTACCCATTTCTTTTTGAGGGTACATTCTCGATCTCTTTTTCCTATAAACTTGAAAACATTTTTGTATCATGCTTTTACTACCTACGTTTGTCTTGTTTTCTTCTCGATCTTATCTTGAGAACCTTAGGTAGAACCATATGGATGTAAACATGTGATTGAAACATGTTATGGTTGATGTTTGCTAATGGTTGCAAGTGTTTGTAAGTGGTTGCTAGTGGATGCATGACACACATTAGGCACTAGATCGGCTCAGTCACATTTTCATGTTGCATATGCATGAGTGCTTATACTTGTACATGGATGGAATTTGTTATGCTATCACTTGGATGTTGCATATGAATGAATGTTTGTGCACTCATGTAAAGATTATAGACTATGTTAGGAATTTGCATACATGTTGGATTCATTACACTAACATATTTTGCATTAAGGAGGTTTACTGAATCAGTAACCGCATGATCTTCTGCATTAGATAAATACATATACACACAATTTCTGCATATGTTCATACAACACTAGAAATCTTTTAAGGACAATGGTTGCCTGTGGATGATGCTTTGAGTAGATGGATGATTGGATGGTAGGATATATTCTTTCTAACTTAGAGATTTCGGGGACGAAATCCTTTAAGGAGGGGAGAATGTAACAAACCATATTTTTATAACGTGTAATAACCATAAATTAAGGCAGAATTAATTTTTAAAATAAGAATCAAGGGAAACGGGTTATGCTATTGCGTTCGTCTCAAAATTCTACTTGAAAACGAGTCCGAGTTTTCGAAAATCGGAGTCCGTATGACTAAGTTATGACCTTTCGAAGTTTTCAAGTTCAAAACAGCTCAGAATTCGAATTCAAATTTCGAAATTCAAACCTCAGAATGGACTGGGCGGGAAATTTCCCGCCCAGGACCAAGTCGACCTGGGGGTCAACTATGTAGTCGACCTGCCCAGGACCAGGTCGACCATAGTGTCGACCTGGGGGTCGACCTGGTGGCCGAGCCCACTTTTGAAGCTGGATTCACTTTGATGTTTCTGGCCTCGTTTCTGTCTACATTTTTTGACCTGACCCTATATAAACAGCCCCTAACACTAGTCTCTCTACACAAAATTCTCTCTGACCTTATGCTGCTCTAATTCTGGTTGAAAAAGTTAGAGAGAGAGATTACTTCTTCTACGTCGAAACTACGTTAAGAGAATTGTTGATTTGGGGACTTCTGTTAGGACTCGACTAAGCATATAAAGATTCAACATCGACTTTCTTTTTCTAATTCTCGAACCACGATCTGTAAGCCCCAGTTACTTTTAGATTTAAACTGTAAATGTAATATGAATATGTTGTAAATTGAAATTGGACCTGTGTATGATGACTGTTTTACATCCATGCTTGTTCATCTTGGATCTTGACTTTTGGGTATATTACCATGACATTGATTTGGGGCCTATTTATGTTGTAAATCAAAAAGAAAAACCCCTCATATTATCATGTTGAATCTGCTATTAGTCACAAGTTTATGACTATCACCTTATGTCAATCGTTACCATGACTATACTATCAACTTATGTCAATCGCTACCATGACTATACTATCACCTTATGATAACTGTTATCTTGACTAGTACCTTATTTTGCTAGATTTGGAATCTTTATATTCCATATGCCAGTAATGTTATAATCTTTTATCGCAAGTCATACCATGCTATGATAGTAATCACTTTTGCCACCTTATACCCGTCCCTTTTTATGTTATTCCCTAATTAGATTTATTTGTATCGATTCGAGTTTATTTGCGATGGGAATACGATTTGGGTAGATTAGGTAAAACATAAATTGGCTTTGAACATGAACGTTATTATAACTTGAACCTGGAAATGGACAAGAACTTGACATGAAACTTACATGAAATCTGACATGAGACTCGACATGAATATTGACACGAAAACTTGAACGTGGGCATGACACTTAGATAAACTTGAAAATGGCCAACTCGAGGTTGGGTTGAGTTTGCAGTGTAAATCTTCCCGGAACCGCCCGGCAAATTCAGTGACTACAAACAATAGGATCCAATGTGGGTAGTTGGTCATATCGCACGAAAAACCCGAGGTTAGACTATGTTGTGGTGTAAATCTGCCCGGAACCGCCCGGCAAATCCAGTGACCACAACAGTTAGTCTAATGTGAGAGGTTGGGGTGCATTAATGAATTAATGCCACATGATAGGGTTAAGTCATGAACCACTTGAATATACTTAACCAACTTGACACGATGATTTGATAAGGATTAAGTCATGAACCGCTTGAACACACTTAACCAACTTGATACATGATTTGGATAGGGTTAAGTCAGGAATTTGAATGACAACACTTAACCCATTAGAAACCCTAGTTACGCGTTCCTTTTCAGCATTAACCCACTTAGATGTATCACGATACCCTGGGACTAGGCAGGGTGGGGCACGATTACTGGGCTAATTGTAAGTGACCAGAACGACGGCTGAGTTGGTGCGCCATTGTAGGTTCAGGTGGACTATGGTCGTGCACGTTGTCCGGAGTTGAAAAAGCAGGCATTGGGCACCCGTAGGTTTACACTGTGCGTGCTTGATTCGGTCGATGGTTGGCACCATACGGCTTGATACACCCTATGGTGGACCTAGCACCGGTAACTACTTTTCAGGATAGGGCCGTATGACACAGACACATGACGAGCTAGAACTTGTAGGGAGTCGATCGATTAGTAGATCGTACCGTAGGACCCCGTAATGGGTCACTTCATGATATTGGGCCAAGGGATCATTTCATGATTAATACATGACATGGGTTAGAACACTAGTACAGTTGGTGCAGCGAATCTCGAATATGCGATGCTAGACTTGACTTATCCTGTTATCTTAATTATCCTACCAGCTCTGTTATCATCCTTATGTTTAATTCCAGTTTTCACATATCATGTTACCTTTATTAGTTTTCATACTGAAAGTCACTAGGGCTTACCAGTCTTTATGACTGACCCTTTTTCTTTTGCCGCTTTTTCTTTCGTTTTCCCCCCCAGGTTCTCAGGGAGGAAACACTAGCTCTTAGCTTGGATTTAGCTTGCTTTCTGACAGCTCATGTACGGTTTGGTCTTGAGCTATGCTATGGCTTCTTCTGCTATATATGGGGAATAATTTACTTTTGTTATCTTAAGTTTATGCTTCTTTACTTGGAACTTGATGTAATGGAATAATTTGTACCTTGGATATATGGGGTTTTGACTCTTTTCTTGAAAGTAATAAAAATTTGGTTTTTAAATTCTACCGTTGCTTTATTTATGTTCTGCGTTGTGATATCTCTGCGTATGTTTACCTAGATAATACTCCACCAAAACTAGTGCATTCCCTTTTGAGTGACCCTAGCGGAGGTGGGGTGTTACATTTCACGACCATCTTCTTTATCTTCCACTATTCTGTCATCCATTATGATTTCATATTAATGTGGAGAGTTTATTTTTTTTTAAAATTGTTTTGAATAAACAGTGGTAATATTCGTGATAGAAATGGGACTATGTTATTATTCAAAATTAGTGATAATTGAAAATTTTCAATAATCCCGGTACAGTCGAGCATATTTCATAATATAAATAATTTAGAAATTTTTTTCACAGTCCATTTATGTACCTACCACATTTCTTTCATTCAAATTGGTTGTATATACCGAGGAGTTATTCTATTTAAAGCTGAAAATGATAAATACATAAGTGTGTTTCTAACCTCATTTAAAAATCCAAGCTCTGGTTATGCATGGTTATGAGACAACTTATAATTTAAGCTGCGACTGACCTCATTTAAAAATCCAAGCTCTGGTTATGTGTGGTCAGTGTGCTCTTAAACAAAATAAAAAGAAAAAGGAATTAATGCTATATAAATTAAAATTATACGAAATTCTCCTTGGTATTTAAAAACCAACCTATCAATCCATCTTTCTAATCTGTGAAGTGTGTTAATATTTTATGACGTATTATGATTTGTTGATTGATAGCTACTGGGATTTGAGAGTATTTGATTTTGTCACTTAAATTGAATTATTAATTATAGTCCAAATCCGTCACTGTTTCTTGAACTTCATTTTTATAAAATCTTTTGAAAATAATTGAAATTCATATTGATATAACTCTCCTCATTTTTATAAAATTCGTTGCAAATCCATCATTCTATAATGTGAAATATGCCATCTGTTCTCAGTTTATTATGATTTTTGTTTGATTGATTGAGATTTATGATGACCGTTCTTACTCTTAAGCTGAAATTATATTGTTTAGTCATTATTCATCTATATTTTGAATTCTAAATCCTTTTGATGATAACAAAAGGGGGAGAATGGGTTGAGATTTTGATTTATGTGTGAATATTTTATACATATTTTTAATTTTGAAAATATATTCAATTTTCATTCTTTTTACTCATTCACAGTTGTAGGGGGAGTTTCTGCTGTAGGAGGAGCTTTCAAATAGGGGGAGTTCAATATTCACTGTCAAACACATTTATTCTGCTCAAAATCTTTTATTTGTTTGTTATCATCAAAAGGGGGAGATTGTTGTATATAACGGTGTTGTATACACAATTATATGATTTTTTTTTATGATAACAACCAAATAAATATTATTTTAAATGTGTTTGTTATTGTACTGTTTCATATTCTCATCACAGACAGGAATATAATATTTATATTTAAAAAAAATACATCTATACCTAAATTCAAGTATCTACACAGTATCTTGTTTAAATATAATATTTTGTTACAATATTTATAACAGTACAAATTTATAACTCTAACTATTTGTACACTTCACTGACAATTTTCATTTCAATACATTTCAGTACATTTTCATACAGTCACCCAGTCGTACATATTCTTACTTACATTCTTTTTACACATATTGCTTCTTCTTCTGTCTTGTATCTTCGGTCTTCTGTCTTCACAGTCAGTCCAGTCTTCATACCTGTCATATACAGAAACACACACACAGTACACTGCAATAGAAATAAAACGAAATACATGCAGATTTGAATTTTATTTTATTTAAAAAAAATTATATGCCTCAATTTTCTGGTGTGTTTCTCATCATTTTTCGTGACTTGATCTGATTCATCTGTGTCTAGGAAGACAGTTTGTATATGTACAGGGACAGGAAATTTTCTTATCGGCTGCATATACACATGTGTATAAATATACACGTGTGCACTGCCCCGCCAATCAGTGTACGACTGAGGAGTAGCCACGTGGACCATTTCGACTCAGTGCACACGAAGACAAGTCAACACAACATCAACTGGTCGAGTACATGTCAGCAAGAGTGCCCAGCAAAAGGTTGATCATGTTCAAATGCAAACATTTAACAATAATGATGAAAGGGCATGGGACAACAATGGTCACATCAAAACAGTTTGGAAACATATGCATACAGTGGCTAAACATCAAAGCAAGCTCAACTGGTAAAGTCAAAGTCAATGGAGCAAAATCACAAGTCAACCAAGAAATCACACACAAGCTAAAGGAGATATTATACATGGTTATGGCCGAGTTCAATACATGCCAACATGTCAGCTTGGTCGAGACATCGAAACAAAGCAAGTGGACCCAGCAAGTTACAACTCAAATGCATGAACATGGATGGTCAAGAAATGAAGCAATGTGATGATCAATACACATGTGGTGAGTAAAGCAAGCATATGTATATGGTTTAGTCTTACATGCTGCAGGTACAAATGGGAATACAACATCAGCATATACATGGTGTCCAGATGGAAACAGCAAGGGGACATAATAGTGGTAACCAAGATGATTAGTTTCCATAAATCATGTTAAGGGAATCAACATAGCATGGTGAAATGCGAATACAAATTCATGTACAGGGGTGAAGTGCCACAATGGTTAGTGAGTAGATAAAAGAGGACAAGCAAAAGTGCTTCCAGCATATTCATGATGGTGCATCATACAAGGCTACAGTTTTGGCAACAATTTTTCTGAGGATTAAAAGCATTCAAGAAATCAGTGTTCAAAATAGATAGCAATTCAAAAGGAGCATTAGTTTTTCCATCCAGATTTTCACCATTAATCTTGGCAACAAATTGATTTTCAGGAAAAAAAAATTTGGCAAACTATTCAGCATGCAAATGTTTGTTTTGTTTACATGAAATCAAAGCATGTGCAAATGTCAAGGAGGATTTCACAAGGTCAAAGCAGCTCAAAAATAAAGACCTGTGTAACTCAAACAAAGCAAGAAAGCATGGAAGCAATAGTGAATAACATCAAAAAAATCAATTCGACATGTATATAAGCAAACAGTTCAGCATGAACAAGTCGAGTCAGATCTGAAACAAGAAATGCAAGATGTTCAAGTCAAAATCAAAATATGGGGCAAGTTTTTATCTTGTATGTCACTTTTGACCAGCATGGTGTATACAAGAATGTCAATGTATACACAATCCAGTAAGTGGCAAAAGAATTTCTTTTTGGAAAGAAATGTTTTTGTTCTGGAAAATAACTTTTGGTTTGGGAAAAATAATTTTATAATTCTTCCAGAACAATGTTTTTTTTGGTAACAAAATTCAAACGGGTCCTGAATTAGAAATTTGTAATCAATGTTTTTTTGGCAAGTTCAAAATAAATATATTTGTGAAAAAATATGTTGAAATCTCTTTCCAGAAATTTAGTTACGCAAGGGACCAGTTTAGCTCATTTCATTTTTACCAAATTCAATCATATATGGAATGGTGATTTAGCATAAATCAATCTTGACAACCATCTGTAAATTCCATTTTCAACAATCAAGGCAAAAATCGAATGCGACAATTTCAGAAAAGGCAAGAACTCTTTTCCAGAATTCATGAATACACACAAGCCATTTAAGCCGAGAAAATCCATTTCAACCAAGGAAATCAAAAAGGGGAAACACACAATCAACCAGATCGAAGCCACATGTTGAAATCAAGAAATCATTTTTAGGGTTTCTAATTAACCCTATATATACTACCAACATCATCACAGGCAAAGATAGAAAAACCAACCCAACATTTCAGATCGAAAACACAACAACTCGAAAGAAATTAAAAGAAATCATTTTCCAGATTTTACTCACAGATTTTTCGATCGAGAAATCCCCATATCGTAGACAAAGGAAGAACATCATATTCAAGCTTCAGAGAGCAGCAAATTCATCAGGCATCGGCTTCGATTTGGGATTCAAATCAGAAACCCTAGCTTTGGATTTCCAGAGCCGCCATTTTTAGTTGCCAAAGAATAAAGGTATCGGCCCATACAAAATAAGAGAGGGGTGCACCAATTTTACAAAGGGCTGACCAAGCCATGAATTATAAAAGGGGATAACCCTTTAATTTAAACTCCTAGGGCTTTTCCTTTTTAATTTGCTTTGTATTTATTTTATTTTATTTTTAAACCGTCTCAAACAGTTTCTAGTATTCTGTAAAATCTAGGAGAATCAGTCAGAGTGTTGACTGACAGTTGACAGAGTCTGTAAAATCTGGG
Organism: Allium sativum; assembly: GCA_030737875.1. Lineage (NCBI taxonomy): Eukaryota > Viridiplantae > Streptophyta > Magnoliopsida > Asparagales > Amaryllidaceae > Allium > Allium sativum. The sequence continues at coordinate 732,637,214 of CM060922.1, read as the reverse complement.
TTACTGGTTATGGGGTCGTAATCAGGGGAAATCTGATCGAGTGGATATCGTTCAGTCTAGGGATTTGAGCGTAGGGTTAGAATAGGAGCAGGGTTTGCGAGTGTACATGGTCTTGTATGCAGGATCTGTTCTATCACCTAGTAGAAACCTTAGAAATGCAGCAGTAGGCAGGGTTTTGCCGAAGCTGGGTATATCTGTGTGTGACTTATTTTCTGCATTTCTGTTTCTGCTATATTCTATGATCAGTTTATTATTATATATCTGGTTAGATTTTTAATTCAGTTAAAAACTGTGATAAACCCTATTCACCCCCCCCCCCCCCTCTAGGGTTAATCTAGATCCAACATAGGGGATATTGGAGATATTCTCTATCTAATTTGTTGCCATGTTTCATGAAAAAGAAACGGAAAGAAATTAAAATTTGAAAAGAGATTGATTGATGGAGAAAATAGAAAGTTATCAATCAATCAATCATATGACAAGATATTCGCTATCTAATTTGTTGCCATGTTTCATGAAAAAGAAACGGAAAGAAATTAAAATTTGAAAAGAGATTGATTTATTTACATAAATAAAAATTAATTCATCCCCAATAAACATTTTCCTCTATATAAAGGAAGGCATAAAGGATGTTATTTGATATGATATGTGAGAACATTTGTATTCTTCATTTCTTTTGCTCTACTTTAAAAACTCTGTAATCTCTTGAATATTAATAAAATATCTTCCCCATTGAAGTTGACGTACACTATCTTGCATAGTGGAACCACTATAAATTTGTATGTTCTCTATTGCCTTTATTTATTTATTTTGTGATCTGAGATTGATATTCATTTCAAGCTATTTGTTCTATCACATCATTGCAAGAACCTATTGAGGTTTTTCCGCTGAAAGGGATTGATCACCCCTTACAACTGGTATTAGAGCTTGATTCGCAAAGAAGGTGTTTGGTAGAATGGCAGGAGGATATGAAAACAATACAACTAATACATCAGTACCAGTAGTTGCTCCGTACATCAAAGGCTCCTATGTGGCGTCAGGATCACAGTTGATGATAGAGAAGTGGAATGGTGAAAGAGATTTTGAAAACTGGCAGTGGATGATGAAAGCAGTTTTGAGAAGAAATTGCGTTCATCGAGTAATATTTGATAGAGAGACATTGCATGCTGGTATTTCATCAGTGGAATTAGAAGAGATGGAAGAATAGGCCTTTTCTACTCTTCAGCTTGCTATGGGAAAGAATGTAATTTCTGAAATTTGCCAGGAGACAACAGCTAGAGGCATTTGGAAGAAGTTGGAGGACCTCTTCATGAAGAAATCCCTAACCAACCATCTGATACTATTGAAGACTTTCTTCACTTATAAGATGAAGGAAGGTTCTTCAATTAAGACACACCTAAGTGTGTCTGATGACCTTTTGATGAAGATGAAGTCTATTGAGTTGAAAATTGATGAAGAACAAAAAGCAATGGTTTTGTTGTGCTCGCTTCCAGAGCGATACACTGGTTTCGCTAACAACCTTATCACTGGTAGAGAACATTGAAATTTGATGATGTGAAGACAGGTTTTCTCAGTGAAGAGTTGAGAGATCATATGAAAGAGTTTGGTGTTGGTGATAGTAGTGGAGGAAGTAGTAGTTCAGGCTTATTTGTTGAGAGAGGAAGAGCAGAGAAGAAAGTGAAGAATAATAGAGGGTGCTCCAATTCTAGGAAGCCTAATTCATGGAGTAGATCTAAATACAGAAAGTGTTATAATTGTAAGAAACCAGATCATTGGAGAAGAGACTGTCCAGATTTGGAGAAGAAGACTGATGGTTCTTCATCTATTGCGATGGAGAAAGGCGGTAGCGATTTGTTGACAGCGGTTGTATCAGATGTTGCAGACTTTTGATTCTAGATTCTGGAGCAGCATTTCACATGACTCCTAATAAGGATTATTTTTCTTCCGTCAATGCCAAAGACTTTTGATTCTAGATTCTGGAGCAGCAAGTCTATGGGAGTTGGTTTAGTTCGCATTCACATGTATGATGGGGTTGTTCGCACACTTTCAAATGTTTGCTACGTCCCAGGTCTTCGGAAGTCTTTGATATCGTTAGGCCAGTTGGCATCATTGGGATGCAAGATAACCATTGTCGAAGATGGTTTGAGAGTTTCTAGAGAGGCACTTGTATTGATGAAGGGTGTTATGGTGCGAAATCTGTACTTACTAATGGGTACCACTGTCCATGGAGAATTATGTGTTGGAGTCGATAATTCTAAAATTTATATGCTACCAAGCTTTGGCATATGAGATTAGGTCATAATTCGGAGAAGAACTTAGAGTTGCTTCGTAAGAAGAAAAATATCAAGGGAGAAATCTTCAACAAGTTGGACTTTTGCAAGGAGTGTGTATTGGCAAAGCAAACCAGAGTTTCTTTTGGCAATGGTGTGCATACTTCTAAGAGGGTACTTGATTATGTGCATTCAGATGTTTGGGGGCCATACTCTACAGCTTCTATTGGTGGAGCATATTATTTTGTTTCCTTCATTGATGACCACTAGCGCAAGGTTTAGGTGTATGTAATGAAAGCTAAGTCGGAAGTATTTGAGAAGTTTAAGGTTTGGTTAGCTCTTGTTGAAAACCAAACAGGAAAGAAATTGAAGATTCTTATATCCGATAATGGTGGCGAATATGTCTCCAAAGAGTTCCTCGACTACTGCAGACGGCGTGGTATTAGAAGACATTTTACTACACTTGGTGATCCGCAATCCAATGGGGTTGCTGAGAAAATGAATAGAACTCTACTTGAAAAGGCCCGTTGCTTGATATTGACTGCAGGTATGTTTAAGGGTTTTTGGGTTGAAGCTATTTCGACTGCAGCACATATTATTAATCGGATTCTGTGCTCAACCATTGATGGGAAGATTCCAGAGGAGGTATGGAGAGGTAAAAACACTCTATTAAGTTATTTTTGTATATTTGGATGTCCAGTTTATGTTCACAATACAGGACATGACAAGTTGGAGCCTAGGGCCTCTAAATGTGTTTTTCTTGGTTATACAGATGGCATAAAAGGATATTGAATTTGGAATCCAATTACGAAGAAAGTTATACATTCCAGACATGTGACTTTTGATGAGTCAGCAATGTTCAAAACTTTGGAAGTTTTATCAGAGGGTTCAGACTCAGTTGATGAGAAGCCTGCAAAGACGGAGATTCCCAGTTTTCAAACCCAAAGTAGAGCTATCGCTATTGATAATAGTGACGGAGCAGTTGATGATACATCACATAATAGTCCACAGATTTCCTCTAGTAGTGATGGTGATGGTCATGAAGCTAGAGATGATTAAGTTTAAGGTGGAGCTCAAGGTGGAGCTGAAGGAGAGTCAGGTGATATAGTCATTCGGGCTAGTCAGAGACCAAGGAGAGCTCCAATTAGATATGGAGATTGGCAGTATGCAAATTTGAGCCTTGATGATCAGTTTGAGTATGCTTTACATGTAATTCATGATGAACCATTGAGCCTTGAAGAAGCCATGAAGTCAAGTGACAACTCGAAGTGGAATTGCGCTATAGAAGAGGAGATACAGTCTTTGCAAAAGAACAAGACTTGGGATTTGGTACCACTACCTCAAGGAAGCCGAGCCATAGGTTGCAAGTGGGTGTTCAAGGTAAAAGATGATGGTAGATACAAGGCAAGATTAGTAGCCAAAGGGTTTTCACAAAGAAAGGGGTTAGAGTATGATGAAATATTTGTTCCGGTTGTTAGACAAACTTCAATCGAATCCTACTTGCAATAGTTGCCGCTTACAATTTGGAGTTAGAACAACTTGATGTGAAGACCGCTTTCTTGCATGGTGACTTGGAGGAAACCATTTACATGAAGCAACCAGAAGGATTTATTGTAGATGGAAAGTCAGATTGGGTATGCAAGTTGAAGAAATCTCTTTATGGTATAAAAAAGTCGCCTAGACAATGGTACAAAAGGTTTGATTCTTTTATGCTTTCACATGGTTTTTATCGTAGTACTGGAGATGCATGTGTTTATTGTAAGCATTTAAAGAATAATAATTGGGTGTATTTACTTTTGTATGTGGATGATATGTTGATTGCTTCCAAGGATAAAGATGAAATTGATGCGCTGAAGTTGAAATTAAAAGCGGAATTCAATATGAAAGACCTTGGAGAAGCAAAGAAAATTTTGGGGATGGAAATCCAAAGAGATAGAAAGCTTGGACTTCTGAGACTTACTCAAAAGGAATATATTCAAAAGGTGCTTGCTCGGTTTAGCATGGATAGTGCAAAGGCTATCAGTACACCCACGCCTTTGCATATACAGCTTTCTAATCAGGGCTCTCCGATCTCAGAAAAGGACAAGGCCTATATGAAGAAGGTGCCTTATGCCAGTGCAGTAGGTAGTTTGATGTATGCTATGGTATGCACTAGACCTGACATTGCTCAAGCTGTTGGATTAGTTAGTAGATATACGACAAATCCGGGAAAATCTCATTGGGAGGCAGTGAAGTACAATTTTAGATATCTTAGAGGAACATTAGATTATGAGCTTGTTTTTTGTAGCAGAAATAAGGATTTCAACTTGGTTGGATTCTGTGATTCAGATTATGCCGGAGATAGAGATAGAAGGAAGTCAATCTCAGGCTATGTGTTCACACTTGGAGGAACAACTATTAGTTGAAGAGCGAGGTTGCAGACTATAGTTGCTTTGTCTACTACAGAGGCAGAGTTGATAGCTGCAGTTGAGGCAACTAAGGCGGCATTTTATTTGAAAAAGTTATTGTGTGATTTGGGCTTCATGCAAGATGCTTGTTTGGTGAATTGTGACAGTCAAAGTGCAATTCATTTAGCTGAAAATTTGGCTTTCAGTTCTAGAACAAAGCATATAGAGGTAAGAGAGTCTTTCCTTATCTCTATGAATGAGGATAAGTTAGTTCGTCTTTAGAGGATTCACACAGATGAAAATGCAGCAGACATGTTTACGAAGGTATTACCTGCTACTAAGTTCGAGCATTGCTCGAACTTGATTCACTTGAAGTGCTAGGTGCCACATGGTGGCACAATGTGGAAGAGAGTGACTTGGTTGAAGTCAAGAGAAAATATGGTATTCTTCTTGTATGAAGAGATAGGAGTTGGTTGCACAATGTCTACCTTGTTTTTTGAATGCTTCCAACAATTTTTTGGTGGACGGTGGCCCTGCTGGAGTTCACTGACAAAGTGCAATGAGGGGTGGCTTTTGCAGGAACTCATTGGGAAGCATTCACATTGGAGTCTCTAGGTTGCATGAGATATTATATCAAGGTGGAGATTATTGGAATTTGATGACACAATATTTCCAAGTATCAATTAGATTTTTGGAGATATTCATGGTAATTTTGTTACCCGTTTTGTGCAAGAAATGAATAGAAAGAAATGGAAGAAATATTAATGAATTGGGGATATTGGAGATATTCGTCATCTAATTTGTTGCCATGTTTCATGAAAATGAAACGGAAAGAAATTAAAATTTGAAAAGGGATTGATTGATGGAGAAAATAGAAAGTTATCAATCAATCAATTATATGACAATCAAATTAATGGGAATATTAGTCTTCCATGATTTGATTTATTTACATAAATCAAAATTAATACATTCCCAAGAAACATTTTCCTTTATATAAAGAAAGGCATAGAGGGTGTTATTTGATATGATATGTGAGAACATTTGTATTTTTCATTTTTTTTGCTCTACTTTAAAAACTCTGTAATTTCTTGAATATTAATAAAATCTTCTCCCCATTGAAGTGGACGTACACTATCTCGTGATAGTGGAACCACTATAATTTTGTGTGTTCTTTGTTGACTTTTTTTTTGTGATCTGAGATTGACATTCATTTCAAGCTGTTTGTTCTATCACATCATTGCAAGATCCTATTGAGGTTTTTCCGCTGAAAGGGATTGATCACCCCTTACAAAATGTTCTTTCTTGTCCATGTCATGTGCAAGCACTCCTATCCAAAGTTGTTTTAACCCATCCATAAGAGGTTCCAAATAGACACCGATATCTTGACTTGGTGCCTTTGGTCTAGGAATTAACAAACACAACATTTAAAATTCTGGTTTCATGCACAAATCTTTTAAAATTTGTTTCATTGTGCAGTACTTCTCAGTATTTTCCTTTGGAAGCCACCGTTTCAATCGATTCAATAACTCGGTCATGCTGTTTCCTAACCAATTAAAGTCTTTTTTCAAATTATGAAGCTCTACAATGACACTTAATGTTGTAATACTATCCTCAAAAGAGGGGTATAATTTTTTGCTTGCGTTTTCCTCGTAATCGTGATACTTTTTCCACTGACAACCGTCATGCATTCCTTTTACGCTATCATATACTCCATATGCATCATCAATAAGGTTTCCAAGAGTATCTTCTACGAGGTTTTCCTCTCGAGATTGATCGGAGTTGTAAGCATCGTAAGCATCATATGTAACATTTGGTGCGTTAGTGACCCTAACGTCAATGTTGCTTTTCTCCCCATGAAGAAGCCACTCATCGTATGTTGGATCCATACCATGAATGATTAAGTGCTTCTCAACTATTTCAAAAGACAACTTCTTCGAATTTCTACACTTTATACAAGGGCAGCTACACATTTCAAAGTCGGGTGGTGAATGACACTTCGCGAAGTCCATAAAATATCGAACTCCTTGTGTATATTCATTGGTATTCCTATGTCGAATTCTAATCCACTCTCTTAAAGTAGGTTTCGACATTAGCAAGAACTTCACTTGTACCTGTTATATTTTTTGTAAATGAAAAAAATGCAATTAAATAACAAAATAAGTTGGTTAGCATGTTTTCTAAGTTAAATGTGATTGAAAATATTAGTAGTTCTATTTTTCTTTTTTTTCCCTCTTTTTTCCAATGTTAAATTCTCATTCATTATTAAAAAATAAATTCTATTTGAGATGTAGTTCGTTCATTAGGGAAAGACAAGTTAGTCATCAATATCATAAGAGACGCCTCATAATAACAATAGCATGTTTACACCTAAATGACATGGACTTTTGCATTAGATAATATGAACTCTTAATTTTATTAGTAACTAACATGATTACAAGATATCTTTAAAAACAAATGTTATATGCTCATAAATAAATAAAAATCATATCGGTTAGAGAACATAAAACGTTGTGACCCAAATATGTCGGATGTTAAGAGTGCAAGATTCACTTCAGATTACAATATCATTGGATGTCAAGAGTGCAAGATTCATTTCAGATTACAATGTTTTTGGAGTTATACTAGAAAAATTAGCATACAAGCACTTATAGCCTCCTACATTATGAAACTAATGTTTCTTTTTTGTTATGAGGCATCCCATGATAGAAAATAATTAAAACATTTCGTCATAAAGTTGTGAACTACGTAAAGTAATATCATGCAATAAATAACAATGCTATTTTCCTATAAGGGTGGGTGTAAAATAAATTGTAATATAAAGTATGTTGTAACAAACTACATTATAGTGGATTTGCTTACTAGAAAGTCTATCACCAAACATCTTCATAGACATACCACACTAGTGTTATATACGAATATTTTACTTCAGGCAGAAATTTTTATTCATTATTTTGTATGATGTATCATTCTATGCTTTGATTATCGATGTATTAAGCTTTTAATACAAAATAAATAACGAAGTTTCATTTGCACTCGACGTAGTTTAGATATGAAACTTTTTTCAATTTAACCAATGGGTACAGTTGGAAAAATACGTGTAGATTACATTTCATGTAATTTCTATGATTCACATCTGTGATTAATCAATGTCATCTGATTTATTTGACAATTGATGAGTTTGGTTACAATAAAGGTAAAAAATGTTGCCTTGATCTTTTATTGACACAATTAATGGACGAGGTTGTTTCAAATAAGGTGTATTTATAAATACAAATTTTAGGGCTTATAAAGTTAAATATACATTTATAAAGTTATCATAAGTGACCTAGAGAAGATTATTGAAAAAAATTCAACATGTGTCATGGAAAACAAAATGTTATGTAATTTCAGTGTAAAACCTAATTAAAGTGACAAAATAAAGTGTTAAACCATTTAAGACATAAAGATGTAATTACCATAAAAAGAATGCCTAAAAATCAAAGTAAGTTTCAATTTGTTAAATGAAGAAATTGAAAATATCACAATACTATATATGAAGTTTACGATCCCAAACCCAAATTACGGAAATTATATTTCTCTTCTAACTCTCTACTAGAGAGACGTACAAATGTAGACTTGCGATAATTTGAAAGATCGGGTCCATTACTTTTCTTCCAAATCAGTCTAATTCACTTGATCAATAAATGAAATCAAGCATACTTCCACTAATTTATTTAATTTCCCCAGGCATCTTCTCAGTTAAATCTACATGGGTTATCCATTGAAACTTAGGAATTAATGATTGGTTAGATTTAGTTATTCGTTAGATCTAATTAGTATTAAATCCTAACATAATTTATATTGTAAATATGGAATTATTATGTGTCCATGATAGTTTATCATGTGTCATACTTAGATTGAAAATCAATAGTTGGATCAAGCTACACACGTAGCTATTTACAGAATGCAACAAATAAAACTAGAAGGCTTTCATGAAATCGTGGTGCACCGCGTGGAAAAGGGAACATAACTTCTTAAATAGTGCAACTACTAAAGAGACTTAATTTTTAAATGTAATATTTAATTTAAAAAGACTAATATAATTTATATTTCTTCAAAAAACTAAAGGATATCCATAAAATCTATTTTTAACTTATTTAATAAAAATCATTAAACATAAAATTATGTTATTTTAATAGCAAAATTCAAAATGACAAAAGAAACTACTCAAACTATTAGTTGAATCCAATTCGTCTATTACATTCTCAAATTCAATACTTAGGTAGTATCAAATACAACAAAAATGTTATGTCAATTTGTTCAAATATAACTGCATTTAAATGGAAAATCATGTCAACATATGAATAAATTAGTACAGTACATTTAAAATCAAATTATTTTGTTTATAATACATAATTAATATTATACTACAACTTACTCTGATAACATTACATAAAACGATTTTTTTTACATCAATTCTTAAATTTGTTGTCCTCTAGCAGAGAGAACTTAAAATATAAAAAGTATTTTTAGAACTTAATTTATTTAGTACCTCAAACAAAGAGAACTTGAGATAGAAAAAAATATAGCAACTCAATTTCATGATGAATATTAAATTTTATGCACTATATGACCATGAAAAAAGATTGAAAAAACAAAAAGCGAAAAAAAAGAAATAGTAAAAGTGTAAGTCACATCCTTCTTCAGCTCTTGAGTGCACTTTATGCACCGTACGCAAAATTTCTTGTGCTTTCACGTGTATGTTGTGCCACAATAGGTGCAAAACGTGCAATCTATACGACACATCTTGTGCTCTATAAGACTAGTTACAAAGTTGAAACGTATGAAGTTCGCTGATATTAAGGATATTATATTTTTCCTCAAAGACAAATTCATTGATGTGAGTCAGAATAAAAAAGGTGTTAAACGCTGCTGGAATACTGTTTAAAATATTTTTGTGCATGTTACACTGAGAAGAATAACATAATCATATATTCATTCAATGTGCTTTTATTAAACGTTGTCTGCACTGTAAATCCAGGAAAATTACAGCGTGTTAGACTATTTGTACTCAATTGCGTCAAAACCTTGCACAAAACAGCTTACACAAAGTTGGACACACGTACCATGTAGCTTTAGTATTTGTTGAAAATTTAGAAACGAATTATTGAAAGAAAATTATGAATAAGGGTATTTATACATGGCTATTATTTCAGATAGTTCCACGTCTTGGAATATAAGAAACAAGTATTTGTTTCCAAAATGCTTGCACTTTTTGTGAACAGAAGGCTGTTTGACACCGCACACACACACACTGACTGTCCCTTATATTTTTGTACCAAAATAACCTTTTTGGAGGACACTGGGTGCGCTAAGGGATGGGTGTGGAAAACATAGCAAGCACTGAATTCTAAGGATACAAATATTGGTACTTGTTTCTTTCCTTTTATCCCAAGGGATGGAACTATCTGAAATAAGGGTCATCTATAAATGTATGCTTACTCAAATTTTTATAATAATTCATTTCAAACTCCAAGTTTCCAACAATATTGGTTACCAAGGTGAAAACCTACTTAACGTCAAAGAAAAACATACAAAAATGCACTATCTGCCTTCAATCATTTAAACCCAATTCAGTGCTAAGCCTTAAAAGAAATATCTCTCTGGCAGTTCAAATAATCAAAAAAGTTGGTCCAGATGCCACTGATAATAAAGCTGTTATCTGAACTGAATCAAGGATTTTTTGTTTAGACGATCTGAATGAGTATAACTAGACCAAAAGAAGAATTTCAGTGTTCATAGTATCAAATATAGGTTACCGTATAAGTTAAAGTTTCAACATTTTATGTTGTTTAATCGTATAAGCTATTTTTTGCTTTTCGTTATGTTTTATGCTGAAATTGCAGATGATTTGACACTACTGGTCATACCTTGTACCATTAATACCATGCCTGTATACATATGGTGGAGAATGATGATGGATATGACAAGCTATACCAACTTGAAAATAAAATCACAAATTTAGACCAAAATGTTCACTGTAAAGCAATTTCAGCATCAAAATTGGCATATCAATCTCTTTTTTAATTTACAACTTGCAATTTGCATCCTACTTCAATCGCAAATTTGAAAAACATACCTTGGGTTCCATGATAAAAAATACCTTTGAATAGAATTCAACCTTGCAAGACAGATAATTTAAGTACCATAAAACATTAATCATACAAAAGAATAAATGTTGCTTGTTAGAAAGACAAAAAAAATTATATCTCATACCAGTTTTTGTTATAATTCATGTTCTTTTTATACATGGTTAATAGCACGGTAAACTGCCTATACTGACACAAATTTAACAAAGAATACGAGCAAACAAGCCGTAGAAGAAATCTTCAAATTGACATTAGCATGAAATCTAAAAAACATGAAATCAAGTGTAAAGGAACAACACAGAACCAATATGGACCAAACCTGACTTCAGGCGGAAAGTTGGAGAAGTGGAATCGAGAACGAGGCAAGGAAGAGGAGCGTGACTTAAATGGAAACGAAGCGAGGTTGGAGGAGGTGAAAGCGAACGAGGCAGAGGCACGTAGCAATGAAATGAAGCGGCGAACCCTAAATTTTTTAGATTTACAGGGAAAAACTAGAAAGAACGGTTAGACGAACCCTAAATTCTTTTTTGATTTACAGGGAAAAACTAGAAAGAAGGGTTTGAAGCATTACTCAGGTAAAACCATGAATACAACACGAATTTACAATTTACCCCATTATATTTTCCTGTATTTATGAAAGTGCGCAAGTATAAAAATGGATATAACTGTTACATTACGTTATAACGGAAATAGCTGTTATAACTTTGTCACAGTAATAACTGTTACAAGTTGAACCTAGAAAAGTGTTACAAAACGGCCTATTTAGTGCAGTGAAGATCGGTAAAAAAAACTTTTAAAAAAGAAAAATTTGTAAAAGAAAAGTGCTTTCAGAACAAAAGGTTATTTTTGAAAAATATCCCCTCAAGTCAATTATAATATTCCCTTGATTCCATTCCTGAGTCCTTCTCTTTCCTCCGTTCGTAGCAAGTTAAGGGCTCCCAACTTTCCTGAGGGTATCCCTATTCCGACTTGGTTCCGTAGATATGTAAAAGCTACGATACTAGCTGAAGGGTAGCAAAATGCCTAAGCTCCCACTCCAACTTTGGTCTCTCCTCCTAACCCACCACCAGCAGATTATTTCTCTAAGCTTTGCAAGGATTTCACTTCTCTTAGTGGCAAGACGTTCCTCTGTTCAGGGACTTTTGTTGAGGCCCGCGCTTGGCTCAGAAACACCGAGTGCATATTTGGTCTTTTAGAGTTTGATGATAGGAGGAGAGAGTTCAGTTGGCCGCATGGCAATTGAAGGATGAGACTTTGTTTTGGGGGGAGATGGCGGATCCTGAGCATGGTTTTTAGACTTGGAATGACTTTACGGAGAGGTTTGGAAGGAAGTTTCTATCTCAAATGGAAGAAGGCATGCAATTGGAGAAGTTTCTATCTCAAATGGAAGAAGGCATGCAATTGGAGAAGTTTCTAGCACCATCCACAATTTAGTGATTCTAGCCTCGTTGGGCCTTTGCCGATTGCAGTAGCACGATCCAATTCCTTTTCAAGCCAAGCGTAATCCATAGTTGTTGATCCTAGCCTCGTTGGGCCTTGGTCGAGCATCATTCATACTCGTTGATTTGCTACCTCACCGAGATTTTATCACGCATCAGCCAAGCATGGTGGTTTGTAGCCTCATCGACCTTTTGTCGAGCATTATGTATTCTCGTTGATTTATAACATCGTCATATTTTTGGAAAGCATCAGACAGACTTGATGTTTCGTATATTTATTGGATCCCCATCAAACATCAGCCTTATTTAACAGTTCAGAGTTTAGTTAGAATCCTGTCAAGCATCTGCTATACTTGACAGTCCATGGCCTTATAGGTTTCTTGTCAAGCAACGATTATTAACCTCACCAGTTCCTTGTTAAGCATCAACCATGCTTGTTGTTCAAAAGCCGCATTGGATTCTTACCATGCGTCAGTCATACAATTCTTAAGCGAGTTAAGTTTAAGATTTGATTGAATTTTTTTACTTGATTAGAATCAGTCATACTCACCTAATAGTTTTATTAGCGTAGTTTGATTGTGAATTTTACACTTGACGAGCATCAGCCATGCTGGCCATATGATTTCATTACAATAATACAATTGCAAATTCTATACTTGTCGAGCACCATCCATTTCCACCAAATATATTTATTAAAATAAACAAGTGTAAGTTTTGTTGAGAAATCTAAGAGGTTCATCACCGTCACTTAGCTTTCCTAGGGATCGCGTTAGTTTCCTTACAAGAGTAAGCGGCTTAGCCATTATTACGAGTTGACTAAATAAAGAAAAATTGATGGTTTGTTGTCATCCGAGAGAATGCTTAGGGATCTCATGGGTACACATACAAGGGTAGGAGACTTAGCTGTCATTATTGTCCTATTCGAATTATCAATTGATGATAACGCAACCACGCAAGCTGGGCCAGCTTCTTTCCCATGCGACTAACGACTAAGCATTTTTTGTTGTCGTTGCTCTATTTAGGACATATTGTTGAAGTTGTCCTTTCTTTGCTTGCTTTCGATGATGTTCCACAAGTGTTTGCACTTATTTATTTCTTGCCCACCAATTTCGTGAAACAAACAGAAATCGAATTTTCCAAAAGCTATCTCTTGCTCCGTGGGCTCCTACCTAGTTTGCCTTTTCGTCGAAAGGTGGTCTTTGATTTCCATATAGATCTGTTCTAGACTCTCATTCAACCTTGCATACAAGTCATATTTTGGCCCTCTTTTTACCCTATTTCCTTGGCAATGATGTCATCAGCCTTGTGCTTTCCTTTATTTATTCCACAATTAGCAATCCACCATCCTTAATCGCATTGATTTTAAGAACCTCTCTATCTACTCATGCATCCTCTTGTCTCAGAAAGCTATCGGCTTCGTGATAAAATTCACTGAGATTTCTTGAGGGGTCCCTTTCCTAAGGTATTTTAAATCCACAATTATTCACCACCTGCAGACAGCAAGCATCAGAAATATGGATGGATCCTACCAATCCACCAAACCAACAATGACGTTCAATCATTCCAAGAATTTGCGCAGAGTCATGTTGATCCTCTGCTTGATAGCTATGAGTTTCACTACATTTTTGGGCCAAGATATGTGGACTCAAAATTGTTCAACAAGATTGTTCCAGCTTACAACGGAACCACTTTCTAGCTGCTGAAACCACATAGCAACAATGTCTAACAGAAACAATGGAAAGCTGTAGCGACCCGAACTTCCCGGCCGGCCTAAACAGAACAAGAAGGCGAATTGCTTTGAGAACACGACTCATTAGAACACAAACATGAAAACATTTCATTGCTATTACAACGGTTCACATCAGAATACAAGATATAAGAGTACAAATAAATAATATACAGCGGAAAATATCAGAGATTTAAATTACAAAAAAGCGAAAATATAATACATGAATATAATGTACAGCGGAAAACATCAACTTCCACAGCTGAAAGAAATACAAAGATACAAAGCATTCCATATATAGCTCCACCCGTATTCCAGGATCCTGTTAAATAGAAATCTGCAAAATCAAAACTAATAGCTGCCCGTATGGAATATATACGCATCCAAAGTTTAGGTGAAAACAATAAACTCTAGTTCAGTCATGGGACTGGTGTGAAAACTTAAAACAACTATTAAAGCTTAATCAAAAGGTCAGGAAATCATGGGACCATGCCGTATGACATAGAACGGATTTAATCCACATGAATACCAGTTCAAAACATAAAATAACGCAATGCTTTTTGAAAAATGAAGCTGTTATAAGACTTAGGTCCCATCACACAGTGCAACGCAACCCGGAGGATAGAGTTTTACCTTATAAAAGCCAAACATGCTTGATACGCTTTCAAACAAATAATTTTGATATTATTATAAGTGCATAGTGTGGCAAACAACTTCGAATATAAATGTATCAATCATAGACGGCATATGTACCATATATTATGTTGCCAAATAGGTTTACGACTAAAACGAAAAGTTGCTATTGGAAATTGGATTCCATCTATGAGTCGGAGCAAGAGATCTTCCTCACCGGTTTCGAGGCACTCTAGCAAATGCCTCAGGATCACACCTATGGGTAACCCTTGGATCTTCAGGTCATGTCCACACCGAACGTTTGTGTATTGGTTATTCATGAACAATACGTTTCCCGGTCCTGTCGGACCTACAACCAGTCAATATGTCGACCATATGAGTCTTTTAGTCGGCTCTATATCCGAGGCACCTCGCAATCCATCATCCACATAAGTAAAAATGTCCAGGCTCCATATCATGACACAACTTCTGGCTAGAAAGAAACGCATCCACTCCCCGCAGTCACTATCCCGTTTTTGACTTATACCGGGTGTGAGGCTCGCGAATTAAAGCTATACACAAAGCGACGCTAATTAAAGTCATTCTTTGATCATCAGCACAAGGCCCTGCTTTTCAACAAAAGGCTTGATCACTACATCTTAGCATGCCACATTGTCAAATCCATACCTACCATATCATTGATGTCTACCAATATATAACCTCAATGCTCGTACGTTTTAGAGTAGGGTGTTAAGCAAGAGAATAAATTTTCCACCACCAAACAGATATATATTTGGCAGAGATCAAAGAACACAACATTAAATACAATGTCAAACATATAATCTATTTGCAAGTCCATTCTGGGTCTGAACGAAACCGGAGGCATCTTAATCCTCGTCCCATATGTCAAATACATGAGAGAGGCCCTCGCATGTCTGATCGATCTCCAAGTACGTTTGGATGACTACCACTTATTACCTCGTCTTGGGTGTACAGCCCAATCATGACATCTATAATTATCCCAACGGTGTGAAGATCTCCGGTCTTCAACCACCATATTCAAATCTTCGACTTTTAATCGTCGTAACAGCTATTCAAAATGGGTTAATTCTAATATTTTCGAATAACTCGTGTATCTTATAATCATGTGAAATATAAACACATCATATGCCTCATTTCAATCTATAATATTCTTTTTATTCGAATATTCTTGGAAATCATTTCAAAAGATTCATAATATCTTTTCACAACTTAAACCAAATAAAGGTTTATTAACTAGTCGGGATTAACGAGCCTTACCAAAGTAATCATTCATTTTAATATCCCAATCCCAACCTATTCATCCCATGGAGAAAAACTGGTAGTATTCCATATTTAACACCCATTATGTTATCGGTAAATTCAGTTACCATTTAACATTAAAATCTAATTAAAGATTTAACTAACGCATGGAGTAAAATTGGTGGTACACCATTCTCGAACATTTCTTGAATTCGGTAAATTTAATTACCTCATTCACATTTCAATCTAATCAAAGATTCGTTAAAACTCCAATTAGTTTTAATCTTCAAAAATCATTATTTAATGATTATTCATCTTAGGAAATAAATCCTATCTTTAGCTGGGTTAAAGAACGAATGTCGCTTAAAACACCGTTCATGGTAGACTCAAACTCATCTTCCATCAAAATGAGATCTTTACGGAAATCATAATACTATATAATCGATATGAATTTCCATATCAGACTAATACAATAAACGGAATAACGACAAAGTCTTTTAAATTCCATAAATAGTAACGGTCTTCCTTCACGGAAGCTCATCTCGATTATCACTAAATCAATTCCAATTTAATTTATTAAATTGGAAAACTTTACTTTGGAAAAATTTCATTAAATCTTAATTAAAAGATTTATAAATTCCAAATCATAACTTTACCGTTAATTGGGTTTAAGAACTAATGTCATTTAACACATCATTCACAATGAACCCAAAATCAACTTTCCTTTTGGTTCCAATTATGTTTACTAATTGGAAAACTTCATTAATCTTAATTAAAAGATCTATTCCTTTCTCAATTGGGTTTAAGAACAATATTATTAAAGATACCATTCACGACAAACCTAAAATCCAATTTGATATTAAATAGAAGGCTCTGAATAGAAATCATATCAATTTATATTAAACATCAAATTCCGAAACCAACAGATATCGTATTGGGAATAACGATATCTATATCTTCCAAATTCCTCATCAATATTCGTATAATCACGAAATCCAATATTGAAATATTCGGAAGATTATTTCCATTCAAATCCTTTCCGGTTCATACGTTGGAAATTCTGGTTATCAAAACCATATAATTCCTTTCAATTCTTTACTCAAGTTGATAAACAACTTATTCAAATAAAAATATCTTTTATTTTTACAAAAGTGTAATATTTCATCCAAAAATTATTTCCAAATAATTTATTATGATTTAACATAATTTTTCTCTATTTTTAATCATTTAAACATAGGCCCTCTCAGTTAAATGATGTTTCAGGTCATTTAGCTGCACTAGCGCTGCTTTTATTCAAATTTGAATCAAATATTTCACAAAATCTAACCGTTAGATTTTAAATCTCATATATTCATTTTAAAGATCTTTTTGATACGAACCCAACGACTCCGGGTTTAGAAGAATCCGACGGTCGGATCTCCCGTTACGTCAATTCAGAGTCAATGGTCAAAATTCGCGAACGATCGCTGCGCAACACGTTCTATTCAAACCATTTAAATATATATAATATTTTCCATTTAAAAATATGTTATAAATCGTTTATAATTTCATTTTAAAATGATTTCAACTTCCATTTCAATTTTAAATCAAAATTAAACAATCTATATTATTATAATATCAAAATAATAATATTTTCAACGTATCAGATTTTAAAATAAAATCTTTTCAGTATTCATTATAAAATGGACAAAAAAAATCCGTTCGAGTTAAAATGGCGTACATCTACTTAACTCGACTTCATATATTTCAATATTTTCGTGTCTATCCAAAATCGCTCATCAAAATCATATTTTGATTCTTCACTGAATATTATATTAAAATATTCGTTATTTCCGAATTGGAATGTGACTCAATCAATTACCATATAATTCTATTTATATGGATTTCATATATTGCATGTATTCTATAATAGCTATAGACAACTATTAAACATTCAATTCACATCCTGATTGCATTCACAACCGTATAAGCATTAAATAATTAAATAACGCTTATAATGGTCTGTTAGTTAATCGATTAACATCGAATATAAACACTTCGGATTAGTATAAATCAAATATCATCCCAAGACCCATGTAGGGTTTTCAACCAATAAATAACATATTGTTATTTGTACACTTAGGCGATGTGTAAAACTACCGTCCAACACCCATGTGGGGATTACATCACAGTCTGTGTGAACATATCTACATATTTGGGAAAAGGTTGGGTAAATTGTCATCCAAGAATAATTCGTAATATAAATGTTTTATTTATCAACACTTATAATCATAGTTTAATAATGATAACATTAAAACTGTAAACATCCATCAATCACCAAACAAATATTGCAATCACACGCAATCAATATATATACAGTCACAGATATAATAACTGTAAAAATAATTTAAGTGAGAGAGTTCTCACATTGATTGGTTTTGAAATTGTTATAAAACAACTATTCTAACAAATTAAACTAGATGTTTATTTTTAGTCAAAATTCGTATCTTGCTCTGAATTTCCCCAAATTGATTCCACAGCGTAGAGTTTGATTTCACGGTTCCAATGGTTCCAACCTCGTCAAATTTTGTTTCTATTCGCATTAGATATCAGGACTTGAATGTTAATTACACTAAATAAATTTAATAATATAATTAACCAACTTGATTAAGTTATTAATTAACTTAACCCTTTTGTTAATTATCCCTCTTCGTATCTTTCTTCATCGTGATAACTAGACTGTTCGAACCCATAAACCAACCGCTAGGGTTTCCAATGCATTCTCACCGAGGCTCTCGTCTGTCGATCAACATCCACCACCTAGAACACCGAGACCTCTCCTACCCTTGCATCGAAAACGGTGCAATTCGGTTGCTCGAGAAAATCCTTGAAAGCCGGAGGTCTTCAGGAGGAATTCCGGCCATCTCGATGCGAATTAATTCATCTCCACCGTCCGTCTTAGAGTGCTTGATGAGCTCTACACATTTCATGTCGGAAGATTTTTGATTCGATTTGTGGATGGAGATATAATGGTGGGAGAAATTTGGAGCTCGACTGCCATCGGTTTTAAATGGAGGCGGAGAAAATATTGATAGCGGCTGAAAGAGATTTTAGGGTTTGACTTATTAGTGGGGTTTGTATATGCCATATAGTCTAATAATATTTAATTCACCGATTGGTTCCTTCACGTCCAAACTGCAAACGAGACCCATTGACTATCGCCCCTAAACAAATACCCCACCACGGACACAATGGAATATGTTTCGTAAGCCGGTTCAATAGTATCGATTAGTTTTTATCCAAATTAAAATATAACGTTAAATATTGAATTTGAACGTACATTTTATTTTTCCATGACCACATACTGACTCCAAAAATTATGAAATTCGAAATCTAGCTATGTTTTGCAATTACGTTTCTAATAAAATTAATTTCGTCGAATTTGGAGACCATTTGAAAATGGCCCTATTTCTAGCTTATTGAATTTACAACTAAAATTGAACATGAGTTTAAATTTACTACGCTTACATAGTAATTCCAACTGACTTGAAATTTTAAATCTGAAAATAATTTGATGTTCTGGACCCAACAAATTTATTTGCGTCGAAAACAGAGGTCATTTGCAAAATGGCTATTTTTAAGGGCTTAAATAATACTAAAATATTAATAAATTCCATAGCAACTATTCTAAATTTTAATTTGGTCATAACTTACAATTTATAATATGAAATCTAAAATTTTCACATTCGATAGAAAAATAAAATTAAACATATTCGAACATTTCTTGTTTTATCAAATTCTGACTTATTTTGAATTCTATATATTCATTTAAAGTTCAAAACCAATTTTTCAAACTACTGCGCCATTTCGAGTTCATTTTAATGAAAATTTAAATTTATACGTTCTAACTTCGATTTAAATAAATGTTAAGTTGTTAGTTCTCAAAATAAATCATTTTGAATATTAAAAATCCATTAAAAATAAATTTTAAATTGGTTCCAAAATTCAGTGTTGTTACACTCTCCCCCACTTAAAAACTTTTCGTCCCCGAAAAGGAATGAAACTCAAAGGTCGTTTACTTAATCAACTCAACCTTCGCTTGACTCAAGATCTTCAACTTTTCAGTTTCTAAGAACTTTCTAATTTATCGAAGTTTGGCTAACACCTTAAATTTCTGAATTTTTTTGCCATAACCTCCTTAGTACGGGTTGATCGGTACAACTATAAATGTTCTCTACAGGCTCTCATATATCAAAGAAAATCAAAAAGCCAAGCGGCTTGTCACGACTCATAAAATCATCAAACCCAATCAATACAGTAAATATGTACCTATTTGTCGGGCATGCAATTTTATTTCTCTTCTTAGCTTCTATGAAACAACTTGCTCAACATATGTATGTATGTACGTATGTATCCAATTTCAAACAAATTTTCAAATTAATTCAACATCACATTTGATTTGGCTAAATTTTCCCTTCCATTTTCATATTGGTTAAACTAATTATCAAACATCACAGCCAGCAATCAATAAGTTGATTTGCTTTTCAAATATATACCTCTTATATATTTAAAATCATATTTTCGATGCCAAATCACAAACATTAAACTATAGCTAAGTTTTGGTTCTCAAGTCGGTCAATTGAAATCATATAGATATCCCACTTTCGAAACTTGGACATAAACACTGATGATGCTAGCAATTATCAGAATCATCTCCGGGTGACTAGAGTGTGACTCTATATCTACCCAATATATTTGAGACTTCGAATATACGTTTACCACGCGTATATTCAAAATCTTCTTATACTCGATAATCCAAAATAAATATAAAATAAAATATTCAAACTCTTATAATAAGACATAATTTTCAAAACTAAATTCATTTTTTATAAATAACACTCTTCAAACTCATTCTAGGGTACTACTAGCCCTATCTCTAACGAGTTATTTGTATAGGATATTACTAATCCTATCTTTGATGAATTCTTTCATTTGGTTCTAATGTGTTTTGTTCTCAATCTTTATAAACCAAAGCTCTGATACCAACTGTAGCGACCCGAACTTCCAGGCCAACCTAAACCGAACAAGAATGCGAATTGCTTTGAGAACACGACTCATCAGAACACAAACAAGAGAACATTTCATTGCTTTTACAACAATTTACATCAGATTACAAGATATCAGAGTACAAATAAATAATATACAACGGAAAATATCAGAGATTTAAATTACAAAAAAGAGGGAATATAACACATGAATATAATGTGCAGTGGAATACATTAACTACCACAACTGAAAGAAATACACAGATACAAAGCATTCGATATATAGCTCCAGCCGTAATCCAGGATCTTTTTAAATATAAGTCTGCAAAACCAAAACTACTAGCTGTTGTGTGGAAAATATAGACATTCAGAGTTTAGGTGAAAACAATAAACTTCAGGTCAGTCATGAGACTGGTGTGAGAACTTAAAACAGTTATTAAAACTTAATTAAAAGGTTGGGAAAGCATGGGACCACGTCGTTTGACAAGGAACGGGTTTACTCCACATGAATACCAGTTTAAAACATAAAACAATGCAATGCTTTTGGAAAAATGAAGCTATTATAAGTCTCAGGTCCCATCACACAATGCAAAGCAAGCCGGAGGATAGAGTTTTACCTTACAAAAGCCGAACATGCTCGATACGCTTTAAAACAAATAATTTTGATATAATTATAAGTGCATAGTGTGGCAAACAGCTTCGAATATAAATGTATCCATCATAGACGACATAGGTACCATATATTATGTCACCATATAGCTTTACAACTAAAACCGAAAAGTCGAGTATTGAAAATTGGATTCCATCTATGAATCGAGGAAAGGGAACTTCCTTACTGGTTTTGAGACACTCTAGCAAACACCTCAGGATCACACCTATGAGCAACCCTTGGATCTTTAGGGCCGGTCCACACCGAACGTTTTTGGATTGGTTACTCCTGAACAATACGTTTCCCGGTCCTGTTGGACTTACAACCTGATTAGTATATCACCATATGAGTCTTTTAGTCTGCTCTATCCGAGGCGCCTTACAATCTATCATCCACATAAATAAAATTGTCTGGGCTCCATACCATGACACCACTTTTAGCTAGAAAGAAACGCATGCGCTCTCTACAGTCACTATTTCGTTTTCTACACAAACCGGATGCGAGGTTCGCAAATTAACACTATACACAAAGCAGTGCTAATTAAAGTTGCGCTTTGATCATCATCCACAAGGCCCTACTTTTCAACAAAATCCTTGATCACTGCATCTTAACATGCCACACTGTCAGTCCATACCATATCATTGATGTCTACCAACAAATAACCTCTAAGCTCGTACGTGTCAGAGAAGGGTGTTAAGCAAGAGAATAAATTCACCGCCACCAAATAGATATATATTTGGAAAAGATCAAAGAATACAACATAAAATACAATCCATTTGCAAGTCCGTTCTGGGTCTGAACGAAACCGGAGGCACCCTATTCCTCATCCCATATGTCTAATACAGGAGAGAGGCCCTCGCATATCCGGTCATTCTCCAAGTATGATTGGATGACCACTACTTATTACCTCATCATGGGTGTATAGCCCAATTAAGACATCATTAGTCATCCCTACGATGTGAAGATCTCTAGTCTTCAACCACCGTCTTCAAATATTCAACTTTTAATCGTCGTACCAGTTATTCAGGATGGGTTAAACTCGGCCTTTTCGAATAACTCGTGTATCTTATAATCATGTGAAATATAAACACATCATATGCCTCATTCCAACCTAGAATATTCTTTTTATTCAAATATTCTTGGAAATCATTTCAACAATTTTATAATATCTTTTCACAACTTAAACCAAATTAAGGTTTATCAACTAGTTGCGATTAATGAGCCTTACCGAAGTAATCATTCATTTCATTATCCCAATCCCAACATATTCATCTCATGGAGCAAAACTGGTAGCACTCTGTATCTAACACCCATTGTGTTGTGGGTAAATTCAATTACCATTTAACGTTCAAATCTAATTAAACATTGGACTATCGCATGGAGTAAAATTGGTGGTACTTCATTCTCGAACATTTCTTGAATTCGGTAAATTTAATTAGCTCATTCATATTTCAATCTAATCAAAGATTCATTAAAACTCCAATTAGTTTTAAACTTCAAAAATCAGTATTTAATGATTTTTCATCTTAGGAAATAAATCCTGTCTTTAGCTGGGTTGAAGAACGAATGTCGCTTAAAACGTCGCTCACAATAGACCCAAACTCATCTTCCATCAAAATGGAATCTTCACAGAAATCATAACAGTATATAATCGATATAAATTTCCGTATCAGACTAATATTATAAACAGAATAACGTCAAAGCCTTTTAAATTCCACAAATAGTAACAGTCTTCCTTCACAGAAGCTCGTCACGATTATCACTAGATCAATTCCATTCAATTCCAATTTAATTTATTAAATTAGAAAATTTACTTTGGAAGATTTTCATTAAATCTTAATTAAAAGATTTATAAATTCCAAATCATAACTTTACCATTAATTGGGTTTAAGAACTAATGTCATTTAACATATTGTTCACAATGAACCCAAAATCAACTTTCATTTATTTCCAATTATGTTTACTAATTGGAAAACGTCATTATTCTTAATTAAAAGATTTATTCCTTTCTCAACCGAGTTTAAGAACAGTATTATTAAAGATACCATTCACGATAAACCCAAAATCCAATTTGATATTATATACAAGGCTCTAAATAGAAATCATATCGATTTATATTCAATATCATATCCCGAAACCAACAAATATCGTATTGGGAATAACGATATCTATATCTTCCAAATTCCTCAACGATATCCGTATAATAACGGAATCCAATATTGAATTATTTCGAATATAATTTCCATTCAAATCCATTCCAATTCATATAATGGAAATTATGGTTATATCAAAACCATATAATTCCTTTCAGTTCTTTACTCAAGTTGATAAACAGCTTAGTTAGATAAAAACATCCTTTATCTTTTCAAAATTGAAATATTTCATCCAAAAATCTTTCCAAATCATTTATTATGATTTAAGATAATTTTTATCTATTTTTAATCATTTAAAATAGGCCTTTCTAGTTAAATGACATTTCAGGTCATTTAGCTGCACTGGCACTGTTTTTATTCGAAATTGAATTAAATGTTTCACCAAATATAACCACTAGATTGTAAATCTCATATATTAATTTGAAAGATCTTTTCAATACGAACCCAACGGTTCCAGTTTTATGAGAATCCGACAGTCGAATCTTCCGTTATGTCAATTCAAAGTCAATGGTCGAAATTCGTGAACAATCGTTGCGCGACACTTACTATTCAACCATTTAAATATATAATATATTTTGTTGATTTACATTTAAAATTTATGTTATAAATAATTTATAAATTCATTTTAAAATGATTTCAACTTCCATTTAAATTTTAAATCAAAATTGAACAATATATATTATTATAATATCAAAATAATAATATTTTTAACATGTCAGATTTTAAATAAAATCTTTTTGATATTCATTATAAAATGAATAAAATGGACAGAAAAATCCATTCAAGTTAAAATGGCGTACATCAACTTAACTCGGCTTCACATATTTCAATATTTTCATGTCCATCCAAAATCGGACATCAAAATCATATTTTGATTCTTCACTGAATATTATAGTAAAATATTCATTATTTTCGAATTGGAATGCGACTCAATCAATTACCATATAATTTTATTTACATGGATTTCATATATTGGATGTATTCAACAACAGATATAAACAACTGCATTAAATTCACATCCTAAGTGCATCTACAACCGATAAGCATTAAATAATTAAGTAACGCTTATAACGGTCCGTCAATCAATCAATTAACATCCAATCTAAACACTGGATTTGTGTTAATCATATATCATCCCAATACCCGTGTGGGGGTTTTAACCAATAAATAACCTATTATTATTTGTACACTTGGGCGATGTGTAAAATTATCTTCCCAATACCCATGTGGGGTTTACATCACATTCCATGTGAACATATCCACATATTTAGGAGATAGGTATGTAAATCGTCATCCCAGAATAATTCATAATATAAATGTTTTATTTGTTGGAGAATGGAGTTTTGATGACAACAACCTTATTTCAATTATTATTGATTATAAAATATATATACTAGCATTTCTGTCTAGAATATATACACATGTATATGCATGATTTATATACAGGAATTCATACCGAAGAATGTACAGTTTTAGAGTTTTAGAGATTCAGAATTCAGAGAAGATTCAAGACTCATGGTAATCAAGAATTCTAGAATTCAAGAGTTCAAGAGTTCAGGACAAATATAGTACTAGTGTTTAGTTTATATGTAAGACACTGAATAGCACTCCAGGCTCAAATTCAAATTCTGTTTTTCAAAATTATAATCTTTAAATAGTTTTTCTATCTTACTTTTGATTTCAAACATAAATTTTACAGTTTATAAGTTTATATATAATTATATAATTTTGTAATTTTATATAGTCTTAAACCTTATAATTTTATAAATATGTTTATATAATTTACATTTATGTTTTCGTATGGTTTATAGTTTGTAATACTCATTTATATCACTATGTTTTAATTCAAGAATTTCCACAATTATATATATATATAGTTAAACACTTGAAAATATTCAAAATTTAAAATTTTAAAGCATATATGTCGACATACATATATGTATATGTCGACATACAACTGTCATTTTTTTAATTTTGAAAGGAAGTGTCTTTTCACTATTTGTAACGTACTAGAAGCGTTGCAATCTTTCAAATCTTATAAATAGAGGTTGAATTCGAATTTTTAATTATTCTACTTCTCCATCTTCCCCCTTTTTCATTCCTCCATTTATATTTCTTATTTTATTGATTTCTACAGTTCTACTCTGCTGATTTCTATTCTAATTTCATAAAACTTCTTCTCTTCTCACTCTCTACTCATTACTCTTCGAATTGAAGTGCTACTGAAGAGTTATAGCGCTGTTGTAACCACTTGGGAAGTGTTTGGGAAAGGATGTGTTCCTTGTAGCCCTGAAATCAAGGAAACGGAACGGTGGTAATCTTGTAGCGGTGAAATCAAGAGTTGTTGTAGTGGCGTTAACCTTATAGCCGGGAAATCAAGGGGAATGTACTTGGATATTTATATAGTAATAAAACTCTGTGCAATCCAACGTTGCATAAGACTGGATGTAGGGGTAACCCGAACAAGTATAAAATCCAGTGTGTTCTTTCCTTTTCTACATTTTATTTTTGTTTATTTCTGTGTTTGTGTTTGATTCTGTGCCTGATATCATCTCTATGGTGCGTGATTCATATAAAAAGATCATATAAGTTTAAAATTTTCTTAAATTTCTTGAAAACACTATTCAACCCCTTTAGTGTTAATCTTGCCATAAGATTCACATTCCGCGTTCCCTAACAATAAGGTTTTTCAAAAAGTTAATAATCTGATTTTTGAAAATATTAAATGGAAAATTTTGAAATGATTGTTAACACTAGTGTCAATTCATGTATTGCATCAATATTGAAAGTGTCTATATACAATTGTGTTGAAAATTTAAGTGATAAACTGAAATTTTGTCCAATACAGAAAAAGATGTGTTATACGGCTATTGGAAATTCAAAATTTGAAAAGATAGGTAAAGTGGTTGTTGAAAAATCAAATCCCAAAATGGTGTGTTACATGGCTGTTGAGAATTCAAATTCTGGTGAACAAGTGGTGGAAATCAAAAAGGGCAAATGGATACTGGATAGTGGTTGTTCGAGACATATGACAGGAAATCCGGAATTACCAAATAATCTGGTATATGAAGATGGTGGAATGATCAACTTGGTGATAACTCTAAAGGATATATTGTTAGCACCGACAATGTCGATAATTCTGAAACTCCTATTTCTGTTTTTTTATTAGTTAGGAGTCTTAAACATAGTTTACTAAGTATAAGTCAACTTTGTGATAAGGGCTATAAAATAAATTTTGAAAAGGATAAATGCTTTGTAGAAGATAGGAATTCAAAAGTAATATTCGAAGGAGATAGAAAGAAAAATATCCATATATTAAGTATGAAAATCTCCAACGATAATCTATGTCTTATGGCCAATACAATTGACCTTGGATCTGGCATAAGAGATCCGGTCATATAAATTTCAAACACATTTCTAGGACTTCTAAATCAGATTCAATTAAAGGATTATCCAAAATAAAATTTAAAGTTAATAATTTATGCGACGCTTGTTAGTTCAGAAAATTAAAAAGAAGTTCAATTAAATCAAAAGAGGAAATTACAACCTCAAAACCATTAGGGTTAATTCATATGGACTTATTTGGTCCATCTCAAACCCAATCAATAAACCACAATAGATATGTTTATGTAATAGTCGACGATTTCTCTAAATTTACATGGACTTTATTTCTTAAAAATAAAACTGATGCGTTTGATTAATTTAAAACCTTAATTTTGTTATCCTTAAAAATCAAAACAATGCCTAGTGACCACGGTGGAGAATTCAAAAACAAAAATTTTATAATAAAAAGGGAATAACCCATAAATTTTCTTTTCCTAGAACCCCTCAACAAAATGGAGTAGTTGAACGTAAAAATAGGTGGGTACAAGAGTGTGTGAGAACTATGTTATCTGATAGTAACTTACCAAGGGATTTTTGGGCTGAGGCAGTTGCAACAACTTGTTATTAGAATTTCAGTAAGACCCTTAACTCATAAAACACCATATGATCTTTTGTACAATAAAAAACCAAAAGTATCATACTTTAAGATATTTGGAAGTAAATGTTTTATCTTTAATACTAAAGACAATTTAGATAAATTTGACTCGAAATTCGATAAATGAATATTTATTGGATATTTAGATAGAAGTAAAGTATATAGATTTTTAATTCTAGAACCAATACTATAGAAGTAACCTTAAACTTATTCGTTGATGAAAATTATAAAAATATAACAAACCATGACGAATATGAAAGTGACAACGAGATAGATGAAACAAACAATGAAATTAATCAACCAAATAAACGAGTAATATTACTGAGAGACCACCCTATAGAAAATATCTTAGGAGATATTGATTCCGTTGTTAGGACTAAAAACCGATTAAATAATATGAGTAATTCAGCGTTTATTTCTACTATCGAATCCAAGAATCCAAATGAAGCATAATCTGACGATTCATGGATCCTTGCTATGCAAGAGGAACTGAATCAGTTTACTCGGAATGATGTATGAGAACTTGTTCCTGGACCAGAGGATAAAACTATAATAGGAACTATATAGGTTTATAAAAATAAAATGAATGAACATGGTGAGGTCGTAAGAAATAAGACACGGTTAGTAGCAAAAGGTTATACTCAAGAAGAAGGAATAGACTACAATAAAATGTTTGCCTCCGTAGCAAGATTAGAAGCAATTAGGATATTACTAGCCTTTGCAAACCATAATAATTTCGGATTATATCAAATGGATGTTAAAAGTGCTTTTTTAAATGGATTTGTTAAAGAAGACATATATGTAGAGCAACCACCTCTGTTTGAAGAAGAAAAATGACCAAATCACGTATTTAACTTAAAGAAAGCGTTATATATGGATTAAAACAGACTCCTAGGGATTGGTATGATAGATAAAGAAATTACTTATTACAATCTAACTTTGAAATAGGAAAACTAGATAACACTTTGTTTATTAAAAATAAAATAAAGATATACAGCTAGTACAAATATACGTTGACGATATAATTTTCAACAAATAACAAAATGAATAAAGAATTTTCAGATATTATGACCCAAGAATTTGAGATGAGTCATATGGGAGAACTAACATTCTTATTAGGCTTACAAATTCGTCAATTAAAGAATGGAATATTTATTAATGAAGAAAAATATGCAAGAGATTTAATTAATAAATATAATTTAACAACAACTCATGGGATGCCAACACCAATGGCAACTAATGTAGCCTTAAGTAAAGATGATACATCAAAAGACATTGATAAAAAATTATATAGAGAAATGATAGGAACATTATTGTATATAACCGCTTGTAGACCATGTATAATACATAGTGTATGTCTTTATGCAAGATATCAATTGCAACATAAGGAAACACATTTAAAAGTCGTAAAACGTATTCTAAAATATGTAAAACATACATCAAACTTTGGATTATTTTTTCCTAAGGATGATACGTTTGATTTAATTTCTTATTGTCACACTGATTATGCAGGTTGTAAATCCGATCATAAGAATACTAGTGGAAAATGTCACTTCTTAGGACATTCATTAGTCTTGTGGTTTATAAAAAGCAAAATATCATATCTTTGTCAACAACTGAAGCAGAATATATCTCTGCTGCTTTGGCTTGTTCACAAGTAATATATATGCAACAAACTCTAAATAATTTGGATTAAATATAAATAAATCATCAATATACTATGATAATACGAGTGCTATAAATCTAAAAATCCAACTCATCACTCAAGAACTAAACAAATCGATATGTGACATCACTCTCTAAGAGATAACGTAAGTAAAGAGAAAATTTCACTCGAATTTACAGAAACAAATAAAAAAATAACAAGTATATTAACAAGACCATTAAACGAAGCAACATTTACTAAATTTAGAAGTGAATTAGGTATTTGTTCATTAAGTGAACTAGAGTATTTAAATATATTAATATATATAAGAATAACAATAAAATTTAGAAAATTAAAATTGCATGTATGTCAAAATACATATGTCCTTATGTCGACATATAGCTGCCATATTTTAAAAATTAATTCCCACCAAAAGTAAGTTACAATACCATTTAAACTCTCCACTTCGAATTTTCTTATTCACTCTCCTATTTCACTTCTGCAAAAATTCAAAACCAAAATAAATCATGACGTCCGCTAATTATAATAACAAATTAACCCCGAATCATCCGCTGGACCACCCGAAAGGTCTATTTCAACGTTCTATCCTCTCTCGTGTAATCAAATTGGAAGAGAAAATGGAGTATGCTCTCAAAATGCTCGCTGAGATTCAAGTACTTCAAATACAGATGAATCAAGATCAAATTAAACAAGGAAAGATGATGCGTAATCTCCATAAGTTTGTAATGGATAATCAAGCGAATCTAATCATCGTCGAAGATGATAATCCAACAACGGAAGAAGAAGAAGAAGAGGAAAAAGAGGAAGGGAAAGAGATGACAAAAGAAGAGAAACCAGAAGAGGCACAACAAGAAGTCACGGGCAAGGATGATCAAGTCGTATGCGTTGGTGAAGTCTCTTTCGATCGAGATAGAAATATAATTGAACGAAATGGATACTTTTTTCTCCATTACCCTAATTGACCAATCCATAAGTCCCCAAATCGTAAAGAATCATTAGAAGTTAGGATTCTTTTTCGTTTATTCGTCTATGCAGCATTATAAGCTTGTAGTATTTCGTGTTATCATTCAAATATTGTAATTCGCATTGGTAAGAATCGTTAATATTAAAAAATCGTTTGCTTGTTTTATCTTTCATAAGCATTTAAATAGTTTGTTATGTAGGCATGTATGTAGGGGGAGTCATATACACTAAGTATATTATTATAGAATCAAATATTATAAACCACAGAATAATTAAAGATATAGATATATATAGGATTTAGGGGGAGCATTTTTAGAATTTCTTTTTGATAATGCCAAAGGGTGAGAAATTATAAAATATAGACTTAGTTTAAGTAGAGTATATAGGATTCATATTAACAGGGGGGGTATTAGAAGGATCAGAATCAACAGGTATGAACATGTATGAATATTTTATAAACTAAGGTTGTCATCATCAAAAAGGTGGAGATTGTTGGAGAATGGAGGTTTGATGACAAGTACCTTATTTCAATTATCACTGATTATAAAATATATATACTAACATTTCTGTTTAGCATATATATACATGTATATGCAAGATTTATATACAGGAATAACTGAAGATTGTACAGTTTTAGAGTTTTAGAGATTCAAAATTCAAATAAGATTCAAGACTCATGAGTAATCAAGAATTCAAGAGTCCAAGACAAATATAGTAATGAAGTCTAATTTATATGTAAGACTCCGAATAGCTCTCTAAATTCAAATTCTGTTTCTCAAAATCTGATTTTCAGACTCAAATTCTGTTTTTCAATATTCTAATTCTAATTTTTAATTAGATTTTCTATCTTACTTTTGATTTTAAACATAAGTTTTAAAATTTATAAGTTTGTATATAATTTTGTACTTTTATAATTTTATATTTTATATAGTTTTAAACCTTATAATTTTATAAATATGTTTTTATAATTTATATATATGTTTGCATATGGTTTTATACTTTATAATACTTATTTATATCACTATGTTTTAAATCAAGAATTTCCAGAATTATGTATATCGTTAAACACTTGAAATATTCAAAATTCAAATTTTTAAAGCATATATGGCGACATACATATATGTTCATGTCGACATGCAACTGTCATTTTTTCCAATTTTAAAAGAAAGTGTCTTTTCACTATTTGGAAGGTTCTAGGAGCGTTGCAGCCTTTAAAATCTTATAAATACGGGTTGAATTCGAATCTTTTAACTATTCTTCTTCCCCATCTTCACCCATTTTCATTCCTCCATTTATATTTCTTTATTTATTTATTTCTACAATTCTACTCTACTGATTTCTATTCTAATTTCATAAAACTTCTTCTCTTCTTACTCTCTACTCATTACTCTCCGAATTGAAGTTCTATTGAAGAGTTATAGGGTTGCTGTAACCATTTGGGAAGTGTTTTAGAAAGGGTGGGTTCCTTATATCCCTGAAATCACGGAAAGGGAGCGGTGGTAATCTTCTAGCCGTGAAATCAAGAGTTGTTGGAGCGGTGTTAACCTTGTAGCCGGGAAATCAAGGGGATTGTACTTGGATATTGATATAGTAATAAAACTTTATGCAATCCAGTGTTGCATCAGACTGGACGTAGGAGTAATCCAAACCAGTATAAAATCCGGTGTATTCTTTCCTTTTCTACATTTTATTTTTGTTTAGTTCTGTGTTTATGTTTGATTATGTGTTTGTGATCATCTCTGTGGTGTGTAATTCATATAAGTAGATCATTTAAGTTTTAGATTTTCTTAAATTCCTTGAAAACACTATTCACCCCCCTCTTTGGTTAGTCTTGCCTTAGGATCCGCATTTTGCGTTCCCTAACATTATTTATCAACACTTATAATCACTGTTTAATAACGATAACATTAAAACTGTAAGCATTCATCAAACATCAGACAAACATTGCAATCACACGCAATCAATATATATTCAGTCATAAATATAATAACTGTAAAAATAATTTGAGTGAGAGAGTTCTCACATTGATCGGTTCTGAAATTGTTATAAAACAATTGTTTTAACCCAATTAAACTGAACGTTTAATTTTAGTCAAAATTCATAGGTTGCTCAGAATTTCCCCAAATTGATTCCACAACGTAGAGTTTGATTTCACGGTTCCAATGGTTCCAACCTCGTCAAATTCTGTTTTTGTTCGTGCAAGATATCAGGGATTGAATGTTAATTACATTAAATAAATTTAATAATATAATTAACCAACTTAATTAAGTTATTAGTTATCTCAACCCTTCTGTTGATTATCCCTCTTTGTATCTTTTTTCATCGTTATAACTAGACTGTTTGAACCCATAAAGCAACTGCTAGGGTTTCCAACACACGCTCACCGAGGCACTCGTCAGTCGATCAACGTCCACTACTTGGAACTCCGAGACCTCGCCTACCTCTGCATCGAAAACAGTGCAACTCGGTTGCTCCAGATGCTTGAGAAATTACACAAAAGTCGACGGCCTCCAAGAGGAATTTCGGCCACCTCGATACGAATTAATTCATCTCCACCGTCCATCTTGGAGTTCTTGATGAGCTCTACACATTTCATGTAGGAAGATTTTTGATTCGATTTGTGGATGGAGAGACAATGGAGGGAGAAATTGGGAGCTCGACCACCGTCAGTTTAAAATGGAGGCAGAGAAAGTATTGACCACGGCTGAAAGAGATTTTAGGGTTTGACTTATTAGTGCGGTATATATGCCATATAATTTATTAATATTTAATTCTCTGATTGGTTCCTTCGCGTTCGAACTCCAAACAAGACCCAACGACTGTCTCCTCTAACCAAATACCCCCATTCCGGACACAATGAAATATGTTGCGTAAGCCGATTCGATAGTTTCGATCAATTTTTATCAAAATTAAAATACAATGTTAAATACTGAATTTGATCCACGACCACATACTGACTCCAATAATTATGAAATTTAAAATCTAGCTATGTTTTGCAATTGCGGTTTAAACAAAATTAATTTCGTCAAATTTGGAGACAGTTTGAAAAATGGCCCTATTTCTAGCTTATTGAACTTACAACTAAAGTTGAACATGCATTTAAATTTACTACGCTTACATACTAATTTCAATTGACTTGAAATTTTAAATCTGACAATAATTTGGCATTTCGGATTCAACAAAATTAATTTCATCAAAAACGGAGGTCGTTTGCAAAATGATCATTTTTAAGGGCTTAAATAATATTAAAATATTAATAAATTCCATAGCGACTATTCCAAAATTTTAATTTGGTCATAACTTACAATTTATAATATAAAATCTAATTTTTTATCACATTGGTTAGAAATATATAATTAAACAGATTCTAACGTTTCTTGTTTTATCAAATTTTGACTTATTTTGAATTATGCATATTCATTTAAAGTTTAAAACCAAAATGTTAAACTACCACGTCATTTCGAGTTCGTTTCTTAAATTTTAAATTTATACGTTCTAACTCGATTTAAATAAATTTTAAAGCATTAATTCTTAATATAAATCATTTTAAAATTTTAAAATCCATTAAAATCAATTAAAAATAAAATTTAATTTGGCTCCAAAATTAAGGGTTATTACAAAAGCACTTAGCCATGGCATCGTCCGATGATTCCCGTACCTCCATGTGTCATATGTATCGCATGAGATGGAGGGTAGGATTCTTTCTTTTGTCTTAAGCTTCCAATGCTTATAAGTTGAAATCCTATGAATTTCTGTAATTCAAATAGTCGAAGTGAATGGACCGATTAAAACAATCCATGTATTGTTGAGAGATTCCACCCCTTGAAGCTCTCATAATTTCATTCATTATCATATTATCATCATTCATCAGTTATGCCAGTCAGCAAAACTAGCACTCGTAGCCTGAGTGCCTTGAGTATCAAAACCGTGGAGTCTGCCTCTACTTGCCAATTTTGGATTGGTATCAATATGATTTCCTTGAACATGGCCAGCTCTTGTTGTATCCAATCCAAAGTTTTTGCCTACATGTGCTTGAATTCCATCTTCCAAATTCAAATTTCGAGTTCGAGTAGCATTATCTACGAGCTTGGACTCCTTAGGGAGCAGCCCGCAGTTAAGATCAGGTCGGTACCGACTCAGAGTATAGGTACCGTTCCCTTGACTTGTGAGAGCAGTTACCCGGTTCCAACGTTATAGCGTTGCTAGTTCCAGCTTCAACAACAATGTTCTGACCTCCTGACCTACCATATTGTCCAATCCGATTGAGGAAATTTCGCCATCATTTCCTCTTGCTCCTTAATTTGGTTTTCCTGATGTTCTAGGCAGCTTTGAAGTTGATTTACCACTTTTTCCATTTCTTCCCTCATGAGATAAGTAGAGAGATTTTCAACAGAGGAGACCTCCTAACTTCCTGTCATATTAGCTTCTTCCAGTTGTTTATAAGTCTTTATCTTCTTAACCATTATTTTGTTAGCCTAAAGTTTACTTAATTCAAATAGTATGTTGTCCCGCTTGGCGCGCCAAAAATGTTTTTTTAGATTTTGGTCAATCGAGCTTAACCCGCAAATGTATGCAATTCATAGAACAATCATATATAACAATCACAAAATAATATAAAAGTAATAAAAAAGCACGATGTTTTTAAAGTGGTTCGACAAATGTTGGTTGGCATCCACTTAAAGTAATCTTTGTTTATGCTATTGATTACAAGTACAAGTATTTGTTCGTATGAATAAAGAGAATACAAGATAAATTTATCTCCAAGGTTAGCAGGGTTTCCGCTTGGAGAAGAAAATGTCTTTTTTTGAAACCCTAGTGGTTTATTTATAGCTGAAGAACGCAGTAGGGTTGGTTCAGAATTGCATAAAGGGTTGTTTAGGTGAAACGACATGGTTTATAAGGTGGGGCCTAGATCACCCCAGCCATAACGAATGGGTATTGATCCTTTTGAGGAGATTGGTACGCATCGCTAAAGGGTTGCACTCCAAGGGGTGCAATCTTAGGTTGTGTCCCCTATTGAGCCTCCTTGCCTTTTTTGCATTTGGTCTTGCATTCTGACTTCTTGATGTTGAGTTACTAATGAAGATCCAAATTATTTTTTGAGAGAAGTGTGTGATCCTCACATGAAGGGAAACACTCATGCAATAGTTGTTGGTGAAGATCTGATGAATTTTGTGAATCGTGAAATCTTGTATTTTGAATATGTATTAATCTGATACTTAGTCAAACTTCTAGTTTTGTTCCACATTTTTCGGATATATATGTCAATCTGATACTTAGTCAATCATATGGACTCGAATAGATACCGATTCTATATTTAACCAAATTTCCAGTTTTGCTCATGTTAGTCCCAAAGTGATATTACGAAGAATCCACCAGTCCATGGGTTTGTATAATAATTCGTACTCGAAAATCAAAAAGTTAATGCCATGCTAAAAGCATACATCAAACTTTGGATTATTTTATCCTAAGGATGATACGTTTGATTTAATTTCTTATTGTGATGTTGATTATGCAGGTTGTAAATCTGATCATAAGAGTACTAGTGGAACATGTCACTTTTTAGGACATTCACTAGTCTCGTGGTTTAGTAAAAAGCAAAATACCGTATCTTTGTCAACAACTGAAGCAGAATACATCTATGCTGCTTTGGCTTGTTCACAAGTAATATATATGCAACAAACTCTAAATAATTTGGATTAAATATAAATAAATCATTAATATACTATGATAACACGAGTGCTATAAATATATCTAAAAATCCAACTCATCACTCAAGAACTAAACAAATCGATATGCAACATCACTTTCTAAGAGATAACGTAAGTAAATAGAAAATTTCACTCGAATTTATAGAAACAGATTAAAAAATAGCAGGTATATTAACAGGACCAATAAACGAAGCAACATTTACTAAATTTAGAAGTGAATTAGGTATTTGTTCATTAAGTGAAATAGAGTAATTAAATATATCAATATATATATATAAATAACAATAAAATTTAGAAAATTAAAATTAAAATTGCATATATGTCGACATACATATGTCCTTATGTCGACATATAGCTGCCATGTTTTAAAAATTAATTCCCACCAAAAGTTAGTTACAATACCATTTAAACTCTCCATTTCGAATTTTCTTCTTCAATCTCCTATTTCACTTCTGTAAAAATTCAAAACCAAAATAAATCAAAACGTCTACTAATTATAATAACAAATTAACCCCGACCACCCGAAGGTCTATTTCAACGTTCTGCCCTCTCTCGTGTAATCAAATTGGAAAAGAAAATGGAGTATGCTCTGCAAATGCTCGCTAAGATTCAAGTACTTCAAATACAGATGAATCAAGAGCAAATTAAACAAGGAAAGATGATGCGTACCATAAGTTTGTAATGAATAATCAAGGGAATCCAATCATCATCGACAATGATAATCCAGCAATGGAAGAAGAAGAAGAGGAAAAAGAGGAAGAGGAAGAGATAATGGAAGAAGAGAAACCAGAAGAGGCACAACAAGAAGTCACGGACGAGGATGATCAAGTCATATGTGTTGGTAAAGTCTCTTTCGATCGAGATGGAAATATAATTGAATAAAATGGAGATTTTTGTCTCCATTACCCCAATTGACCAATCCATAAGTCCCCAAATCGTAAAGAATCATTAGAACTTAGGATTCTTTTTTGTTTATTCGTCTATGTGGCATTATAAGCATGTAGTATTTCGTGTTATCATTCAAATATTGTAATTCGCGTTGGTAAGAATCATTTATATTAAAAAATCGTTTGCTTGTTTTATCTTTCATAAGCATTTAAATAGTTTGTTATATAGGCATGTATGTAGGGGGAGTCATATACACTAAGTATATTATTATAGAATCAAATATTATAAACCAATTAAAGATATAGATAGATATTGGATTTAGGGGGAGTATTTTTAGAATTTCTTTTTGATAATGCCAAGGGGGGGGGGAATTATAAAAGTGAATATTAGGCTCACATCCCTATTTTGAAACTTAATTAGGCTCACATCCGGTCATAAACTTATTGTAAATTAGATCCCTATTTTCTGAAAAGTCATCAAAAAAATATAAAAAAAAATATAAAAAAATCACGTAAATTCGTATTTAAATAAAACATGTAAACACTAAAAAATTCAGAACAAAAAACCATCAACGAAGGCGTCAAAAATCAAAAAAACCAAAAAAAAAAAAACGAAATTTCCAGTTAAAAGCATAATAGTATGCACATATATCACATTCCTGCATACATCCGTGCATATTTTCACTACATACATCTTCGTTGATTTTTATTCATGCAAATAAATGCATACATGTGCGCAAAAATTTCAAATACTTGCATACATTTGTGCAGGTTTATTTTCAGATTTTAATCTGAAAACAGCTTACAGAAAAGTTGCATACATATATGCAATTATCAGTAATAATTGCATAAATGTATGCAACTATTTTTTTTCGATTTCCGTAGATTCCTGACATTATTTCCATATTTTAGAATTTTTTTTTTATGAACGTACGCACATTTTTTTAAAAAAAATACAAAAAGGCGGATAAAATAAAATAGGGGGCGGGTTTAAAAATTTTCAGAACTTTGTTTTTTTTATAAATTAGGTCCCTACTTTTTATCCTATAAAAATGTTGCACACATGTGTGCATTTTTTTTGAAAAATTTGCACATTTGGATGCAAATAAAAATGAACTGAAAAATTATGTTAAATCTATCCGCTGGAAGAACTGTAATAATTGCATATATGCATGCAATAAAATCAAAAAGGTGCAAAATATTATGCATTTAACTGCAGTTTTTTCTATTTTTTTGTTGTTTTCTTCTTTCTGACATTATTTTTGTTGTTTTTTGAACTGAATTTTTTTTATAATGCGTAATATATTTTATTACTAATTTACGAATTTTTTTTATTTTTTTTATTTATTATTTTATAAGTTTTGAAAACAGGGACCTAATTTACAATAAGTTTATGACCGGGTTTTTTTTATATTTTGAAACTTAATAGGGTGTGAAAACCCGTAACTTCCCCGTAAAGGAAAGCGTCGGATAGTTCGAGAACAAGCCACAACAGAATGCATATAAAAGAACATTTCATTGTATATTACAACAATGCATCAGATTACAAGAATATACAGAGTATAAACAAAAAGATATTACACAGAAATATCAGAGATTTAAATTACATTTAAATACATAGCAGCGGAAAATAATACAATACACAACTAGAAGAGATATACGGATACAAAGCTTTCCGGATATCATTCCAGCTGTAAACCAGGATCCTGTGAATATAAATCTGCAAAACCAAAACTACTAGCTGCCCGTGTCAAAATAGGGGCACCCAGAGTTTAGGTTAAAACAATAAACTCCAGGTCAGTCATGTGACTGGTGTGAGAACTAAAACAGTTATTAATCTTTATTTTTAAAGCTAGGGAAATCAAGGGACCACGCCGTATAACACGGAACGGGTTTCCTCCCAAGAATACCAGTGCATAAAACAAACAGCGCAATGCTAAATAAAGAAAAATGAAGCTGTTATAAGACCCAGGTCCTATCACATAATGCAACGCAAGCCGGGGGATAGGGTTTTCCCTTATAACAGCCAAAGAATGCTTGATACGTTTAAAACAAATCTTTTGAGACTACTATAAGTGCATAGTGTATAAAACAACTTCAAATCATAAGTATCAATCATAGGCGGCATGGGTACCATATATCATGTCGCCATATATAGGTTTACAAATAAAACCGCAAATGTCACGTATTTGGAAATTGGATTTCCATCTATGAACCGAGGCAAAAGATAGTCCTCAACCGATTCGAGACGCTCTAGCCCGCCCCTCAGGATCAGAACGCATCAACCCTTTAGATCGTCAGGGCCGGTCCACCGATGTGGATTATTATGCCTGAACACTACGTTTCCCCACCCTATGGGGTGTAAGTCTGGTCCGTCAGCCGACCAGAATGCATCGGCCGAAACCGATATAACCGAGGCGCCTCGCAACAGCAACAACCACATAAGTCAAACTCGTCAGGGCGTGTAAAACCACTGACGCCACTTCTAGCTAGAAAGAAACGCAAGTCCTCCCTGATGTCCTCTCCCGTTTTTGGTTCATACCGGGTGTGAAACACGCGAGGTAAACGTTACACAAAGCTACGCCACAAAGGCCGTGCTTTGATCATCACCACAAGACTTTGCTTTTCAACAGAAGCCTTGATCATTTGCATCTTAGCATGCCACACAGGCAAACCATCCTATGCAACCGATATCAGTCACACAGAATGAAATCCGATGTCAGACACACAGTCCATTTACAAGTCCGTCCTGGGTCTGAACGAAACCGGAGGCACCTAGTACCCCGCATATCCATCGATCTCCAAGTACGTCTGGACGATCACTAACTGTTTCCATCTTCTTGGGTGTACAGCCCAATCAAGATCATCAGTAATTACCCAAACGACGTGAAGACCTCCGGTCTTCGACCGTCGTCTTCATCTTCGACTTATCGTCGCATCAGTTATTCAGAATGGGATAAACCCGGTCTTTCCGAATAACTCGCGTATATTTTAAATAAGTGTTACACAAACACAACATACGCCTCATTCCAATTCATTAGTCACTAACCGTAAATTAATCAAGAGAATAATTCCCCAAATATTAACCCCGAAGGCCGAAACCAACATCAGATCAATACCCAGAAAACCATTCTGCTTGGCCAACCGACAGTTAGTTTCTAAATTTCACATTCATAGGGAAAGGTTCCCATTAATTTTATCCAAGATAAATTCCTTGAATTTATGTTTGAATCTCAATTCGAACTAGTCGGGATTAGCGAACCTTACCGAAGTAATCATTTGTTTTAATTTCCCAATCCCAACCTATTCATCCCATGAAGTAAAACTGGTTATACTTCATATCTAACACCACAGTGTTATCGGTAAATTCAATTACCATTTCACGTTCAAATCTAATTAAAGATTTAACTATCGCCTGGAGCAAAACTGGTGATACTCCATTTTCGATCATTTCAATCTAATTAAAGATTCATTAAAACTCCGCTTAGTTTTAATCTTCGACTGGGTTAAAGAATCGGTGTCATTTAAAACACGGTTCACGATAAACCCAAAATCACATTCCATTAATTATCGGGTTAAAGAACAAGTGTTATTTAAAACACTGTTCACGATAAACCCAAAAATCAATATCGATTCAATTCCAATTAAATGTTATTTAATTGGTACACTTCATTAAATCTAAATAAAAAGATTTAATCTTTTCTCAACTGGGTTCAAGAACAGTGTTAATGAAGACACCATTCACGACAAACTCAAATCACATTTGATATTCAATACAAGGCTCTGAATAGAAAATATATCGGCTTATATTCAATATCAAATTCTACGACTAACAAATGTCGTATTAGAAATAACGATATATATATATATATATCTTTCAAATTTCCATAACAACACCTGTATAATCACGAATTCCAACATCGAAATATTCCGAAGACAATTTCGATTCAAATCCACTCCAATGCAATCATTGGAAATTTTGGTTATTTTCAAAACCCTTTTCAAATTCAATTTATTTATTTAAAAATAAATAGAATTATAATTCTAGTTCAAAACTAGTTCATTTCGATAAAAATCTATTTTTATCTTTTCAAATATGGAGTCTTTCATCCCAAATCTTCACAAATCATTTCTTATGATTTTACACAAATTATTACTATTTTTAATAATTTTATCAAGGCCCGTACAGTCGATTTCCATCAATGGCCATCGAACTGCACTTACAGCGACCTTTTTCAAATTTGATTTTGACATAATTCCAAATCCAACCGTTAGATTTCAAATTTCTAACATTCGCTAGAAAGCTCTTTTCGATACGAACCCAACGGTTCCGGTTTTAGGAGAATCCGACGGTCGGATCTCCCGTAATGTCCGTTTGAAATAAATGGTCGAAATTCACGAACTGCCGCGGCGCGGCGCGTTCTATTCAGGCCATTATATTATATATATAATATATATATAATATATACTTCGTCGATTTCTATTTAAAACGAATTATATAAACAGTTTTAAATTCATTTCAAAATCTATTTCAACTTCCATTTCAATTCAAAGCAAAATTGAATTCTTCTTTATAAATTCGTTTCAAAGTTCATTTCTATTCAATTCAAATTTCAATTCAATTTGAATTCAATTCAATTCGCTTTCAATTCAATTTGAAATCGTTTTCAATTCAATTCATTTCGAAATCGTTTTCCGTTCAATTTATTTCGAAATCGTTTTCAATTCAATTCATTTCGAAATCGTTTTCAATTCAATTCATTTCGAAATATTTTCAATTCAATTCATTTCGAAATCGTTTTCAATTCAATTCATTTCGAAATCGTTTTCAATTCAATTCATTTCGAAATCATTTTCAATTCAATTCATTTCGAAATCGTTTTCAATTCAATTCATTTCGAAATCGTTTTCCGTTCAATTTATTTCGAAATCGTTTTCAATTCAATTTATTTCGAAATCGTTTAATATCGATATAAATATCGTTCACGTCAAAATGGCGTCAATCTAATCAACACGGCTTCATAAATTCCTATTTTCAAATATTCTATTTCAAATATTTCTTTTTCAAAATAGTTGTTATCAAAATATTTCGTTCAACACATGACCAATCTCAATGGATGAGTACTGTCAACACATGAACTTTTATTTTATATCGATAAAGATGTAAATTTTATTACTAAAATATTTCGTTCAACACATGACCAATCTCAATGAATGAGTACTGTCAACACATGAACTTTTATTTTATAATATTCTTTATTTTTCAAATTGGAATGAGGCCCAATCAATTACCATATAAGGTTAATTATATGGATTTTCATACAACACATGTATATCATAGCATTGAAAAATAATCAACCATCAACCAAAGTGCACTACACTGTATAAGCATCAAATATAGATATCTAACGCTTATAACAGCCTGTCAATCTATCGATCGACACATTTAATCAATCAGGATGAGTGAACTTCAAATTTCATCCCAACACCCGTGTGGGGTTTCAAACAATCAAACACATATTTTATTTGTGCTGTTGGGCGATGTGTAAAATTTATCGTCCCAATCAATGTCATTCAAATAAGTGTACATAAACAAACCATCTGGTTTGTAAATGAATATTTATTTATTCACTTCACTATTTTCATATTCACGTTAAAAATTATATTTTTAACGATAAAACATTTTATTTCAACCTATGAATTTCTATTCAATTCATTTATTCAATAAAATGATATTTTTATTTTTCTAACTTATTTTAGAAAATTTCGGCGGCATAACGGCACGATACTAGAAACGGGACGAGGCCTAGCCTTATCCCCGGTCTAGTGAAGGCCCACGCCATTCACACATCAATCATATCAATTTCAATTTCACCAAAACAATCAAATCCA
The DNA here is from genome assembly GCA_030737875.1 of Allium sativum. NCBI lineage: Eukaryota > Viridiplantae > Streptophyta > Magnoliopsida > Asparagales > Amaryllidaceae > Allium > Allium sativum. Next base: position 732,594,447 of record CM060922.1, on the reverse strand, counting down.
AATCAAATAATCTAACCAACTACACAACAAATCAAACAAGTCCATGGTCTGTGGACGGGTGTCGGGTGCTTCTAATAAGCACCGTCTGCATCCTAGTATATATATAAAACTAGAAAAGAAATTGAAAGGTGAGAAATTCTCACAGATAGCTATCCTAGCTCCACGGCTCTTCATTTGCAGAAGTCTTCGTCGTTTCGCCTTTTTGTCACCTTCGTTGCCCATGGCCACTATATATATAAAAAATCACATTTTTAACTTCGCTATTCAATATATAAAAATCGACTTTTTACTATGCTATTCAATATATAAAAATCGAATTTTTACTATGCTATTCAATATATAAAAATCGAATTTTTACTATGCTATTCAATATATAAAAATCGAATTTTTACTATGCTATTCAATATATAAAAATCGAATTTTTACTATGCTATTCAATATATAAAAATCACCTTTTTACTATGCTATTCAATATATAAAAATCACCTTTTTATACTGCTACTATATAGGTAAAAATCCTATTTTTCTTTCGCCTTTTCTATTTTAGAAATCTACTCTTCTATTTTTAAAAAAAATCTACTCTTCTATTTTAAAAGTCTTCTTCTATATTTTAAAACAAAGTCTTAAAGGCAAAGATATAAAATAAAATAAAAACATATTTTTCTATTCAAACATTATATTTTAACTTAATGTTTTCTATATAATGTTCAAAATAAACAATGTTTTTTTCTTTTTCTTTTTATTCCAATTCTATGCCGTTTTAATGAAATTAATAAAACAACAAAAAAAAGAAAAACTTACGGCATCCTCTTCGCTGAACATCGGATGCTTCAAAACCTAGGGTTGGTTTTTTTCTCCTCCTACGGTCGACGTGACGATGATCGGACCCTGCCATGGCGTCGAGCTTCGAGAGAGCTTCCCGAAGATGCCTGGAACGTCGAACTCGGTGGCACCTCTGACGCTGGCGAAGGGCTCGACGGCGATGACTTTGGGAGCACGAAACGATCGAAATACCACACTAGAAATTTTCCAACTACCCTAGATTTGAAGGGCTTCCTTTACTCTTCAATTTGCTTCTGGTTTCACGATTTATTTCGAGGGGGATTGGACGAATTTAGGATGAGTTTGTGGGAGCTTTTTCCGCCGTGTTTCGAATTGGGGGAGACGACTTTCGGGGGTTGACCACTGAGGAATTTTGACCCATTAGTTTTTAGGTTAGGTTTAAATATATATTTAAATTTTAATTTATTTAATTTCGAAAATACCCCTGTGTTGATACGAACTCGAAATCAGACCCAACGACTGTCACCCCTAGCTAATTTCCCTTATTCCGAACAAAATGGGATATGTATCATAAGCCAATTCGATTGTTTGAATCAGTTTTCGTCAAATTTAAAATGTAAATCTTTATATATTGAATTTGAACGCACATTTCAATTTATCGGGCCCACATACAGTCTCTAAAAATTCCCGAAAAATATTTTCTAGCTTTGTATTGACGATACGGTCCTAACAAAACTAGTTTCGTCGAATTCTGAGACCGTTGGAAAAATGGCCATTTTCCAGTTGATTAAAATCAACTGAAACTGGTCAAACGCGTTTTCCTTTACCACGCTCACATATTGATTCGAAAAATTATGAAATTTGGAATCTAGCAATAACTTAACATCACGGACCCAACAAAACTGGTTTCGTCGAAATCCGAGGTCGTTTGCAAAATGTCCATTTTTAAGGGCCTGAATTCCATAGCGACTATTCAGAATTTTCAACTGGACATATCTTTTGATTCCCGCTATGAAATTTCGATTATTCGGATTCGTTGGAAAGATATCCTCAAATAGATCCTATGATTTTTGGTTTCACTAAAATCCGGATTGTTTCGCACCCGGTATGTTCAATTGAAGTTTGAAATCGAATTATCGAACTACCGCGCCATTTTCAATTCCTTTTAATTTATATATAATTATTTATATTCTAACGACGACGCGTATAAATATATACGTTCGAATTATATTCAAAATAAATTTCTTGTCGATTTTATTTAAAATAATTCATTTTAAATAAACAAAATTCGCTAAAATTGCCAAAATAAAAATTTCAAACTGGCTCGCATTTTACGGGTTGTTACAATCTCCCCCACTTAAAACTTTTCGTCCCCGAAAAGGAACAAAGTCGAAAGTGGTTTGATTATTCAGCTCTACGATCGATCAGGCTTCCATTCTCCAACTCTTTAGTTTCTGAGAATTTTCAGAATTTCAAAAATTTGGCTAACACCCTAAATTTTCGAAAAATTTCGCCATAACCACCCCTGCAATGGGAGCATCGGGGAATTTCAAATTGCTTCCCCGGTCCTTTAGATCTCAAAAAGAAAAAGAAAAAGCCAAGCGGCTAGCCAATAGGCTCATAAAATCATCATCACCCAAACAAAACAGTAAATTATGTAGTAAACATGTACCTATTTGTCGGGCAAACAAATTTTATTCTCTGCTCTAGCCTCCTTGCTATGACCTGTTCAATATAAGTATATGTATATACAAGCAAATGCGACCAATTTTCAATACAATTCAATATTTGATTCAATTAGGCTAATTGGTTAAAAATTAGCAAACAAATAAACAAACAACACAAACATCAATCAATTAGTGAATTTAACGTTTCAAATTCATAATTTTGATACATATACAAAAAGTCATGTTTTGGTGCCAAATCACAACAATGTATTCTAGCTATATTAGTTTTGGTTCTCACACCAGTCTAATGGAAATATATAGAAATCACACCTTCGAAGCTCGAACATAAATGTTGATGATGCGATCGCTATCATCAATATCATCTTCGGGCGACTAGAGTGTGATGCTATATCTATCCAATATATTAAAACTTCGAATACACGTGGATCAGACGTATACGCAAAATCTATATATACTGGACTGTCCACATCAATATAAATAAATAACCAAATACGAATAATTGATTTAAATTTTCAAAACAAAATTTGTTTTCACTTTCCAAATATACTCTTCACACTCGTTCTAGGATACTACTGATCCTATCTCTAACGAGTCATTCTAATTGGATATTACTAATCCAATATCTGATGAATTCTTTCGTATTTTTCTAATGTGTCTTGTTCTCTGCTCTGTAAACCAAAGCTCTGATACCAACTGTGAAAACCCGTAACTTCCCCGTAAAGGAAAGCATCGGATAGTTCGAGAACAAGCCACAACAGAATGCATATAAAAGAACATTTCATTGTATATTACAACAATGCATCAGATTACAAGAATATACAGAGTATAAACAAAAAGATATTACACAGAAATATCAGAGATTTAAATTACATTTAAATACATAGCAGCGGAAAATAATACAATACACAACTAGAAGAGATATACGGATACAAAGCTTTCCGGATATCATTCCAGCTGTAAACCAGGATCCTGTGAATATAAATCTGCAAAACCAAAACTACTAGCTGCCCGTGTCAAAATAGGGGCACCCAGAGTTTAGGTTAAAACAATAAACTCCAGGTCAGTCATGTGACTGGTGTGAGAACTAAAACAGTTATTAATCTTTATTTTTAAAGCTAGGGAAATCAAGGGACCACGCCGTATAACACGGAACGGGTTTCCTCCCAAGAATACCAGTGCATAAAACAAACAGCGCAATGCTAAATAAAGAAAAATGAAGCTGTTATAAGACCCAGGTCCTATCACACAATGCAACGCAAGCCGGGGGATAGGGTTTTCCCTTATAACAGCCAAAGAATGCTTGATACGTTTAAAACAAATCTTTTGAGACTACTATAAGTGCATAGTGTATAAAACAACTTCAAATCATAAGTATCAATCATAGGCGGCATGGGTACCATATATCATGTCGCCATATATAGGTTTACAAATAAAACCGCAAATGTCACGTATTTGGAAATTGGATTTCCATCTATGAACCGAGGCAAAAGATAGTCCTCAACCGATTCGAGACGCTCTAGCCCGCCCCTCAGGATCAGAACGCATCAACCCTTTAGATCGTCAGGGCCGGTCCACCGATGTGGATTATTATGCCTGAACACTACGTTTCCCCACCCTATGGGGTGTAAGTCTGGTCCGTCAGCCGACCAGAATGCATCGGCCGAAACCGATATAACCGAGGCGCCTCGCAACAGCAACAACCACATAAGTCAAACTCGTCAGGGCGTGTAAAACCACTGACGCCACTTCTAGCTAGAAAGAAACGCAAGTCCTCCCTGATGTCCTCTCCCGTTTTTGGTTCATACCGGGTGTGAAACACGCGAGGTAAACGTTACACAAAGCTACGCCACAAAGGCCGTGCTTTGATCATCACCACAAGACTTTGCTTTTCAACAGAAGCCTTGATCATTTGCATCTTAGCATGCCACACAGGCAAACCATCCTATGCAACCGATATCAGTCACACAGAATGAAATCCGATGTCAGACACACAGTCCATTTACAAGTCCGTCCTGGGTCTGAACGAAACCGGAGGCACCTAGTACCCCGCATATCCATCGATCTCCAAGTACGTCTGGACGATCACTAACTGTTTCCATCTTCTTGGGTGTACAGCCCAATCAAGATCATCAGTAATTACCCAAACGACGTGAAGACCTCCGGTCTTCGACCGTCGTCTTCATCTTCGACTTATCGTCGCATCAGTTATTCAGAATGGGATAAACCCGGTCTTTCCGAATAACTCGCGTATATTTTAAATAAGTGTTACACAAACACAACATACGCCTCATTCCAATTCATTAGTCACTAACCGTAAATTAATCAAGAGAATAATTCCCCAAATATTAACCCCGAAGGCCGAAACCAACATCAGATCAATACCCAGAAAACCATTCTGCTTGGCCAACCGACAGTTAGTTTCTAAATTTCACATTCATAGGGAAAGGTTCCCATTAATTTTATCCAAGATAAATTCCTTGAATTTATGTTTGAATCTCAATTCGAACTAGTCGGGATTAGCGAACCTTACCGAAGTAATCATTTGTTTTAATTTCCCAATCCCAACCTATTCATCCCATGAAGTAAAACTGGTTATACTTCATATCTAACACCACAGTGTTATCGGTAAATTCAATTACCATTTCACGTTCAAATCTAATTAAAGATTTAACTATCGCCTGGAGCAAAACTGGTGATACTCCATTTTCGATCATTTCAATCTAATTAAAGATTCATTAAAACTCCGCTTAGTTTTAATCTTCGACTGGGTTAAAGAATCGGTGTCATTTAAAACACGGTTCACGATAAACCCAAAATCACATTCCATTAATTATCGGGTTAAAGAACAAGTGTTATTTAAAACACTGTTCACGATAAACCCAAAAATCAATATCGATTCAATTCCAATTAAATGTTATTTAATTGGTACACTTCATTAAATCTAAATAAAAAGATTTAATCTTTTCTCAACTGGGTTCAAGAACAGTGTTAATGAAGACACCATTCACGACAAACCCAAATCACATTTGATATTCAATACAAGGCTCTGAATAGAAAATATATCGGCTTATATTCAATATCAAATTCTACGACTAACAAATGTCGTATTGGAAATAACGATATATATATATATATATCTTTCAAATTTCCATAACAACACCTGTATAATCACGAATTCCAACATCGAAATATTCCGAAGACAATTTCGATTCAAATCCACTCCAATGCAATCATTGGAAATTTTGGTTATTTTCAAAACCCTTTTCAAATTCAATTTATTTATTTAAAAATAAATAGAATTATAATTCTAGTTCAAAACTAGTTCATTTCGATAAAAATCTATTTTTATCTTTTCAAATATGGAGTCTTTCATCCCAAATCTTCACAAATCATTTCTTATGATTTTACACAAATTATTACTATTTTTAATAATTTTATCAAGGCCCGTACAGTCGATTTCCATCAATGGCCATCGAACTGCACTTACAGCGACCTTTTTCAAATTTGATTTTGACATAATTCCAAATCCAACCGTTAGATTTCAAATTTCTAACATTCGCTAGAAAGCTCTTTTCGATACGAACCCAACGGTTCCGGTTTTAGGAGAATCCGACGGTCGGATCTCCCGTAATGTCCGTTTGAAATAAATGGTCGAAATTCACGAACTGCCGCGGCGCGGCGCGTTCTATTCAGGCCATTATATTATATATATAATATATATATAATATATACTTCGTCGATTTCTATTTAAAACGAATTATATAAACAGTTTTAAATTCATTTCAAAATCTATTTCAACTTCCATTTCAATTCAAAGCAAAATTGAATTCTTCTTTATAAATTCGTTTCAAAGTTCATTTCTATTCAATTCAAATTTCAATTCAATTTGAATTCAATTCAATTCGCTTTCAATTCAATTTGAAATCGTTTTCAATTCAATTCATTTCGAAATCGTTTTCCGTTCAATTTATTTCGAAATCGTTTTCAATTCAATTCATTTCGAAATCGTTTTCAATTCAATTCATTTCGAAATATTTTCAATTCAATTCATTTCGAAATCGTTTTCAATTCAATTCATTTCGAAATCGTTTTCAATTCAATTCATTTCGAAATCATTTTCAATTCAATTCATTTCGAAATCGTTTTCAATTCAATTCATTTCGAAATCGTTTTCCGTTCAATTTATTTCGAAATCGTTTTCAATTCAATTTATTTCGAAATCGTTTAATATCGATATAAATATCGTTCACGTCAAAATGGCGTCAATCTAATCAACACGGCTTCATAAATTCCTATTTTCAAATATTCTATTTCAAATATTTCTTTTTCAAAATAGTTGTTATCAAAATATTTCGTTCAACACATGACCAATCTCAATGGATGAGTACTGTCAACACATGAACTTTTATTTTATATCGATAAAGATGTAAATTTTATTACTAAAATATTTCGTTCAACACATGACCAATCTCAATGAATGAGTACTGTCAACACATGAACTTTTATTTTATAATATTCTTTATTTTTCAAATTGGAATGAGGCCCAATCAATTACCATATAAGGTTAATTATATGGATTTTCATACAACACATGTATATCATAGCATTGAAAAATAATCAACCATCAACCAAAGTGCACTACACTGTATAAGCATCAAATATAGATATCTAACGCTTATAACAGCCTGTCAATCTATCGATCGACACATTTAATCAATCAGGATGAGTGAACTTCAAATTTCATCCCAACACCCGTGTGGGGTTTCAAACAATCAAACACATATTTTATTTGTGCTGTTGGGCGATGTGTAAAATTTATCGTCCCAATCAATGTCATTCAAATAAGTGTACATAAACAAACCACCTGGTTTGTAAATGAATATTTATTTATTCACTTCACTATTTTCATATTCACGTTAAAAATTATATTTTTAACGATAAAACATTTTATTTCAACCTATGAATTTCTATTCAATTCATTTATTCAATAAAATGATATTTTTATTTTTCTAACTTATTTTAGAAAATTTCGGCGGCATAACGGCACGATACTAGAAACGGGACGAGGCCTAGCCTTATCCCCGGTCTAGTGAAGGCCCACGCCATTCACACATCAATCATATCAATTTCAATTTCACCAAAACAATCAAATCCAAATCAAATAATCTAACCAACTACACAACAAATCAAACAAGTCCATGGTCTGTGGACGGGTGTCGGGTGCTTCTAATAAGCACCGTCTGCATCCTAGTATATATATAAAACTAGAAAAGAAATTGAAAGGTGAGAAATTCTCACAGATAGCTATCCTAGCTCCACGGCTCTTCATTTGCAGAAGTCTTCGTCGTTTCGCCTTTTTGTCACCTTCGTTGCCCATGGCCACTATATATATAAAAAATCACATTTTTAACTTCGCTATTCAATATATAAAAATCGACTTTTTACTATGCTATTCAATATATAAAAATCGAATTTTTACTATGCTATTCAATATATAAAAATCGAATTTTTACTATGCTATTCAATATATAAAAATCGAATTTTTACTATGCTATTCAATATATAAAAATCGAATTTTTACTATGCTATTCAATATATAAAAATCACCTTTTTACTATGCTATTCAATATATAAAAATCACCTTTTTATACTGCTACTATATAGGTAAAAATCCTATTTTTCTTTCGCCTTATCTATTTTAGAAATCTACTCTTCTATTTTTTAAAAAAATCTACTCTTCTATTTTAAAAGTCTTCTTCTATATTTTAAAACAAAGTCTTAAAGGCAAAGATATAAAATAAAATAAAAACATATTTTTCTATTCAAACATTATATTTTAACTTAATGCTTTCTATATAATGTTCAAAATAAACAATGTTTTTTTCTTTTCTTTTTTATTCCAATTCTATGCCGTTTTAATTAAATTAATAAAACAACAAAAAAAAGAAAAACTTACGGCATCCTCTTCGCTGAACATCGGATGCTTCAAAACCTAGGGTTGGTTTTTTTCTCCTCCTACGGTCGACGTGACGATGATCGGACCCTGCCATGGCGTCGAGCTTCGAGAGAGCTTCCCGAAGATGCCTGGAACGTCGAACTCGGTGGCACCTCTGACGCTGGCGAAGGGCTCGACGGCGATGACTTTGGGAGCACGAAACGATCGAAATACCACACTAGAAATTTTCCAACTACCCTAGATTTGAAGGGCTTCCTTTACTCTTCAATTTGCTTCTGGTTTCACGATTTATTTCGAGGGGGATTGGACGAATTTAGGATGAGTTTGTGGGAGCTTTTTCCGCCGTGTTTCGAATTGGGGGAGACGACTTTCGGGGGTTGACCACTGAGGAATTTTGACCCATTAGTTTTTAGGTTAGGTTTAAATATATATTTAAATTTTAATTTATTTAATTTCGAAAATACCCCTGTGTTGATACGAACTCGAAATCAGACCCAACGACTGTCACCCCTAGCTAATTTCCCTTATTCCGAACAAAATGGGATATGTATCATAAGCCAATTCGACTGTTTGAATCAGTTTTCGTCAAATTTAAAATGTAAATCTTTATATATTGAATTTGAACGCACATTTCAATTTATCGGGCCCACATACAGTCTCTAAAAATTCCCGAAAAATATTTTCTAGCTTTGTATTGACGATACGGTCCTAACAAAACTAGTTTCGTCGAATTCTGAGACCGTTGGAAAAATGGCCATTTTCCAGTTGATTAAAATCAACTGAAACTGGTCAAACGCGTTTTCCTTTACCACGCTCACATATTGATTCGAAAAATTATGAAATTTGGAATCTAGCAATAACTTAACATCACGGACCCAACAAAACTGGTTTCGTCGAAATCCGAGGTCGTTTGCAAAATGTCCATTTTTAAGGGCCTGAATTCCATAGCGACTATTCAGAATTTTCAACTGGACATATCTTTTGATTCCCGCTATGAAATTTCGATTATTCGGATTCGTTGGAAAGATATCCTCAAATAGATCCTATGATTTTTGGTTTCACTAAAATCCGGATTGTTTCGCACCCGGTATGTTCAATTGAAGTTTGAAATCGAATTATCGAACTACCGCGCCATTTTCAATTCCTTTTAATTTATATATAATTATTTATATTCTAACGACGACGCGTATAAATATATACGTTCGAATTATATTCAAAATAAATTTCTTGTCGATTTTATTTAAAATAATTCATTTTAAATAAACAAAATTCGCTAAAATTGCCAAAATAAAAATTTCAAACTGGCTCGCATTTTACGGGTTGTTACAATGGGACCTCTAAAAAACGCACCCATTAAAAAATATAGACTTAGTTTAAGTAGAGTACATAGGATTCATATTGACAGGGGGACTATTAGAAGGATCAGAATCAACAAGTATGAACATGTATGAATATTTTATAAACTAAGGTTGTCATCATCAAAAAGGTGGAGATTGTTGGAGAATGAAGTTTTGATGACAACAACCTTATTTTAATTATCATTGATTATAAAATATATACACTAACATTTCTATTTAGAATATATATATACATGTATATGCATGATTTATATACAGGAATTACTGAAGACTGTATAGTTTTAGAGTTTTAGAGATTCAAAATTCAGAGAAGATTCAAGACTTATGAGTAATCAAGAATTCAAGAGTCCAAGACAAATATAGTAACAGAGTCTAGTTTATATGTAAGACTCTGAATAGCTCTCCAAGTTCAAATTCTGTTTCTCAAATTCTGAATTTCAGACTCAAATTCTGTTTTTCAAAATGATAATTATAATTTTTAATTAGTTTTTCTGTCTTAATTTTGATTTCAAACATAAGTTTTAAAGTTTATGTATAATTTTGTACTTTTATAATTTTATATTTTATATAGTTTTAAACCTTATAATTTTATAAATATGTTTATACAATTTATATTTATGTTTTCATATGGTTTTATACTTTATAATACTCATTTATATCACTATGTTTTAATTCAAGAATTTCCAGAATTATATATATCGTTAAACACTTGAAATATTCAAAATTCAAAATTCAAATTTTTAAAGCATATGTGTCGACATACATATATGTCGGCATGCAACTGTCATTTTTTCTAGTTTGAAAGGAAGTGTCTTTTCACCATTTGTAAGGTTCCAGGAGCGTTGCAACCTTTAAAATCTTATAAATACAGGTTGAATTTGAATCTTTTAACTATTCTTTTTCCCCATCTTCACCCATTTTCATTCCTCCATTTATATTTCTTATTTTATTGATTTCTACACTTCTACTCTACTGATTTCTATTCTAATTTCATAAAACTTCTTCTCTTCTCACTCTCTACTCATTACTCTCCGAATTGAAGTTCTATTGAAGAGTTATAGGGTTGTTGTAACCATTTGGGAAGTGTTTTGGAAAGAGTGTGTTCCTTGTAGCCCTGAAATCACGGAAAGGGAGCGGTGGTAATCTTCTAGCCGTGAAATAAAGAGTTGTTGGAGCGGTGTTAACCTTGTAGCCGGGAAATCAATGGGAGTGTTCTTGGATATTGATATAGTAATAAAACTCTATGCAATCCAGCGTTGCATCATACTGGACGTATGAGTAATCCGAACCAGTATAAAATCCGGTGTGTTTTTTCCTTTTCTACATTTTATTTTTGTTTGGTTCTGTGTTTGTGTTTGATTCTGTGTCTGTGATCATCTCTGTGGTGTGTAATTCATATAAGTAGAACATATAACTTTAAGATTTTCTTAAATTCCTTGAAAACACTATTTACCCCCCTTTTTTGTTAATCTTGCCTTAAGATCCGCATTTCGGTTCCCTAACATTATTTATTAACACTTATAATCATTGTTTAATAATGATAACGTTAAAACTGTAAACATTCATCAATCATCAGACAAACATTGCAATCACACGCAATCAATATATATTAAGTCACAGATATAATAACTGTAAAAATAATTTGAGTGAGAGAGTTCTCACATTGATCGGTTCTAAAATTGTTATAAAACAATTGTTTTAACCCAATTAAACTGAACGGTTAATTTTAGTCAAAATTCGTAGCTTGCTCCGAATTTCCCCAAATTGATTCCACAGCGTAGAGTTTGATTTCACGGTTCCAATGGTTCCAACCTCGTCAAATTCTGTTTTCGTTCGCGCAAGATATCAAGGCTTAAATGTTAATTACATTAAATAAATTTAATAATATAATTAACCAACTTAATTAAGTTATTAGTTAACTCAACCCTTCTGCTAATTATCCCTCTTCGTATCTTTCTCCATCGTTATAACTAGACCGTTCGAACCCATAAAGCAACCGCTAGGGTTTTCAACACACGCTCACTGAGGCACTCGTCAGTCGATCAACGTCCACTACTTGGAACACCGAGACCTCGCTTACCCCTGAATCGAAAATAGTGCAACTCGGTTGCTCCAGATGCTTGAGAAAATACACGAAAGTCGACGGCCTCCAGGAGGAATTTCGGCCACCTCGATACGAATTAATTCATCTCCATCGTCCATCATGGAGTTCTTGATGAGCTCTACACATTTCATGTCGAAAGATTTTTGATTCGATTTGTGGATGGAGAAACAATGGAGGGAGAAATTGGGAGCTCGGCTGTCATCGGTTTAAAATGAAGGTAGAGAAAATATTGACCATGGTTGAAAGAGATTTTAGGGTTTGACTTATTAGTGGGGTATATATGTGCCATATAATTTATTAATATTTAATTCTCCGATTGGTTTCTTCGTGTCCGAACTCCAAATGAAATCCAATGTCTGTCTCCTCCAACCAAATACCCCCATTCCAGACACAATGATTTATACTTCGTAAGCCGATTCGATAGTTTCAATCAATTTTTATCAAAATTAAAATATAATGTTAAATATTGAATTTGAACGTACGTTTTAATTGTCCACGACCACATACTGACTCCAAAAATTATGAAATTTAAAATCTATCTATATTTTGCAATTACAGTTTAAAAAAATTAATTTCGTCGAATTTGAAGACAGTTTGAAAAATGTCCCTATTTCTAGCTTATTGAACTTACAACTAAAATTGAACATGCGTTTAAATTTACTATGCTTACATACTAATTCCAATTGACTTGAAATTTTAAACCTGACAATAATTTGACATTCCAGATTCAACAAAATTAGTTCCGTCGAAAACGGAGGTCGTTTCAAACAGGCCATTTTTAAGGGCTTAAATAATATTAAAATATTAATAAATTCCATAGCGACTATTCTAAATTTTAATTTGGTCATAACTTACATTTTTTAATATGAAATCTAATTTTTTATCACATTCGTTAGAAATATATAATTAAACAGATTCCAACGTTTCTTGTTTTGTCAAATTTTGACTTATTTTGAATTATGCATGTTCATTTAAAGTACAAAACTAAAATTTCAAAATACCGCGCCATTTCGAGTTCGTTTCTTAAATTTTAAATTTATACATTCTAACTTCAATTTAAATAAATTTTAAATCGTTAATTCTTAATATAAATCATTTTAAATATTTAAAATCCATTAAAATCAATTAAAAATAAAATTTAGTTTGGCTCCAAAATTAAGGGTTGTTACAAAAGCACTTAGCCATGGCATCGTCCGATGATTCCAGTACATCCATGTGTCATATGTATCGCATGAGATGGGGGGTAGGATTCTTTCTTTTGTCTTAAGCTTCCAATGCTTGTAAGTTGAAATCCGGTGGATTTCTGGAATTCAAATGGTCGAAGTGAATGGACCAATTAGAACAATCCATGTATTGTTGAGAGATTCCACCCCTCGAAGCTCTCATAATTTCATCCATTATCATATTATCATCATTCATCAGTTGTTGCCAATCAGCAAAACTAGCACTTGTAGCCTGAGTTCCTTGAGTATCCAAACCATGGAGTCTACCTCTGCTTGCCAATTTTGTATTGGCATCAATACGATTTCCTTGAACATGGCCAGCTCTTGTCGTATCCAATCCAAAGTTTCTGCCTACATGCGCCTGAATTCCATCTTCCAAGTCCAAATTTCGAGTTCGAGTAGCATTATCTACGAGCTTGGACTCCTTAGGGAGCAACCTATAATTAAGATTAGGTCGGTACCGACTCAAAGCATGGGTACTGTTCCCTTGACTTGTGAGAGCAGTTACCCGGTTCCAACGTCATAGCGTTGCTAGTTCCAGCTTCAACAACAATGTTCTGACCTCCTGACCTACCATTTTGTCCAATCCGGTTGAGGAAATTTCGCCATCATTTCCTCTTGCATCTTAACTTGGTTTTCCTGATGTTCTAGGCAGCTTTGAAGTTGATTTACCACTTTTTCCATTTCTTCCCTCATGAGATAAGTAGAGAGATTTGCAACAGAGGAGACCTCCTAACTTCCTTTGATAGTAGCTTCTTCCAGTTGTTTATAAGTCTTCCTTTTCTTAACCATTATTTTGTTAGCCTAAAGTTTACTCAATTCAAATAGCATGTTGTCTTGTCTGGTGTGCCAAAAATGTTTTTTTAGATTTTGGTCAATCGAGCTTAACACTGCAAATGTATTCAATTCATAGAACAATTATATATAACAATCACAAAATAGTATAAAAGTAATAAAAAAACAGGATGTTTTTAAAGTGGTTCGGCAAATGTTGGTTGACATCCACTTAAAGCGATCTTTGTTTATGCTATTGATTACAACTACAAGTACTTGTTCGTATGAATAAAGAGAATAAAAGATAAATTAATCTCCAAGGTTAGTAGGGTTCCCGCATGGAGAAGAAAATGTCTCTTTTTTTTGAAACCCTACTGGTTTATTTATAGCTGAAGAACGTAGTAGGGTTGGTTTATAATTGCATAAAGGGTTGTTTAGGTGAAATGACATGGTTTATAAGGTGGGGCTTGGAACACCCTAGCCATAATGAATGGATATTGATCCCTTTGAGAAGATTGGTACGCATCGCTAGAGGGTTGCACTCCAAGGGGTGCAACCCTAGGTTTGGTCCTCTATTGAGCCTCTTGCCCCTTTTGCATTTGGTTTTGCATTCTGACTTCTTGATGTTGAGTTACTAAGGAAGATCCAAATTATTTTTTGAGAGAACTATGTGAACCTCACGTGAAGGAAAATACTCATGCAATAGTTGTTGGTGAAGATCTGATGAATTTTGTGAATTGTGAAATCTTGTGTTTTAAATATGTACCAATCTGATACTTAGCCAAATTTCTAGTTTTGTTCCACATTTTTCGGATATATATGTCAATCTGATACTTAGTCAATCATATGGACTCGAATAGATACCGATTCTATATTTAACCAAATTTCCAGTTTTGCTCACGTTAGTCCCAAAGTGATATTACGAAGAATCCACCATTCCATGGGTTTGTATAATAATTCGTACTCGAAAATCAAAAAGTTAATGCCATGCTAAAAGCGAGTTAATAATCCATGAGCGTATAATTGAGGAAAATGAGTCCTTGGATCCGGTAATATACCTAGATTTGAATCTTACCTTATACATATTTATCGTGAAAAATAATATCAAGTGATATATCATAAAGGTGAAGCAAACAGATACATTTTAATATTTTTTGAGTTGGTCATCCGCCAAAGAAGGATCGAAATAGATGTGAAATAGTCTAAGATTTGGAATTTAAGAAAGAAAGAAAAGCTAATTAGGAATAAATAGCGTACACGATGGTACTGATATCAGGTCCTTTTAAGCCGGCCCAAATACATTCGTATCTGCAGTAACAAAACAATGAGTGTGTAACAAGTTGTATTGTAGTTTATTTATGGGGCACGTCAAACTATTTTATATTTATCATTTGCATCATCATGCTATTAAATCTTGGGTTGAAAACCAGAAACCAACAACTCATCTCCCCTTCATTACGTCACCACCCCGTCCCCACTCCTTTCCACCCCTTCGTCACCATGACGGCACCTCCCACATGCATCTCTCCTCCCCCCCTCCCTTTTATTATAAATATTCAGAAAACCCCCCTTCTCTCTCCTCGGCTCAATTCCCATTTCTCAACTCCAGAAATCAATATAACCATTAATCATTCATCTTCTAAAAAAAATGCAAGACCTCCTCCTCTATCCCCAGCCGTCCACCGTCGATCTACGCCAGCCCTTCCTATCGATGGACGTAGCCGAATCGACGGAGGAGAGGATCGAACGGCTGATAACGGAGAACCCGGTGGTCATATTCTCGCGCCATGCATGCTGCATGTGCCACGTCATCAAGCGGCTGTTCCTGGCCGTGGGGGCGCACCCGGCCGTCATAGAGTTGGACGAGGCCGAGTCCGTCGCCGGAAAGTTCGCCGAGGTCGTCCTTCCGGCGGTGTTCGTGGGAGGCGAGTTCGTCGGCGGGGTGGAGCGGGTCATGGAGTTGCATGTCGGCGAGAAGCTGGTGCCCAGGCTTGTCGAAGTCGGCGCGGTTTGGGGGGCTGACCTGTAGGTTATCATCATCCTGTTTTTGTTTGGGGTTTGTGTGGGAGAAACTGTTAAAAAGTGCAATTGTGGATTTATTTGGGGGGGTTGGGGTTAAAATCGGTGCTGGTTTTGTTATACTGTGGGTCGTGTGGGAGGGTGATGTTATAGCGTTTCAGAAACTTTGCTGTTGATGAGTGTTTTGAGAATTGTACATGCATGTATTAATTTCAGTCTCGATATTTTCTGCTTGCTTTCTTTCTTTCTTTGATAGGAGCATGAAGTCTATGAATTCTTTAGCTACATATATCTATATCTATAGCGTGTGTGTATTAATGGATATGAATGGATTGTTGGTTCAATCGCTCTGGAACTGGATATCGATCAATTAAGAATGACGGGTGCAGATTTCGATGAGTCATTTTACGAAATTACTTATGTATCACGTTTTTGTATTAATTCACCGTAAGTGTTTTTCTCTCTTCTTCCCTGTATTTTCCTTTTTTTTTTTATCTTCATGATTTTTTTATTTATTTTTTAAACAAGATCGTGTTATTTACTGCTTTCTTTTTTCTGGGGCGAGATCATCTGAACCTGTTTTTCTCTGGTCTCCTAAGTCCAATCAATTAGAAGGTCTGATTTTCTCCATTTTGTAATTAAACCTCTGAAAAGAATGTGAGTTTAATTGCAAAATGGACAAATCCTGGCCTTCTGATTGGCTGTGTTCAGCGGATCAATGGAAAACGGGTCCAGAGGATCAATGCTATTTTTTACCCAAATCTCGTAATTGAAAGCATAGATTACGTCTTATCAATTTCATATAAAGAGTGTTAAACGCAGACAGTAATTTTTTTGTATTTGCATCAAATTTTAAATTATAATAAGGAAAGAGGTAACTAGGTGTAAGGACAAACTTAAAAAAAATAAAAAAATAAAAAATAAAAAAATAAAGTAGCTTAAAGTGCATCAAGTTTTACTTTGAGGTTGAAAAATCAACTTCAAAGAAAACCGATCTAAATGAAAACGGTAAATGAAGCTAGCACTATATTCAATTTTTGTAATGCACCAAAACGCTAGTTACAGCAAGCATTACATTCAATTTTACACTATACAAACTACTAGTTACATTTAGCAAATTCTTCAACCTAATATTTACCGAAGTATGTCCATCAATTAAAAAAAAATAGTGTCCTTTATCCCATTTTTTCTTCAAAGTTTGTCATTATGTCTATTTTCCACGTAAAGAAAGAGATAATTAGGTTGAACGTGTTGAGGTGTATAACAAATAGAAAGTTTGTTACCCCCACCTTATTGCAAAGCAGTTGCACATTAGAATTAAATAGACTAATTTTTTTTCCCTTCAAGTTATCAAGTCCAATTAAAAGCTTCTCTCCCCTATAGGCATGGCTACCACGAACATTTTGGATAACCACATCTTTATTTAAAATCCTAATCAGTATGTGTAGGCCCGACCCAAAGGCAAGGCGGGCAAGACCTTCGCCTAAGGCAGCGGTGCAGGTGGCGGCAAAGTGGGGCAGCAAGATTGTCCAGTTGCCTTTATAGATAATCTGATAAGTAAATTAAGAGGGCAAGATTTTGAAGAAAGAAATGGTGCAACGGTTAACTTGTGCCTGCCACTTTTGAGACCAAAGTTCAATCCTTGCATTTTGTTTACCAAAATTTTCTACTTCCCTTTTTCCTTAAAGTTTGTCTAGGGCAGCAGTACTGCCAGGGCCAACACTGAGTATGTGCGCTTTACCTCATCCTCTCCGTCTTTCTCCTCTCTTCTACCATCTTAGAATCATCCTCCACTACAATCTTTTCGTATTCCAGTCGAAGAGGATGGTTTTCAAAAAGTCACTTGAAAAAAGGAATCTAATCGGATCCCAGAGCCAACAACTAATATACCAAATTCTACGCGAAATCCTTCCTCATCGAATAATAACCCGAATGCAAGATATGCTCCTAGCCCATCGTTGCAAAAACCAACTACAAGATTTAATCCAATAAATAATTTTTATCAACCAAGATCTAAACTAGGTGATAAAAGTGCAGCAGAATCATCCGACAATAGAGAGGTCGAAAGCTCTTGGGTCGATACGGTGAAGAATGGAGATTTAAATTCCGATTTTGACCTCACTTTTGTAGCACCACTCTCAATCGACAACAAAAAGATGATCATTGTAAAGGAAGAGGTCAGTAAAATAACAGAGTTCAAATTAAGTAATTCGATTGTTGCCTACATATTTGGCAACATGCCAGCCAATCATCATTTAAGGGATTAAATCACTCGCACATTAAATCCAATCGGAAAATTTGAAATTTTTTACTCGTAATAATGGTTTTTTCATAGTTTGATTTTCTAATGAAATTGATTGTAAAAAAACTCTTAAGAGATGTCCATTTTTTCATAAATGGAAAACTGATAATTTTGAAAAAATGGACTAAAAAAGCAATTCTTGATTATAATTTGCTAAATTCTATCCTCATTTGGATTCAATGCCGGAGCTCAGCCTCAGGTTATGGGACAAGGAGGCTTTTAGCGCTACGCCAGCATAGTGGGCACACCTTTAAAATTAGACTAACATACAACCAAAAGGACAATGATAAACTTCGTCGGAATTCTTGTGGAAATCATGGTAGACTTTGACTTGCCCGATATAGCACATACCACGATGCACGATAGAGAAATCATAACGCAAGGAATTCAATATCAGTGGATCCCGCCAACGTTCATTCATTGTAAATGCTTCAGACATGACATCGAATCTTGATCGCTCAAAAAAATTTTGGAAAAAAAAATCATCAAATGATGATATGCCCGAGAATTGTTTCACAAAAGACGCTAGCAAAAGCACACCAGAACAACCCAAGAATTAACCAAGGCTCAGTTATCAATGCAATACTTTCAACAATGAAGCTGAAACCATTCCTGAAAGCAAAGCAGCCGAGAAACAACAAAATATAGGAACTGTAACACCTTTGTATTTAATACACTATAACCATACATTAAGAGGGTAAAATGGGAATAACTTAGTTAAATATTCAGAATTAAGTGAAACCGACATTACCGTTGCGTTCGTCTCAGAATTCTACTTCTGATAGACCCCAAGTTTGCATAAAACGGTGTAACGACCCAAGGATTTTCGACCTCGAAAATCGACACAAATACCATGTCGACTATTCAAGCATCGGAAATACCAGATCATTAGTAGAAAGAAGTTAGAGGGTAAGAAATAGAAAGAAAGAAAATTAGAATAGAAGAAGAAGAACACAACAGAGTAAATACGAATCTTACAACGTAATGAATAAAATATATTATATAACATAACTTGAAAATACAAAATTGTATTTATATTTACACACATTATCAGAGTACATCACAAGTATATCATAGCGGAAATAAACTCTCTCTATTTATATCTATAACTCTGAAGCCTCCCACTTCAAGCTCCTCCAAGTATATCTGCAAAATCGCCACTACTTGACTGCCCATACAAATTTGGGCACCCAAGAGTTTAGGGTAAAATAAAACAAAATAAACTCTGGGTTAGTCATGGGACTGGTGTGAGTAAACTTCAACCATTTGGTTTAACTTTTTAAAATCCTTTTTAAAAAGAAAAGATAATTGTAAAACCAATCCACACATAAACACGGATGGTTTTTACCTTATGATAACCCAAAACATTTCTTAAAGTCAATACTTTTTCTGATATTATAATAGTGTCTAATACAAGTAAATAACAAACGTTCTACATACATAATATACAATTTAAAACCGCGGGCTCTTTTTGGAAAATGGATTTCCAACTATGACAAGGTATGGAACCACCTTCCGATCAGTGTACTCTAGAGGGGATACACTGGATTTCAACAAGAACATCTTGTAACTCAGCCACATATGAACGACCATTCATTTCGCTTGAATGTTCCGAATATATTGTCACCTTACGGTTGGTATACCAACATAACAGTTCCTGGGAGATATAGAAATGAAAGAAGTAACAAATATGAATATTCTCTAGATGGTGACAATATACCCTAATTGTGTGCGACCCACTTAGCCTTGTCGCCTGCCCGATTTCTGTCATTTCTCAGTTGATGACGCATGACATATCTTTTGACAGATCACTCCTTCATTTACTTTGAATGCCACATCGTCATACCCGCCAAATCACAAATTAATTTCCCTAAAAATACAATGGGTATAAAGCTAAGAGAAACGAATTTCTCCACCATACGTTTGAAGATATCAACTTACGCGATCTATTTGATATACCCTGTTGGACAATCATTCATTTAAGTTGTCCTGGGTCTGGGAAAACCGAAGGCACTTATTCTGTAAATCCATCTTAGGCAATTTCTA
Source organism: Allium sativum (assembly GCA_030737875.1). Lineage (NCBI taxonomy): Eukaryota > Viridiplantae > Streptophyta > Magnoliopsida > Asparagales > Amaryllidaceae > Allium > Allium sativum. The sequence continues at coordinate 732,574,194 of CM060922.1, read as the reverse complement.
CCTAGGATCGCCAGAACATGCCTTGCACAAAATCCGTCTTCCATTATCTGTATCATAATTGAATCGCAATATTAATTCCCATGCGGAGTGGTTTTCAAATAATAAATATGATCCCGGTCTCTTCGTATTGACAACAGATAAATGGTCAAAAACTTTGATAGTCGATTATTTAACTATCAAAGGAAAACATACATACAAACAACGGTCGTATTTCCAAATGGAAATCTTACCGATCAATCTTCAATCAACACTGAGCTTCTTTAAATAGATTTATCAATAATCACTTCATTTCCCAATTTCCCTTAAATATCGTTACCCAAGTATTTTCCTAACTCGCTTAGCCTCTCACGATTTCTTGGAAAACATTTCCTTAATTTCACAACTTCTTATTTCCTATATTTCGAAAATATACGTTGTTAACATTGGAAAACATTTCTATATCTTATTTATGCATCGCTAACCTTCTACACCCATTAGTCCCTAACCGTAAACTAGTAAGAGAACAACTCCCGAAGTATCAACCCCGAAGGTCGAAACCAACATCAAATCGACACTAAGAAAGCCATTCAACATAACTAGTCCCCAGTCGTTTTTAATTTTCTTAATCCCATTTTTTAACTTTTATCAAATAATTGCTCACTTGACTTTCAGATTCAGGTTACGAACCCACTTCTTTAATGGAAATTATTGATTATGACGATAGTGTTATAAAACCTACTTAAAAATATTAACTTTAAAATGTAACTCTTATTTGAATAAATAAACAAACAAATAAATAAATCATGATTATAAACAAAAAGTAAATAGTACATTCTTGAACTCGATAGAATAGAATTCCAACGTATAACTCACTTTTGAATAATCTTTATTCGATTAACTTTCCGAACTTCGGAATAAACTCATCGTTTTAGGTCAACCCAATTTCTAAATTTACTTTTGAATTTTTCCCCTCCAACATTTACCAATTTCCTTTTATCATCATTCCAATTTGCAAAACGTTTGCTTTTAAACCATTATTCGCTTTAAAATGTGAATATTATTCTTTTACCGAAATATGAACTCATTTTATTAAACCAAAATTTGATTTAAATAGAAAATACCATTCCAGTTTAAAAATCTGTCTATCTAGTTTTTTTTTTATAATTTCATACTTCATATTTCATTTCATAAACTCGTTTTATAAGTTATAACTTAATCTCGAATGCACATACATTCGATTTATTAGTTTCAAATCAAATATAAACTATCTTGTTCAATTCTAAATTATATAATACATAATTCCTAAAAATAAATTGTTTTATATCACTCGATATAGTCGAATTCTAATTATAAATCCTTATGGATTTATTCAATTCTATTTATATTTCGAACATCGAAATTAATTCATTGTTTACTTTTCAATAATTCCCAATTTATTCAATAATAATTAGCTCACATTATTTACGACATCATTTATAAATCTAATCACTTGTTTTAATATAATTAAAACAAGTTATTGTATTCTAGCCTACTTGCAATTCCATTTCTATTTTAAAATAGATTTCCCTTTTTAAACCCCAAATTCCTTTCCAAATATTCGAATATATATTTTACTGTATTTAAATACCAATTATTTCAGGTCAAAGTTATTCAAACATCCCAAAACACACAATAATCAATCATGGATTATTTGTCAAATCATATAATGCAATATATGTAAAACAATAATATAATTATTGACGAATCCAGTTGGATCCCTCCAACCTATTTCCCTTCATCCACAGATGGTAATCAACATTAATTCATATCAATATGAAATAAATAATAAATAGAATCCGTATTGAACTAACGAATTGTATATATAACTATATGTAATTCAACCAATTCATCCAATCGATCATCACACAATATTCAATCATCATTTATCAATATTAAATAACATTTAAAAATTATAAAACTGAATAGAGTTAGTGAGTTTACTCACCTTGGTCGTTGATCGTTAAATAACGAATAACGTTCGGTTAATTATATCAGGCATTTAATTCTATCTAAAATTGTATCGACCTAAAAATGGTTCCGAACCAGCTTCATAACGTAGCCTGCATTCTGTTAGATCGAAATTTGGACCTAACACCCAAATTGTTATGAACGGTAGAGAATTTCAAACGAAGAACAAGGAAAAAAGAAAATAACACTCAGAATTTATAGTGGTTCGGCGTTAACGAGCCTACGTCCACTTTATATCTTATTGATTATGCTGTAAAAGCTAACACAACAATGATTTCTCTCAAGATTTCAGTAGTTTGGCAACAATGCGGATTCAATGCTCAATATTGCCAAAAAGATCCCGAAAATTGCCAAGCTCTGGGCTATTTATAGCTAATTTTATCAGGCGGATCGTGGACACGTGGCACGAATCCCGAGAGCATCGGACCGGATCGCCGCCGTCGAAGAAATGGTCAAATTAGCCGTTGTGGACAGGTGTCGCGATCTGCTTGAAAATCGGATCGTGCAGATGGGGGGAATCGGTCCAAGTGACGGTTAGAGACACGCGTCGCCAGATCCGTGCGATTCGGATCGCTGAAGACTAGCTCGTGCTTGAACAGGTCAGAGGGTTCGCCATGCACCAAGGGATCGGATCGGTTCACTCGAGGTAACAATGTAAGTTTGGATCGGATCGCCCGGCTGCGTCGTTTGCTGATGAGATGGGGCGATCCGATATTGGGCGAGACGATGGCGCGCGATCCAACGGTGGTCGAGACGATGGTACGCGAATCGATATTAGGCGAGACGATGGAGTGCGATCCGTTCCTGGGCGAGTCGATAGAGTGCGATCCGTTCCTTCATATTCTTGGGGAACGTGATTTCTTGCTTTCCTCTTACGAATGATCCTGGGTGGCTTGGTCAAAAAGCGAGCCAACATTTTGCCCCCTCGAAGTATGTTTTATCGATGATGGAACATGCTTCGAAAATTCTAATCTACCTTTTCTTGAAGGGACGTAAATCAACAGTTGCATTAGTTCAAATCAACGCATGCATGAATCGGATCGCCATGGAGCGCCACGGTCCGAGTGGTCACGCGCTCGTCTCGAGTTGAGTATCTAGGCCTTTGTGCGAAACGAGGCGGGCTTTCTTTCGAGTCGTGTCGGGCTTTGAGTTTGGTGGGCCATCGTTTGAGGCGGTCCGTGGGCTTCTATGCGATACAAGCTTTGGATCGTGGCCTGCATGACATTTCGTGGACCGAATAGGACAAAGAAAGGGAGACAAACGGTCGCCCTCTTTGTCTATATAAGCCGACCTTCCCCTTCTTCATTCTCCTTCTTCTTTCACGCTGCCGTATCGTTTCGCCTTAGCCATTGAAAAACGAACCCAACTTTCTTAAACTTTCGAAAATTCAAGTATTCTCTCAGTTTTTAGAAAGGTAACTTCATAGAGAACACTCTCATCTGTAAACGCATCACTTTTCTGAATTTTTACGACTGATTTGAGGGAGAAATAGTAGAAATTCACAATTTTTTTGAAGAAATCACCAAGTTGCCATGGCCATTGGGCGTAGAGCTCGGAACTTGAGGATGGGAAGGAGAGGAGGAAAACGAAGGAGGCAGAAGAAGAAGGAAAGCCGACTCGGATCGTGGTCAAGGGTTGAAGACGAAAGCGAGTGGCGAGACGAAAAATTGAGGCGGCAACAAAGGGTCGTATCGTGGGGGTCGCAACGGTTCGTGAAGGAGCAATCCCTTCGCACGGCGATTCGATGAGGGGCGATCTCTCTGCCCTGCGATCCGGAAAGGGGCGATCCCTCTGTCATGCGAGTCGAAAGGGGCGATCCTCCTGCTCTGCGATCCGGAAAGGGGCGATCCCTCTGCTCTGCGATCCGTCTCACAGCTGACGATACGAAGAAATTTCAGACTTTTTAATCAACGCCTTGTTGCCATAAAACTCCGAACAGTTAGGATAGAGCCTTGACGTTGGACTTTCTGGACTAAATGACTTCATAATTTGGCTGCATACGACAACTAATGTTTTGATGATCTTGATTGCTTTCACGCTTTATTTTTAATGCACACACGAGTACACACACTGGCATTTGCACGCACGGGGGACGGGTAGTGTTATTCTTATTGTATTTTCTCGTCCCAGCAGCAATGTCGAATGATAACTCTTCTCCAAGATCCGTAGCAGAAGCGGAATCCGAGACTCCTGAACAGTACAATCCCGAAATTCCTCCAACCAACCCGGGGGGCGAAGATTCTGGTTCTGAGTACGAAGCCACAGAATCAGATCCGACAGAGAGTACTTCATCCAGCAACGATTCTGAGATTGATGAACGAGCTCCTGATGAGATCCCAGGCGCACTCGCGATAGATAAATTTTCTGATTCTTTAGCATCCAAGCTTGACGAGATAAAACTTAAAAGAATCTGCTTAAGACACGGCATTCCTTGGGACGATGTTTTGACGCCTGGAAGCGAAGATAGACCCCATCTAGCACCGGAAGGGTACATGGCGATCAGTCGTACAATGTGTCTAGTAGGAGCCATTCCTCCGTTTCCTCCGATTGCCATTGAAACTTTAAGACGACTAGGTATTGCTCCGATGCAGCTTCATCCAAACGCCTACGCATCTCTATACTCTTTATATGTTGCTTATGCGGAGATCTTGCATGCCGAACTTAAATTCAGAGATCTGGTGTTCTTCTTTCTCTTCAAGCACCGTTCTTCTGCAACTCCAAACTTTTCCTTTTTTGAATCAGTGGCGAACAGGAAAGTTCTGTACGACGGATACAGCAACATCGGGGATCCTAAGTCCGATTGGTTTTACATAAGGAAACAGGCTGGATGCTCACGGAGATGGCTCAAATCAAGTAAACTTTGATCACCTATTCGAATATCTTGCTTAAGGAGTCTAAGTACTAAGATTCTTCCGCTTTTTCCTTTGTCTTAAACAGATCATGTCTTCCCAAAAACAGAGGGTGCACTATACAACAACCGGTTGTCCATTCTTTTGCAAAGCAGATCCGACTTTTTAAGGATTAAAAAATGCATTACTGATGACAACCTTCATAAGCATCGTCTTCTGGATAGAAGATTTGGACTTGGCACTGGCGGCAAACCTTATAAGTACGTGCCCCCAACGGAGGGAGAGGGAACTTCACAAGCAACAAGAACAACTACGCTTCGCAAGAGTCCCTCTCCGATAGCCATCCAAGACGATGAAGACTTGAACATATACAGAGGGGATGAAGGCCGTGATGACGTGTCCAAGGAAATTCCTATTTCTGCTCCAATAGAAACATTTGCTGACGATGACTTGACAGAAGAGCAGTTATTTGATGAGCTGAATAAAATCCCTCTACCCGACGATGTATATAAGGAGAAAGACTTCGGAGAGGGGCCTTTCTTCTCTGCTTCCGAAGAGGCGATCGCTTCAACTAGGGGACGAGAATCTGGTCAGATGAGCCTGTCTTCAGGCCCGGGTCTGTTAGGGGGAATTATATGGGATGCACACATCACACACATTGCCTGACCCTGCACTATTATATCGTGGGTTTTCAAAGCTTTAATATACTCTTTTATTTTTTGCAGGAACGATGTCCCACAGGAAATCTTATTCGTATCGTTCTCTCCGCGAGGGCACACCCAGCCTTCGTCCGGATACTGAGCGCCCTCGCGGTCCTCCTCATAGGCCGAGTTCCTCGCAACCTCGATCTCCAACTAAATCAACCTCTACCAGGCCCTCGAGTCATCCGACAATTCCGACCGGGGGAAAGAAACTTCCAAAAGAGTTGACTCCTCCAAAGAGTGCACCTTCCCACAGTCGGTCGTCCAAAAGGCGTCACGAATCCAAAGATAGGGACAGAGAATCATCCAAAGAGACCGAGAAGGAGGGAAGTGATATCGTTCCCACTAGCCAACCAGAGTTAGCCGCCCCCGGGTCACGGGATTACGTCCATGGTCCCGAGATCCAAGGTAGGCTGGAAAAGCTGCGGGAACAATTTCCAGGCATATTCTTTGATAGGATGGTATTTGTTCCTGCCTTGGAACCGGTCCCCAAAAACTGGGATAATGAAGTTATCGGGCACATTCGTCATGTGGCCAAGCAGTATGAGATGATGAAAAAGCACGCAGTTAACCTTTCGGAAGTCATCCGAACACTTGAAATAGAAGCACACAGATCCAAAGCAAAACTCGAAAATAACGAAAGGGCTAGGACAAAATTGGATAAGGATCTGGAAGACGCTCAGGCCCAGCTTGCTTTAGCACGGAGGGACGCTGCAAATTATAAGACTGAATTGGAAAATGCCAAGCAGCGCTTTCATTCAGAACTGGACTCCAATAGCCAAGAAAAAATGGCTTTAAAGAAGGAGGTTGAAGATCTCAAAATGGCCAATATCGAGTTGAAAACAGCACAAGGTCATTTTGAAGCTGAGAAGGCTGCTTGGGAAGCAGAAAAAGCGAGTTTAAAAGAGAGTTTGGCTCTAGCTAAAGCAGAAAAGGTTATTTTAAATGACCAGGTCTCGGATGTGGAGAGGAGGGCAGCCCTCGCCGAAAAGAACGTTGAAAGTGCCATTGAACTGGCCAGTGCTTCCAACAACAAACTCCTTGAAAGAGAGAAAGAAATTGAGGGGTTTGAAGAAATGATTTTCGATTTCCTTGGCCAGGTTCTCAAGACTCGCAACATCTCGTGGATCCCGGATTATCATGTTACTTTGGCCAACTTATGGGATGCCATTGTAGAGGGCGAGAAACATAGACTGGGGGTCGAAGAGATCAATGAGGATGAATTGATGAAGAGCATCCTAAGGGACAACGAGCCTGAGGACCTGGCAGAGGGTCGTCGCCTAATCCTGGCGGAAATGGAAAAGGAGAGAACCTTGGCCAAAGGTAAAAGCAAAATTGACGAAGGTTCCAGTTCCGCTGCGAAGCCTAAAACCTCCGGAGTTGAGGAGTACCATCCTGATGATCCGCTAATCCCTTTGGGCCTAACTCCCGTGGTTGTTGGAGCATCTGGAACCACTCAAGAGGGAGCATCTGCAGAAGGTATCTCTCTCTTTTCCCCGCAATTTGTTAAAGCAATTGCAAATTGTCGTCGTCTGGCAGAACAACCAATTGAGTTAGTAATGTGTGTCTCTCGTAATGCAGGTGGTGAGCCCGTTGATAAGGGTGCTGAAAAAGAGAGAGAAGTGGAGAAGGAGGCTGTCCCGCCGGGTGCTGGTATTGATGTCTCAGAGCGGGTCGAGGTCACAACAGTAGACGGAAGCATCCCGGCAGGTAGCACCGATGTACCCAAGGATGCTGAGACTATCGAAGCTTTAAAAGACATGGATGGTCGTCATGTGGATGACGAAGAGGACATTACCGACACCAAAAAGGCCGATGATGATGATGAGGAGGAACCCCTGGCCAGCCGAAAAGCCAGACAAGAGAAAGAGTTGGCTTCAAAGAAGGTGGGAGACGAGGCTTTGGATGTAGTCCCTCTTGCAGAATTCGATCCCAAAACTGGGATGATTGTAAAAATCCAGTCCAAGTCCATTAGCCGGCAGCTTCACTTCGCAAACCCCGATGACTTCCCGGCTTCCCTCTCTAGTAGAAGCAAGGGAAAAGAGGTGGGAGAGGAAACTTCAGAGGAGTCGGATGTTCCCCTCGTAGACAAGCGGAAAAGGAAGAAAGGGGATCCATCTGAAGCCGACAAGGAGAGGCTGGAGAGGCAGAAGCAAGAGAAGAGGTCAAAGCGTAAATAGGATATTTGTAGTTTGTTGATATTTTGTCTTTAGGTTTTCCACTGGCCAGGAAGTGTGATTGTGAGACTGGTCCTCACTTTTTGTTTCTAGGTTGTCTTTCACTTTGTTGATCTGCAGTACATAAACAAGGATTTATCCCTTACATCATTTTGTACCTGTATTCATAGAAACTTTCCATGTTTAGTCGTTAGCCAACTATTAATAATTATTAAATTAGTCAATTAACAGGAAGAAGAATGTTCATGCTATGTTTCGCTGTTGTATCAAAGTCTAGTGTTTGCATATGAGTGCATGGTGCCCCCCCAATCAGTTGTTACCGTAGCATCTGACTGGGGCTTACTAGGGATTGATTAGTACTGTCGGCAAATTGCCCCCTATTTCTGAATACGGGGGTATAGGAGATTTCATGGGATAACAGTAGCTCAGTTAGCCCTTGTTCCTTTAGCAGGGAATAAGTTCTTTCTCAGCGCTCAATCGGAGACGCTTTTATACTGTCTCTCTCTCTGGAGAGTCAGGGTTTTGTGCTTGGCGATTCATTCGCTCCCCGATCCTTCAGCGGGGAAGGAGTTATTTCTCAGTGCTCAATTGGAGACGCCTTTATACTCTCTCTCTCTGGAGAGTTAGAGTTCGAGCTCAGCGATTCACTCGCTCCCCGATCCTTCAGCGGGAAAGGAGCTCTTTCTCAGCGCTCAATCGGAGACGCCTTTATACTCTCTCTCTCTCTCTGGAGAGTTAGAGTTCGAGCTCAGCGATTCACTCGCTCCCCGATCCTTCAGCGGGAAAGGAGCTCTTTCTCAGCGCTCAATCGGAGACGCCTTTATACTCTCTCTCTCTCTCTGGAGAGTTAGAGTTCGAGCTCAGCGATTCACTCGCCCCCCGATCCTTCAGCTGGAAAGGAGCTCTTTCTCAGCGCTCAATCGGAGACGCCTTTATACTCTCTCTCTCTCTGGAGAGTTAGAGTCACGGCTCAAGCAGTCTGCCATCATGCATTCTCATCCTAGGTGTATACTTTAACCCATGCTCCGTGGATTAAAGCTAGTCGGGCAAGCAGTTGGAGCCTTTGCCAAAGCTTGGAATTCCTCCGATTAATCTACGGGAGGAACGGTTGGCACCGGACTTCGGGTACCTGCATTATTCACATTGATTTTCACAAAAATAAATAGGCAAATAAATAAAGATGCAATAAAAGCAAATAACACACAGTATTTTTATAGTGGTTCGGTCGAATCATGACCTACGTCCACTTTATAATCTCTTGCTTTAAGGAATCAGACTATTCTAGGCAAGTCATGCCCTGTACATAGTTTTTTAACAAAGCAAAAGAATAGATTTGAAACTCTCATGTTAAATATGGCCGTAAATGTTGGGCATTCCACACTCTGGGGATTTCCCTTCCATCTACGGTTGCCAGCTTGAAGGTTCCATTATCAAGCTTGCTCAGAATAGAGTACGGTCCTTCCCACTTCGCTCCCATTTGAGTTGGGGGTGGAAAGACACGTTTCAGAACCAAGTCTCCGGGTTCCCAGGCTCGGACTCGGACCTTTTTGTTGTAATATCGGGCGACCTGTTGTTTGCATCTCAGGGCACGCAGGTCTGCTTCATCCCTCTTTTCTTCGATCATATCCAGGGACTCAAGGAGCAATTCATTATTGGTCATCGGATCATAATAAGTCACCCGATGAGAAGGTACCTTTATCTCAACCGGGATGACTGCTTCCGTTCCAAAAGCAAGGGAGAACGGGGTATGTCCCGTTGCCGATTTATATGTTGTCATGTAAGCCCATAGTGCCAAAGGCAATTCATCAGCCCACATGGCTCTAGCCCGCTTCATTCTTCTTTTCAGAATGGACTTAATTACTTTATTTGCCGCTTCGACTTGCCCGTTCGATTGTGGGTGCGCCACGGAGGTGTACCGATTCTCGATGTGGTATCTTTGGCAGAAATTTCTGAATTCAGCACTATCGAACTGAGTTCCGTTGTCTGTTATCACAATCTTTGGAATCCCAAATCGACAGATGATGTTTCTCACGATGAAGTTGATCACTCGTTTAGTTGTGATTGTAGTTAGTGGTTCTGCCTCGACCCACTTAGTGAAATAATCTACGGCCACAATAGCGAACTTTGCTCCGCCCCTTGCTATGGGGAGGCTTCCTATGATATCAATTCCCCACATAGCAAAAGGCCATGGACTCATCATTGTTTTTAACTGATTTGGAGGCGCTCTAGGTATCTTTGAGAATCTCTGGCACGCATCACATCGTCGTGCATATCTTACTGCATCCTTATTTATGGTAGGCCAGAAATAACCATGCCGCAATACCTTTTTCGCCAAAGTTTGCCCTCCAGTGTGGTCGCCACATTCGCCTTCGTGGACTTCTTGCAGCACACGTTTGATGTCATCGTGGGCTATACACCGAAGGAGGGGCATTGAAAACCCTTGTCTGTAAAGAACTCCGCCTTGCAAAACGTATCGGGCGGCTTTACGAATCACTTTACGCCTCTCGCTTTTCTTGGTCGGAAGCGTTCCATCCATTAGGAAATTCTTTATAGGGGTCATCCAGGACTCCCTTTCTGGTTCCGTCTCTAGTACTAGGTCGATTTCCATCTGATCTATGCTGGGGGACCGAAGTACTTCAACGGGGGCTAGCCCAGTCACTTCAGGATCGTCAGAACTAGCCATCTTTGCCAACTTGTCTGCCTGCTGATTCTCTGACCACGGAATATGAGATATGCTGTAGTGATCAAAATCATTCAGCAGTTCTTTCACCTTCTTTAAGTATAAAATCAACCTGGCACTTTTAGCTTGGAATCTTCCAGTGACTTGATTCACAACCAACTTGGAGTCGCAGAAGATGTTCAGCTTTGTGACTTCCAATTCCTTTGCAATCTTTAATCCGGCTATTAGAGCTTCATATTCGGAATCGTTGTTAGTGGCATGAAACTCCATTCGGATTGCATAGGTTATCAATCGTTTCTCGGGGGTTTCAAGCACTATTCCAGCGCCAGATCTTTCGTCGTTCCTAGCGCCATCAGTATACAATCTCCAGGCACTGGGATCGAAAAGTAACTTTGAAGGATCAACCTCCTCGTTTGCTATATCATCCTCAGGGACAGTAAACTCTGCTATGAAGTCAGCTATCACTTGCCCCCGAATTGATCGTCTGGGCTGAAAGTTCAAATCAAATTGACTTAACTCAATATTCCATTTGAGTAACCTTCCAGATGCCTCCGGTCTCTGCAAAACTTGCTTGAGTGGATGATCAGTGTATATGGTGATAGGATGTGCCTGAAAGTAGTGCCGAAGTTTTCTGGAGGCAATCAGTAAACTATACGCCAACTTCTCTATCCGTGGATAGTTACGCTCTGCTGCTGTCAATTTTTTGCTTACATAATACACAGGTCTTTGGACCTTATCCTCTTCCCTAACCAACGCTGAGCTGATCGCATGGGATGACACTGCCAAATACACGAATAAATCCTCGTGATCTATTGGCTTAGATAAAATCGGAGGTTTCTCCAAATGCCTGAGCAAATTTTGAAACGCTTCTACGCAGTCAGGTGTCCATTTAAAGTGGCGTTTACCTCGCTTTATTAATTCGAAGAATGGGATGCACTTATCCGTAGCCCTGGAGATAAATCTGCTTAGTGCGGCCACTTTTCCGGCAAGGCTTTGCACATCCCTAATTTGCCTAGGTTCCCGAATGTTTCTGATTGCCGCGATCTGGTCTGGATTAATCTCGATACCACGGGAACTGACAATGAATCCTAAGAATTTTCCAGAAGCAACACCAAATGAACATTTGGTTGGATTGAGTTTCATTCCATACTTTCGGAGAATGCCGAACATCTCTGCCAAGTCAGTAGTGTGTTGAGAAGATTGTTTGGATTTAACCAACATATCGTCGACGTATACTTCCATTGTTTTTCCGATCTGGTTATAAAACATTCTGTTGACTAAGCGTTGATATTTAGCGCCCGCATTCTTCAAGCCAAAGGGCATCACCACATAACAATACAATCCCAGATCAGTGATAAAACTAGTGTGCTCTTGATCTGGAACATGCATCGGAATTTGGTTGTATCCTGAATAAGCATCCATAAATGAGAGAAGCTCGTGACCTGCCGTCGAGTCTACCAACTGGTCAATTCGAGGTAATGGGAAACTATCTTTTGGACAAGCCTTGTTCAAATCCGAGAAGTCGATACACGTTCGCCACTTCCCGTTGGCCTTCTTTACCAGGACTGGGTTCGAAATCCAGTCTGGGTAGGTTGAATCTCTGATAAACCCATTACTCTTCAGCTTTCCAACCTCTTCTTTCAAGGCAGCGGACCTCTCCGGGCCCAGCATTCGCCTTTTTTGCTTTACTGGAGGATGTTTGGGGTTAATGCTCAAGGAATGGCTCATGATTGATGGGGATATCCCACACATGTCCGCGTGGGTCCAAGCAAACACGTCCAAATTGTTCTTTAAGAAATTCGTCAATTCTTTAGCAAGATTCGGACTTAACTGGGATCCAATCTTAAGGACCTTCTCCGGGTCACTGTCATCGATTGGTACATCCACAGTTACCTCGTTGGGAGTCGCCATTCTGCCCCCGGGTTCTTGATCCTCTCTGGGATCTATATCCTCGGGCATCTCTCTGGGCGACTCTCCAACGATTATTTTCTTTGGTTGCTATAAGGTCTCCGCCCCCGAAGGGGGAGATGTGCCTTTAGTTTCGATATCCCCTCCATTGCGGAGTAACTTTAGTTCGGCAACATAACATGCTCGCGCAGCAACTTGATCCCCTCTGACGATACCAATGCCAGCTTCTGTGGGGAATTTCAATAACAAGCACCAGGGGGCTATACAGGCTCTGAACTTTGCGAGGGCCGGTCGGCCCAAGAAGGCATTGTATGGCGATTCAACATCCAAAACCACAAAGGGAAGGATCCTCACTCTCTGGCGTTCTCCTTCCCCAAGTGTAACTGGCAACTCTACATAACCCATTGGAGCGGTGGATGCTCCGTTGAATCCACGGATCCATCCTTGGCAGGGCTTCAAGTCTTTTATTTCAAGATTCATCTGGTCAAAGGCCGTTTTGAAAAGAATATTAACGGAACTTCCGTTGTCCACCAGAACCTTATGAACAGTGGCTGGCCCAATGGGTATCGTAATTACAAGTGGATCTTCAGTTGGAGCATGGACTCCGATGCTTTCTCGTTCTCGGAAAACAACAACATCGGTCATCATCTTCTGCTGCTTCACCGGGATACTGTCCTCGGGGTTGCTACATTCCCCCACCTCGAGGTGTTGTTTGGCCGCATTGACGTATTGATCCAATGCTTTGGAACTGTGCCCAGCAAGATAAAGTCCTCCGATCACGGTATTGATAACAATATTCTTTCCTTTTTGCTGAGCAGTCGGCCTAGCAGCAAGTTGATTTTGATTCTGATTCGGGGCCTGCACTGCTTGCCCCCTGTCCCTAGGCGTTACTTTGTATTCATCTAGCTTTCCTTCTCGAAGCAGCCTTTCGACGACATCCCTCAGGTGACGACATTCGTTCGTCGAATGGCCGTGGATTTGATGAAAGAGACAAAACTTCCCTGTCTCACGCTCTTTCTCTGTCGACTCTCTAGGAGGTGGCCTCTTATTCTGGAGGACTTCATACGCATCCATGAAGATATTTTCCACAGTATCACTTATGGGTGTATAACTTTCAAAGGCCCTGGGACGAGTCCTTCTCTGGGAGTCGTTCCCTCGGCCCCTCTTCCGGTTGTTGCCGTTACCATTGTTATTGTTGTTACCTGGTTGGTGACCACCCTGATTCTGATTTCCGACGTTAACTTCAACTTTCCCCGAGCTGTCTCCAGTAAGTTTGATGGCGACATTACTCTGAATTTCCTCTTTGTCAGTTGTTTTAACCTTTCGGTTTGCGTATACCTCTTCCCGGCGTAGATGTACGTTGGCTTTCTCATAGAATAACTCTCTGGTGTGGGGCGGTTTGCCTGCCAAGTACCTACCGAATTCAGTGTCCTTATCCACTCCGTCAATCAGTGCTGCGACAATGGTCGGTTCATGAGGATCTTTAACCTCAGTGGCGGCCAAATTGAAACGATCCAGGTACATCTTTAGACTCTCGCCTGGTCGCTGTTTGACAAGGAATAAATCGATCACGCTTTTTTTCTTCTGTGCGTAGATACGAAATTGTTCTACGAACTTCTCGCTCAGCTCCCTGAAGCTAGAAATCGATCTCGCCGGCAGGCGAGTAAACCATAACAAAGCCACGTCCTCCAGGAATATAGGAAACGCTTTACACTTAACCGCGTCAGAAGCGGCGGCAGCGGTCATCGACCAAGAGTACCTCATTAGGTGCTGGACAGGATCAGATCTTCCCGCATATCGATTCATTTGTGGCATGTTGAAACGCCTTGGAAAAGTCGCATCCAAAATATTGTCAGTAAAAGGGGTATGACTGCGGTCGATCCCCCAATCTTCGTTTCGCTGTCCACGGCTGTCGGCCAGAATCTGGTGGACCATGGCTGCGACATTTGCACTGGTCAGAGGAGGTTCAGGGTCAGCGCCTCTGGCCCGACGAGGTTCTCTGATCTCTCTTCGGGGAGTAGCCACAAAATCCGGGGCTCGGGCAGGGCTTCGTTGCCCCCTGTTATCATGAGTATGCATGCGGCGACGGGGCTGAGGTGGTCCGTTGTGCACAGGACTGTTCACATCTCGAGTCCTGAGAGCCGTTGCTTGATCATTAACATTACGGTTCGAGGGCCCCTCTCCTAGCGCTTCTTCTTCTTGTGAGGGCAGGGTTCCGAACCGAAGCTGTTCTATGTTTTCGGCTCTCTCATATGGTCGCGGCGGAGGTCTCGGCGATTCTTCAGACGAAGAAGAATATACTGGGGTGAGTGAACGAACCGGCGACGTTCTTTGCCTTGCTAGTTCATCAAGTCTTCTATCCATAGCCGTCAGATTTTGCCGCAGGATGGAACTCTCCTGCCTTTGGGCAGCCAACTCATCAAACAACCTATCCCACATTTCGGCGAAGCGAGAGAGATCCCCCTCAGTGACAGGAGCAGCGGGATCATATTGGTCATCATCAGTCTCTCTTATGCGCAACGAGCTCGAACCGGGTCGAGCAGAGGTTCCTGGACGATAAGAGCGGGTCATAGTTTCCTTCCCAGGTCGAGTTGTAGTCTGACCATCAGTTCGGATAGCTGCGGTTCGTGGAGGGCGATTCGCTACGCCCCCCTGAGATCGACTCGTGGTCGTGGTACGCAGAGGTTGCGAGGCGTTACCTCGGGATCGAGTAACAACCCCCTCAGCGGCCTGGATCGTCTCGTTCTCATCGACTCGGAACGCGGTGTCTTCATCGGATCGGTTCGCCCCCTGCGCTCCGCGATCCAGAGTTTCTTCGTTACCCAGTTCGTGCACACTCTCCTCAATCGTTTCGTTGGTCTGCGAAGCTTTAGATCTTTTTCCAGCCATGATATCTGAATCGCTGGAATCTTCAAAGAAGCGAATAGTGAAACTTTAGGACTGAGTTTCTCAGTGAAAGCACCAAAAATGTTAGATCGAAATTTGGACCTAACACCCAAATTGTTATGAACGGTAGAGAATTTCAAACGAAGAACAAGGAAAAAAGAAAATAACACTCAGAATTTATAGTGGTTCGGCGTTAACGAGCCTACGTCCACTTTATATCTTATTGATTATGCTGTAAAAGCTAACACAACAATGATTTCTCTCAAGATTTCAGTAGTTTGACAACAATGGCGGATTCAATGCTCAATATTGCCAAAAAGATCCCGAAAATTGCCAAGCTCTGGGCTATTTATAGCTGATTTTATCAGGCGGATCGTGGACACGTGGCACGAATCCCGAGAGCATCGGACCGGATCGCTGCCGTCGAAGAAATGGTCAAATTAGCCGTTGTGGACAGGTGTCGCGATCTGCTTGAAAATCGGATCGTGCAGATGGGGGGAATCGGTCCAAGTGACGGTTAGAGACACGCGTCGCCAGATCCGTGCGATTCAGATCGCTGAAGACTAGCTCGTGCTTGAACAGGTCAGAGGGTTCGCCATGCACCAAGGGATCGGATCGGTTCGCTCGGGGTAACAATGTAAGTTTGGATCGGATCGCCCGGCTGCGTCGTTTGCTGATGAGATGGGGCGATCCGATATTGGGCGAGACGATGGCGCGCGATCCAACGGTGGTCGAGACGATGGTACGCGAATCGATATTAGGCGAGACGATGGAGTGCGATCCGTTCCTGGGCGAGTCGATAGAGTGCGATCCGTTCCTTCATATTCTTGGGGAACGTGATTTCTTGCTTTCCTCTTACGAATGATCCTGGGTGGCTTGGTCAAAAAGCGAGCCAACACATTCGTATGATTCCAACGAATCCAAATGTGCGAAATTCCAATAACGTAAGTATAATACATCACGATTACAAGTTTGCATCTATTATTAAATTAAGTAAACTTAACTTTTAATTTTCAATTGGGCCTTACCTTATTAAGCCCAGAAAATAAAAACAGCGTGCTCCCTTTAATTTTTTCATGGCCATTCTTGTATCCTAACATCTCCCTTTCTCCTACGTTCCATCATTAAACTCCATATCGATTTCACCTAACCTATTCTCTTCCCATCCTCATTCTCCTCATATCAATGATATTAAACTCGCACCCAGTATTCGATGTTGCTCACCACGCTGTTACAGGGAAATGCCGACAAATATTTTCATTAAATCCCTCAGAATGTGGCACACACGTGTTCTTCCATCCATGAACCAACATATGGATTATAAACTTTGAATTTCTACCTCAACTCAAGCTCTGTCGAACTCTAACCTAATGGTTATTCAAAACAACGAACGAGAAAAAAAAAATATGGTCGAGCTCCTAGAAGTTTGGTACGGGTTAGAGCAACTTCCCGAATTCATGTATATAGAGCTCATGATTTTTTTTCATTTTTTATTATGAAAGTCTGCCATGGATTTTATTTTCATTCGTGATGACGAATGAACTGCTGCAATTGGAAGGTTGTATAGTACGTATAGAAGAAAAACTTTTTGGATAAGATATATGTTATTTACTAGCATTTTAGAATAGCTGTATGAGTTGATCATTCGTAGTAGGTAGGAGATTGGTAAATGTAGAACAAGGCTAGGTTGTAGTGTAGGTTAGATTTTCAAAAATATAGATAGGCTGTGAAAGGGTGTAGTATATTTTCTTGGTTGCTAAGGTATCCTATATATATTTTCTTTATTTTTGTTTTGCTAGAGGAAAAATACACGAGTTTCCCCTCCTCGAGTTAACGCCTGTATAAATATATAGGCATGTCTTTCTTGGTTGCCAAAGTAGATACGTGTAGAGCTATATACGGCCTTTGGGTTTAGGTAAGAGTTGGTACCCAAAGTAGATACGTGTAGATCATACAATTCAACAGGTAGCAGATCTAGCAGTTTAAGCGATTCAACAGATTTAGCAGATAACAGATTTCGCAGTTTAGGCAATTCAACGGTTTTAACAGATAACGGATTAGGCAATTTAACAGATTTAGCAGATTATATATATCTAAAACTCTATTTACATATCTTGCATAATCATAAATTTAGCCTAAACTCACATGCCCAAATCAAGGTCATAATTCATAATACAATATATGCCCCAAATCTTAGCCTTAATATTCCCATTTACAGTTCATGTCAAAACTAGATTTAATATTCTAGTTCACCATTTATGTCCAAGACTAATATACATGTTAATCATTCACTATTATAGCCAATTCAGATTATGCCAACATATTTATTATGCCAAATTAACTTAATTAAGCTACGCCCAATCCCTGTATAACATGTTTCCAAAAGTTCTCTAAGTACTCATGAAGTGACCCTAACAAAAGGAATAGGGGACAAGCACAAGAAAGAATAGGCATGTAATGATGAACCAAATACAATGATAATGGCCCTACTAGGCTCGATGTACATAACAGTGAATGGGAATAAACTAGCAAGGTTACATACTAAATATGAGATCCAACATCATTAAGGGAATAGGCATAAGAAACTAACTACAATAGTTATAGACAACTAACCACAATAGTCATGGGCGACTAATCACAATAGTTTCTTATTCAATGTCAAAGGCAATAGTCTCATAGTCAATGAATCATAGTCATAGGCAATAGTCTCATAGTCAATGAATCATAGTCATAGGCAATAGTCTCATAGTCAATGAATCATGGTCATAGGCAATAGTCTCATAGGCAACAGTTTCATGTCCAATTATGCATTATTATTTGCCCCAAAATTTAGCGTTCGTGCGTTAATCTCTTATGAGATTCGGCGCAGGCTCGTAGTAGCCTGGCTATAGAACAGAAAGAAGAAAGGGGTACAGAATAGTCACAGAAAAACAGATCTGACAGATAAGAATATACATAACCTCAGATTCAGATTTATAATCATGTCACAATTATAATTACAGTTTATAGCGGAAAATAACTGTACTTGCCTTTTGTGGTTTTAAGAAAGGATAATAAACTGTTGTTGATGCAGAAATGCTGAATTATTCCTCTTTAATTGTCGTAGCTCTAAACTTGGATTTGAGATTTGATTTAGGTTTTAATTCTATTCAGGTTGGAGGAAGATTCATCAGTCCTAGTTTTGATTCCAGCAGGGTAGCGACGCCATTTTTATTTTTAATTAGAACAGAGGCAGAATATAGACAGAATGAAATTGTGTAGAGAAAATGAGGCTAGGGGGCTGTTTATATAGGATTAGGCGGACGAATCTAGACAGAAACGAGACCGGATACATCAGAATGAACCAGGTTAAAAAAACTGGGTTTCGGGAGCAGGCGACCCCCAGGTCGACACTATGGTTGACCTGGTCTGGGGGAGGTCGACTACCCAGTCGACCTGGTCAGGGGGAGGTCGACTACCCAGTCGACCACCCAGTCGACCTGGGTCCTGGGCGGGAAATTTCCCGCCCAGCCTGCTTCTGGGTTTGAATTCGAATTTCGAGCTGTTTTATTTTATTCAAATTCCTGAAACTTCTGAAGGTCATAACTTGGTCATACGGACTCCGTTTTTCGAAAACTCGGACTCGTTTTCATATAGAATTTCGAGACGAATGCAATGGCGCAACCCTTTTCCCTTGATTCTTATTTTAAAAATTAATTATTCTCTGATTTGTTACTTATACGTTCACAGAAAATACGGGGTGTTACATTCTCCCCTCCTTAAAGGATTTCGTCTCCGAAATCTTCAAGTTAAGAAGAATGTGTCCTACCATCCAGTCATCCATCTACTCAACCATCATCCACAAGCATCCATTGTCCTTAGAAAACTTCTAATGTTGTATGAACACATGCAAAAGTGTGTGTATATGTTCCTTATCTAATGCAAAGATCAGGAGGTCCACTGATTCAGTTGACCTCCTTAATGCGAACTATGTCAGTGTCATTAGTCCAACATGTATGCAATTTTCCTATTTGATATTATTCTTATATGAGTGACAACCATTCATTCATATGCAACATCCATGTGATGAGTCAATCATTTTGCATCCACAGAAATTGAATATGCTCGCACATCCATATGCAGTATGAGAGTGTTTTCGAGCCGATCTAGTGCCTAGTGTGTGTATATGCATCCACGAGCAACCACTTGCATCCACTTGCAACCATCAAACATAACATGTCTCAAACACATGTTTACATCCATAGGATTCCTATCTATAGGTCGAAGACTCGATTGATAGGATACAGTCGAGTGATGGGAGCGAGTACAGATAAAACAAAAACTTGGTTTCCATTAAACCTTGGTTGAGAGACAACCCCCCCTAAGTATCAACCCCGAAGACCGAAATCAACATCGGATTGACACCCAGAGGATTACCCTCTTTAGACAATGCCAAAACTGGAAATCTTAACCTTATCAGAAATATTCAGATATTTACAGATTACCGGTACAAATCAGATTACTAAATGATTCTTAGGAAACTAAGCATGATAAAAACCCAGAATGTATGCGTCATAGTCAACTTAACGCTCAACACAGATACCCAACTTAGCACAATTGGATGAGTCATAACCCTTATGGGTCTGGGTCTACAGCGGAATCAGAAACAATACTAGTATTCAAGTGCAGAGTATCGATTACAGAATCGAAATGCCAGAATCAGAAAAGAGTTTTAACCCAAAAATCAGATAAAGAAATTAAACCTCCTACAGAAAGTTTTCCTATTTCTATCCTATCCAATAGACTCGTGAGTGTTCGCCTGCCTTCCAAAAGTTGGTCCTACCCTCTGCCCTTGTCCTCGTTTCTTCGGACAATCCCTAGTGAAGTGTCCCATCTCACCACAGTTGAAGCAAGTGCCCTTTCTTTCTCTGTAATCCTTGTTTAGATGAGTCGAGCTTCCACAAGTAAAGCACTTTTTCTCCTTCTTATCTTCAGACTTTTTACCCTTCTTTTGTGTTTCCTTTTTGGGCCCTGCTTTCTTGTTCTGTGGTTCTTCCTTCTTTGCCTCTTTCTTGCCGTTGTCTTCCTCGTGCAGTAGTGCCATATCCACCAATCTCTCGTAAGTCGCTCCCATGGGTACATGGGTCATGGCTAGGTTGTGCAGTGGCTCGTTAAATCCTTTAACAAAGCGGAGAGCCTTTTTATGCTGGGTGTTGACTAAATCTAGTCCGAACCTAGCCAGTTGGTTGAACTGGTTGACGTATTCCTTGACCGTCATACTTCCTTGCTTAAGAGATAAGAACTTTTCCAGTTGCAGACTTCGTTCAGCTTGCGAGAGGAATTTCGTCTCAAACCTTGTTCTGAAATCCATCCATGTTTCAACCGGTCTCTCGGCGTTAGTGACTTCCCACCAATAGGAAGCTTCGTCCTTGAGCAACCATACTGCCAATTGTACCTTCTGCCTATCGTCCACCTCGAAGATAACAAACAGATTCTCAGTTTCTTTGAGCCAGTTCCTCGCTTCTACGGATGATTCAATTCCCTTGAAATCCTTTCCATCCATGGCCCTAAAATCATTATAGATCTTTGAAAAAGCAATTGCACGAGGAGGGGGCGGAGGAGGAGGAATCGCTGCAGCTGGAGGAGGAATATCTGCTGGGCCTGCATCATTGGCCCTAGCCTCTAAGTACCTCCTGAACCAACCAGGTATGGGCACGCCCTCTGGAAAGTTAAGATTCCCAGACATGCTGGAATGAAAGAAAAAGATTTAAAACGGAGAACGTAAAAGATAGATATATGGCTTTTTTGGGGATTATGTTTTTCAAAATAAACCTTATTTTTGAAAATACTTCCTTTTAAATCCTTTTTGAAAATAGTTTTCAAAAACTTTTTATCTAATCTGGTAACCTTCAGCTCTGATACCAAGTGTAACACCCCACCTCCGTTAAGGTCACTCACAAAAGGAATGCCTTGACCTTGGTGGAGCGTTTTAGTAGACAGAACAGAAATTTACAAGACAGATAAACAATACTTGAGAAATTATAACTTTATTTCAGCGGAAAACAGAAATCAGTTTGGTAACATCTTTCCAGAAAAACTCAAGTACATAAATATCAGTCTTGTTCAGAAAATCATCAGAGTAAAAAACTTTAAAATCATAATCCCCACAGAACAGAAGCTATAAAGAGCCAAGCCATACTTTAAGCACTTCAAGCAGAAGGAATCCGGATCAAGCTAAAGTATTCCCTCCTTGGATAACCTGGGGGGAAACGGAAGAAAAAAGGGGCGAAAACAAGCAAGGTCAGACATAAAGTCTGGCAAGTCCAGTGACTTTCAGTATATGAACAGATAATAATAATCATGGCATGCAAATAAAACTGGATGAGAGATAACAGTAACAGGAGCAGCAGATGTACTTAGGTTAAACAGAAGAAACAAAATAATATTACTTTTCATTTCTCTGCACTAATACTAGTGTAACAGGATTAGGTGTCACCCTAATGTCTAAACTGAAATAGAAACGGGAACAGAATAATTTCCACATAAACAGAACGCTAATAATGGGCCTTTACCACCCGAACAGAAACAGACAGAAACAGAATGCTAATAATGGGCCTTTACCACCCGAACAGAAACAAACAGAAGCAGAATGCTGATAATGGGTCTTTACCACCCGAATAGAAACAGAAACAGATTAATCCCTACGGAAACAGAATGTAGAATTAGGTGTACACTAGTAAATGGGCCTTTACCACCCGAACAGACGGTACCACGCAGAAACAGACAAGTGCTGCCACCCAACAGAAACAGACGTTACCAACAGAAACATACAGAACTATGTGTACCCTAAAACCCTATCCCAAGCGATCAGCTCCCTAATACATAAATACCCTGTGTCGGCTCCACAATAGGGTGTATCACTCCCTAAAGTGACAACCAATTGGCACAGGCCTATTTACAGATGTCACGGCGTCTTACATCCTCAGAGGCAGACCGGGATCCATGCACGCACATGACCCGGTTGGAACGCACCATCAACACCCCTCACCATTATCAGAATGAACCACTTATAATTAGTTCAGTAAGCGTGCCAGGACCCTACCTATTGTTGGGTCAAAGTTTTGATACCAAAAAGGGTTACTGACTAATATGGGTCCCAAACAACAGATGACACAAGTAATTTCCCTCCTAACCTTGTGTCCCCCAGACTAACAGATTTCAGATTAACTTGTTTATAAGTTTAGACATACAGAGTTCAGATCAACTAGTTCACAGATCAGACAAGTTTTAAGACTAACGGATCAGATATACGGATTTAACAGATTTACAGATTTGTCTAACTTTGTAATTGGGCCTATAGATTCACGAAATGGGTTTGTTAAATTCATTAGTCCAATTGGTTCAACCCTATCCACCCAACACGTTTTAGACATCATATTTATCCCAGATTTGCATTAATTAAATATTAATGCACAGACCTCTCACATTAGGTCGGTAGCTTGTGGCCGCTGGATATGTCGGGCGGTTCCGGGCAGACTTCTGCCACAAGCCAGACCTAACCTCGTGTCTAAGCATATTTTAGTTATGCCTACGACCTCTCACATTAGACTGACAGTTTGCGGACGCTGGTTAAGCCGGTTGGTTCCGGGCAGGCTTCTACCGCAAACAGAGTCTAACCTCGTGTCATAGCCAATTCATTCCAATACATATTTTTTAGATATCAGACTAATTGTGTTTATTTAACAGATTAAACTTCTTCATATGATGTAACAGATTAATCAAATTTCCATGTTCTACCAATTCTTAGGTCGAGCCTACGGATTTCCATACTCAGATTACCATTATCTAGTTTCAACAGATCGTACAATTCAACAGGTAGCAGATCTAGCAGTTTAAGCGATTCAACAGATTTAGCAGATAACAGATTTCACAGTTTAGGCAATTCAACAGTTTTAGCAGATAACGGATTAGGCAATTTAACAGATTTAGCAGATAATAGATTTAGCAGATTATATATATCTAAAACTCTATTTATATATCTTGCCTAATCATAAATTTAGCCTAAACTCACATGCCCAAATCAAGGTCATAATTCATAATACAATATATGCCCCAAATCTTAGCCTTAATATTCCCATTTACAGTTCATGTCAAAACTAGATTTAATATTCTAGTTCACCATTTATGTCCAAGACTAATATACATGTTAATCATTCACTATTATAGCCAATTCAGATTATGCCAACATATTTATTATGCCAAATTAACTTAATTAAGCTACGCCCAATCCCCGTATAACATGTTTCCACAAGTTCTCTAAGTACTAATGAAGTGACCCTAGCAAAAGGAATAGGGGACAAGCACAAGAAAGAATAGGCATGTAATGATGAACCAAATACAATGATAATGGCCCTACTAGGCTCGATGTACATAACAGTGAATGGGAATAAACTAGCAAGGTTACATACTAAATATGAGATCCAACATCATTAAGGGAATAGGCATAAGAAACTAACTACAATAGTTATAGACAACTAACCACAATAGTCATGGGCGACTAATCACAATAGTTTCTTATTCAATGTCATAGGCAATAGTCTCATAGTCAATGAATCATAGTCATAGGCAATAGTCTCATAGTCAATGAAGCATGGTCATGGGAAATAGTCTCATAGGCAACAGTTTCATGTCCAATTATGCATTATTATTTGCCCCAAAATTTAGCGTTCGTGCGTTAATCTCTTATGAGATTCGGCGCAGGCTCGTAGTAGCCTGGCTATAGAACAGAAAGAAGAAAGGGGTACAGAATAGTCACAGAAAAACAGATCTGACAAATAAGAATATACACTACCTCAGATTCAAATTTATAATCATGTCACAATTATAATTACAGTTTATAGCGGAAAATAACTGTACTTGCCTTTCGTGGTTTTAAGAAAGGATAATAAACTGTTGTTGATGCAGAAATGCTGAATTTTTCCTCTTTAATTGTCGTAGCTCTAAACTTGGATTTGAGATTTGATTTAGCTTTTAATTCTATTCAGGTTGGAGGAAGAATCATCAGTCCAAGTTTTGATTCCAGCAGGGTAGCGACGACATTTTTATTTTTAATTAGAACAGAGGAAGAATATAGAAAGAATGAAATTGTGTAGAGAAAATGAGGCTAGGGGGCTGTTTATATAGGATTAGGCGGACGAATCTAGACAGAAACGAGACCGGATATATCAGAATGAACCAGGTTAAAAAAAACTGGGTTTCGGGAGCAGGTCGACCCCCAGGTCGACACTATGGTCGACCTGGTCTGGGGGAGGTCGACTACCCAGTCGCCTGGTCAGGGGGAGGTGGACTACCCAGTTGACCACCCAGTCGACCTGGGTCCTGGGCGGGAAATTTCCCGCCCAGCCTGCTTCTGGGTTTGAATTCGAATTTCGAGCTGTTTTATTTTATTCAAATTCCTGAAACTTCTGAAGGTCATAACTTGGTCATACGGACTCCGTTTTTCGAAAACTCGGACTCGTTTTCAAGCAGAATTTCGAGACGAACGCAATGGAGCAACCCTTTTCCCTTGATTCTTATTTTAAAAATTAATTATTCTCTGATTTGTTACTTATACGTTCACAGAAAATACGGGGTGTTACATTCTCCCCTCCTTAAAGGATTTCGTCCCCGAAATCTTCAAGTTAAGAAGAATGTGTCCTACCATCCAGTCATCCATCTACTCAACCATCATCCACAAGCATCCATTGTCATTAGAAAACTTCTAATGTTGTATGAACATATGCAAAAGTGTGTGTATATGTTCCTTATCTAATGCAAAGATCAGGCGGTCCACTGATTCAGTTGACCTCCTTAATGCGAACTATGTCAGTGTCATTAGTCCAATATGTATGCAATTTTCCTATTTGATATTATTCTTATATGAGTGAAAACCATTCATTCATATGCAACATCCATGTGATGAGTCAATCATTTTGCATCTACAGAAATTGAAAATGCTCGCACATTCATATGCAGTATGAGAGTGTTTTCGAGCCGATCTAGTGCCTAGTGTGTGTATATGCATCCACGAGCAACCACTAGCAACCACTTGCATCCACTTGCAACCATCAAACATAACATGTCTCAAACACATGTTTACATCCATAGGATTCCTATCTACAGGTCGAAGACTCGATTGATAGGATACAGTCGAGTGATGGGAGCGAGTACAGATAAAACAAAAACTTGGTTTCCATTAAACCTTGGTTGAGAGACAACCCCCCCTAAGTATCAACCCCGAAGACCGAAATCAACATCGGATTGACACCCAGAGGATTATGCTCTTTAGACAATGCCAAAACTGGAAATCTCAACCTTATCAGAAATATTCAGATATTTACAGATTACCGGTACAAATCAGATTACTAAATGATTCTTAGGAAACTAAGCATGATAAAAACCCAGAATGTATGCGTCATAGTCAACTTAACGCTCAACACAGATACCCAACTTAGCACAATTGGATGAGTCATAACCCTTATGGGTCTGGGTCTACAGCGGAATCAGAAACAATACTAGTATTCAAGTGCAGAGTATCGATTACAGAATCGAAATGCCAGAATCAGAAAAGAGTTTTAACCCAAAAATCAGATAAAGAAATTAAACCTCCTACAGAAAGTTTTCCTATTTCTATCCTATCCACTAGACTCGTGAGTGTTCGCCTGCCTTCCAAAAGTTGGTCCTACCCTCTGCCCTTGTCCTCGTTTCTTCGGACAATCCCTAGTGAAGTGTTCCATCTCACCACAGTTGAAGCAAGTGCCCTTTCTTTTTCTGCAATCCTTGTTCAGATGAGTCGAGCTTCCACAAGTAAAGCACTTTTCTCCTTCTTATCTTCAGACTTTTTACCCTTCTTTTGTGTTTCCTTTTTGGGCCCTGCTTTCTTGTTCTGTGGTTCTTCCTTCTTTGCCTCTTTCTTGCCGTTGTCTTCCTCGTGCAGTAGTGCCATATCCACCAATCTCTCGTAAGTCGCTCCCATGGGTACATGGGTCATGGCTAGGTTGTGCAGTGGCTCGTTAAATCCTTTAACAAAGCGGAGAGCCTTTTTATGCTGGGTGTTGACTAAATCTAGTCCGAACCTAGCCAGCTGGTTGAACTGGTTGACGTATTCCTTGACCGTCATACTTCCTTGCTTAAGAGATAAGAACTTTTCCAGTTGCAGACTTCGTTCAGCTTGCGAGAGGAATTTCGTCTCAAACCTTGTTCTGAAATCCATCCATGTTTCAACCGGTCTCTCGGCGTTAGTGACTTCCCACCAATAGGAAGCTTCGTCCTTGAGCAACCATACCGCCAATTGTACCTTCTGCCTATCGTCCACCTCAAAGATAACAAACAGATCCTCAGTTTCTTTGAGCCAGTTCCTCGCTTCTACGGATGATTCAATTCCCTTGAAATCCTTTCCACCCATGGCCCTAAAATCGTTACAGATCTTTGAAAAAGAAATTGCACGAGGAGGGGGCGGAGGAGGTGGAATCGCTGCAGCTGGAGGAGGAATATCTGCTGGGCCTGCATCGTTGGGCCCAGCCTCTAAGTACCTCCTGAACCAGCCAGGTATTGGCACGCCCTCTGGAAAGTTAAGATTCCCAGACATGCTGGAATGAAAGAAAAAGATTTAAAACGGAGAACGGAAAAGATAGATATATGGCTATTTTGGGGATTATGTTTTTCAAAATAAACCTTATTTTTGAAAATACTTCCTTTTAAATCCTTTTTGAAAATAGTTTTCAAAAACTTTTTATCTAATCTGGTAACCTTCAGCTCTGATACCAAGTGTAACACCCCACCTCCGTTAAGGTCACTCACAAAGGAAATGCCTTGACCTTGGTGGAGCGTTTTAGTAGACAGAACAGAAATTTACAAGACAGATAAACCATACTTGAGAAATTATAATTTTATTTCAGCGGAAAACAGAAATCAGTTTGGTTACATCTTTCGAGA
The DNA here is from genome assembly GCA_030737875.1 of Allium sativum. Lineage (NCBI taxonomy): Eukaryota > Viridiplantae > Streptophyta > Magnoliopsida > Asparagales > Amaryllidaceae > Allium > Allium sativum. The sequence goes on along the minus strand of CM060922.1, from coordinate 732,547,055 downwards.
AAAACTCAAGTACATAAATATCAGTCTTGTTCAGAAAATCATCAGAGTAAAAAACTTTAAAATCATAATCCCCACAGAATAGAAGCTATAAAGAGCCAAGCCATACTTTAAGCACTTCAAGCAGAAGGAATCCAGATCAAGCTAAAGTATTCCCTCCTTGGATAACCTGGGGGGAAACGGAAGAAAAAAGGGGCGAAAACAAGCAAGGTCAGACATAAAGTCTGGCAAGTCCAGTGACTTTCAGCATATGAACAGATAATAATAATCATGGCATGCAAATAAAACTGGATGAGAGATAACAGTAACAGGAGCAACAGATGTACTTAAGTTAAACAGAAGAAACAGAATAATATTACTTTTCATTTCTCTGCACTAATACTAGTGTAACAGGATTAGGTGTCACCCTAATGTCTAAACTGAAACAGAAAAGGGAACAGAATAATTTCCACAGAAACAGAATGCTAATAATGGGCCTTTACCACCCAAACAGAAACAGACAGAAACAGAATGCTAATAATGGGCCTTTACCACCCGAACAGAAACAAACAGAAGCAGAATGCTGATAATGGGCCTTTACCACCCGAACAGAAACAGAAACAGATTATTCTCTACGGAAACAGAATGTAGAATTAGGTGTACACTAGTAAATGGGCCTTTACCACCCGAACAGACGGTACCACGCAGAAACAGACAAGTGTTGCCACCCAACAGAAACAGACGGTACCAACAGAAACAGACAGAACTAAGTGTACCCTAAAACCCTACCCCAAGCGATCGGCTCTCTAATACATAAATACCCTGTGTCGGCTCCACAATAGGGTGTATCACTCCCTAAAGTGACAACCAATTGGCACAGGCCTATTTACAGATGTCACGGCGTCTTACATCCTCAGAGGCAGACCGGGATCCATGCACGCACATGACCCGGTTGGAACGCACCATCAACACCCCTCGCCATTATCAGAATGAACCACTTATAATTAGTTCAGTAAGCGTGCCCGGACCCTACCTACTGTTGGGTCAAAGTTTTGATACCAAAAAGGGTTACTGACTAATATGGGTACCAAACAACAGATGACACAAGTAATTTCCCTCCTAACCTTGTGTCCCCCAGACTAACAGATTTCAGATTAACTTGTTCATAAGTTCAGACATACAGAGTTCAGATCAACTAGTTCACAGATCAGACATGTTTTAAGACTAACGGATCAGATATATGGATTTAACAGATTTACAGATTTGTCTAACTTTGTAATTAGGCCTATAGATTCATGAAATGGGTTTGTTAAATTCATTAGTCCAATTGGTTCAACCCTATCCACCCAACACGTTTTAGACATCATATTTATCCCAGATTTGCATTAATTAAATATTAATGCACAGACCTCTCACATTAGGTCGGTAGCTTGTGGCCGCTGGATATGCCGGGCGGTTCCGGGCAGACTTCTGCCACAAGCCAGACCTAACCTCGTGTCTAAGCATATTTTAGTTATGCCTACGACCTCTCACATTAGACTGACAGTTTGCAGACGCTGGTTAACCGGTTGGTTCCGGGCAGGCTTCTACCGCAAACAGAGTCTAACCTCGTGTCATAGCCAATTCATTCCAATACATATTTTTCAGATATCAGACTAATTCTGTTTATTTAACAGATTAAACTTCTTCATAGGATGTAACATATTAATCAAATTTCCATGTTCTACCAATTCTTAGGTCGAGCCTACGGATTTCCATACTCAGATTACCATTATCTAGTTTCAACAGATCGTACAATTCAACAGGAAGCAGATCTAGCAGTTTAAGCGATTCAACAGATTTAGCAGATAACAGATTTCGCAGTTTAGGCAATTCAACAGTTTTAGCAGATAACGGATTAGGCAATTTAACAGATTTAGCAGATAATAGATTTAGCAGATTATATATATATATATATCTAAAACTCTATTTACATATCTTGCCTAATCATAAATTTAGCCTAAACTCACATGCCCAAATCAAGGTCATAATTCATAATACAATATATGCCCCAAATCTTAGCCTTAATATTCCCATTTACAGTTCATGTCAAAACTAGATTTAATATTCTAGTTCACCATTTATGTCAAGACTAATATACATGTTAATCATTCACTATTATAGCCAATTCAGATTATGCCAACATATTTATTATGCCAAATTAACTTAATTAAGCTACGCCCAATCCCCGTATAACATGTTTCCACAAGTTCTCTAAGTACTCATGAAGTGACCCTAGCAAAAGGAATAAGGACAAGCACAAGAAAGAATAGGCATGTAATGATGAACCAAATACAATGATAATGGCCCTACTAGGCTCAATGTACATAACAGTGAATGGGAATAAACTAGCAAGGTTACATACTAAATATGAGATCCAACATCATTAAGGGAATAGGCATAAGAAACTAACTACAATAGTTATAGACAACTAACCACAATAGTCATGGGCGACTAATCACAATAGTTTCTTATTCAATGTCATAGGCAATAGTCTCATAGTCAATGAATCATAGTCATAGGCAATAGTCTCATAGTCAATGAATCATAGTCATAGGCAATAGTCTCATAGTCAATGAATCATGGTCATGGGCAATAGTCTCATAGGCAACAGTTTCATGTCCAATTATGCATTATTAAAATTTAGCATTCGTGCGTTAATCTCTTATGAGATTCGGCGCAGGCTCGTAGTAGCCTGACTATATAACAGAAAGAAGAAACGGGTACAGAATAGTCACAGAAAAACAGAGCTGACAGATAAGAATATACATAACCTCAGATTTATAATCATGTCACAATTATAATTACAGTTTATAGCGGAAAATAACTGTACTTGCCTTTCGTGGTTTTAAGAAAGAATAATAAACTGTTGTTAATGCAGAAATGCTGAATTATTCCTCTTTAATTGTAGTAGCTCTAAACTTGGATTTGAGATTTGATTTAGCTTTTAATTCTATTCAGGTTGGAGGAAGATTCATCAGTCCAAGTTTTGATTCCAGCAGGGTAGCGACGCCATTTTTATTTTTAATTAGAACAGAGGCAGAATATAGACAGAATGAAATTATGTAGAGAAAATGAGGCTAGGGGGCTGTTTATATAGGATTTGGCGGACGAATCTAGATAGAAACGAGACCGGATACATCAGAATGAACCAGGTTAAAAAAACTGGGTTTCGGGAGCAGGTCGACCCCCAGGTCGACACTATGGTCGACCTGGTCTGGGGGAGGTCGACTACCCAGTCGACCACCCACTCGACTACCCAATCGACCTGGGTCCTGGGCGGGAAATTTCCCGCCCAGCCCGCTTCTGGGTTTGAATTCGAATTCGAATTTCGAGCTGTTTTATTTTATTCAAATTCCTGAAACTTCTGAAGGTCATAACTTGGTCATACGGACTCCGTTTTTCGAAAACTCGAACTCGTTTTCAAGCAGAATTTCGAGACGAACGCAATGGCGCAACCCGTTTCCCTTGATTCTTATTTTAAAAATTAATTATTCTCTGATTTGTTACTTATACGTTCACAGAAAATACGGGGTGTTACAATTAGCCCAACTTACTAGGAAGATTCTGGCTTTCCCTTGGGATATGGATTATGAGGATGCTTTTCATAGGATGAAGAATGCTCTTACCAGCACGCTAGTTTTGACGTTACCTGATCGACCTAAGATGTTTACAGTGTATAGCTACCGTCAATTGTTGACCATCTACAGACTTCACACCAATATTGTTTGGAGGTGAGACATACCCTATTAGAGAAGATGGGATCTAGACATGGTGAGGGTCCCGTACTTTCTGATATTTTGGATAGACTGAGTAGAGGATTCTAGGCACCTCCTTAGGTATACAGTGGATTGTAAAGGATTTCTTCATCGAGATGACTTGTTATGTGTTCCCCAAACAAATAATTCGACGAGTGCGGTTTTGGCAGAGTCTCATCACTCTTGGATGACTATACATACGGATGGTGATAAGAAGATATGGGGCTAGTTTTTATTGGTCCGGCATGAAAAAGAGTGTGGCTGAGTTTGTACCTAGATGTCTGACTTGCCGAAGTTTTAAGGTAGAACAAAGAATCCTTGCTGACTACTTCAGCCTTTAGATGTACCAATGTGGAAATGGTAAAGTATCTCCATGGATTTTATGGACTATTTGCCTAGGTCAAGAAAGGGAAATACCAGCATTTGGCTCATAGTGGACCGATTTACCAGGAGCGCCCATTTCCTCTTGATTAAAAGTAAAAGGGCGCCTGCACGGTTGGCTTCTTTATATATTCATAAGATTGTCAGGTTGCACGGTATTCCTTCGAGCATTGTCAGCGACAAAGACCACATTTTCACTATCGAATTTTGGCGGAGTCTAAGAGCACTTATGAGAACACAAATCAGATTGAGTACCGCGTATTACCCTCAGAGGATGGGCAGACTGAGAGACTGAATAAGGTTTTGAAAGACCTACTAAGGAGGTGTATTTTAGACTTCGGAGGGACTTGGAAAGATCATCTACCAATCATGGAATTTGCTTACAATAATAGCTTCCAGTCCAACATTTGCATGGCACCCTTTAAGGCCTTGTAGACCTCCGGCGTGCTGGTGGGACTCGATAGGTAGACCACATATAGGGCCAGAAACGATTAGAGAAACATCGGGTAAAGTTGAGATGGTTAGAAAGAGGATAAAGGTAGCACTGGATCGGTAGAAGTCCTATGCTGATAAAAGAAGGATTGTTTGGAATTTGTTGTTGAAGATTTGGTCTACATCAAAGTTTCACCGCTAAGGAACGTGTTGAGGTTTGGGTTAGTGGGTAAGTTGGCCCTAAGATTTGTTGAACCATTCCAAATCATAGAGAGGATCAAGTAGATAGCTTATAGATATTGACTACTAGATATACTATCGGGCATTCATGACGTGTTCCACATATCACACATAAGGAAGTGTCTGCATGATTCAACAGAGGTTGTTGAGCCCATTGCATTGGTGGATGTGAAGATCGAGCGCGAAGCATCCATTAGACAAGAACCTCGGCGGATATTAGATTGGGAAACTAGGAAGTTGAGGAATAAAAAAGCAAGACTGGTCAAAGTACAGTAGAAGGGGACGATGATAGTAAGGATACATGAACCCGAAGACCAAATGCATAAATTCTTATCACAATCTGTTTGATGGTACGTTTTGTTCCTTACCTTTTTCCCATCTCTATTTCTTAGGCGCTATCTCCTAAATTCCTTTGAACTTGATATCAGGAGAAACCTACAGTTGATAGGATATAGTTGAAACATGTATTTAAAACATGTTATGTTTGATGTTTACAGATGGATCCCAGTGTTTGCTAGTGGATGTAGCGGAGCATATACACATACTAGGCATTATTGTCGGCTGAATAGGACACTTGCATATGCATATGGATGTGTGTGCATTTTATTTTTTATTTATATGGTTGCGATATATGGATGTCGTCACATGTTTGTTGCATATGGATAATATTCAATGCATCATATAGAATTTGGTATTATTATTATTATTATTACAACTTTGCACAAATTTGGATGCATGGCACTAACATATTTGCATAAAATGGAGGTCGATTGAATTAGTAGACCACCTTATCTTTTGCATTAGTTAGGATTATGCATACTACACTATTGCATATATACATAAATTGCATTAGATAAATTAAAGACAATGGTTTCCAATGGATGGTGGATGAGTAGATGGGTGTAGAAGACACTTATATTATATTTCTACCTTAGAGATTTCGGGGGCGAAATCTTATAAGGAGGGGAGAAAGTAATAACCCCAATTTTAACAAGCAGTAATTAATAAATTAATTTTTAATTAAAGAATAAGTTGAGATTTTCTGGTTGCATCATTATGTCGTTACGTATTTACGTCGTTAAAGAATAAGGAGGGGAGAAAGTAGCAACCCAAATAAACGGAGGTTGCATCATTACGTCGTCATGATTTTCTGGTTCGAATAGATTTTGGTTTGCGTAAAACGAACTTAAAATGAACAAGTTATTGCCAATTTAAGTTTGATTTTCAAACTAGAAATTAAATAAAATTTAACGAATTTAAATAATTAATTGGGCATAATCAATGGAATAACTAGGGAGACCCAGCGCAGTTGGGTCGACCCTATGGTCGACACAGGACCCAAGTGGGTCGACCCCTATATCGACCCACTAGCGGTGTTGGTCGATCGAGTTAACGTTACCAGGCACGATTTTGTGCCTAACACGAGCAGAAATGGCTGGTTCGTTCTGCAGCCTTCTTGCTAAAGTGGATTCAAGCATTCTGATCGAAAACCTAACTAGCATAAGGCCTAAATTTTCCTATATCATCTATAAATTGACATGTACTCCTCTCCCTTTCCATACACTTCTCTTTCTTTATTTTCTCAGCCTCCACTTCACTTCCCTCTAAAATAAAGATATATTGTTAGGGCACAAAATTAGAGTACTGTTTATTGTTAGATTTGAAGGATTTTCTACCAAGGCCTTTAGATTTACAATTCTTATGTGATTTTTTAATGATTTATAGATTTATTTTGAGTTGGAATCAAATCTATGAAATGGTACTTATGGTTATTTTGTATCTGGATTATTTTCTATTCTTAGATCCAGAATATTATAGTTGTTCTATTACTTTTCTGAATCCCCCTGTCAATTTCTGCAAAATATATTCAAATATTATGCGATTTGTTATTTTGAATTTCTTCCTCTCTCCTTTCTCTATTTTTTCTTGAGATTTTGCAATTGCGCTAAAGATATGCCTAAAAAGAGCATATGAATATGTTTAAACATGCACGAACCTATAAGCCTAATATTTCGCATGGGATTATTTATCTTTTTCTTTGTTTTCCGTTTAAGTTAGGAAATAATATACAATGAATGGAAATAAAGGCTAAAATTTGAATATGATCAAAACTGCAAATAGAATGGAACAAGTGGAATAAAAATAATTGGACTTAATCAATGCCTATTTAACAGAACTAGACCGTAATTAGAAAAATGGCATAATCATGATAATTGAATCAAAATCAATGTATGCATATTAATTTGTAGTATGAACCCAGTACCCCTTGTTGTCAGGTTTAGCCTAGTACTCCTTATTATCAAACTTTTGTATAAACATGTTAATTTGATGTGTGAACCTAGTACTCCTTGTTGTCGGGTTTAGCCTAGCACTCCTTGTTGTCAGGCTTTGATATAAATATGTTAGTTTTAATTGTATTCCCAGTACTCCTCGTTGTCGAGCTTAATAAAATTAAATTGTTTTTGGGGTCAAACATAGGGTTGGGGGATTTGATCTAACTTGTTTGGGATCCAATCGATGTAGCATAACCTATTTATCATTTTGGTCTCACTTTAGGCAAGGCAATTCACCATATTACATTATAAATATAAGTCGATCCAATTGAGAGAGTGTGAGTGCATTACGGCGAGTTAGTGCGCGTGCACTGCTTCGATTTCGGGACATAAGCCATTTTCACACATATGGATAAGGTTATGTCAAATCTCTGGTGGGATAGGGACTGGTAAACCCAAACCATAGTGGGCATAGGTTATCCATGATTTGTCGCAGTTGATCATTTGGATAGTATTAAGAATTTTCTTTCAAATTGGTTCTATTTGTAGAAGTACAAAACAGTCAACTTCACTATTGGATCTTCCGAACGAGAATACTTATATCTTTGTATAACATCTATACTTTATTCTGTTCACTTTTAGGTGTACACAGACACTTTCCCCTTTAGTGAAACTAGATTACTGTTTTATTTATTTGACTCCTCTTACTAGTTGTGCTAGAAATTACTACAGCTTACCATACTTCTTATTTAGCCCATTTTCTCATTATATTCTTTCCTTTTTCTTCCCTCCAGGCTTTCACGTAAGAAATGCTTACCTTAGATTGCTTTATTGACTTCTCTTGGAAGACCCTTGTGGAGATGACTTTTTACCTTATTTTCCTTCCATTGTTTGCTTGTATTTCTTCCGGCTAATTGGGGATACTTTTGTTTTGCACTTTGATATTTATTTTGTGATTAAGATTGAGACATGGTACTTTTATGGCACTTGGGTTTACTTGAGATAATTAAGAATGGTTTGTCCTTTTAACATATATTGCCTTTTCTTCCGCTGTGACTTTATTATTTTATGCCTTATGAAATCTTAGTTTTGTGATGTTTATTGTCTTCATACCTACAACGCTCCGCATTTCTTAACGAGACTTTGCATTAGAATAGCGTTAAGTGGTATGGGGTGTTACAAATTCTTACATCTGTTCCATATGCTTGATGCAAATCGGATCTTAGGCATGGGCATTGATCAAGCTCAAGTTGTCGTGCATCCAGCAGTTGTGCCTCCCTCCCCCAATCATAGGACCAATGGTTGTTGAAACCCAACCTCGGGTATGGATCTAGCATACCGCCAATGGAGCACTACCTCGCGATTCCAGTTGGAAACTTATGGAAGAGGAGATATGGAAGTATCTTGGAAAAGTAATTGAGGAAGGTTACAAGAGCACCTCTTCAAAAGAGCCGGACAAGGAAAAATCTCCTGTTAGAACTCCATCTCCGACTAAGTCTCCAGTTCACGGTTCTCAATCAAGAAGCACCGAGTCATTATTTAATGGCTTAATTGATTTTTTATTAACAAATGTCTTGTATTCTCCTCCGAACTTAGACCCCACTACATTCTTCCCAGGATTCGAAGAAGAGATAACACCGATTAAGGCTGGGAAGAAAACTTCGACAAACCTAACTCTCGGGCTGGGTCCTTTGAGGGGTCTAGGAGCATAGCACGTCACAACACACTTTCATCATACGTCTAATGTGTTCAACTTGAGTTTTTCTTGATTTGCAGGCTTCAATACTAAAGGAAGAAAATAACATGGGAATTTCAGCACCAGTCTCTCTAGAAATGGTCCTACCTATAAAAGCTCCTCTGAATGCAAATATTAGGAGACGCGCAACTGGGAGGACAGGGAGCGTGAATCGAAAAGGGACAAGGAAAGAGTGAGGAGAGGGAACATGAGAGAGAGATGGAGTGTGAAAGAGAACAACACCATCACGAATACGCTCCTCACCCTCATGACAAATCCTCTCGATCTCATGATAGGATGCCTAGCGAGCATACTCAAGTCAAAGGGCTTGTCACAACATAATCTTCCTACCGAACTAACTCCACAATCCAGGAACGGGCCATCCAAGTGTTGGTGGCCTTCATGCCTGGTGGGCAAAGAAAGAAGGAACCCCGAGCTGCACTTACTCAAGAAGAGGAGAAGACCAACGAGCATAGAAAGAACTAGATAGAAGACCTTTCTACATCACTATTTCTCTCGGATCCAGTTCTTTCAGACTTTGAATCTAATGCCAATATCTTTTGACGATAAGTTGAAATCAAACATTAACGACATACTTTCCCAGTACTAAGAGATGGTTAGGCATTTGAGGAAGTTATTCGGGGTCATTAGGAGTCTCGAGTAGGATACTGATAACATGAATCAAATGAGGGATTATGACAAAAGCACCTTGTAGCACATTAAGAACGATCTAGCGGATTGTGAGGCTCAACTCACAGCAACAAAAAATTTGTATGAGAAATCCAAGGTTGAGGTCGACGAGTTTCGACCAAGGTTTAACAGTGAACACAATCTACTGTCGCTTAAAACTAAGGCTGTCGAGGATGAGATTGAACTCGTAGAGCAAGAAAACCTATTGTACATGGACGAGAACGAGGCGCTAAAGAAGGAGAAGGGGTAGTATTCCCAGGAAAATGCACGACTAAATACCTAATTAACCGCCTCTAAAGAAGCCAAGAAGAAGGCCGAAAAAATGCTCACACCTCCTTTGAGTCTGCCATTAATGCTCAAGCCTAATACGATAAAGAAATTCGGGGGCTTAAGGATAAAGCGGTTGAGGCAGAGAAGATGGAGGAGGAGTTTGGCTCCCAAGTGTTGACTTTTTATGTCTAAGTCATTAGTTATTGAGATTTGACATGGGTCCAATATTACGCACAAACCCTGGCCGCCACTAGGTCTAGATTCTTGAAGGAGGAGAGACTAGCTTCAAAGGATCGTGTGGTAAATAAAGAAGAATTATAGGTCAAAATCCTGAAGGGTGAGGAGTTAAAAGTTCTCGTTGAAAGTCAAAGGTTGCTTAAGGCGGAGGAGGATGCAGAATGTCTCTGGATTAAAGGAAAATTAGTAGTCAAGGGGGAGGCTGATATGGCTAAGGATGAAACATATTCCACTCAATCAGTTAGCCAGTTTATCAATGTTGGGGACCTACTCATGTCAGGAGTAGTCATCATGCCTACTTCAGCTTAAGGATCCGCGGGAGTGGAGGAGTATAACCCAAACGAACCGGGCCTTGGCCCGCGCAAGCCTTTAACTATGATCCCTAAGATCAAGACTCCTGCTACTTCTGGGGATGGTTACACTGAAGGTATTCCTCTATTTTCTCCTCAGTTTCCAACCGTTATTATGGCATGTTGCCAAGCAGCAGGGTTTCCGGTCGAGAGACCGGTTATCCCACAAGGAATGATAGTTAATGCTTTTCCTGCTTATAGTACAACGCTAGCTAGGGTTGCTCCCAAGGAAAAAGAAAAACAGATGGACGAGCCTTAAGTGCCTCCTGGGGATGACGTGACCAGAGAGGAAGGGTTGATAAATGCCGTTAAGAACTTGGATGGAAGGGAGGCACCCTCCGAAGGCAACGATAATGTAATTTATCTGAGAATCTGGTAAGTCCAGAGCTTTGTGCATGGTGGAGTTAAAGGCACAACATGAAGGGAAACTTGTAGAGGTCAAAATCTAATTAGTGTCAGGAGCTCTTTCAATCGATCCCTTGCAAGTTATCCCTACTACTGTTTAGGTGCTGACCGAGCAAGACAAATTCTCTTCCAATAAAAGTATTCCAAGAAGAAAGACTACTAACCCACGTCGGAGGATGCAGAGTCTTCCAGTTAAAAGCCTCAAAAGCGCTTGTCACATAGTCAGAATTCATGAAGAAGAAAAAGAAGCTAAAGTCTTGATGTCTATTTGTTATGACTTATATTTTGTTGGTTTGTTGTGGTTTGTGCGAGTGTGGCCCTCATATTTTTGACATGTATTTTTGTATAAACCTGTAATGCAAACAAGATAGTCTATATTTTTGAAAATTTATCTTGCTTTCCATTCAATGTAATTGCGATTTAATTTTTACTAAGTCTCGTTTAACTCATAAACTGTCTCTCTTAAAATGAGTAAGTGTCCTAGTCCATAGGCGTAGTTTATATGCCCTAATTAACTTTGAATTATGCGCTATGTCAAGGGAAGGTTCAAAGTTAATTTGTAAATCTGTGCTCGTGTCCCTAGTGTCAGTGGGGGCCAAGCTAAGTCTGTTGTACGTCCGGTCCTCAAGTCTTAACACTCACCCATCGCTATTCGGGTTAGAATTGCACGTTAAGCGGTCTCAAGTCATGGAGCGTTGTTCACGCTTACCCATCGTTTTATACTCTCTCTCTCAAGTCGTGAGAGTTATAGTTGAGTGTGTGAATGGTCGTTTCACATTCGCTTGGGAGCCGCTTCTGCACTTGTGTCTTCAAAGTGAGGATTGCCCTACCAAGCATCATAGTTAAGCTCAAACTTTGTTAACTCTTATCTAACTAGTGCGGAGTTTAGTAAGATCATCGAAACATGAGCGTAATAACGTCGTTGGGGAATGATTTATTCCCTTTGTTCAAGTTTTGGCACAGGCTGGTCGGATCACATAACTTAGCCATATTACTGTTAATTTTTGTCATTATACACAATCGCAGAGAATTAAAGGAGCTTTTAGTTATAACAAAATGGCAATCGGCGAGTCACACCTTATTACATAGTTAGAAATACAAATGATATTTACAACATCATAGAAATAAAAGCTCAAATCAAATAATTCTGCAAATGCTTAGCATTCCATGCCCTTGGGAGTCGATCTCCATCAACAATTGTCATCCTGAAAGCTCTGTTATCAAGTTTTTACTGAATGACCTAGGGTCCTTCCAACTTCGAGGCCGTGTGGACATGGTCGGGAAAGACATGTTTCTAGATGAGGTAGCTAGGTTCAAAGTTTCTCGTCAAACCTTCTTACAATATGAGGAACTCGATGTATATGCACTGAAGTACGCAATTCAGCCTCCTCTCTCTCTTCTCATCAATCATGTCAAGTGATTCCATGAGAAATGTCTAATTAGTTAAAGGATCATAATTTGTCGTTCAGTGAGAGGGAATTTAAGCTTCACTTGTATAACTGCTTTTGAGCCATAGGAAAATCCGAATGGGTATGGCGTATCGTTGACTTATGGGCATGCCAAAGGGATAAGAGTGGCTCATCAACCCACTTTCCCCAAGCCTGCTCCATTCGCTTTTTCAAAATGGACTTTATGAACTTACTTACAACTTCGACCTGTCCATTTGATTGCGTGTGTGCAACTGCATTATATTTCTCCTCGATGGATGATGTCGGAAGAAGTCATTATACTCTAAGCAATTGATCTGGGTCCCACTATCAGTTATGACAATCCTGGGGAGTCCAAATAGACATGTGCTGTTTTTAACGATGAAGATGATCACCCGCTTCATCGAGATCATGGTCAGTGGTTCAGCTTTGGTCAGCTTCACGAAATAATCGACTGCCACGATCACATATTTTGCTCCAGCCTTGGATATCAAAAGGCTATCGATAATGTCTACTCCCCATACTGCAAATATCAAAGGACTAATCATCGAGGTGAGCTAAGTTGGCGAAGCTCTAGAAATCCTGGTAAATCTCTAGCATTTATCATAGCGGGTGAATAATCAGTCGCATCTCTGTTGATGGTAGACTAGTATAGCCATACCGAAGTATCTTCTTTGAAAATTTTTGCCCTTAGTATGATCACCACACTTGTCTTCATGTACTTCCTGCAGTATTCGCTTGACTTCTCTGTGAGCTATACACTGGAGCAAGGGGATAGGAAAACCCTTTCGACACAATGTGTCTCTCTGAATGGTGTATCCTGAAGCTTTACGTAAGATCACACATTTCACATTCATTCGTTCAAGTAAGGTTCCATGCAGGAGGAAGTTCTTAATGGGATTCAACCACGATTCTCTTTCGGGCTTGACATTCAACATTCTGTCAACTTCAATCTGATCTATGTTAGGGGCAGTCAACGTCTCTATCTGGACTGACTCTATTGGCATTACGTTCTCTTAGCTGACCAACTTTGCTAAAGAGTCAGCTTTCTCATTCTTCTCTCGCAGAATATAAGAGACTCTATAATAGTCGAACCATATTAACAACTCTTCCACCAAATCTAGATAGGCAGCAAGTCATGCTTTTTTGTTTAGAATTCCCTTCTGGTCTGATATACAACAACCTATGAGTCATTGAAAAGGTCAATCGCCTTCAACACCAATTCCTTTGCGAATTTTAGCCCGATAATCAAGGCTTTGTACTTAGCCTCATTATTGGTTGTTGTGAAGTCCAACATCAATGCAAAACCAATCGATTTCTCCTCAGGAGTTAGAAAAACAACTCTAGCGCCAGGGTGTCGAACATTACATGCTCTATCTGTGAATAGTTTAGCAGTTGACGGTTCAATTTCTACTTCATTGTCCTCAAGAGAAGTAAATTCCGCTATGAAGTCTGCCAATGCCTACGCTTGGATCTCCCTCCAAAGAATGAATGTAATATCAAACGGACTAAGTTCAATATTCTATTTAAACAACCTTCCAGATGCCTTAGGTCACTAAAGGACCTATCGTAGCAACTGGTCAGTATGCATTTTTATAAGATGAGCTTGGAAGTAGTGTCTTAACTTCCTCAAGGCTATCAAGAGGATGTAAGATAGCTTCTCGATCTTCGAGTAATTACTCTCTTCCCTTGTCAATCCCTTGCTTATATAGTACACCAGTCGTTGAACTAATTCTCTTCATGAATAAGTGCCTAAGCTGATGGATGCAAGGAACCGCCAGATAAACAATAGGTCTTCGTGATGACCCGTCTTTGGCAATATTGGAGGTCTCTCCAAGTGATTTAGCAAGTTTTGGATTGCTTCGACATGGTCTGGCATCCAAGCAATGTTGCGCTCCCCCCGCTTTATCAGTTCAGAGAAAGGATTGCACTTGTCGGTTACCCCGGATATAAACCTATTCAGGGCTGTAACCTTCCCATTTAGGCTCTATACATCTCTAATCTTTCGAGGCTCTTAAATGTCTCGTATGGCATTTATTTGTTCGAGGTTGACCTCAAAGTCTTAGACGTTGATGACGAAACCCAAATATTTCCCTGGCGCAATGTCGAAAGAACATTTCAAAGGATTGACTTTCAACTTGTATTTGCAGAAAATATTGAACAATTCCGCCAGGTCATCCACATGGTTGGTCGATTGTCATGACTTAACAAGTATGTCGTCCACATATACTTCCATCGACTTTCCAATCTGATTCTGAAACATGCGATTTACCAACTGCTTATACGTTGCTCCAACATTCTTTAACTTAAATGGCTTGGCCATATAACATATAACCAGACATCCTTTATAAAGCTAGTATGTTCTTGGCTCGACACATGCATTGAAATTTGATTGTACCCTAAGTATGCATGCATAAAGGAAAGAAGCTCATGCCTAGTCGTCGAGTCCATAAGATGGTCAATTCTAAGGAGCGAAAAGTTGTATTTAGGGCACGCCTTGTTCAAGTCTGAGAAATCTATGCACGTCTGCCACTTCCCATTGCAATTTTTTATGATTACCAAATTCGAAACTCGGCCGAGGTACCACGAATCTCGGATAAACACGTTTCTCTTTATTCTTTCTACTTCTTTTTTCAAAGCTTTCGATCTTTCAGGACCAAGCATACGCTTTTTCTTCTTTACTGCGACGTATTTTGGGCTTTTGTTGAGATAATAGCTCATATTGGTTAATGATATCCCATACATGTTAGCATGGGTCCACCCAAACATGTCATGGTTTGCATGGAGAAATTTGTTCGGTTCGCTCCTCTAGAGGGGGTCCAAGGTGGGGTCCTGTTTTCGAAACGTTCGAAGGGGTCCCGTTTTCGAAACGTTCGAAGGATCATCATTATCAATCTAGATTGCCACTTTCATTTTGTTGGGGATCGCCTTTGGTATCATGGATCCTTGTCTTTTCCCATATCAACTTCTTTGAAATGACAACTGTATTATCTGGGCTAAGATTTTCCCTTTACTTGCTATGCAACAGCCTCCCGGATGCGAAGAGAATCGAAAACTTTCTCTTTATCCTTGCTATGGGATTCCTTCCATTTTTCTGTGTAGCATTCTCATCTTTCTAACTAGCCTCCTTGCAAAACTCCAACCCCATTCTCAGTTGGAAATTTCAGAAGCAAGTACTAAGGAGCTATCCATTATTGGAATTCAGCAAGGGTTGGTCGACCCAAGAAGGCGTTGTATGGAGAGTAAATATTTGCAAAAACCCAAATTTTAATAAAGCAATTTAAATAAAATATTAATAAAATATTAATAAAATAAATATTAATCAGAAAAAATTAAGAAATGGGCAACGAGGTTCACGCCATTGGTCCAGTATGAAATTCTGGCTAAGATTGACATTTGGTTTGCTGAAATCGGACTTATAAGGAAGAAGATATGAAAGAAAAAAGTTCGAATTTTAAATTTGAAATTCGAATAAACAACGAATTAATGAATTCTAAGTTCAGTCGGGAACGACGCTAACTGAGGCGATCAAGCCCTTACCAAGGTCGAACTGGGGGTTGACCTACCTATGGGATAGGTCAACCCATTCCAGCAAACATATGCGCCTGATGAACAGGTTTCTAGTGCGATTTGGGATGGTTTTGGTGTTGTTTTAAGGAAGCTTCTTCTACTCTTGTGAACCTAATTCAAAACCTAAAATCTAATGGTCCTAAATCCCTTAGCTCTATTATTTATATAGCCCTGAACCTAACCTTATTTCCCCCTACTCCATTTCCTCCATTCTCTGCCTCCATATTACAAAACCTTCTCCTTAAATATTTTAATAGGGTTCTAAGACTTTGTTTTGCCTATATTTTTGGAGAATATTCATATATAGATATTTCCTACTGTGGCTTATTGTATTTACTTAAATTTGTGAGTATATTCTGTGAGTACAAGATCAGTATGGATTGGGGTTTATTTTGACAGTATAATAGTTGTTAATATCTTTAGATTTCAGATTGATTTTCCGTAAATAATATATGTATATCTAATTAGTGCTTCTATCCTTTCTAATATCTATTTCATTAATCTATTCTATTACTGTAAATTTATTATATTCATCTTTACCTCTTTTTCTACGTATATAATTTTATTTAATGTTGAGATTTAGCCCAATTTTATTTTAGAGAAGTTCTTATTTATCTAGGCCTAGGCCATGCAAGAGCCTAGGCCATTGTCCTTTTTATTTTCACGTTGAGTTTAGGCCTTGAAACAACCTAAACCATCATTCCTTTTTGGTTATAAGTAGTTCGGGTTAAAATATAAATTTGACAGTAAAACCACATTTGGGGAAAATATTAATTACATAAAAAAGGATAAATTAGGGCTTATCGGAATTATGCAATAAAGGAAAATTGAACTGTAACTTTGATAAAATGAATGAATGGAACTTGGATAGACGCTAAATAATGGGGGTTGGGATGTACAATGAATTTAGATAAAATGATGTTTACAGACAACCTATAAATTGAAATCTACATGCAACCTATGATATGACAAAAAGTTACCTAAAGAAAGTAGGCTTATCAATAAACTTAAATTAAGCGTTAAATTTAAAGTAAACAAATTAATATGCATGAATAGTAGTGATCCGTTCCAATAGCATAAGCTGATTTAGGAAAATAAGTGGCCTATTAAGAAATGTGTAGTAAGAGTCCGTTCTGGCAGCGACGACTGATTAAGGAAAATAAAGGGCTCGTAATAATGGTCTGTTTCGACATCAGGGGTAGGTTGATTAGGTAAAATAAGAGGTGAATTAAAATAGTTAATTTATAATGACATAGGAATTTGTTGATAATCTTATGGGGGTATGGGGTAGCTAGGTGGTCAACAATGATTCTATGGTGGCTTTGGCGCTTGTAAATTAAATCGAGAGTACAATCTAGCGGTGACTAATATCAAATTGCATTTTTGGTTGGGGATTCATATCAGTCAGTATTCCTTTTTATTACACTACACCGAGGTCTCTCGAGGAGACGAAGGCATGCTTATACTGTATTAGGTAGTAAGGGGTCCAAACGAGCACAACACCAGAAAGGCCAATTTGTCATGCTTATAACCGTGAGGAAGCAGAATACTCACGGTTATAACCGTTGAGCCAACATGTATTGGTTATTTTCATCACGTATGCTATCACGGTTATAACTGTGACAAATACTAACATATTTGCTCACCGTTATAAGCGTGATTATATTTTCTCTTCTAACGGTTATAAGTGTGATAATATTTATTCTACTAATGGTAACAAACGTGGTAATATTTATTTTTTTAACGATTTTAAGTGTGACGAATTCCATAATTATAACGGTTATAAGCGTGGTGTTAAGATTTTTGCCAATGGTCATAAGTGTTACTTTATCAAAGATTCCATTGGCTACTATCACATTTGTCACGGTTATAACCATGAGAAACTACACATAGTACGTTGCACATAAAACAACTATATTTCATATCAAATGTACATAAATATATATTCCGCACAGCATTGGTTACATACACCGTAATAGCATTAGAACATCAAATAGCATGTCGAACATACCAAATTTAAAATAGCAAACATAACAAGTTTGAAATACTGAGAGTTATACACCATCATTAACATACAAGATAAGTTTTGAAACAGGATTCAACATATCTTCATTTCCTGATACATTGATATGAAACCAGTCTCCTGGGTCCAACTAGTGCATGAAACAAAAACATAAATAACATTATATAAAAAAAAGTCCCAAAAAGAAGATGACATATAGCCTACTCCATCCTCCTACTATGACTAGGAGCAGTAGGGTATGCACCCTGAGGGGCAGGAGCATCTTCCGAAGTGGTTGGGACTCCAGAAACATAGGCCTTGCTGGACTTGAGATCAGATTCTGCTGTGTGAAGGTATGACGGGGCTGTGTGATACTTAGCAATACTCAGAATGCCCAACCAAGTACATCATGAAACAAAACACGATACAATAGAAATATGTTGAACCAGCTCCTGTGCTTCACACATGCATCCCCTTTGCATGCACCATTCAACACTAGTCTTGCTTCCTCAACTTTTCAACCTACTAGTGGTACCTTCATGCGCATAAACATGCATTACAACATTTCTTGTCATATTTTGTGTGTGCACGAGATATATATTCGTAATGAATCATGTAAAACAAAGCTATTTGAACCTGTGCATTACAGAAACTGAACTCAATTATGCACATGGGTCCAATATTTTTTTTTGAAGTTCAAGCCACAAGAGCACATCCATCAATGATGGTTAGTCCAAAAGAAACAAGTCAAAGTTCTATAGGAGAAGAGTCGCTGACTCAAACCTTACTTAGGATGCTCTAAACGTTTATAGCAAGGCTAACAATTGTGACCTTCAGATCTGATACCAAGTGTGACACCCCACGTCCGTTAATGTCACTCACAAAGGGAATGCATTAAGTTTCGTGAAGCGCTATAGATAAACAGATATAGAATAATTACAAGATAGATATAAATAAGGCAGCAGCAGAAAAATTAAATTTTTATTTCAACCATAAAGCACAATACTGTGGTCCACAATTTCATAAGTCACAAAAACCATTACAATAAAATAACTTCTGTCTTGCATCATCAGAGTACATAAGAATATGAAAAACATAATTTTCCCTAAATTAAAAGAGTTAAGCCATAGTAGAGACAAGAACTTGAGCCATACTTCAGAAGTAGCTCCTAGCAAGATGATATCTGAATCTGGATTAAGTCTGAGTGTTTCCTCCTTGAGAACCTGAAGGGGGAGCAGAAGAAAGAAGGAGAAACAATAGTAAAGTCTGGAGAGTCTAGTTACTTTTAGCCTGTAGATAAATAAAAGCAACATGATAGGCATATAAAGTGGATAAGAGGGAGATTACTACATAAATGGAAGGTGTGACAAGGTAAACAGGATAAGGTGTACGTGCCTCACTAATGATTACTCTGCACTATTACTAGTATAACTGAAATTAGATGATCCCTTCCACTATCAGTTGGTAGGCTTAGGTCATACGTCCAAGTATACCATACCCCCTACCCTAATCGATTGGCTCCCTACTCCGTAGATGTCCTGTGCTGGCCCCACAGTAGGAGGTATCACTTCCTAAAATGGCATCCCAAGATGTGCACAACTATATCTACTGGTGTCACGGTCGTCTTAGCTCCCTCTGCCCAGCTCATGCACGCACATGTCATTGGTCCGTTGGCGTCGCCCACACCGTCCGTCTCGTTTGAATCTCTTACAATCAATCAGTAAGCGTGCCCCTTCTCTGCCTAGTACGGAGTTCTTTACTTGATACCAACTCTGGGTTACTGACTAAAATGGGTCCCACACAATATGATACAAGCTCTCCCCCTTGTCTTGTATCCCCATTAGGTTTTCCACTGACTATGCATACCCTTAAGTGTCTTTAATTACATAGCCCTATACAAATTATGCTTACCCTAAAGGGTGTCTTAAATTACAATACTTCATTACATTATCTACCGGTTATGTATACCACTAGGTGTCTTTAATTACGTAACCTTATTTGGGTTAAGTTCGTGAGCCTATATATAAATATTACTCATCCCCTCTAATTTACTTAACCCACCCACTACCCATCTAACTCTACTTAAACCTAACTTAAGTTCATAATCATACAATATTTAAATTAGGTTAAGTAGTCCAATTCAATACTATGTCCAATTATGGTTATAATGGGCTAGGCCTCCTGCATTAGGACTACAATGTGTGGATGCTGGATATGCCGGTCAGGTCCGGGCAGTCTTATTCCACAGTTGGGCCTAACCTCGTGTCTTAGCCTGATTCGTATTTATGTACTTAGAACTCCCACATTAGGTTCAGTATTAGTGGCTGCTGGTTATGCCGGTCGGGTCTGGGTACACTTCTGCCACTAATACAACCTAACCTTATGTCATAAGTACAATTACACTTCTTAATTGTAATTACTAAACATTCCATTTTTAATTAATCAATTAATTAATCCTTTCCTTTTATAGGTGTCAATACCTATTTTAGCCAATAATTTGAATTACATGTCCATAAATGTTCATATTCAAATTATGCCATTTTTAACCCTTTTTTCCCGTTCCTTAACTAGCGCCCTCACAAAATTGGCAACACGCCTAGGCTAGACAATAGCCTAGTCATAAACGATAATAGGGAAAACAATATAACTAAAATGATCATCTTGGCATCTACATAAACTTGTATGATAACAAGGTGAACATACATACTGGCATAGACATGAAACTGTCATCTTAACAAGGTGATAATTTAGATTACATAAAATAGATCTAACATGATAACATAAGGTGACAATTTAGATCATATAAAATAGATCTAACATGATAGCATAAGGTGATAATCTAAATCTGTCTAACAATTTCAATGCCCACATAAATTAGATCTACTAATTTAGAAATAGATCTACACACGTACACATCATATCATGTCATAAAAGTCACAATTCAGATAAAGGTTTAGATCCAATTCTAACCAATTCAAGGTGGCATATGTTCATGATTTACATAAGTGATTAGATCTATCCAATGATATAATTGTCCAAATTAATAGATCTATATTAACCATAATATAGTTACAAACCAAGATCCACAATAGAAAAATCACAATTGAATTGGATCTAGAGAATTAAATCTATCATAACATAGCATAAGATCTTGCAATAACATAGATTCAAGGTTTACAACGTATCCAAATCACATTCTTTCATTATCCACTTTTATTTATCTAATCCTAAAAGCAACTAAAACTCACAATGATTGGATTGCTAAGATGATAGAAAAGAGGTTGGTGCCGAGTCTATGCTTGAATCTTAGAATTTAATATGATTTAGTTGATAGAATAAGATGAGAGACCCTAGTTCAGTTCAGACTTCGACAAAGTTTGGCCGCCATGACCTCCAATGAAGAAAATATGAGAAATAGCCACATATTTATAGCTAAAGAGCCCTCTGAAACCGACTGCCACCTCAGCCCTAGGGGTGTCGACACCCCTGTGGGTGGGTCGACCCCTTGGTCGACACCCCTTCTGGGGGCGTCGACACCCTCTAAGGGGGTCGACCCCCTAGAGCGGGAATTTTGGTGCTCTGACTAATTTTTAGAAATTCGAATCATCCTGGATAGAATTCTGACTCATCTCTGACTCATACATATGTATATAATTTTTCAATGCCTATACAAACTTAAAACCCTCATAACTTCCTCATACAGTGTCCGTTTTACGCAAACCAAATGTCTATTTTGACCAGAATTTCGAGACGGATGTAATGGTGCAGTCCGTTTCCTCTAATTCTGAATATTAAATTAATTATTATTTAATTTATCCTCTTTTAGTGTCGGTATAAATTCGGGGTGTTACACAGCTTAAACCAAATTTTAACTATTATACTTTATAATGCCGGATGATTGAACCTTCCTTACGTAAACCAAGTAAGACAGAAATTCGGGTGGCATCTGCCTTTGGAGAGAACCCTGTAGTCTAAAAACTAAATTTAGATATTCTATATAAGGTGTTACACAGAGAGCACATGGAGAAATGATCAAACCTGTAGGATTGTTGCAGCATATTATAATGCAATTAGCTTACTTATAACCTATCATTCTAATAAGCAACACATAAACCAAATAGGGTGTGAGTAAAAATTAGGAAATTATATATGGATGTGAACATGGATAACATAGGACCAAAAGGAGATGAAAAATAGCAAAATAGTATTTTACAATCTTCGCGTTTGGTCGAACAACTAATTCAGTGCTAACAAGGTCCCAGGTATTCCAATAATTCTAATCCACAAAAGTGAAACTACTTACTTATCGTAAAATGCTATTACCATACATTTTTGTAGTTGAAAGAAATAAGTAATAAATGATTTTCCAATAGTGTAGAAACACACCAGCCCATTTGTAAAAATGTAATTGATGCACATGGACCCTAGTACAAAATACACATGGACCCTAGTACATGAACAAAACCATTGAGATCTAGCAAAATTATAGTGTAAATGTGTAAAATACAATTACAACTCTCATGGTGTAATCGACATGTAGAAGCAGTCAAAAATTTGAACTGTTTAAGTACTACATCACATATCTTAAGTTTGCAACTATTACAAAAGGTACAACTCTAAAAAGACATAGCGGATCGCATCCTAATTATAGTTCTAGTTTTAAAAAAATGGTTCAAATAGTAATTGGGCATTTAACTCATATCCCAAATATATGGGTTATGAGGTTGAAACTCTATGAGGTACACAGAACATAGTGTAAATTACTGGGTTCAATGTGGGTATGCGGAACTATTTGTTTTGGGTTGTACTCTTAAATCCAAAAACGGATTCCAACTGGTAATGCCCTAATTATTCTCAACTAAAATCTCATTTAGTTAATTATTCATTTAACTAAAGAACTATAAACAAATTATAACCTTTTAAAGTTCACAAAGTTTTAGTTCCTATTAAAAGCTTTCGACCAAACCATAGAATCGGCAGCAACTAATTAATAATCTAAAACTCGCCTGCATCAGCTACAATCAAACACACTACCTTTAATTACATCCCAAAAACCACAAGATAAACAGTAACCCAAACCAAATCCTCATTGTTATATAGAGAAAGAAAACGAATCAGGAAGAAAGAAATCTTACTACTCGGGATTCAAAAATGAATTTTGGAATCGAGATCAGTAGTGAAACTCTAACTCACTTCGAGATGAAAAATAATAAATCTGGTCTTCTTTTTCAAACTAATTGGACATAAACAAAATGAACTAATTGTTAAATCGACTCCTATATAATAATTACTTGCTGAATAAAATACAAGATCTACAACAATTATGAGAGATCTCAAACTTTTTCCTTGAAATAACTCCGAGAAATTTGCTTGTTTGCCTTCGATGTCAAACGAGAGTTCATAGATGATAGTAGCACATTAATAGGAAAACTAAATCGAAAAGAAAGGAAAGGACGAATTCAACTACATTCGGCTAAGTGAAAAATAAGAAGAAGAAGAAGAAGAGGGAAAATGGTGAAGAGATCTGGTTCAGAGGGAGATGAAATGTTAAGGTTGGGTTTTGATAGTGAAAAAGTAGCGAGAGAGGAGAAATGGAAGAACGCACAAGGAAATTAAGTAAAGATAATGCGACCATAAAATAATTTGGTCAAATTATGAGAGGGGATATGGAGCCAAAAGTAAAAAAAATTGATAACATCAATCAGACAACAGATACCAAGAGGGAAATAATTAAATAAAAATGCAGCCATGCAATAAGTTGCACAACACCGAGAGGGAAACTAAAATTTGATATGGAGGCAAAACCAAATTTTTTATAATTTCAATTAGACAATAGACAAAATTTTGTCTGAATGGCACGAATGAAATCTCAGCAGAACAAAATATCCACTTGTTATGACAGATATCATATAGTTTTTCCATATGCTGTGTGAAACAACGGTATATATTGGGATAACAACAAATCTACCTTTTGTTGTGTGATCGTTGTTGTCTGATTCAATTTTTGGCATAGTGCTTGCTTTTTAATCTTTGTATTAACATTTAAGAGCGATGAATTTTTATGGTTTCGACGGTTTTACTTATGTACTCTGATATTATGGCTTCCCACGAGATAATTTTGAGACTATTTAGTATTTATGAAATGTAACAAGCACTGTGATTTGACTTGCTTATTTAAATAATATTTTAAAGTTTATACTATTTTATACTTTTTCCTTATGAATTTTGGTCTCTCTGTTGTTACTTTGTGCCTAAGCGCCTCATAAACCTTCACTCATCCTCAAATAGGTGACGTTAAGGGGTGTGGGGTGTTTCAAAATTGGGCAATTCAGTCGACTAAATTATTATTTTCTCTCGGGAATAGTTTTATGTACAGGCCAGTCGATTAAATTTTCCATTCAGTCGGCTGAATCATAGTTCGGTCGACTGAACGGGTTAATTCAGCTGGTTGAAGTTTAGAATAGAAATATGTGCTTCTGGAAAGCAAATTCAATCGGCTATACCATAAATTCGATCGACTGAATCATGTTTTCTACAATTGAATGATGGAGATCATGGTCAACCGTTAATTTCAATCTAGGCTTCTTTCTGGCTGGGTTTTGGCACGTTTACTCTTTTCCTATATTTTCTCAGTTGCTCTAATTTGTGAATTTCAACAGCTTGATTATATCGACCTTTAATGAACTTTCAATTCATTCATTGTAAACGAATCTAAATCGATATTTGTTGAATTTGATTTACGTTATTACAACGTGAATTTTGGGGTCGATTGTTATTACAATCGATATTTTTTATATTTTCCACTTCAAACTATAAAGGGTTTTATATTATTAGTAAATACCAAATCTTTTACTAAAATGTTTTCTTATTCTTTTTCATTATACAAAGTTACTTTACAAATTGTTTTCCAATCTATTAGTATGTATATTATAAATGTTTTCCTCACTCTTGTGATATATCCAATTAAATGCCTTAGTAAAACTTGTGGAATGAAATGCTTGTGTTTGTTTCAACGATTAATTATTTAAATCATTCGATTGGAAACTTGGCAATGATCCTATTATGTTTATAGTGGATTATACAACTTGTTCATAAATATTTGAGAAGAGCAAGTGGTTGTGGGACATGTAGCTTAACTCTTATATTTACTAGCTGGAGTAATTTACACTATCCTTGACCAATTATGATCTTTTTGAGATTTAGACTAGCTTTATGCGATGTACCTAGGTTGTGGTATCTATTTCACATTTTTCGGATCTTCGGATCATTTTGAGGAACTTTGGCACATCTTTAGTGGAAATCTTTGGGTTGGCGAGGAAGTTCGGTTCATTATCCGTGGTGTGTGTGATGATCGACCGTTTTGATCTGGGATCATATTGGTGTTTTCAGGCTCCCATCTTGTGATGATATTCGTACCGTTTTGGTCTAGGACCGAATTTGTGTTTTGATATCCGGTTATCAGTTTCGTGATTGATTTGATAGGGGACATCATTTCTATGAGTGGTTATGTTATGTAGAATGTGATATTCTCTTGTAGCTCTGAGATCTCATTGAGATATTGTATGGACATTCTTGGGGTTTCACATTTACATGTGAACATTGTTTTATTATGTATATGCATTATCTGTTAACATCTCTTATCCTATCTCGATATATTATGATAAGTGTAGCTAGATTGATCTATTTATTGTTTATTTTATTATAAATAATATTTGGGTCAGAATGAGGTATTACATGTGCTTCTTCATGACTTCTAGCGGGGATCACCTCTTGACCTTTGGCAACTACATTATCATTGCAGTAATTTTGGTTATATGTATATGAGATATCTATGTATACATATTCTTTTGGCTAGAATATGTACCTATTTTTGGTTGTATAGTTGGTCAAGTATGATCACTATCTTTGTATTCACACTTATGTGTTATATTCATATCTATTTCTTCCTTAGTGTATCTATGTCTAACTCTAACTATATTGTCATGTATTTTATATAGTTTTCGAATTATATATAGCCAATGTGTAATGGGTTTGAACTTGAATTAGATATTTCGGATTTCCTCATGGGATTTAAAAAGTAAGACCACATTATCCGCCATGTGTAACACTCATTCCAAACTATTATACAGATGGTCGCTCCTCAACAACCAAATTCTTTGAGTTAGTTGACAGCATTTCTTGTAATGTCCTTGGCTAATGCGAGTATAGACTTTATTACAATGACAATTTTACAATGGGCTTGACTACCTGTTGTAATAGATGGCTATTGCAATGGTCAATTCAGAACTATTGTAATAGATGTCCTATACAACACTCTTTTAACAATGGGCATTGATTGCCCATTGTAATTGAATGCAATTACAATAGTCCTTTCATGCCCATTTAATAGATACCAATTTTAGAACATTCAAAAAATTCTCATTGTAAAAGATGCAAATTTTACAATGGTAACAAAATGCCCATTGTGAGTGGTGCAAAATTTACAACGCTCCCAACGTCCGTTGGAATAGGTGCCAATTTTACAAATGTCATAAAGTACCCATTTTAACCAATGCCAATTTTACAACGGTCATAAAATGCCTGTTGTAATAATTATTATTTATTGATATTCGGTAAGCATTAATATTAATTTCTAACAAAAACAAATACATATAATATATACTTAAATATTAATAAATTTAAAATTAATAATTTATTATAACTGATAATTGATAATTTGTATAACCAATAATACTTACTTAAAATGTATAAATAGTAATTCATAAATAATAATTATAAATGTCAACTTATATAAAACATTATTTCACAACAAGAAAAATACTCTATTGTAACTGGTGATACATAACAGTTGCAGTAAATGATATTTAGCAATAGACTTTTCGTAGAAGTTGCAACATATGAGATTTAGCAAAATACCTTTTCTTGCTGGTGCGAAAAGGATATTTTTAGCAACTGCACTTCCCTTCCGCTTGCAAAAACATACTTGTAGCAACTGCGCTTCCATAACAGTTGCAACCACCACACCAAATAAGTGATTTTATAACATTTCATATTTCTTGATGTCTAACATTTATAAATGTCGCAAGCTGGCAACAATAAAAAAGTGTTAGGACGTCTAGAAAAGTGTTACAAAAAATAATTAATATTTTGTAAAAAAGTGCAAAAATTTAATATTGCTTCCTAACACTAAAAGGTGTTAATAGTGGCTAGCAACAGCCAAATATTCATTTCTCAATCTGCCCATGTCCATTACCAAACCCAGGCTGTAAATTTCATTACTCCATTTTCGGGTTTTAATGTCTTCACAATCACGATTCTCCTCAAATCCACCACTATCTCCTCATAATCAACTGTTCATTCAATTTCGGGTTCCTCTAACTATGTTGTTCAACTTGAATCCAGAATGTTCTCAAATTGGCTCTTCGTTCAACCGAATCTCTCAAATCTCTGAAATCACATGAATTCGGATACTCCTAGTTCGATTTATAGTCTTTTTCGCAAAGATATGTCTATCGATTTCAAGTATTTCCTCTTCCATTACATACGATTTGTTTAATTTGCACCGCTTCATTTTCAAGTTCTGGTTTCTCATCATTTTACAGTATAGAATATTTGACATTAATAATTTTTAGCATGTTGCTTTGCATTATTCTTATTTGATTTCCTTCAAGATTGTGTTTTCTTATTTATTCTGTTGGGTTTGGTGAAATATAAACTTATAGATTCAATGTTGAAAAATTCACAGTTAGTGACGATGAAGATCAAAGGCGAAAATCACTTGGATGTTGTTGCATCTGTGTCAGTTCTTCTTATCTCTGGCACATATGTCGTATTTGCCTACTTTTACCTATCCGTTTATGTGTACGGGTATAATTTCGTCATTCACATTGCTCAAGCTCTTACCATTATACTAGTTTGACCCACTATCCTCAATTTCCTTATATTTTGTATTAATTTACATGTATATTTATTTCTCATGAGTGATTTAATATTTACAACAGATTGTTTATGCTCTGATTTTGATTGTTTCTTATAGTTGGGTCCGAACAAATTTTGGATTTTGCTCGGTAATACACATTAGTTGTTTGTTTGATTTACTTTTAAATATTATTTTTTAATAAATCTCTTAGGAATATTTCTTTATAATGATTTTTGTGGAAATTCGCCAGGGAATCATTGTGCTTTTTATTGGTGAGTTCTTCTAGTATGATAACCATAAATGCTTTAATGTTTTAGTTTATTGTTAGGGTTGATTTAACTTGTTAGTGTGATTTTAATGGTTGATCATAGGTTACAATAAAAAAAAATATTTTTTAGAAAAAGTAGGAGAATAAAGTAAGAAAAGAACATAAATGCGTGTAATCTTATTCATGAACTGATCAGCATAAGTCAGGTGTAAATGCTCAAATGTGTAACAACTGGGACTTGTTCATTTAACTCATTTGAACATGTCAAATAGGTTATGATTTTGCAAAGAACTAAAGATTACATTGCATTTTTGGTGTGTTTCTTTCTGAGATCAGAATTCTGGCTCCAAATTTCAAAAATTTGTCTATTATGCTATAGGTTTACTAAAAGCTTCTGCATGTATTTTTTTGGGGTGACATCACAAGCTATTAGTTCATGCATCTGTTATATTTATATTTAGCTTAAAATACAGATTCACTAGTACAAATAATGTAAAATAGAATGACCCTACAATTTAATCTATATTTATGTTGTACATATTAACCTCCATTTTGTTGCACTTGCCTCAATTTTCCTCTTAATTAATTCTTGCAGGCCAATAGAAATTAATGAATTATAGTTTCTGAGCCGGCTTATGGAACTTTGATTGGTGCTTGGTTCGGTCCTTGGCCAATGCCTCTTGATTAGGACATGCCTTGGCAAGTAACTATTATTTCTTACTATTATGGTTATTACTGGATGTAACATAAAGAAGTTTATTCCTTGAGGTATCCCATAGTATCTCTACTTTCTTTTTCCTGTTATGTTTATATTCTAGTTCTTTACCTCTATTTGAGCAAAGACCTACACGCATACTTTTATTTTCGTATACACTTGGCTAAACACCTATGCTTGTAACCATATCTATGCCAATAGAACTTCTTTTATCAATCTCTTCGATCTGAATGGATGTACTTCCTGAAACCTTCAGATGTTTCCAAATATCTTATTTTTGACCAACCCTTCAGTTTAAAGGAATTTGTGATGCCCACCTCCTGTTTAACCTTATGTATGGTGCCTAGCTTATTGACCTTTTTCACAACTGTCTTCATTTTTCACGAATATTCTTCAGTTTTTTTATTCCTGTGATTTTTTTTTTGTGTATCTTCTTCCTTTGACTAACTCAATTTTGTTTTTTTTCACCATTCGTTGCAACTGCTTGTGATTTATATCCAGCCTCACCAATTCCTTTGCTGC
This sequence comes from Allium sativum, assembly GCA_030737875.1. Lineage (NCBI taxonomy): Eukaryota > Viridiplantae > Streptophyta > Magnoliopsida > Asparagales > Amaryllidaceae > Allium > Allium sativum. The sequence continues at coordinate 732,517,846 of CM060922.1, read as the reverse complement.
TTTCGGAAGAGATTCAGGTATGCTTTTCATTTACTGATGGTTCGTATTTTAATTACTCAGATACAACCAATTCTGTTTTATTATCTAGATTTGTTGTACCTGATGCTTTCTTTGGAACTCTGTCAATGTGAGTGTTTTTCTTATATTCCAGTTATTATTATAATAATCAATACTGATGGAAATTAGTATAGTCTTTTAAGTTTATCAATTAGCTTGGAGATGACCTATAATAATCAATTATTATTGTAATGTGTGCCAAGTATTGGTATGTCTGAGTGGTACTTTATTTTTCTATTTGCTTTCTTCTCTAAATCCGATTATAATTGCTATATGATCACTTAAATTTGAGGAAAGGGTGGTTGTTGTTAGGACTAGATTTAGTTGTACAAAGTTAGGGCTTATAACTAACATACACACATTGCTGATTATTCTATTATCCTACAACATACATTTTTGCTGAACGGTTTGTATTCTAAGTACGTCTGGAAGCTTATACATGCGACTTGTGTGAAATTGCTATGCAACTTGTGTGAAATTGCACGAAACTCTGTGTACCAGCCTAGGTTTTCACACGCTTTTAAGGAATGTTTACTGCACTTTTATTGTTGTCTAGTGATTATAAACAAGTTGGATAGATTATTGGAAATAACTGCTCTGTTATTGCATGGAAAATGCCTATTGATTTCTTGAGAATTTGTGAAATCGTTTTTCTTTAAATTGATCAAAACTCGCTTGCAACTCAGTTTTGGAAACCGAGTCGCTGCGACTTAGTTTTCAAACTAAGTTGCAAGCGACTCAGTTTAAAAATGAGTCGCTGCAACTAATTGAGTTGCGAATTGTCGTTATTTTTAATGCTTTCTAACAGCTAGGAGTACGTGCTCAGAATGAGCATATTCACCAACCAACTACACTAGAAATTTCATAGTTCTTATTGTATAGTCTAGAATATATGTTGTAACCCAGCTTTCAACTTTTTTAATTTTCCATTATATATATTTATCGAGTGCTTGTATTAAATGCATGAGCTTGTAGAAGAGCTCTTTGGATTATTGTATTGGGCATTGAGGAACATGTAAAACCATTAAATTTTGGAGCAAAAGATCTAAAATGATTAGATTAACATTTTGAAAACTTTAAGTGTTTTCAAAATTAATTTTTTTTGTATCCTATGTTATAATATCTGAATGCATCCCATTTTGAAATTTAAGGTATCCTTCAAAATATTTTTGACATATGCTCCATTTATGTATCGTTTTAAACTTTGCACTGGATCTATAATGAATTATGTGTGATATGGAAACCATTCGTTTATGATATATGTATACATGTTTATATATATATGTATGTATATATGTATATATGTATGTATATGTGTGTATGTATATATTCTGCTTTAAATATTATAATATTAGTAACGTAAGAAGCTATGTCTTATAAGTGTTAGTAGGATTATGATACTGACATTAATAACTATTACTGTATCTTATGGTTCCAAAAATGTGTTAGCAATGAATATGTTTGTAACACTTATAAGTGTTACAATATATTATAGTTCCAACATTTATAAGCATTAGCAATGAGACAGTTTGTAACACATATAAGTGTTACAATATCTTATAGTTCCAAATTTATAAGTGTTAGCAACCGGTATGTTCGTAACACTTATAAGTGTTACAAATTTGGCTGGCAAATTTCCCACAGGCCATTGATAACACTTAAAAAGTGTTACATAAATTATTGGTAACACTTATACTTGTTGGGAATCCCTTATTTTGGTATAGTGAATAAATATTGTATTTGCAACTCCGCTTCCAAATTTGTTGCAAAAAATATCTTCAGCAACTGTTTTCGCCACTTACAATAACTGTATTTATTTACAATTGGTAAAGCCGATTGCAAAAAAACATGCTATTCAAAATAAGTAGCATTTTTTAATGATTAACTTTGAATAATTAATTTTAAATAGTTACTATTAAATAATTAACTATTCGTAGTTATATAATAATTGAGACTAATGTTTAATAATTATCAATTTCAAAAAAAAAAATTATTAATTGATAATAAAATTTAATTATTATAAAGTAATATTTTGTAATTGATAATTATTAATAACAATTAATAATTAAAAAAAAATCAACTATTAAAAATAATAAATTAAATAAACAATAATAATTAATAATTAAAAAATAATGGATAAAAATTAATAATTAGTTTGAAATATGAATATACAAAAATAATAAATAAATAATTCATAAATTCATAATCAATAAATAAACGATAATTAATCATCTTTTTTGGTAAGGCTGGCCGGTTTTTAAAGTGATATGTAACACTTTTTATTATAACAAATAATAATTTAATTAATAATAATAAATAAATTATCAATAAACAATTATTAATGAGTATAATTAATAATTGACAAATATAATTAATATTATATTGTTAAAAATTATATTATACAATAAATACTATTAGTATTTAAGGTTAAATAACTACTATATATTTTTAATACTCAACTTAATAATTAATAAAATTATTTATAAGAGTTCTAATTTAGCTTATATCAAAAATTGTTAACTATTTTAGTTAATTTAATTTAAATTAATTATTAGTAATTAATATTCATAAAATTCAAAAAATAAAAACAAACACATCTTAAAGTAATCTAAAATTCTATATAATATATAAACCCCATAAAATTTAAAAATATCAAAAATAAAATATCTTGTGTAGACATAAATTATTGCAACTTGTGTAACACAAATTGTTATTCCCATTTGCATTCAAAAATTTGTTGTGTGATATTTTTCCTCAACATATGAAGTTTTCTATTCTAGCTACCATCCAAAAAATTATCTCCAAATATTTTTGGCTCTATCGCGAACTTTTCGAGGGTATACTACAACAAAATTACCCTATTACAACGTCATTTTTACAACGGGCATTGGCTGCCCGTTGTAATAAATGGCTATTACAACGGTCAATTCATGATAGTTGTAATAGATTTCATATACAACGCCTTTTTTACAACTGGCAAAGACTGCCCATTGTAATAGAATGCTTTTACAACAATCCTTTCATGCCCGTTGTAATAGATGTCAATTCCACAACGTAAAAAAATCACCGTTGTAATATATACTAATTTTACAATGGTAAAAAAATGCCCGTTGTAAGTGGTGAAAATTTTACAACTCTCACAACGCCTGTTGTAATATGTGCCAGTTTTACAAGTGTCATAAAATGTCTATTTTAACCAATGCCAATTTTACAACGATCATAAAATGCCCATTTTAAAAATTATTATTTATTAATATTTGATAATTGTAAATAATAATAATCTATAATAAAAAAGAATACATAATAATATATACTCAATATTAATTTCTAATAAAAACAAACATAATAATATATACTTAACTTTAAACAATTTATAATATGCAATTTATTATGATTGATAATTGATAGTTGATATTTGTAATTACTAACCAATAATACTTACTCAAAAGTATATAAATAGCAATTTATAAATAATGATTTTGAATGTCAACTTATATAACACATTATTTGAAATTCATAAAAATTAATGATTATTAATAAATAATTCATAATTATTATTTCTTATTTATAATCAAAAAAAATTATACTTAATAATTATTTATGGTTAATTATGAATAATTAGTAAAATACATATACCGTTAATTAATTACATTTACCATTAATTAATTACATTAAATAATTAATAAATATAGCTAGTAACTAATATTAAAGAATTAATAATTCATACTATTAAATAATTGATGATTAATAATTAAATTTTAGAAATTAATATTTAATAATTAAAATTAATTATTTATTTTATTTAACTAATCTATAATTTTAATAATTATTATTTAGAAATTACCATAGTTCAATAATTTATAATTAATAATCAATTATTATTAATTTACTATCTTGTAATATATTCAATAAGTAGTAATTATTGATTTGTAATTACTGTTACTATAATAATATGTGTATAATAATTAGTATTTAATTATTAGGTCTTCCTTCAAATTTGGTTACACACGTGATCTCGTTTCCCACCCTCTTTTCTCTTAATTTTTGTTTCCCGCTCCTTGTTTTCGCTTAACCCTAAGTTATCTCCTCGTCTTTGTCATCTTAGATCTACTTTGCTTCTTCCCTCCCTTCCTCACCACTTTGCATACTCCTCCAAATCCCCAAATTAACTTTCTTTAAATCTCTAGCAAAACCTAGTTAGACTTTAAAATTATTTCTATGGCTCCATTCGATCCTCACTCGACAACAGAATCAGCATACCCATTCCCAACCCACATCTCTTTCTCCTTCCCCACCAAAACCCTACAAGAATCCATCGTATACTACCTTTGCTTCACCTTCATTGGTGATGTATTCCTCGACTCCTCCCCAACCCTAACTTTGACCTAAGCCGTTGTTCTTCAAACCCATCTCCCAATCCCCTTCTCGTTGTCCCCAACCCACCCCTTACCCGCAAACCAAATCTGATCCTAACCCTAAAAATCGGCAATCATTTCTGCTCACATTCACAGCCGTACTCCCAATCATTCCAGCAGCACATGAAAAGTACAACGTTTGAATTGTCCTCTATGACGACAGCTTCTAAAATAGTTTAGGAGGGATCCATGTAACACCCCATATTTTTTATATAATTAAAAATGTACAAATATGTATATATGCATAGATAGGTAAAAATGGTGATGTATAATGAAAAATTAATTCATACATTGAAGAGTGAGGAAATTAATGTGATAACAATGTGTGTAATCGAAGAGATGAGAAAATAAAAATAATTAATTTAAATATCAGGAATTAAGTAAAACGGACATCACCATTGCGTCCGTCTCGGAATTGTGGTCAAGATAGACACCTGGTTTGCGTAAAACGGACATCATATGAAGAAGTAATTAAGCCTAGAAGTTTGTATACGCACAAGAGAAATATATATATATATATATATGTATGTATATATATATATACAAACAAATTAAAATATAAAATAAAGAATAAAATAAGGATTGCATGTAATAAATACATGCACTGAAAAAAAAATTGTAATGCATGCATTAAAAGAAAGAAAGGATTGGTTGCATGCAATGTAAATATGTTGCATGCAGTGATTTGCAAACATAATACATTAACATTAAAAGAAAAAGATTCATGCAATGGTTTAATTTAAGTATTGTAACTAACATGAAAAAGAAAAGTAAGGAGAGAACAATAATTATCATTGTTCTAAGACTTATTAACAAAAGACTTCATAGCTTAGTTGGTTAAGACATTGGATTTGTAACATGGAGGTCGGGGGTTCGAACCCCGACGGCGGCATAATTTTTATCTTTGTTTTAGAAAGGGCCAACTGAACATGCAAATATATGTACATATACAAATTCAAAATTTGAAGGATAAGAACGTACATATAAGGAAATAACGAAAATATATGTATATATATGAGAATATATATATATATATATTCATAAATATATTTATACAAAAGATAAAATTCAAGATATGGCTACAGTCAATGAAATATGGTAAGAATAAAATAACAGTGCAACATCGTTTGAATTTGAATTTTGAAAATAAAACGAAAATTGTGCGTATATATATACGCGTAAAATGGTCGGTAGAGTAATTGTATACATATAAGAATATTTCATGTAAATAAAACAGTTAAATAAATTCCAGAAATTCAAAAGTTCAAAAATCAATTTCTACGCCAAAACAATTCAAACATTCGAAATTCGAATTACTACGCCAAAACAGCTTGCGGGACCCAATGCTGACTCAGCGCTGCGTGTACGATAAGATTTGGCTAGATTCATCTGCGAACCTAGACTATTTTCTTAACTGGGTTCAATACTGACTCAGCGCTGCGTGTACGATAAGGTCTTGAGCACCTATATAAACACCCCTAAGTCTACAGTTTTCTCTACACATCTTCATTATGCCTATACTCTTCCCTAATTCATATCAAAATAAATCAAAGACGGGGTTATGCAGCCCAAGTTCTTCATTAGAATTCAAGTACAGAATCAAAGGCTAATTCAACGACTTCAACAACTATTTTCTAAGAATCAAATCTAAATTAGAGGATCGATAATCTACGTCAAGGGATAGCTTTTCAGTTTCAGAAATCAGATCACAGAATTCAAGATTCGTTCTTAAATTAGTGAGTAGGATTACAATACACTTCATGCATAATAGTATTCTTATCGTTCGTCATTCCTCAGTTAAAATTCATGTTGCAATTTAAAATAGTCTTTGTATGCTTAATCTATTCCTCTTCCCTATTCTTCCTTTTTATTTTTGAAACTTTGGCTACCTTCGAGCCAAGGTCAACAGCGCGTAAATTATAGTTATTTGGGAAGAGCTTGAGATTTAATGATGAATTAGGCAATTTGGGTAAAAAGATTATTACACGAATGGTTGTGTAAGCAAAGTAGAAATGGATTAAGTAGCACTTGACATATGAATAAGCTTAACAAACATATGAGGAATGATAACAACCTGTCAGGAACAAATGTATGGGAAACTGGAATAATAGGTATAGCCTATTAACGGGATTATAAGCATGAACATAAATTGGGGTTTTTGGGTAAAGCTTGAATTTGAGACTTGAAAATTGGATATGCAGTTAAGATCCTAGAAACATAATTAAAAATGGAATATGTTGGACAAACCATGTTTTTATGTAATTATGTAACTTGACACATAACATGAAATTGACAATAGTGGCATAACTTGAACATGAACATGCTTGTGAATTGGTAATTGACATTTGATATCTAGAATGAACATGAACGTGCTTGTAAATTTATAGTTGGCCCATGACACCTAGAATAGACATGAATTGTTAATTGGCTAAACATGAAACATGGCTAACTCGAGGTTAGAATGAGTTTGCAGTGTAATCCTGCCCGGAATCGCCAAACACATCCAGTGATCGCAAACAATAGGTTCTAATGTGAGAAGTTAGTCATAACGTGCTTGAAACCCGAGGTTAGATTGAGTTGTGGTGTATTCCTGCCCGGAACCAACCGGCACATCCAGTGACAGCAACGATAGGTCTAATGTGAGAGGTTGGGCATTAATAATTAATTAATGCTAATGACACATGCTAGTATGGAAAGGTTAAGTCAACATGGAACACTAGACAACAGTTAACCAATTTGACATGATATATGGCCGGGTTAAGTCAACATGAACCGCTAGATAACACTTAACCAATTTGACATGATATATGGGCTGGTTAAGTAAACATGAACTGATAGAGAACACTTAACCAATTTAGCATGGTACGTGGGTTGAATTAAATATGTGGTTGGGGGTTAGGTCAACGTGGACACATGGGCAAACTTAACCAATATAACAGTATCAAAGCAAGGAAAAGTGGGGAATGATAAGATTAAATAATAGATAAACTTATCCTAGGGATAAGAAATGAATATGACTTAGGATGTAATACAAAACTCGAAGGGTGGGACGACTTATACCATGAAATAAGTTAATCTAAGCTGGAAATGTGGGAAAACACCCGTATGCTATCATTTGATAAAGAGGACTTAAGTCATGCTTGAATTCATTGGTAAACCTTAGTTAAAAGGAACTAAGTAACAAACCTTAGTTAAAGAGAACTAAGTAACAGAAACTAAGTTTCAAACATTGGTTAAGAGAACCAAGTAATAAACCTTAGTTAAGAGGACTAAGTTGTAAACCTTAGTTAAGAAAACGAACGATTAAGAGAACTAAGTAGTAAACCTTAGTTAAGAGGACTAAGTAGTAAACCTTAGTTAAGAAAGCTAACGATTCAGGAAACTAAGTAGTGAACCTTAGTTAAGAAAGCTAACGATTCAGGAAACTAAGTAGTAAACCTTAATTAAGAGAACTAAGTAGTAAACCTTAGTCAAGAAAGCCAAGTAGAACACGAGGAGGAGCGAACGTCCATCTGATCATGAAGAAGGCTCCAACGAACTGGGTTACGAAGCACGCGGCTTCGAGGGGACATGAGTGTACTCTTGGTATCCCTTTATGAGGTTGAAGATGATTCTCCTGGGCTCACAGAGGTTAAGGTCTGCATTAGATGAGCCAAGGGTATGCCTTGGTTGCAATATAAGCAACCTAAAGACTAGGATGGGTCAGCATGAGGCGGCGTTATCTTGTTTAGCCCTATGATAGCACGTCGTCGTCTACCTACCATCTTGAGTCAATCGTGATACGCAAGAGGAAAGGCGGAGAACTCGAAAAGACCACTAGTTATGTGTGAGGGTGGCCAATAGGTTTGTGGGGCTTAAAAGGCCTGCTTACAGTTCTCATTCTTGATTTTCTTGGGTGCCTTTCATTAGTTGAGGAAGGGGTCAAGTGGGACCATAGCCACATACAGATATAACAGAACTTAGCATCTGCATCGGCAGATAACTTAAAGCTCCCGACTGAGTTCCGTGTTTCTTGATTTGCTCTGCCACGGGACTCGGGCCGCACATATAGAGGATATGTGCAACTAGATATCTAGCACATTTAACGACATGATTGGGACGTAAAGTCTAGGAACATATATTACTCTGGGTAGTGTGTCCTAGACTAGGGGGCATTGTTCGATAGGTAGCATAAACCCTAGTGGCCCTAGGTAGCATAAACTCTGGTCGGATCTAGAAAGCATTCAATAGGTAGCATAAAACCCAGCGGCCCTGGGTAGCGTAAACCCTGGTTGAATCTTGGAAGCGCTGGATAGAAAACCCTAGATTAGATCTAAGTAATAAACGGAATCTAACAAGATCAAGAGTGGTAGTCCAAATGATTTCGAGAATGGTGGCACTACACTAAATTAGTATAGATTTACATGATGAAGCCCGTATGACATACGGCAAGGGACTGTATATATACATGGAAAGGATTATACGAGTTGGGGGTATATACATATATGTTGTATTAGGTTAATCTACTAGTGGGACATGAGTATAGCCTAGAGAGCTAATATCGCGAATAACCTAATAAGCAAGAAAATATAACTGAACGGTATATGTAGGATTGTACAGAAGTTTATTCTAAGTCCACTCACAGAGAACTTATGTTCTGACCCCCTCCTCATTACATACTTCCAGGTTAGGTTCATGACTAGATGGTATAAGCTTTGGATACTGGTTAGGCAGTATGTTTTATAAGGTAAAGCTATATTTAAAATATATTATACTTTGAATTCCGCTGTAAGATGCTTACGAATTTTGACATGTTTACTTTATCTCTGTCTTTTTCGGTAGGATACCAAAGCGCCCAACTCGAGTTTCGATAGATTGGGTTTATGAAAAAAATTCGGTCTGTCGGAATCCGGGTTGTTACATCTGGTATCAGAGCTTCGGTTTAGTGATCTTAGGGAGATAATGAGTGAACATATTTGTATTTTCTAAAATATAAATATATTATATAGATAAACCTAAATCCATAACGTAGCCCACTAGGAATGGAAAGAGTTGGGATAGCTATTTTGTACACTTAAGGAATGAACCTAGAAATTTTAAGACCCTTAGGTGGTTTGGATGGAAAGTGTACAATATGATTTGGAATTGGAGAAAGAAAGTATCCCATAAGAATTAAAACTGAAATGTTGTTATTTTAGAGTAGTGGGTTTAGAAGTGAAACCTTATAAGTTAGAAAAAGGTTAAAATGTGGAAAATGGATTAGGAATATATATAGTTGAGAGAATTGGTTTGGAAAGTGCCTAGGAAAGCCTAGTTGAGTTGAAAGACCCACTTTGAGTCTAACCAAATAATAAACTTTAAGAACTTGAATTTGTAAAAGAGTTTGTGGTGTTTTTCAAGTTTTAATCTTAAAAGTATTTTTGATGTTTAAGAAAAATGCGTAAAGGACATATTCAGTGCATGTTGGGTTTTTAAAGTAAAGTGGTGTATACTTTGGTAAAACAACGATTTCTTGTTTTAAAAGAACTCTCTCATTAAAAAATGCATAATATAGAGCATATATAGCTCGCTAGTTTTTATATTATAATATATGAAAGGATAGAAAAGAAAGTGTTGCGTTTTCTAAAAGAAAATTCTATTCTGTTAACAATAAATTTTGATTATTGATTTACGAAGAAATTTTGTTGGGTGGACAAAATAAGTTGTAGGAATAGAATAGATGTCTGCACCTTATAGCGAGTATTTAAATTAACATTGTAATTATAAACAATGTAAGCCCGATAGTTGTCCTTGTCTACTCCAGTTTTGTGATTTGAAAAAAAAAATGTTTTGCATTTTATTCTGTAACATGTTTTTATGGTTTGGCGAAAACAAGTTTTGGAGGAAAAAAAAGTTTTAACACTTTTAATTTTTGAAACAAAAATGTAATGAAAAGAAAGGAGGCCAAACCATGTTTTAAAAGGAATGGAGTAGGTAAGGATTAGTGCCTAGAAAAGGACGAGAGAAAGTTAAAGCTATGAATTAAACAATTGGAACCAACTAGAGATTTTTTGAGTTGAGTGGTTCTCTGAGTGTCAATCTGATGTTGATTTCGGTCTTCGGGGTTGATATTTAGGGAGTTACTCTCTAAATAAGCATTGAGAAACCTAGTTTTGTGGCTTGAGAAAGAGAGAAAAAGTAAAGGCTAGTAATGCATAGCAAGGACTGGTAGTGACTACTAAGTAGTAAAGGGCAAGTAAGTGGGTAGATCCTGTTGTGTGGACTCGCAATTGTTTAAGATGACAAAGTCCTAAGAGTCTTGCCATAGTAGTAGCCGTGTAGGATGTTGTTTGAGTTGAAAACAGAAAAAGCTTATTTGAAATAATAAACTTAAGTAATTAGATTAAGTCAAATAAGATACAAAAGAGAAAATCCTAAGCTAACAAGAGACAATAAATTCAGTAAGGCAACAAATGTAACGGGAAAAGAAAATGGAAATCTTAAGAAAAAGATGAATAAATATGAAACTATTCCAAGATAAGATGAAAGAGAAAGGAAAGTTTTCTTATGTGGTTGTGCTTGAATAGGAAAGTAGGAAGATTTTCTAGAATAGTTATATAAAAATCTGAGTGCAATTATAAAAGGTACAGTGGAAAATGTAAATTCTTCCATTTTATATCTTTTTATAACATAAGAAATCGAATTTAAAAAAATTAGGTTTTTCTAAATTTCGAATTTAATGATGGTTGGTAGGGTTTTGGATGCGACAATTGGATGAACCATGCTCTTATTCTATAAGAGTATGGGAAAACTTGGATGAAAAATATTTTGATTTTTCAAGAATATTGCATTCATATAGAACTGCAAGTATATTTAGGATGTGAGCATCATGTTTTGAAAGGTTTTTTTAAAATTTGCATACATATAGGTGGATCCAAATTAGGCATACATACTTTAATATGATGTATCTCACTTTGCACATGTGCACAATGTTTGCAACAATTGGATGCACACTGGATGGATGGATATTGCGAGGGATTTTCTATTTTACTCTTATCGAATTTCGGGGACGAAATTCTTTAAGGGTGGGAGAATGTAACACTCCACATTTTTAATAAAATTAAAAATATACAAATATGTATATATGCATAGATAGGTAAATAATGGTGATGTACAATGAAAAATTAATTCATGCATTGAAGAGTAAGGAAATTAATGCGATAACAATGTGTGTAATCGAAGAGATGAGAAAATAAAAATGCTTAATTTAAATATCAGGAATTAAGTAAAACGGACATCACCATTGTGTCCTTCTCGGAATTCTGGTCAAGATAGACACCTGGTTTGCGTAAAACGGACATCATATGAAGAAGTTATTAAGCCTAGAAGTTTGTATATGCACAAGAGAAATATATATATATATATATATATATATATATGTAAATATATATACAAACAAATTAAAATATAAAATAATGAATAAAATAAAGATTGCATGTAATAAATACATGCACTGAAGAAAAAAAATGTAATGCATGCATTAAAAGAAAGAAAGGATTGGTTGCATGCAATGTAAATATGTTGCATGCACCGATTTGCAAACATAATGCATTAACATTAAAAAAAAAGATTCATGCAATGGTTTATTTTAAGTATTGTAACTAACATGAAAAAGAGAAGTAAGGAGAGAATAACAATCATCATTGTTCTAAGACTTATTAACAAAAGACTTCATAGCTCAGTTGGTTAAGACATTGGATTTGTAACATGGAGGTTGGGGGTTCAAACCCCGGCGGCGGCATAATTTTTATCTTAGTTTTAGAGAGGGCCAACTGAACATGCAAATATATGTACGTATACAAATTCAAAATTTGAAAGGATAAGAATTTACATATAAGGAAATAAAGAAAAAATATGTATATATATGCATAAATATATGTATACAAAAGATAAAATTCAAGATAAGGCTACAGTCAATGAAATATGGCAAGAATCAAATAACGGTGCAACATCGTTTGAATTTTGAAAATAAAATGAAAATTGTGCGTATATATATACGCGTAAAATGGTCGGTAGAGTAATTGTATACATATAAGAATATTTCATGTGAATAAAACAGTTAAATAAATTCCAGAAATTCAAAAGTTCAAAAATCAAATTTCTACGCCAAATCAATTCAAACATTCGAAATTCGAATTTCTGCGCCAAAACAGCTTGCGGGACCCAATGCTGACTCAGCGCTGCGTGTACGATAAGATTTGGCTAGATTCATCTGCGAACCTGGACTATTTTCTTAACTGGGTTTAATGCTGACTCAACGCTGCGTGTACGATAAGGTTTTGAGCACCTATATAAACACCCCTAAGGCTACCGTTTTCTCTACATATGTAACACCCCGTATTTTCTGTGGACGTATAAGTAACAAATCAGAGAATAATTAATTTTTAAAATAAGAATCAAGGGAAACGGGAATTCTATTTCACACTTATAGGGAAAAATCAAGATAAAAGAAAATGGCGGAACCTAACCTCTCTTCTTTCTCGATTAACGGATCTCGCCGAAATCCATCATCTATTTGGTCAAAAGTGAAGGGGAAAAAGGTGAGATTTACTCCTCGTCCAGACCTGAATTCTATCCGATTTCAGAAACGTTGCTTTCGTTGTGGGGAAGGAAATCATATAGCAAAGAACTGTGGTTCCCAAATTGGCGGGCAATTAAGTCATAAATCGACTCCACAAAGCGAGTGGCGGATTAAGGGACAACCGAACCATCAAATCCTGGGTTCGGGATTGATCATTTTAAAGAACTTTATAAGTATAGACGATCAGATCCTTATCGCAAATAAATGTCATGAATTGGGTTTGGGGGAGGGTGGTTTCTACAAACCAGGCTACGACAATGGTGCGGTTCTTAATCTTCTTATGATGTGCTTGGGTAAACATTGGAATCCCCAATCTAAGGGTTATGAAAACAGGAGGAAAATCGATGGTGCTTCTCCTCCAGAAATTCCTGTTGATTTCAAGAAGTTGGCAAGCTATTCTTTATTGGTTGCGCACAATGAAATTATGGGCAATGGGGGTAAATCCGAAGAATTACCATTGATGACTCCTGATGTATGTATCATTAACTACTATAATTCAGAGGGTAAGTTGGGTTTACATCAAGATAAGGATGAGAGTGTTGAAAGTCTTTCCCTTGGGTTGCCGGTGGTTTCATTTTCTATAGGAGATGCGGCTGAGTTTATTTTCAGGGAAGAGGATTCCAATAGTTCTGTCCGGAAAATTATTCTTGAATCGGGTGATGTTCTCATATTTGGTGGTAAATCGAGGGGGATTTTTCATGGCATCACTGGTATTTGTAAAAATTCGGCTCCGGAGATGTTGAAGAAGAGGACTAGCATGAAAGATGGCAGACTTAATTTGACATTCAGACAGTGCGAGAAAGTTAGGGATGCGGTGAAACAACCCAGTTCCTTTGCAGATGTACTTAAGCTGCCATTGTCTGGTTTGGATCTATGGAATTCGTCATCAAAAAAGCTGTTTTCTAAGATTAATGTGGGTGAGAGATATTGTTTCAAATGTGGGGATCTTTATCATTCAGCGAAGGAATGTAGAAATGGACTTCGCTGTTTTCATTGTGGTGGGATTGGGCACCGTAAAATTAGCTGTCCAGAGAGGTTCTCAGGTAATACGGTGAAGGAGTTGTTACGCCACAACTGTTTGATGATATGTCAAAGAATGAATGATTTATTAGACATGTATTCTACGGATTATACAATCTGTGAGATTGATGGTGCTTACCAACTATTGTTGATGGGGTGGAGTTTGGAAGGTTTGGTGGACGGAATCCTTTGGAAGAGGTGCATTGATATTGCGGAAGTACATCCTCCATTGCCCTGCCCTAAGACAAGGAAGGAACATGCTTTTGCGTTCTGCTTGTGCTTAGTTAAGCTGAGAAGAATGTATTCTGATTCGACGTCCAGAAACAAGAGGCTGTCTCTTAGTTGTTTGGATAAGATCTTGGACCATTTCGACACTATAAACACAGTGGTAAACTGTGAGTCCAGTGATTTCATAACTGAAAGTGTTAAACATTCCAATACTGTGTGGAAAAAACTGGTGGATACTAATTCAGTCTTGGCTGATAGTAGAGGGGATTGCTTGGAAGGGGTGATGATGGTTAACTCAGATAGTTATGGTTCGCTGTCGTTTGATCAGATGTTGTTGGATCCTTGTGTTCGTTATTGCATGGGGTTAAATGAAGTTGATTGGTATGGTTCTAATGGTGGTAAGATGGATAATAATGCAAAAGGTAAGGAGGTTGAGCAGGAGAACTGTGTAGGGGTGAATGACGATGCTGTTCTACGCAATAGTTTTGAAATGTCTATGAATGAGGATGATTATTCGAATAAGAAGGAACAGAGGAACTGTTTTGTGGCACAAGATATTATTCTCTCGAATAGTTTTGATCTGTTGCAGAGTTGTGAAGACAGTTTGACTAATAGTGAGGCAGAGGTAGATTGTTGTTTGAGCGAGAAGAATAAGAAACAGATGAATGTTGTTGTTCGTGAAGTCGGTTCGGTGGTGTATCATAACATGCTAGCTGGTTCGCTATTCACTAGGCTGAAGAAGTCTAGTGGGATTAATGCTCCAGTAGAAGATTCTTATGAAGTCACAACGTCAAAGGTTAATAGGGTGAGTAGAAGTAAGTTGACTCACCTGATGGCTGCGAATATTGGTCTAAATGTGGCGGTCTCTGATAATATGGTTGCGTTATCTGTGGGGGATTTCATAATGACCAATAGTGATTTAAAAGCTGAGGACGTACACTCTAATGATGGTATCAGTGAGCAACCGGTTGGTGTATATGGACGGAGTAGCTGTATGGTTGGTTCTGCTAGGTGTGGCTATCGGGTTTTGTTGAACAGGGATGTTGGCTCTTTGTTGGTATATATGATGGATGTGAGATTGTTTGTTATGTCTCTGAGACCGTGTTATGGGGTCTCACCTCTGATTAGTGTCATGCCTCACTCAGCGACGGTTTCGGATGTTGATTCCAGTTTTGTGGTGGGTTGCGGAATGAGTGGATTTAGTGATGAATTGAACCAGAGCAGGGAAGCTTCTTCTTCTGCATTGAGGAGGAGGAGACGAAGAAGGGTGTTACCCAGTTCAGGAGTGGTTCGACGCAGTGCTAGACTGAGATATGGTTCTTCTCCGGCACGAGGTAAGTTCCCGGATTCATCTACTACTAGGGGTAGTAGATTGGATATGGGCTCAGGTTTGTCTCCCACCTTGGGTAGTGATTATACTCCGTTTGCTTTAGGGAGTCTGTCTACTAGTCAGTTATTTCAGTTAGCTAATGACACTGCATTTGTCTTTTCTGATATTGAGTTGGATACCGAGTACATTAGGAGTAGAGAATTAGAAAGAGTCTCTTCATTAAGTAGATGAGGATCGTTAGTTGGAATGTTAGGGGTCTAAATAAACCTAAAAAATGTGCAAAAATTAGGACTTTTTTTTAGAGATAATCACATTGATATTGTTTTACTTCAAGAGACAAAAATTGAATGTCCTGATTTTAGATTTTACATTAGTCTAGGAGGGTCCCTTTTCCGTAACTGGTCTTGTCTTCCGTCAGTTGGTACTGCCGGAGGAATTATGATTGGTTGGAAAGACAGTCAATACAGACTGGTACTTGAGTATCCAAAGCTACATTCTTTACATATTATTTTACAATCACTTTCTGATAATTCTTTTTTGGGCATCACAAATGTGTATGGCCCTCACACTAGAGAGGAAAGGGGAGTCCTATGGGAGGAGTGTTCTAGTTTTAGGAATATTTCTCCTAACTTGTGGATAGTGGGGGGGGGATTTTAATGTCACTAGATTTCTAGGGGAGAGATCACCACGCGAAGGTGACTACTCTGATATGGAGGAATTTAACGACTTTATATTAGACAGTAACTTAATTGAGATTCCTCTTGAAAATAGATTGTTCACTTGGTCGAATGTCCGTGATAGCCCTTCCTTTGCACTATTAGATAGATTCTTTATTAGTCCTGAGACAGAAGATAGATATTCGATTTGTACAGTCAAGGGATTACCTTTTTTACTATCTGACCATTGCCCTATCGTTCTTACGTGTAATTCGAACATTTCTATTAGTAGTAGTTTTAAGTTTGAAAAGATGTGGTTATTGGACCATAGTTTTACTAATCTTGTTTCTATGAAATGGAAGGCCTTGTTTTATTTTAATAATATTTATAGAGGTAATTCTGCTAAGATTTATGTGGCGAAGTTAGGTAAGTTGAGATTCTTTCTTAAGCGTTGGAATAAATATATCTTTGGTAATGTAAGATTTAAAAAAGATAAGATAATGTGTGAACTGTTAGAGTTAGATAAAATTAGCGAAACCAGGATTCTCAATTCCACCGAGAAAGATAGATACTATGGAATCAGAAAACTTATTAGCAAACCTTAGTTGTAGTGACATGTTAATTAGAAAACTTATTGGACCATAATAAAAGGAAAGGAAACTTATTAGCAAACCTTAGTTAAGAGAACTAAGTTAATAAGTAAACAACAACAAGTTGTAGTGACATGTTAATTAGAAAACAGATGAATTGAGATGAAGTATACTTAATTACATATTAAGTAAAACATGTTATTGTAACTATGGAATCAGAAAATGAATAAGGGATTGTAGATTACTTTCGTTAATTACAATCTAGAGAATAACATGTGATGGGATTATTAAAAAACTTAAATGGATTAATTCATATATATATATATGGAATTAATAAGCAAGAGGAACTTGGTAACTTGAAAGGAAGTCAATGTGAATGGGATAACCTGTTAACCTGTAATACTTAACCTGTTTAAATCTATGGGGGTTACGTAAATCTTGTGGCGGTGGGTAATATTTATATATATAGGCCCACAAACTTAACCTGTTGGGGTTTTGAAATCTTGTTAAACTAGTAGGCATAACCTGTTGAAATCCTAGTAGTGGGGATGCAAGCCTAAGGGGAAGCTTGTATCATCTGGTGTGTAGGTCCTGTATCAATCAGAAGCTATATCGGTATCAAACGGAGTACCTCGAACTAGGTCAGGATCAAGGCACACTTACTGAGTTGGTTGTAAGAGGTCCAAAGGAAGGGACGGTGTGGGCGGCGCATTCCGACGGGGTCATATGCGTGCATGGGTCTGAACCACTAAGGTTAAGATGTCGTGACACCTGTAGATATAGTTTGTGCACATCTAGTAAACAATGGGTTGCCACTTTAAGAAGTGACACACCCTACAGTGCGGCCAGGACCGGGTACCTATGAGTTAGGGAGCTGATCGTTTGTGGGTTGTAGTTATGGTACATCTAGTCCCGCTTATTTAAGAACCCATTATTATCCTTAGGGGTAAAACCCGTCAGTTCTGTTGGGCTACTTGTTATTTTATGGGGTTAAAACCTCTCACTAGAAGTACGCCTAAGTCTACCATCTTGTACTGGTTGGGAACATCTTGTTCTTGTTATACTAGTATTGGTGCAGAATAAGAGAAAAGTATTAAAGAAGTGCAATATATTCTATCATGTTTATCCTTTTTACCTTGTTCTACCTGCCTTATGACACTGTTATCTCTCTCTCCAACTTATATACCTTTCATGATGCTTTTTCTTATTTATATGCTAAAAGTAACTGGACTCGCCAGACTTTATGTCTGACCCATTTGTTTTCTCTTCTTTCTTTTCCGTTGCCCCCCTAGGTTCTCAGGGTTGGAATACTCAAGCTTGAACAAGATTCTTCTTTTCTGATTGGAGCTTCTTATATGTATTGCTCATTTTTGCTTTTGCTCTACTATGGCTATGTTTTAGAGATTATGCTCTTTTTATGTGTTATTGTACTCTAATGATGATTTTGTACAAGGAAGAAATTTTATGTTTTCAGTATCCCAGACTTATTAGGTAACTGGGATTGAACCACGAAGCTTTTCTATTTAATAATTTTTTAATTCCGCTATTACTTTATATCTGTCTTGTAATGTTTCTACTTCTGTTTACCTATAACGCTTCATGAAATTTAATGCATTCTGATAAAGAGTGACATTAACAGACGTGGGGTATCACATTTGGTATCAGAGCTGAAGGTTACCAAATCAGATAAAAGATTTTGAAAATTGTTTTCAAAAAGGTTTAAAAGAAGGCATTTTTAAAAGAAAAGTCTGTTTTGAAAAACATATTCCCCAAAGTCATGTAAATTATCTCTCGATTCTCTGTTTGAATCCCTTCTTCCTTTTCGTTTCAGCACGTCTGGGGAACCGATTGTTCCTGAGGGCGTTCAACAACCGGATTGGTTTCGTAGGTATCTTAAGGCTACGGCACCTACCGGGAGCCGAGGAGACGTCCCTCCCGCAGCTGCAGCCGTTATTCCTCCACCATCCCGAGTAGGTAATTCTTCTAAGAAATGTCATGTTTGTAAGCGCTTGGGCCATTTGGTCAAAGATTGCCAAAAAAGGAAGAATGCTTGCTTCAACTATGGTGATGTTGGACACTATAGAGGGAATGCCCGAAGAAGCAAGAACAGGGCCTAAGGGCAGGATCTTTTGGAGGGCAGGTGCATGCTTTCGACCAGTGCGCTAAATAGAGGTAGGAAAGTTTCCACTAAAGGTTTGATTTCTCTTTCCAATCATCCAATTAGAACTCTTTTTGATTCTGGCGCTTCGCATTCTTTTATACCTGATTCTGTGGTTAAGTCTCTGCACCTTAGTACTAGTATGGTTCTGGATCCCATTGTTGTCTCAAAACCCCATTGGTGGTATGGCTCATCTGTCTATGATT
The DNA here is from genome assembly GCA_030737875.1 of Allium sativum. Classification (NCBI taxonomy): domain Eukaryota; kingdom Viridiplantae; phylum Streptophyta; class Magnoliopsida; order Asparagales; family Amaryllidaceae; genus Allium; species Allium sativum. The sequence continues at coordinate 732,498,587 of CM060922.1, read as the reverse complement.
TGTCGGGGTTTGAAAATATCTGTATTGGGCATCGAGTTTGAGTGCGACGCATACTGCTTGGTTTCATGGGCTATGGTTTGATTCTTGGGATGGATTTGCTAGCCATATATGGTGCCATTCAAGATAGTGACGGGGGGTCGTTAGACTTTTGACTTGCCATGAGAGGACCCTCGAGATTTCTTGTGACCCTAAGGGATCTTTCATGCTTGGTTTCCTAGAGTCGCTTGATGCATCTATTGATGATCTACGATCTGTACCAATAGTCTGTGAGTATCCTGATGGTTTTGAGGAGGTTGAGGGCTTACCTGTGAGGCACGAGATTGATTTTCGTATATACTTGGTGGACAACGCAAAGCCGGTTGCATTTCCTGTGCGCCATATAGCTCCAAGAAAATGGAGGGGGCTCAACAAGCAAGTAGGGGATCTACTTGACAAAGGGTTTATTAGGCGAAGCATATCTGAATGGGGTGCTCCAGTAGTGTTCGCAACTAAGGCAGATGGTTCGCTTCGCTTATGTGTGGATTATACGGAGTTGAATAAACTCACTAAGGAGAATAGGCACCCACTTCTGAGGATAGATGATCTGTTTGACCAGCTTGTCGGTGCATCTGTTTTCTCTCAGTTAGACTTGCCATGGAGTTTCATTAGTTGAGCGAGACCAAGGACAGTATAGACAAGACTGCCTTTTGGACTCAAGGTGGTTTCTTTGAGTTGCTTGTCATGCCTTTTAGGTTGGTGAATGCACTTGCCTATACTGTGGATCTGATGAGTAAAATGTTTTGTGAGTTTTTAAATAAGTTCGTTGTGGTCATTGTTGATGACATCTTGATTTTCTCGAAGAACAAGGAAGAGCATGCCCTACATTTGAGGGAGGTTATGAAAACTCTCCGTGCGCACCAGCTTAAGGCGAAATTCTCCAAATGTCATTTTTGGAGAAAATAAGTGAGATTTTTAGGGCATGTGGTCTCTAAATATGGGATAGCAGTAGAATCCGCGAAGATAGTTGCAGTTTAAGTTTGGCAGATCCCAAAGAATGCAACAAAGGTGAGGAGTTTTCTTGGGTTAGCGGACTATTATAGGAAGTTCATTAAGGACTTGGCAAGGATATCATCCCCACTCACCAGATGGACGAAGAAGAATCTGACATTTTATTGGAGTATTGATTGTGAGGATGCTTTTCAGCAACCAAAGAGGGCTTTGACAACAACCCCAGTCTTGACTTTGCCTGATGGGAACAAAGTATATACTGATGCATGGGAACAGAGCTCGGTGTTGTCTTGATACAGAAGGGAAGGGTGGTATGTTATGGAGGTAGACAATTAAGAGTTCATGAGAAGAACTACCCTGCCCATGTTTTGGAATTAGCCGCTATAGTATTCGCACTTAAGACTTGGCGGTATTATCTGCTTGGAGAGAGGTTCGGGTTATGCATGGACCAAAAGTCGCACAAGTATATGTTCTTACAGAAGGATCTCAAATTGAGGCAGCAGAGGTAGGCTGCTACTTGGACCTGAGACGATTAGAGAAACTTCAAAAAAGATTGATTTTATCCGCATGCACATGAAAACAACTTAGGACAGGCAAAAGTCATACGCATGTAAAGGAAGGACCGATATTGAGTTTGAGATAGGAAACATGGTTTCATCAAGCTTTCACCTCGGAGGGATGTGATTCGTTTTGGATCTATAGGGAAACTTGCGCCAGGTTTGTAGGACCATTTCCCATAATGAAAAGAATAGTCAAATTGCTTATAGGGTAAAGCTACCAGAGAGATTAGCGGATGTTCATCTACGGAAATGTTTGCACGATACAGCAGAAGTAGTTGAACAGAGTATGCTTGAGGAAGCAGAGGTGGAACGAGAGACGACAGTTAGACGAATACCTATCTGTATTCTTGGATCAGAGGTTAAGATGCTACGCAGTCGAGAGGTCAAGTTGATGAAAGTTCAGCGGGGAGATAACCACGAGGATACAACCTAGGAGATTAAAGACAAGATTCGCGCTTCGTACCCTTTTCTTTTCAAAGGAATGTTATTAACTTCTTTTCCAAAGCTTTTATTCGTACTTGCTTCTATCATCTAAGTATATCCTGTCGATCGAATCTTCAACCTTTAGTTAGGAATCCCATGGATGTAAACATGTGTTAGAGACATGTTATGTTTAATGGATGCAAGTGGCTGCTCGTGGATGCACATACACACACATTAGGCACTTGATCGGCTCAATCACTCTCATACTACATATGGATGCATGTGCATTTTTCTTCTTTTTATGGATGGAAATGGGTGTATCATCATATGAATGTTGCATTTGGATAAATGATTGTGTACAAATGTAGAACTTACATGTTATAGGACTATTTGCATACATTTTGATTACATGGCACGGACATAAATTGCATTAAGGAGATCAACTGAATCAGTAGAAATCCTGATTTCTCGCATCATTATAGGGACATATACACACACCTTTGCTATGTTCATAAAAGCATTAGAAATATTTATAGACAATGAATGCTTGTAATTGATGGATGAGTAGATGGGTGATGGATGCTAGGTTATGCATTCTTCCTAACTTGGAGATTTCGGGGACGAAATCCTTTAAGTATAGGAGAATGCAACATCCCGTAAATCTAAGAACAAAACAATGATAAACTAAGGAATACTTAATTAAATATTGGGAATCAAGTAAAACGGATTACGCCATTGTTCCGTCTTGAAATTCTGCTTAAGATAGACATCAAGTTTGCGTAAAACGGACATCGTATGGGAAAGTTATTAAGGTTAGAAGTTTTGTTACATACAAGAGGATTATATATATAAAACAATTCAAAATAATTTAAAATCCAAGACGTGGGACATGGCGGGAGTTTGGACCGTTAGGGGTCGACCCCACCCTAGGGGTGTCGACCCATGGGTCGTGTAACACCCCGTATTTTCTATGAACGTCAAACTAACAAATTAAAGTATACCTAGTTTTTAGAAGAAGAATTAAGGGAAATGGGTTATGCCATTGTGTTCGTCTCAGAATTCTGCTTGAGATAGATTCCGAGTTTGCGTAAATCGGACTACATATGAAGGAGTTATGACCTTCATAAGATTCTAGAATTTAAATAATAAAACCGGCCCGAAATTCAAATTTAAGTTTCGAAATTCAAAAACCCCGAAGCAGGTTGGGCGGGAAATTTCCCGCCCAAAAACCAGGTCGACCTGGGGGTCGACCTAGGTCTCATAGGTCGACTAGGGGGTCAACCTACCCCTCGGGCCAGATCTGAAAACCTGACGTGTTTCTTTGGGTGACGATTTTCTGAGTCATAAGGGCTTGTTTGGCAAATTCTGGTTGGTTCTCTTTGGTTTGAATGGCTTTGATTGGTCCTAGGTTGATATGACGACTCTTATTAAATCAAACTTCTATATAAGCAACCTAATTCTAAACCAAAAGCCACACAAAAAATATTTATTCCTAGAGCCGTCATGCTGTCAATACTCAACCTAGAGTAGGCGCCATTCTCCTTCAACTAGAAAGCAAGTTAGAAACTACGAATCAAATCTAATTCAACTAAGAGAATTCAATGTCTACAACAAAGGAGACCTATTCACTTTCAGAAAACAGATCCCAGAAAAACAAGATTTGCCTTTATTTTGTAAGTCAGTTACTTTTTAGATTTGAACACCTAAATCTAATTGTGACATGTAATAAAATGAACATGAGAATATGGCTGACGTAAGCTATCCTTTCATTGAATCTGTGCTTGGATATCTTTGGGAATCATTTTTGACTATGAAATCGGTTCAATCATATCTCTCCTTGTTGTACATCGGAATTGTAATCCTCTTCAAGTGCATATGCCTGTGATGATTCATGATGATATTCATATCATATCTATATGCCTGCGATGTATTCTATGTAAAAACTTGTCTTTTTAGTATATCAAGTTTATTGGACCAATAGTTCTTATCATCATATGACTATGCCCATCCTTACGATGTTCCTTCTTGCTTCTCCCCTTATTTTATGAATCTTGAGTTAAATCTCGAAATACGTACGTTATGAATGCGGGGGTAATTGGGTATAACATGAAATTGACATTATTTGGCATAATTTGGAACATGTAGTATTGCATGACTGTTAAGATGCAATTTGGGGTAATTTGACATGAATATGTAATTTGACATATTGAACCTAGAATTGGCATGAACGACAAAGTATGAAATTAGCATATAAATCAAGTTTTGGGCATAATTGTTATTGTTGCGGATTTGGGGTAACTTGAGCATTAAATCTGGATTGGGCATAAAATGTAAACTGGAACATTAAATCTAGATTTGGCCTAACTATTGATTTGGGATGCCAAGTAAAATGGATATTGTAATTGTGGGGCATGTCTACTATTACAAACTTGGGAAGATTAGGTGTAGCCTATTTTGAGTAATAACTTGAAATTGAATTTGGGGACCATAACTTGCAATTAGCTTTGTTGGGCATAACTTTAGAGTTAGAATATGACTGGTTGGGATAATTAGCATATAAATCTAGACTTGGACATTTATGGAAAATGTGTCATAATCTGAAATTGACAACAATTGTGAATAATTTGCATATAAACTGTAAATATGTAAATTAGTGAAAAGAAGAATGTGCCTAACACGAGGTCAGATTGAGTTGTGGTGTAAAACTGCCCGGAACCGTCCGGCACATCCAGTAACCACAACAGCACCTATCTAATGTGAGAGGTTAGTGCATCATGCCCAAGAAAAACCCGAGGTTAGATTGAGTTGTGGTGTAAAACTGCCCGGAACCGCCCGGCACATCCAGTAACCGCAACAACTCATATTTAACGTGAGAGGTTGGTGCATTGGTAAATCAATTAATGCTAATGAACAAGGCATGCTAAGAAATGAGTAGGGTTTAGTTAATAGGAACACTTAACCAATATAATAAGATGAATGACTAGGGTTAAGTTAATGAGAAACACTTAACCAATATAACAAGATGAATGACTAGGGTTAAGTTCATAGCACACTTAACCAATATAACAGGATGGATGACTAGGGTTAAGTTAATAGGAAACACTTAACCAGTATAGCATGATGAATGGGTAGGGTTAAGTAATAAGAAACACTTAACTAATATAACTTGATTTCTGGTAAGGTTAAGTTAAAACAAGAGGGAAACACTTAACCAATATAACTTGATTTGTGGTAAGGTTAAGTTAAAACAAGAGGGCAACACTTAACCAATATAACTTGATTTGTGGTAAGGTTAAGTTAACACGAGAGGGCAAAACTTAACCAATATAACTTGATTTGTGGTAGGGTTAAGTTAACACAAGAAGGCAATACTTAACCAAATTAACATGACAAGTAGGTGGGTTAAGTTAACTTGAATTGTTTAATGACACTTAACCAACACAACACGATGAATACGTGGGGTTAAGTTAACAAGAAATACTTAACAAATATAATTTGATGAACGAACGAGGTTAAGTTAATAAGAAACACTTGACCAACATGACATGATGAATGGGTGGGTTAAGTTAACATGAATGGACAACACTTAACCATTAAATAAACATGTTTGAATCAGTGAAGGGTTAAGTACATATCGGGTTGGTGGGTAATATTAGTAAATATAGGCCCACAAGCTTAACCGTTAAATAAACATGCTCGAATCGATGGGAGGGTTAAGTACATCTCGTGTAGGCGGGTAATATTAGTACATATAGGCCCACAAACTTAACCATTAAATAAACATTCTCGAATCGATGGGAGGGTTAAGTACATCTCGTGTAGGTGGGTTATATTAGTACATATAGGCCCAATAACTTAACCGTTAAGTAAACATGCTAGAATCGGTGGGAGGGTTAAGTACATCTCATGTAGGTGGGTAATATTTGTATATAAAGGCCCACAAACTTAACCAATATGAAACCCTAGTAACGGGTACCCATTTCAGCAGTAACCCACATAGATGTATCTTGGTACCCTGAAACTAGGCAGGGTGGGGCATGATTACTGGGCTGGTTATAAGCAGTCAAAACGGAGGCAGGGGGTACGTCAGTGTAGGTTACGACGGTCTACGGGCATGCACGTACTCCGGAGTGGGAAAAATCAGGCACAGGGTACCAGTAGTTATACACTATGCATCTTGAATCGTGTCGGGTTGCTATCATAAGGATTGATACAGCTTTTGGTGGGACCAGCATAGGGTATCTACACGCAAGAGAGGGCCGATTGACACAGACATAAGAAAAGTTAATACAGTAGGGAGCCGATCGATAGGGTAGTTAGGGTACATCTAACACATTCATGGCAATTAGGCAGATTGAGGTGGAATACTCATAATAGATGTACACCTGAAGGCTACCACAATTGCGGGGATTGGGATCACGTGATCATATTATCGTTTTATGCAGATTACTAGTTGAGACACTAGTTAGGTGGTGCAAAGATATATATAAATATCAAAATAACAAGATAGTAGCGAAGCAGAGAAAGAGTAGAAGCGCATTCAGTTTATCTTTCCTTTTCATACCTTATGCTTATCTTATGTTATCATGTTATCCTTGTTCTCACGGTATTGTCTTATATTCAATTTATTCATGTCATGATGCTTTTCCTGTTTATATGTTGAAAGTCACTGGACTTACCAGACTTATGTCTGACCTAGTTTTGTTTCGCCTCTTTTCTTTTGTTTCCCCCCCAGATTCAAAGGGAGGAAATGTTACCACTTAGCTCAGTTTTCTTTCCAAGCTTGAAGATAGTCGATGTATTTCTTTGGACTCTCTCTTCCACTGCTATGGCTGGTTCACGCTTTATTGGGGAATATCATTGTTATTTTTATGCTTCTTTTATACTTGGAAGTTTGTAAATCAAGACAGAAGTTCTATTTATTACTTTTAAGTATGATTGAGACAACTATTGTAAAAGCTTGACTGAACCACATTGTTAATAAAATGACTTTACTTTTCGCTGCTTTATTTCTCTGTCTTGTAATTTATCTGCATCTTTTACCTAAAATGCTCCACCAAAGTTAAGTCATTCCCTTTATGAGTGACCTTAACAGAGGTGAGGTGTTTCACTTGTTATCGGAGGCAAGGTTTACCAGATCAGATAAAAGTTTTCGAAAACTGTTTTTCAAAAAATATATTTAAAGAAGCATTTTCAGAAGAAAAGTTTTGTTTTAAAGGCATATTCCCCAAAGCCATAAGCACTATCTTTAGATCCTTAGTGTGAATCCATGTTTCCTTCTTTCCTGAGTCTCCGGGGTTCCTGGCTTTCTGGGAGGTAGCCTCATCGCGACATGGTTCCGTAGGCTCGATGTGACTACGACACCTGTCAAAGGGCGAAGAAGTGCCCAACCTCCATCCATAGTCGTAATAGTTCCACTTATGGCTAATTCTCTTCCAAGCTTTGTAGGGTTTCCCGTGCGATGGATGCAATGTTCGAAAGGCTTGTCAACATGGTTCACAAAGGAGGTAAAGAGAAAGAGGCAAAAGGGGAAGAATCACAAACAAGGGACTGGAATATAAGAAGGGCAGAGGAAATAATAGATCCCGCAACAAGAGGAAGTATCTTTTCTGCGGTATAGCGGGTCATTTAATTATAGGAAGTAAAAGAAAAGTGGTTGTTTTCAGCATGGTGAGGCAGGGCATCTTATCAAGTATTTCCCAGAGGACAAGGACAAGGACAAAGGACAGGATTTTCAGGAAGGCAAGTGCATGCTCTCACCGCCAGCATACCTGAGAGAGAGGTAGTAAAGCTTCGGTTGAAAAAGTTTAGTTTTCATTTGATCATCCTGTTAGTACTCTTTTTTCAGCGCTTCACATTTGTTCGTATCTGCTTCCATAGTTGAGTCTCTGCACCTTAGTACTTGTATAGTAGAAGATCCCATTATTGTCTCAAATCCAGTTGGTGGTTCGGCTCATTTATCTTTGATTTGTGAGGATTTGAGAATAACTATATTAAGTATTGAGTCTAAGTGTAATGCTTATGTTTTTGGTTCCATGGGCTAAGGATTGATTCTAGGCATGGATTGGTTTGCTAGTAACTGCGAAAGGAGGGTAGTTAGACTCTTTACTTGCCTCGGAAATACCCTCGAGATTTCAGGCGATCCTAAGGAGATCAGTTAGGCTTAGCTACGTAGAATCACTTGATGCATCTATCGATGATTTGCGATCCGTTAAGAGTAATCCATGAGTACGCAAATGTTTTTGATTAGGTTCGGGGTTTCCCCCTAAAACTCGAGATATACTTCCGCATATATCTAGTTGACAATGCAAAAACAGTTATGCAATCAACGATAGTTTTGGAGCAAGATTGGCAAGGATAGCAAGAGTCGGTTAAGTGCTCAATTGTTTGGTCGTTTTGCTGGTATCATCTCTTATGGATCGTTCAAATTCAGAGAAGGTATTCCTTGGGTGCTTGTCTGATATTGGTTTAGGCCTTTGGGGCTTGAACTTGAGGGATGTCGAGTTCGACTAGGATGGTTTGTGTGAGAAATAAATGGTTGTGGCGGGCGCCTTAAGTAGGACTGCCTTAAGAGAGGTAAAAAGTACATAGCAACCTTTAGCTTTATACCCTCAGATTTGTGACATGATGGATAAGCTAAGTAGAAGAGAGACCTCTAATCATCTTAGTATATACACTTGGTATCATGGTTAACATCTGTTTATCTTGGAAAGATAGTCCGACTACATTGGATACCCTCTAGCATAGTAAGTGATCGAGGTCCTATCTTTACTAATGATTTTTGGAAATGGTGGTCAAGAAGCTTCGCAATCGTGAAGTTGAATTAGCTAAGGTACAGTGGAGTGAAGATCAAGAAGATGCGACTTAGAAGACTGAAGACTAGATACGCGCAACCTACTCTTTTCTTTTTGAGGATACATCCTTGATCTCTCTTTCCTTAAGTTTATGCATGCTTGTATCTAGCTTTTAAGTATATCTCCTCGATCCTATTCCTTATCCTTAGGTAGAAACCAATGGATGTAAACATGTGTTTGAAACATGTTATGCTTGGTGGATGTAAGTGGTTGCAAGTGTTTGCTAGTGGTTACTCGTGGATGCATATACACACATTAGGCACCAGATCGGCTCAGTCACTTTCATATTGTATATGCATGAGTGAGTTTTTATATATATGAACTGAAAACTTGATGTGTTATCATATGGATGTTGCATTTGTATGAATGATTATGCACTCATGTAGAAGTTATAAAGTATGATTAGGAATAATTGCATACATGATGGACTCATGGCACTGACATAATTTGCATTGAGGAGGTCAACTGAATCAGTAAACCACCTGATTTTGCATTAGCTAAGGACATGTACACACACTATGCATATGATCATGAAAGCATTAGAAATCTTTTAAGGACGATGGACTCCTATGATCGAATGGTTAAGTAGATGGATGTTAGGATATACATTCTTCTTGACTTGAAGATTTCGAGGACGAAATACTTTAAGGATGGGAGAATGTAACACCCCATATTTTCTGTAAACGTCAAACTAACAAATTAAAGTATACTTAATTTTTAGAAGAAGAATTAATGGAAACGAGTTACGCCATTGCGTTCATCTCGGACTTCTGCTTGAGATAGAGTCCGTGTTTGCGTAAATCGGACTCAGTATGAAGGAGTTAGACCTTCAGAAGATTCTAGAATTTAAATAATAAAACCAGCCCGAAATTCAAATTTAAGTTTCGAAATTCAAAAACCCCGAAGCAGGCTAGGCGGCAAATTTCCCGCCCAGAAACCTGGTCAACCAGGGGGTCAACCTGGGTCACATAGGTCGACCAGGGGGTCGACCTCCCCCTCGGGCCAGATCTGAAAACCTGACGTGTTTCTTTGTGTGACGATTTTCTGAGTCATAAGGGCTTGTGTGGCAAATTCTGGTTGGTTCTCTTAGGTTTGAATGGCTTTGATTGGTCCTAGGTTGATCTAACCGCTCTTATTAAATCAAACTTCTATATAAGCAACCTAAATCTAAACCTAAGCCACACAAAAAAATATTCCTAGAGCCATCATGCTGTCAATACTCAACCTAGAGTAGTCGTCATTCTCCTTCAAGTAGAAAGCAAGTAAGAAACTACGAATCAAATCTAATTCAACTAAGAGAATTCAACATCTACGACAAAGGAGAGCTATTCACTTTCAGAAAACAGATCCCAGAAAAACAAGATTTGCCTTTGTTTTGTAAGTCAGTTACTTTTTAGATTTGAACACCTAAATCTAGTTGTGACATGTAATAAAATGAATATGAGAATATGCCTGATGTAAGCTATCCTTTCATTGAATCTTTGCTTGAATATCTTTGAGAATCATTTTTGACTATGAAATTGGTCCAATCATATCTCTCCTTGTTGTATATCGGAATTGTAACCCTCTTTAAGTTTATATTCCTGTGATGATTCATGATGATATTCATATCATATCTATATGCCTGCGATGTATTTATGAAAAAAACTTGTCTTTTTAGTACATCAAATTTATTGGACCAATAGTTCTTATCATCATATGACTATGCCCATGCTTACGATGTTCCATCTTGCTTCTCCCCTTATTTTATGAATCTTGAGTTAAATCTCGAAACACGTACGTTATGAATGCGGGGGTAATTGGGTATAACATGAAATTGACATTATTTGGCATAACTTGGAACATGTAGTATGGCATGACTGTTAAGATGCAATTTGGGGCAATTTGACATGAATATGTAATTTGACATATTGAACCTAGAATTGGCATGAACGACAAAGTATGAAATTGGCATATAAATCAAGTTTTGGGCATAATTGTTATTGTTGCGGATTTGGGGTAACTTTAGCATTAAATCTAGATTGGGCATAAAATGTAAATTGGAACATTAAATCTAGATTTGGCCTAACTATTGATTTGGGACGACAAGTATAATAGATATTGTAATTCTGGGGCAAGTAAATCTAGGTGTAGCCTATTATGAGTAATAACTTGAAATTGAATTTGGGGGCCATAACTTGCAATTATCTTTGTTGGGCATAAATTGAGAATTGTAATATGACTGGTTGGGATAATTAGCATATAAATCTAGACTTGGACATTTATGGAAAATGTGACATAATCTGAAATTGACAACAATTGTGAATAATTTGTATATAAACTGTAAATATGTAAATTAATGAAAAGACGAATGTGCCTAACCCGAGGTTAGATTGAATTGTGGTGTAAAACTTCCCGGAACCGCCCGTAACATCCAGTAACCACAACAACACCTATCTAATGTGAGAGGTTAGTGCATCATGCCCAAGAAAAACCCGAGGTTAGATTGAGTTGTGGTGTAAAACTGCCCGGAACCGCCCAGCACATCCAGTAACCGCAACAACACATATCTAATGTGACAGGTTGGTGCATTGATAAATCAATTAATGCTAATGAACAAGACATGCTAAGAAATGAGTAGGGTTAAGTTAATAGGAACACTTAACCAATATAACAAGATGAATGACTAGGGTTAAGTTATTGAGAAACACTTAACCAATATAACAAGGTGAATGACTAGGGTTAAGTTCATAGGAACACTTAACCAATATAACAGGATGGATGACTAGGGTTAAGTTAATAGGAAACACTTAACCAGTATAGCATGATGAATGGGTAGAGTTAAGTAATAAGAAACACTTAACCAATATAACTTGATTTGTGGTAAGGTTAAGTTAAAACAAGATGGCAACACTTAACCAATATAACTTGATTTGTGGTAAGGTTAAGTTAAAACAAGATGGCAACACTTAACCAATATAACTTGATTTGTGGTAAGGTTAAGTTAACACAAGAGGGCAAAACTTAACCAATATAACTTAATTTGTGGTAGGGTTAAGTTAACACAAGAAGACAATACTTAACCAAAGTAACATGACAAGTAGGTGGGTTAAGTTAACTTGAATTGATTAATGACACTTAACCGACACAACATGATGAACACGTGGGGTTAAGTTAACAAGAAATACTTGACCAATATAATTTGATGAACGAACGGGGTTAAGTTAATAAGAAACACTTAACCAACATGTCATGATGAATGGGTGGGTTAAGTTAGCATGAATAGACAATACTTAACCATTAAATAAACATGTTTGAATCAGTGGAAGGGTTAAGTACATATCGGGTAGGTGGGTAATATTAGTAAGTATAGGCCCACAAACTTAACCGTCAAATAAACATGCTCGAATCGATGGGAGGGTTAAGTACATCTCATGTAGGTGGGTAATATTAGTAAATATAGGCCCACAAACTTAACCGTTAAATAAACATGCTTGAATCAATGGGAGGGTTAAGCACATCTCGTGTAGGTGGGTAATATTAGTACTTATAGGCCCACAAACTTAACCGTTAAGTAAACATGCTAGAATCGGTGGGGGGGTTAAGTACATCTCGTGGTGGTGGGTAATATTTGTATATATAGGCCCACAAACTTAACTAATAGGAAACCCTAGTAACGGGGACCCATTTCAGTAGTAACCCACATAGTTGTATCACGATACCCTGAAACTAGGCAGGGTGGGGCATGATTACTGGGCTGATTATAAGCGGTCAAAACAGCGGCAGGGGGCACGACAGTGTAGGTTCCGACGGTTTAGGGCGTGCACGTACTCCGGAGTGGGAAAAAGCAGGCACTGGGTACCAGTAGTTACACACTGTGCATCTTGAATCGTGTCGGGTTGCTATCATAAGGATTGATACACCTTATGGTGGGACCAGCACAGGGTATCTACACGTAAGAGAGGGCCGATTGACACAGACATAAGAAAATTTAATACAGTAGGGAGCCGATCGATAGGGTAGTAAGGGTACATCTAACACATTCATGGCAATTAGGCAGATTGAGGTGGAATCCTCATAATAGATGTACACCTGAAGGCTACCACAATTGTGGGGATTGGGGTCACGTGATCATATTATCATTTTATACAGATTACTAGTTGAGACACTATTAGGTGGTGCAGAGATATATATAAAAATCAGAATAACAAGGTAGTAGCGAAGCAGAGAAAGAGTAGAAGCGCATTCAGTTTATCTTGTCTTTTCATACCTTATGCTTATCTTATGTTATCATGTTATCGTTGTTCTCATGGTATTGTATTATATTCAGTTTATTCATGTCATGATGCTTTTGCCTTTTTATATGCTGAAAGTCACTGGACTTACCCGACTTATGTCTGACCTCGTTTTGTTTCGCCTCTTTTCTTCCGTTTCGCCCCTAGGTTCACAGGGAGGAAATGTTACCACTTAGCTCTTTCTTTCCAAGCTCGAAGATAGTCGATGTATTGCTTTCGACTCTCTCTTCCACTACTATGGCTGGTTCATGCTTTATTGGGGAATATCATTGTTATTTTTATGCTTCTTTTAGACTTGGAAGTTTTTAAATCAAGACAGAAGTTCTATGTATTACTTTTAAGTATGATCGAGACAACTATTGTAAAAGATTGACTGAACGACATTGTTAATAAAATGACTTTACTTCCCGCTGCTTTATTTCTCTATCTTGTAATTTATCTGCATCTTTTACCTAAAATGCTCCACCGAAGTTAAGATGTAGCAGAACATGATAATAAAATTGTAAGTAACCTATTGTAACTTGCAGAAGTGTTTAATTTGTTAAGGTGACAAATCCGCTGAAATCTGTTGAAACTGAATACTATAGTTGAAAAACCTACGATGAACATGAATAATTGTTTAAGAATGAATATGTCAAGATTTACAGTAAATAGAAACTGTAACCGCACTTCGACACGAGGTTGGATTACACTTGTGGTAGAAGTCTGCCCGGAACCGCCCGGCAAATCCAGCGTCCACAAGTGGTTAATTTAATGTGAGAGGTCTAGTGTGTAAATATACATGTAATGGTGCTAAGACATGAGGTTAAGTCCAGCTTGCGGTAGAAGTCTGCCCCGAACCGCCCGACAAATCCAGCATCCACAAGTGGTCGACTTAATGTGAGAGGTCTAGTCCATAAACATATATATGAATATATGTATATAAAAAGGACAGATATAAATGGCACTAATTATGATTAATGGAAAAGAATTGTAATAAACGGGGAATGATAATAACCTATTATAATTAATTACATCGATGAAAATGCTATATAATAGGTAAGCTTATCCTAGGGACAAGTTGAAATTATAAAATAAGTTATAATAAAAGGAAAGGAAACTTATTAGTAAACCATAGTTAAGAGAACTAAGGTAATAAGTAAACAACGACAAGTTGTAGTGACATGTTAAACAGAAAACAGATGAACTGAGATGAAGTATACTTAATTACATATTAAGTAAAACATGTTACTGTAACTATGGAATCAAACAATGAATAAGGGAGTGTAGATTACTTCCGTTAATTACAATCTAGAGAATAACATGTGATAGGCTAATTAATAAACTTAAATGGATTAAGCTATATATATATATATATATATATATATATATATGGAACTAATAAGCAAGAGGAACTTGGTAACTTGAAAAGAAGTCAATGTGAATGGGATAATTTGTTAACCTGTAATACTTAACCTTTTTAAATCTATGAGGGTTACATGAACCAATCAACTTAAGTAGAGGTTAAGTAAACTTGTTTGAACCAAACGAGGGGTTAAGTAAATCTTGTGGCGGTGGGTAATATTTATATATATAGGCTCACAAACTTAACCTGTTGGGGTTATACAATCTTGTTAAACTAGTAGGCATAACCTGTTAATATCCTAGTAGTGGGAATGCAAGCCTAGGGCAAGCTTGTATCATCTGGTGTGTGGGACCTGTATCAGTCATTAACCTATATCGGTATCAAACGGAGTACCTCGAACTAGGTCGGGGTTAGGGCACGCTTACTGAGTTGGTTTTAAGAGGTCCAAAGGAAGGGACAGTGTGGGTGGCGCATTCTGATGGGGTCATATGTGTGCATGGGTCCGGACCAGGGAGGTTAAGACGCCGTGACACTGGTAGATACGGTTTCTGAACATCTTGTAAACAATGGGTTTCCACTTTAGGTAGTGATACATCCTACTGTGCGGCCAGCACAGGGTATCTACGAGTTAGGGAGTCGATCGATTGGGGGTAGTAATTAGGGTACATCTAGTCTCTCTTGTTTAGGAGCCCGTTATTATCCTTAAGGGTAACACCTGTCAGTTCTGTTGGGCTACTTATTATTGTATGGGGTAAAACCTCTCACTAGAAGAACGCCTAAGTATACCATCTTGTATTGGTTGGGATCATCTTGTTCTTGTTAAACTAGTTTTGGTGTCGAGAAAGAGAAACGTATTAAAGAAGCGCAATATATTCTATCATGTTTATCCTGTTTACCTTGTTATACCTGTCTTATGACACTGTTATCTCTCTCTCCAACTTATATGCCTGTCATGATGCTTTTACTTATTTATATGCTAAAAGTAACTGGACTCTCAAGATTTTATGTCTGGTCCATTTTGTTTTCTCTTCTTTCTCTTCCGTTCCCCCTCCCCCCTAAGTTCTCAGGGTGGGAATACTTAAGATTGACCAAGATTCTTCTTTTCTGCTTAGAGTTGCTTAGATGTATTGCTCATTTTTGCTTTTTCTCTACCATGGCTATGTTTTGGGATTATGCTCTTTTTATGTGTTATTGTACTCTGATGATGATTTTGTACAAGGCAGAAGTTTTATGTTTTCAGTATTCCAAACTTATTATGTAATTAGGTTTGAACCACGAAGCTTTTCTATCTAATAAAGCTTATAATTCCGCTATTGTTTTATATCTATCTTGTAATGTTTTTGTTTCTGTTTACCTATAATGCTTCACGAAACTTAATGCATTCTGATAAAGAGTGACATTAATGGACGTGGGATGTCATAAATGTGCTATAAATTTTCTTCATCAATAAGTAAAGACAATGATAAGTGTTAAGTACTGCCAATTGCGTATTAATATGTTAAGTACCGCCAATTGCATATTAACATGTTAAGTACTGACAATTGCATATTGATATATTATTATTACCAGCATAAACCTAAACTATTGTCAAACATGACATTTCATAACAAAGGGAAAATTTTGTATATTTTGCATTTCAATATGCAATGGCAACAAGTGTAAAGATTCTTTATCCTTTTATTCTGTCTACACTGAACATTATTTTGTCAACAAGAATCATGATTATTAATATATAAGTATATAGTGGTTGTTCATGGTAATTGATTAACTTGTATAAGCTTTTATTTAGTTTCTTAATTTAAGACATGTTTGTGGTAACACATCAATATTGTAAACATTTAGTAGTATGCTTCTGCTCGACATGTTTTAGTAAATTTTCATACAATGTACCAAATCTAAATAAGATTATATCAATAACAAAAAAAAAAAATAGTTTACTGAAGAGTTTTGTTTACAATTAGGATATCATATCAAAATGCATACTAAGCATTTATGCTAGTTACAGCACAGGTGTTGGCTATATTTATCAAACACTTTTAACGAATAAAATGAGCATGAATATAATGATTAATAATTTGTTTTAAATACGGTAATCGTAAATTAATAACACTAGTTTGTCATATATTTAGTTATATGCCGCTAATCTTCTGAGGTTGCTTTGAGCCTTATGATGTTTGATTACTTTTAAATTTCTTTACATGGAATTTTTTAACTGTTATATTTCAAATTTAAATCGTGCATATCAAAACTTTTAATCAATGCTTTTATATAACAGAAATACGTTGTTCGTTTGAAGTTCGTAATCATATAAGTCTATGCTTAAGATACAAGTGTGATTTGAGTTGAAAATTATATTGTTTATAGTGGCTATTTTTTGAATTTCAGGTTCATGTACAATGCCTCCAGATTCTTGGTTTTATTTGATGTAGAGTTCGTTGGAAAGACATATATACTCCTGGATAGGCATGTGCTTGTTCGTGATCGACATCAAACTTGGAGCATAGACTATAGATTTGTTTAATGAATTAATGATGTTTATTCTTTTGCTATAGTATATGTATGATAGAGTAGAAACATGAATAGAAAATATTCTATTTGAAAAAAATGTGTTGTGTGAGAGAAGAAATTGTTATATATGAATGGTGTATGAAAATTGTGGAAATTTTTGTTGTAATTGTGGAAAATTGTGAAAAAATTGCTAATACAAATACATTTAATATACAATAAGTATAAGTTGCAGTTAATTGTTTTGATGTTACAGATTTACAATAGATGTATACAATTGCATCAAATTTCTATTACAACAGGCATATACAACTGCAAAAGAACATATTGCAATAGGTTTACAACTGTCGTTTGTTGTTGCAAAAGGATTTGTTGCAACAACAGACACAAGTTGTAAAAAAGTCTACCACAACTTATTATTGCAACTGGCAGTAATAGTCGCGAAAAGTGACCGAAAATTGCAATTTCGGCTATTTAGACGGGGGCGCATCTATTGCAATTGGTCTACTACAACAGAAATTGTTAGTTGCGAAAAAGGATTTTTGTTGTAGTGTTTGAAATTTACAATAATTTCTGATTATTAATAAATAATTCATAATTATTCTAATATATGATTAATAAAAATATTTAATATTTTTAATGGTCAATTATTAATAATTTGTAAGTTGCATTTATTGTTTATTAATTACATAGAATTATTAATAAATACAGTTAATAACTAATATTAAAAAATTAATAATTAATATTATTAAATAATTGATGATTAATAATTAAATTTTAATATTTAATATTAAAAGCTAAATATTTAATACATTTAATTAATCTACAATTTTATTAATTATTATTTAGTAATTACCATAGCTCAATAATTAATAATGAATTATTATTGATTAATTTACTATTTAGTAATATATTTAGTAATTAGTAATTGTTGATTTGTAGTTATTATTGCTATAATAATACGTATGTAATAAATAGTATTTAATTTGTAGGTTATCCTTCAAATTTGGTTAGCACACACGTGATCCTTGTTTCCCACCCTCCTTTCTCTAAATTTTCGTTTCTCGCCTACCATCATTTTCTTTTAATCCTAAATTATTGCCTCCTCTTTCGTCTTCTCAGATCTATTTTGCTTCTTCCCTCCGTCCGTCACCACTTCACATACTCCTCTAAATCCTCAAATTAACTTTCCTTAAAACTCTAGCCAAATCCATCATCACCATCACCGCCTCGCTTTTCCCTGCCAATGCCGCCAAGATCAAAATGTCACCTCCTTTGACTTCAATCTCATGCTCTTCATAGTCGTCGTTAGGTTCCTACTTCTAGCCTATGCATAAGTAATTCCTTGTGAATTTCCTTTTGTTATTATTAAAAATTATGCCATTATTATTAAAATTTGAAGCTAGAATAGAAAGGTAAGCAGAATATATATCCTAGGTGTTGGGGAAATCTTGGTCTTTCCCGCTTCGTGAAGTTAAGATAGGCAATTAAGATTAAAAGTAGCAACGGGTGCACAAGAGTTTATAATTCTCCAATATGGAGATTCTTCCACTATACAAAGGAATAGTAGGATTACAAGAATTTGATAACAAAAGTAACTCACACTTGACTCAAGCTTAAGGATGGATACTTCTTAAGCTATCTCTCTTTTCTCTCAAAGAGGCTTACTAACTCTCAAGTATTTTTCTCACTCTAAGAAGTGGATTTCTTTCTTGGATTCTTGGATTTTTGGATTCTTTGGATCTCACTCTAAGGAGTGGCTTCTCTCTTGGATCCTTGGATCTCACTCTAAGGAGTGGCTTCTTCCCTTGGACTCTTGGATCCTTGGATGGATAGTAATGAAGGCTCCTTCTCCTATTTATACCACTCAACCTTCATGATGAATGGTGGAGATTACTTGCATTTAAGGGTGGAGATTGATTCTCTAGAATGCTCCATACTCTCTAGGAATCTCTACACTCTTCCATTCTCTTATGCATCCTTCCATACTCTTTCGTAAGGTTGCAGAAGGTTCCATACATCTCTAGAATATTCCAGAGGGTTCAACACTCTTCCACAAGCTTCTAGAGGATTCTACACTTCTCTAGAGTTCTTCGGTCATACTCTTTCGTAATGTTCCGGAAGGTTCCACACATCTCCAGAATATTCCAGAGGGTTCTACATTCTTCCACAAGCTTCTAGAGGGTTCTACACTTCTCTAGAGTTCTCTGGTACATTCTAGAAAATTCTAGATTTCTCTAGAAAAGTCTAGAATTTTCTAGAAACTCTCTAATTAAGGAGGGATCCCAACAATCTCCCCCTCCCGACTTAATTGGGAGGTAGTAGTACGCCGACACCTTGTCCAGGTATGGTTCCTTATTTTGTCTTTTTCATTACTAAAGTTTTTGTCAATTTTATCTGTTGCCTTCTAACAAATGTAGAGAGCTAATGCGAAGCAATTGTTGTAGCCTTGCAGATGTAAAGGTTCTTTTGGTTTAGCTTGACTAAAGTCATCATTTCCGGTATCTGCTTTTGTCTTGATGTAAGTCGATCAGCTGCAATGGTAATGATTAGTTTATCTAAGTATACCTCTCAAAATTAGCCTTGTCCAAGTATGGTTTTTCATATGATGGAACTAACAGTTTTCCTACTACATAATTAAGTACTAAATATTAAGGCACTGATCTTGTAGGTATTTATTGGATTTGTATCAAATTATGATTTAAAGTATGAATTTCGTAGATAGTAGTCAAAAACAAACTCTCGTCATTAGTTTGAAGAAGTAGAAAAGAGTAATCAAATTTTACCATTTTTATGAAAGTTGGTTGTATAATAGTTATTTCAGCTGTTGAACACACTACAGCTACTATAATTTCATTGGTATGATTTGGTAAAGTTGGACAAGCATAGTAAAAAAAAAAATTTAATCCAAGTATGGGCCTTCTATTGTGTATCTAACAAGATAATATTGTTTAACGAATACAGTAAAAAATTGAATTCTGGCATTCTATCTCCAGATTATTGGACAAGTGCACATTACGGGCTTTTCACAGTGTAACTTGGCAGACCTTATTTTATCCAGCACTATAATACATCGTAGTATTGCTTGGGCGAACTACTTGGTCTTGCATTTAGTTTCTCCAGTTATTAACTTAGACATGTGTTATAGCTTTAAATGTTATATCTTGCATGCTGGTTTAGCCAGAAAAGTATCAAAGCACTGAACTATTCCCTCAGCTTTTAGGTATCTAATTCCCACTTTAAAACCTTATGTCGAATTTTCTCTTGTTTTATCTGCCCCTTAAATGCTAGAATAGTGTCTATTGAAGCTGTCTGACTAGTGAACTGTTTTTTTATGTACAGGTTTTCAATGTCGTTAGTCTGTGTGTGTTTGTACTCGTCTGTACATGTGTGCAGTGTTTGTGTGTGTGTGTTGGTTGTGTGTGTACAGTTTCTTTGTACATGCAGTGCTATGCATAGGGATGCAGGTCAATGCATGTATGTTGTCTTGTCTTCCATGTACGTATGTGCAATGCTACGTGATCATGTGTGTCATATGTGTAAATGTGTATGTGATTTTGGTAATATCTGTGCAATTTCATGCTTGTGTATGGTTCTGTGTGAGCGATTTGTTATGTTGTTTGTTTCTTTGGGATAGCAAGTTAGTATTGATACAAACTAGAGTACAATAGCATTTCTTTCTTGTTTGTCTGGTCGTTACTTCAACAAGTATTTCGATATTGATATGCTAATGTAATATTCTTGTTGCGTTGTTTGGATGCTGACAGTGAAAGAAAAAGCACTATCAATTTTATTATATGCTCCAGTATACGGTAATGGCATGCAACATGTATTGAAAGGTGCTGACTCCTCCCATGTCATAGCTCTTCCTTACCCCCAGGCAATATGGGTGGATCACTTCTTACTGTATCTTTTCAGTTATTTGGTACTGCATTAGAGGTGATGATTGGTAAGTTTACATAATTTTTTATTAAATACTTTGCATTTAAATGCAATTTTCTTACTATAAAAAGAGTGGACTGAATTAGTACATTTATTATAAATGGAAGTATTAGAGAGAACAAATAAGTATCAGGGTGTGTTAGATCTAAAGTTTAGAGAAGGTGTTTCACCCTTTATTTCTACTCTTTCAATCACTGATGGGTTTAGTACAAATTTTACACTCTTGCCTACTATTGTTAAAAATGTCAATCTTTTAGGATTGTCTATCCCTTAGAAAAAATAAATGATATTGATGAATTATTTTTCAAATTAAGTAATAAGATTCCTAAGAATGCATTTTGATATATTTTTTATTTTCTTTCATAAGTACTAGATGATGCTTTCTTCTTTTATTTGCATGTGATTATTCACAACTCTGAAAGGAAATGAAGAAATCTTATGGCTGATTTGACAACAAAATTAATTTTGCAATTGGGAGCTGAAGAAAAAAAAAGGAAATATCATTTCATCAGGGAAGCATTATTGAGTAGTAGGTTTGTGAATCTTGATTCATATTTTTATGTTAATTTATCCATATTTGATTCAAAAGTCGCTCTAATGCATAAGTTTACTAAAATTATTGGATTTTGGTTTTCTAGTCAACAATAGTATGAATATATTTCCTTAAGTCACGTTTAGATAATAAAATTGCATTATAAGTTTACTGCGTTTTTCTATTCTGATAGGTACAATAGACGATTGGATAAATTCTGATCAATCATTGAAGATGAAGACATTGAGCGTGAGAGTGGGTGAGTGTAACTGAGTGTATGTAGTGATGAACGCTTGTACAAATGAGTATTTTATATAGTAACTGTGTAACAGAGAGAAATAGAACTATGTACTATTTAAAAGTGCAATAAAATATTTGTTTGAATACAATATCTATTCAAAATTAGAAATTATGTGTTAAATATTTTAATTCTTATCAATATTTTATATTACAATGATCGGAATACTTTGCAAGTTTCAACGTACTACAACATGCATTGGTTATTGTCATAAAGTCTATTGCAATGGCCAATGACCAATGTAAAAAAGTGACATATTACAACGTGACTTAATACAATGGGCATTAATTGTTATCATGAAGTCTATTACAATGGCCAATGACCTTTGTAAAATGTTGCCTAATACGGCAACCTCAAATGCCCATTGTGAAACTCATATTACAACGGGCATGGCCCGTAATAAAAAGGTTGTTTTGTTGTAGTGTATCAAATTAGAGTACCGAATGAAAACTCCACAACTACAAGATGTCCAACCGGCAATGTGTTTGAAGGATTTAAAAGGAAATATTTCATCATGAAAATGATAAATAGTCAAGCAATCTCTTTTTTTTTCTTTATTAGAATCATTTATCAAATTGGTGCTCGTTTGTCTAATGTAACTAGTTGGAATCTGGAGTCTGAACGATAATCCATCTTGCAATCGACACTACACCAAAAAGCAGTTTTAGCTACTCCACATATGATACGGTTGTTAACCATATCAAATATAATACGGCTATAACTCGTATTTATGTCTGTGCAGTTAATGCCCTGCTACTACCAAGCCATATCCCCGCCATATCATGTAGCGGATTTCCACCGCTACGCTATTTCCAAATAGCCTCTGAAATAGTCTTTCTGCTTTAATCCCCGCAATATTCCGATATTCTCGATATATCCCATTCTTTCAGATATATTCCTCTATTTTCGCTATATCCTCTATAAAAGTAAATGAATCAAAAAAAAGAAAAGAAAATTATACATTATAAAATATATAAAATTAGTATTTTAATACAATATTTTTACATATATTTTTCAAAATAGAAAAGACTATAATATTCGATTAAATTTAATCAAACTATTAATTTTTACATTTGTTTATCATTTATATATTTGTAAACGCATTAAGTATAAGTTTTATATGCTATTTTAGGCTCATCCGCTATATCCTGCTATTTCCTTGCATTATCCTCGCTACAACATTTTGCAACTCTACCGCAATAGGCCCGGTGAGCGCTTTAATTGCACAGATTTTTGTGCGTCGGTACGACTACGAAAAGCCTTCCCGCTGAATAATCCGCTTTTCCTCTCATTTAGGTGTGGATCATAGTCATATCAGATTAGACACTGCTAATAGCCGTATCCAATCAAGTGCCTAATTTTGGTGCACACAAACCGTCATATCTCTCTTCGTTTCCCCAACCTATCCTTATTCCCCAAATCATTTTCTACGGCAAACAAAATGATGTCAAAAAATAAAAAATTGTGGCAGCCTCCAGCACCTTCCCACGGCAGCAACCTTCGGCAACCTCCAGCAACCTTCGTCAACCTCCATCACCAACCCCCGACAACAACGGCAACACAAGCATGCACAACGTCCAACACCTCATCGGAAACTTTCAGCACCTCATCGCTACCCTGCCGACATCACCAGAGCACCAAAGTAAGATTTTGAAAGTTAATTATCGCAACCCCCTTTTCAAGCACTCTTAGCGCTAGATAACACCGAAAGGCTAAATTGAATTTTCTTTTGGATGTTGTGGTTGGTTATTACATTTTTTTCTCTTGTTTTGGTCGTAGTTTAGTCTGTGAGTTTCGACTTGTGTAGAATTGTGTAGTTGGGTTTGTGGTGAGTGTTTAGTTGCATGTGTCATCTTGTGAGCTGGATGCAGTGTCATGACATGACTGTTAGGTTTCAATATTGTTTGATTAAATTAAGTCTATCTACATCGAGCTCATAATATTCAAACTTGCGGCATCGAGCTCATAATCGAGCCCTTAACCGAGCCTGTATCAGGATGGACTAAGCGAGTCCCAGTTCAATCAGGTGATGAATGTAGAGTGGTTATGTACCACGTAGGTATAACTTGTTTGATCATAGAGGTATAATTTGAATTTCTCTCCTGATAATGTTCGATTAAATTGTATAACTTATGTCATATAAATATGTACTATGGTATATGACAAAGTCTTCCATCCAAGGAACTACAATTTCTACTTGTTCTCTCATGTAGGGATGACCGAGCCCTTAACCGAGACCATATCGGAATGGACCGAGTGAGTCCCAGCTCAATCAGGTGATGAATGTAGAGTTGTTATGCACCACACAGGTATAACTTGTTTGATCATAGAGGTATAACTTGAATTTATCTCCTGATAATGTTTGATTAAATTGTATAACTTATGTCTTATAAATAGCTATTGTGGTATATAACAAAGTCTTTCATCCAAGGGCCTACGATTTCTACTTGTGCTCTCACTCAAGGATGAGGCATAAATAATAGTTTCCAAAAGATCAAAATTTTCAAAGGTGCAGCTGGTTGCACAAGTAATAATTTGTATGCAACCTTAGAGGACCTAAACTTTAAGTCCTCTAAGGCAGCATACAAATTATTACTTGTGCAACCAGCCACACCTTTGGAAATTTTGATCTTTTGGAAATTATTACATGAGCTTGTGGTTTCGGTGGTGTTGTTCGCAATAATAGGAACGTTGTTTGAGCTAGTGGGATAAGGCTAGTCAAAAGGGGGCGCTTTTGATTACTCTAATCCCACCAACATCGGACGATGTTCCTATTATTGTTGGACAACTCTATAGGAACCACAAGCTTAAGCCTCGCCCTTAGCTTGAAAAGGGAGAACAGCTGCTGTAGGTATGTTAGAAACTTTATACATGAATTTCTCCTTTATGTTACGTTTGATAGCTGCTGGTCACCTTGTTTACACTATGAACCTAGACTATGATTATCACGAACCCGGATTATGTTACACTTGATACATTTGGTAACACTTGGTACTTATATGTTGTACTTAGTACTTGGTACACTATGATTATACACTATACTTATCATGAACTCGGATTTGATACACTATGATAACTATGATATACTTGGTAATTATGATAATCATGAATGCAGACCTGAACATATATTGATACACTTGTTTAGTATGTCGCATGTTATGTTGAATGATTATCATGAACCCAGGCTTGGACTTGGCAATTTTAAACCAAAGTTCATTTACATGATGATGTGCATACATTTGTTCATGTGACCATTGTTTTGTCTTGTTATCCTTTCGTTTTGTAGTTGGACTTGGACAGTCTGCTTTTCCATGCCATGAAAATGTGCAGACTAGTTGAACCTCACATGTTTGGGTGCACTTTATTTTTTCAGCTTTGTTCACTGACTTGTACTACTGCATTTTATTTTGTACTTGGACTGTATGCTTTGCCATGCCATGAATAATGTGCCGACTGGTTGAATCTTGCAAGTTTGTGTGAACTTCATTTTTTCAGCCTTGTTCACTGACTTGTACAACTGCATTTTTGGACTTATAAAGCTGCATTTCTTCTTTATCATGGTATATTGATGTTTTGGTTGATACTCGAATGTGCAAGCAGACACTTTGATAACAGATGGTGATCTAAAGGATATTATTTATGAGGCAGCAGAATAAACACAAGCTGATCTTC
Source organism: Allium sativum (assembly GCA_030737875.1). NCBI lineage: Eukaryota > Viridiplantae > Streptophyta > Magnoliopsida > Asparagales > Amaryllidaceae > Allium > Allium sativum. Next base: position 732,473,195 of record CM060922.1, on the reverse strand, counting down.
TTATTGTTGGAAGTTGTGGGTTATTAAAAGGTGTTAATTTAAATACATGTATTATTATGTGTATATGAAGCTACTGTGCAGTGTGGGAAAGCATTTTGCCTTCTTATAATATGTGCTTAAATACGATGTATTATTGTTCTTGATCATGTGTTAAATAAGAAAGTTTTATTACTCTTAATTATGTATTATAATATTATTGTTTGATATGTCTCAGAATGATTATTATGTATGGGCAGAAGAGCAATTAGTTATGGCGCTGAACCATTTCTAACGGATCAGTTAGATTCGGCAATTTGTCATATCTTTTGAGGAAATTAGGCACGGTTTAAAGCTGTATCTAATCATTAAAGACGCCATTTTCAGATATGGATAAGAGCCATATTAAATTGCGCTAGAAACGGCTCTCAGTTGTAGCTAAATTACATTTATGGTGTAGTGCAAGATATTGTATTACATTAACTAAATTGTTAAAATGCTAATATTTCTTGTCATGTTGTAAGGTCTCCCATGCATGATGCTTGTGTTGGTTAGCGTATAAAAGAGTAAGGGAGACAAACCTAACTTTCCAAACCTAAAGTGAAATGTATAAGCGGGCTGCATGAACATATAGCTAAAGAATAACTTAACTTAACGTCTGAATTCAAATATTTTCGATATATGTTGAAGAAACTTAACGTTATTAAAAGTATTAAAAGGTTTTTAATAAATCAAGGTCAATTAAGTGCATACATACTTAAGACATCTCTAAATCTTATATCTTCAAAAATTATGAGTAATGATGCTTAAATCAATTGTTTGAATTGATCTATAAAGGTTTATTACAGTAGACCAAGAGTTAAGAGTGCGATTATAACGAGCATAAATTTAAATAGGTTGCATATTCAATTTACATTTTAAACTTCTATTGAACTAGAAGTAAAATTTTAAAGTAAAAAATTTACGGGATCCTTGACATGCGTGCTGACGTGTACTTCGTTGTTAGGTGGTACATGAAAATCAAGCACATCCTTATTGGGTTTCAAATTTTAATTGACATGGGATCTAGAACTGCATCTCATGTATATATCGCTCGTGTTTGACTAGTTACGGTGCTTCAAGGTTGTAGGTTTCTTATATCAGTGGTTGAACGTTGATGTCTTCTTCGACGTGGGTGTTGTTTCATCCCAACACTCCGCTTATTGCAACTTTGGATATGACTCCACAATTTTCTCATGTATATGTATGTGTGTGTGTTTGTGTATATAGGGATAAGATCAAGAGCACCCCCATGTAGTGCAGTACCCCGTCTACCCTTTGATTTTCACCACACATCCCAGTTTCTCTCTCCTCCCATTAACTCTCTCTCCCACTGCTAACTTATTTTACTATAAATGAGCCAAAAAATGGAGGGCTATAGATATGCTCCATTTTTGCGGTGTTATTGAATGCTGCTTATATACATATATATGTGTGTGTGTAAATTTACAACTGCTTTCTTCAAAAATGGCGGAAACCGCTCAACCCACTCAAACAAGTTTCCCACTCACGTAAAACACTACCTCACAACCTCGGCCAAGCGTTTCGTCCTCCTCCACCATAGTCCGTCAAACCCCAACATTTGTCGATGTCGTCCTTAAATCCAGCTCTACCAGCATTGATGATCGAACTCTAGAATATGATCAACCTGCTTCAGAATATGTTTTCATCCATAAAAACATCTTCACGCAATCTGAGAAGTCGTGGGTAAACTCCATGGCTCTTCTGCCTGTTAATTTTCGGATCCTAGTGATAAAACTAGAGGAATATATCTCCGAAATATCACTTTGTTGTGTAGTTTGTAAAGAAGGAAGACAACACGAAAATACTTGAATGCACCACATACCCCTATTTTGGCAGACTTCTTATGATCGAATCACAGTCACCTAACAATGATTTTTGTAACCTGAACAAATCAACTGTTCAGATTTGGGTGCGGCTACATAATCCGCCTATGGATATATGGTCAAAAAAAGCAATTCAAATGATATCCAGTTTTATTTCCAAGCCTATATTGATTGATGAGAATACTACACTTAAAAGGTTCATAAACTATGCCAGGGTTTAGTTGGAGACAGATATGTACACTGAATTAAAGAACACTATTCCTATTCTTCTTCACAACGGCACAAAACTGGAAATACAGGTCGAATATGAATATGTGCCACATAAATGTCTACATTGCCATGTTTTCGGTCATAACAATGGTATTCATGCTACATAGTGATGGCCGCCCCGTACCATCAGACATTTCCCCGAAATGCGTTGTGCCAATGCCCGACCAGCACGGGACGATCGTCAAAAAGGTTGAAACAATGAATTGCCAAAAAACCTGTAGCATATCTCACAGCACATGGAATAAAATATAATAATAACGTAACTTGATATAAAACATGCGAGACCATACATATGTTGAAAACTAAACCATAATTATTAGAGTAGCGGAATCCAAAATACAGCTTCATATCCAATTATTACAACTTTAAAATGCTGTCTCAAAAGGAAATAAAAGAGGTACACTACTAATGTCCAAAGCAGTGACCAACAACAACACAGGGAGAATATATATAGAGAGTACGCGGAAGCGTCCTGCCCGTCTCCAGACAGCTACTCATGCATAACCACCTAACCTGCCTCTGGTCTACTTGTTTAGGAGCACCCAAAGTAATAAGAAGAGACATAAAACTCTGGGTCAGACGAAAGTCTGGTGTGAGCGATAGCAAATCTATGTAACTTAATAAAGCAATAACAGGTATAAATAATCATACCTGACCTAGAACAACAACCAAAGAGTTAGCACAACAGATGTACAATACTCTAAGATAACACTAACATAGAGTGTAAAATGGAAGTGTGTGTGTGTGTCATTATGATAGCAAACATCAAACATAGCAATCATGCTCACATCTCTCACTCGGTGCGTAAAGCATATGATATCCAGCGTTTTGATCACCAAATCCATTAGGGCCATGAAGGGTCCACACCGCCCTTGACTCCGTACAACTATTGCTATGACCACACAGCCCTGGTTTATAGTCAATAACCCTACCCAGTCTACACCACCCTAGCTCTGGTGTACGGGCTAACCAGTCCACACCGCCCTGGCTCTGGCTGGTCTACACTCCCTCTCTATCAATGGTGAACCAAAGTTATAGATATTGATAACTCCTTTGCACGCGTCCCGCAGAAAAGTCCATCTCTTGAAGTTAACTTGTTGGGTCCCATCTGGATCCTGAGCGATAACTTCCTACTTGGACTTCCTTTGCATCTCGGTTTTGGTCGAATTAGAGTTGGTCTTCAGAAGAGTCGTCGTATGGTAGTGGTAGAAGATCAAATCCAGTTTGGTTTGGCGCTTCTGTTATGCTCGTCCATTTAGATAAGGTTCGGTGCTCCTCCTCATCTCGGTTCGGTTTGTTGCTCCTCCATTCCAGTTCGGTTCGTTGTTCCTCCATTTCGGTTCGATTCGGTGCTCCCCTTTCATCTCGGTTCGGTTTGGTGCTCCACTGCAACTCCAACCTTATACAAGTGGCCTCCCTTTTTGCCATGCTCCAATCCGGCTTGGTTCGTCATATCCGATCCGATCCCCCCATCTGATCCGATCCCCCTATCCGATCAGAACCGGATCCCTGCAAAATTTCCAACAAGCTATTTTTTGCGAAATGACGGCATTTTCAACCATTCTAACTTTCCTATGCAATCATAAAACATACCAAACAGCCGTAGTAATATGTAGAATCAACCAAAAACATCAAAACAACTATTTCACATGTTAGTTTAGATCAAACATACCCAAATCCATGTTTTTTCTCTTAATCCCCTAAATTCCGGAGTTTACAAAGTAAATCCAAATTAGCCCAATTTCAGATATGTGACATAAAGTATGATTTTAGAATTTGTGCATATTTTTCCATAATTTTTGGATGTACAGTTTCGCTAATTATCACTAATCACCCCATAATTAGTACTAATTAGTGTATAAACATGCAAATCACTCACCTTAGCCAATAATTAATAATAGATCTGAAAATTTTACTGATTTGGCTCAGATTCCAATATGGTGCAGCAGCTCTCCGTCGAATTTGGTGTTAATCCGGGTTGATTTGATGTAGATATGATTAATTTGTGAATTGAAAGTGATTAGAGAGAGATTTAGAAGATGGAAGCCATGATTAGGGTTTGATAAAGGTTTGTGGCGGCTAGAAAAATGAAAAGAGATAATTCTCTAACTCCTTTCAGCCCTCCCATAACCCTAATCTTGAATTGGGTTATGGGCCTAGCTGCTAATCACTTAATTAAGCCCAATTAGAATGTTTTTCCATCTTCCAAATCTTATTTCAGCCATATCTCCCAAATGGTAAGCCCGTTTGATTAATGTGACCACTCTACGATATGTGAAACCATTATTCAAATCCAATGGAAGTGGTTTCAGATCAAAACTCCTTACCAATCAAAAGTTATAGGTGAAACAAGATTCGCCAGGGCCAAAATGGTTATTTTAAAATCCGGCAAAAATTGTGAATGTGGGAAATGACCCCAATAGTTGTTTCCTAAAGTTACACGACCATATGACTTTGTATGAAAATAAAATAAATACTCTACGATTCTCCAATACTCTGAATACGAGTCGTTACACTCTCCCCCCTTAAGAAATTTCGCCCCCGAAATTCCTTAACCAAGAAAACATGTAATAGTGTCCCGCATGCCTATCAACCATTTACAAACAATCAAACATACATAATAAACACAACAAGCTTGTCCTAGCATGCGGTTTACTAACAAGGGAATAACTATATCGCGATTAAAATCTTACCAGGTAAAGAGCTCTGGATACGACTTCCGTATTCTCTCCTCGGTTTCCTAAGTACAGTCATTCTCATTATCACCCCACTGGACCTTAACCAGTTCCACATTCTTCCTTCGAAGTTGTTTCGTATCATGTCCGACAATACAAATCGTTCTGCGGCTTCCAACTGCCTCGGATTCTACCTCGATATCATCCAACTGATCTGGTGAAATAGCTATACTAGAATCGTGTACGAACTTCCTTAACTGAGAAACATGAAATACATTGTGCAGTCCCGCCATCTTGTTGGTATTTCAACTTTATACGCTAAATTCCCAACTCGCTCGAGAACTGAAAATGGACCAACAAACCTCGGTGCTAACTTACCTCTCGTACCAAACTTAATCACGCTCTTCAACAGAGAAATCTTGACGAATACGAAGTCACCAATAGAGAATTTCAAATATCTTCGTCTTTTATCAGCATAACTCTTCTGTTTATCTTCGGCAGCCTTCATTCGCTGTTGAATAACTTTGATCTTATTTGAAGCTTCTCTTATCACATCTGGCCCATGCACAAATTTCTCACCGGTTTAAAACCAACAAGATGGTGAGTTGCACGATATTCCGTACAAAGCTTCAAATGGAGCCATACCAATATTGGACTGACAACTATTATTATATGCGAACTGATTAACATAGAAATGTGTTTATTTTATGCTCGTATATTTTATCTTTTGTAAATAAATAAATGATACTTTGGTTACTTTTGTATGTTTTTACAGGATGTCAAGAAATGTCTCCTCCGTTTCAAATTAAAGGCCAACTACAGATAAAAAGCTACTTCCCCGTATTAAAGCCTCCTCAATTACAAAAGACGTTGTAGCTCACTGGTAATTGCATGGAAATTTGTACCGAGAGACCTGAGTTCGATCCCCATCGAGCTCACTTTTTGCCAAAGAACGGAACGCGTTCACACTGGCCCTTTGCCATGAAGAATATTAATTAGTGTTATATTATATATATACATATTCATGTGTATGTATGATATTCACTAATAGACATTTCAGGGGTAGTCATGGAAATCACTTCAGAACATTCAATTTTCAATTTCCAATTAGAAGAATTTCTGTTTGATTTATTGCCAAGAAAAGATCAATTCTGAAGATTTCATCCTTTGTTGCCTTGGGAGTTTGATGAGCGTCCTTATTTGGAATAATTAATCACATGCAATCTAATCAACTAGCCATACGGAGGATTTGGAAGATATTCACCAAGATATGCATCAGATATTCTTAAAAGAATTATTTCCAATCAAGCTTGGTCAAAGAAGGCAAGAGATATGATATTACTTCTTGGGAAAAGAGGGCCATTTAGTCATTGATTTGATTAGAATTTGGTCTACATCTCTATAAATATACATGATGTCCCATTGTAAATTCATTCATTTTTCTATTATGTATTCTCTTTGTTCTAATTAAAGTCTTTTCTTTTCTAGTTTTATTGTTTCATAACAATTTGTGTTATCTACCTAATTAGGTTTGGGTAGAACGCATATTGTTATTGTCTTTTATTACTGTTTGTTAGCGATTCACTGTTTGATTAGTTTCAACAGGAATCCTACTTTTAATTTCTGTTATTGTTCTAGTTGTTATTTTCTTTTTCTAGTAATTGTTTCTTTTCAGTTGTTGAATTGGTGTTGATTTGATTAGATTCAGATCAACAATAAATTCATTAGCGTTAAAAACATCTCCAGATTTCGTCTAACTCGCCTAAGAATAAATAAATAATAATTTTTAATTACACCTCCCTGTGTTCGACCTGTATGCTACACACCTGTGCGCTTGCAGAATTTTATTACAAATATCGCGCTTTACTAGCGTCGATCAAGTTTTTGGCGCCGTTGCCGGGGAGGTAAACACTGAATTTTATTATTTATTTAATTTCTGATTCGTGTTAGTTTTATTTTTATATTAATTTTTGTTTTACTTTGTTTAAAAAAAAATCTCTTTATTAGTTGATTTTGCATCAAACATTGGTGCTAGAATCATCTAAACAAGACAAAAAAAAACTTGCATAGTTTTCATTGACTTGTTTACATTTTACATCTTTTCTTCCTTTATTTTTATAATCTCTTTTCTTCAAAATAAAAAAAATAAAAAATCACAACTTTCCCATTCTACAATCTCTGCCGCCAACAAAAACCACAGTGCTACCCTACCCACGTTCATCATCTACCATCTCCATCACTAACCCAACCATCGCCTTAACAAACCTCACGCAGATCACAAAACACCCATCAAAGCCATACACTACTCATCACAACTCCTCTGCCAAAGACCAACCAATCCCCTGTCCAACCACTGTCACAAAAATCCTTCACCTATCGTTCATTCACAAACCACATACGGACCCATACCCTAGCCATCAAAACAGCACGAACATCACCCGTAATACCCCAAAGCCGCAGTTCATCCACCCAATTTCCGCACTGTCTGAACACAGCACAACAGTTCCCCCCTCCCTCTTTGAACCATATCACAACATCCACCCATCATCATAAACCATCACGTTCAGACAATCCCCCTCCTGCATCACCAGTCTTCAACCCACCTACATCTTCGCAGCATCAAATCTTTCAAACAGTCCAAACATCATCCACTTGAATTAAACAACCCCACATAGTCAACGTCCTCAACAAAAAAAAAACAAAAAAAAACCCTCTTCTCCTCAGCATACCGCACACCAGATCCGAATCTTCACATTCGCAGCCTCATCATAACTCCAGCCGTCCATCACCACAAATTGAAGACCGAGCCACCAATCCACTTCATCAATTCGCCTCAGCAGTTCACCAAATCAACCCAAAAATCAACATCAGAACCCAAAACCCAATTGGAATCAACCTGATTCGAACCGCAAATCCAAGTTCGAACCCGATCCGCATCGAAGATTTTGCTGCCTTTTTCATTTTTTTTCTTCTTTTCTTTTGTATTTGGTTTAGTCAAAAAGAAAAAAAAAGGGCACTGACTATTGAAAAAAAACAGAGAAGGAGAGAGGCGTGATTTGTTTTATGGGAGGGTTTGAGCATTTCTTTTCATATTACTGACTTGGGATGTTATTGGGAAAGAAATAGAGAGGCATGTTAAAGTTGATTTGTGCGTGATTCGATTGCGTATTTATTTTTATCCATTGCTTCTTTTTTTTTCTGTGAGACCTAACGTGGTTTGCTTTCTTTGGGATAGAAAAAAAAACCGGATCTGTGTATATAATTAATGATACGGTGCGGGGTGTGACTGAAAGCATGGTTTAAAAGTGGTTTGACCAGTCTGTTTATTGTTGAGTGCGCAATTGGTGTCTTGAGTCTAGTTTATTGCTTCTTTAGGCTTAGTTTTCTTGTTTTGTTTAGTTTTTACTTTTTACTTTTTTTTTCTTCCCCTCCCCTTTTTGATCTATTTTTTTTTTAAGTATTCTATTTTGTTTGTTTATTTTTATCTTTCTGCTTCCTTTAGTTCAAAAAAAAAAACAAACAAACATAGAAGCGCGAAAAGAATTCAAGCAATCAATCAAAGGCGAAGGTGAAGTGTACAAGCAGAAAACAGGGAATTCAGGATCGATCAAATTGCAAACAGTGACTTTTAATCGCCAGCACTACTCAAACCTTCTGGATGGACTGCCATACCCCACTGTAAATTTCTTTTAACTCTACAGGTGCTTTGCTGCAAAGAAAAAAAAATATAGACAATTGTTGTAAAAAAATTCTGCAGGGGCAGCGGCTTTGAATGTACAATTTTTAATTTTTGCAATTATTTTGTGTGATTGTTGTTATTTCTGCATTTTTATTCATTCTGTTAAGGGCAATACCCCAATTCACATAAGGTGAGGGATTTCATCACCCTTTCCTTAGCCCACAAATTGCATTTCATCGTAGAATCTGACTAATAATAACGGTTAGACGTTGGACTTAAGGGAGTCACGGGCTCATCTAGGGCTTAATTATATTGTGATAGTTGATTCATTTGGAACGAATTATTTCTTGGTGTCTAGACTACGGCAGAGAAATAACTGTTTATAAATATTACGGTGATTCGTAAATATTATATCGGTTGTTACTCTGAAGGTACTTAAACCTTCGGCTGCATTGCTAGGGTGATTCCTGGTGCACCGATAACTCCTGTCCGTTAACTGGCTGAGAAATCTTTTGATCTAAGTAATCAAACGTGTCACTTTATAATTTTGGGTTAGGAGCCAATAAGGACAGAAAATTTCATTGTAGCTAATTTCTGTGCTTGCATTTAACAACAATGAGTGAAAAAAGTGTTAGCCAACAAAATTCTCCTAGAGGTTCTCGAATCAACCAAAATTTTCCAACCGAATTGGATCAAAATCGAGTGAATCAAAACTTTCCAAACTTTGGGGATCAAAACCAAATAAATCAAAATTTTCAAAACCTCAATATCCAAATGGATAGACCCTTGTCTCTTCGTGATCGATGTTATCCTACTAGGACCGTTCAACCATCTGTCATTGTGTTCCCACCAGCTGAAGGAAACAATTTTGAGCTAAAACATTCTTTTATCCAAGGGGTACCAAAATTTACTGGGTCTGAAAACGCTTATGAATTTCTGAGTGAATTTGAATTGTATGCCTCCACAACAAAAATGCAACAACTATCTAACGAATCGATCAAGCTAAGGCTAATTCCATTTGCACTACTTGAAAGCGCTAAAAGATGGCTAAATTCTCTTCCACGACATTCCATAAGAAGTTGGGATGAATTTGTCACTACATTCTTGAAAAAGTTTTTCCCTTTCCATAAAACTCTAAAAATCCGAACCGAGATAAATCAATTTTGTCAAAATGAGGGGGGAACTTTTTCAAAATACTTTGAGAGATTCAACCAGCTATTATATAGTTGTCCTCATTATGGAATTCTAAAAGATCACTTATGTCAAATTGCATATGAAGGGCTAAACTATCAGACTAGAACTCAACTAGAATCAATGTGTGGAGGAGACTTTATGACTAAAACAGCCGATGAAGCTTGGCGGTTTTTAGAAGATTATTCTGAAAAGGACATGCAGTGGGAATCGATTCGTGTTCCCATTCGTACTTCTACTAGAGGAGTGCATGTCGTGGACCCAAGTCAAATTCCCTTAGAAAGTCAAACTCCTCAAGCCGGAGAAGAGCTACCCCACTATTACTCTCAGGACCAAGCTAATGCCATAGCTCAAAATAATCCTTACTCATCCACGTACAATCCTGGTTGGAGGAACCACACAAATTTTTCTTGGTCAAACCCCAATAATTCGGCTAACCCATCTCACGTGCAACTCTTTATTCCCAATTCGAATTACCAAGCTCCTTCTTCCAATTCTCAAACATCTCAAGCTTCACCTCAATCCAAACAACCTTATAGGCACCCCAATTTTCAATCATCAAACCAATCCTCTCAATCTTCTCAACCGTTAGAAGAAATTGTGCGTCTAGAAAAACAGTTGAGCTCTTACGAAGCCAAAATAAACTTGCAAGACGCTAAAATGGACCAAATGATGAATATGATAAAGGAAATGGCGAAAAATAATGAGAGGGGAAAGTTGCCAAGTCAACCTGAGGTGAATCCAAAATATAACTCTCGTGCTGTAAATTCTTGTGAGGACGAAAATCATAATCCAGTCAACGCAATTACAACCCTTCGATCTGGTAAGAGGATTGATAATAACGTGGGCAACCCTGACGAACCTTCTAACTCGACCCCAATCCCTAATCTTGTTGATCATCCATTGGCTTCGAATGCCAATTCCTCTAAACCTCAAATCTCCTTAAATATTGGCAATCCCAACAATTCATCTCCCAGTGTCGGCAAACCCGACCCACCTTCGAAAATTAATGTTGGCAATACCAACATTCCATCTTCTACAACCTTACCACCTTCTCTTCCCTTGGATAAACCTTCTTCTTAGAATGATGAAACTCATCACAGAGTTGAAAAACCAATAGCTCCATTTCCCCATAGACTCAATAATAAGAAGAAAGCGGCAAATTTCGATAAAATTCTGGAAATTTTCAAACAAGTCCGTGTGAACATTCCCCTTTTAGACACAATCGAACAAATTCCTCAATATGCCAAATGTCTTAAGGAATTGTGCACACAAAAACGTGCAACTAATGTTCCAAAAACCGCCTTTCTAACGGCGAATACAAGCTCTGCTCTTTCGAATCTTACCCCCGTCAAGTACAAAGACCCTGGCTGCCCTACGATTGATTGCAAAATAGGAAACACCCATATCTCTCGTGCCCTACTCGACCTTGGTGCCAGTGTCAACCTTCTCCATTATACTGTCTATCGTCAACTTGGACTAGGGGAGATTAAACCAACAGACATCACACTTCAACTAGCCGATCGATCTGTCCAAAAGCCATTAGGAATTATCGAAGACGTCTTGATACAGATCGAACAGTTTTACTTCCCTGTCGATTTTATAGTTCTAGAAACAGAGTCTGTCTCAAATCCCAAAGTTCAAATACCATCGATCTTAGGACGCCCTTTCTTAGCAACCTCTAATGCTGTCATTAATTGTAGGAATGGTCAGCTTCGACTTTCCTTCGGGCACCTAACCGTTGAGCTAAACATCTTTAATCTCAACAAGCAACCTAGGGATTTTGAAATCGATGAAATTGACATGATTCAAACCACAGTTGATGAAACCTCTAGTGACAGTTCTGAAGCCTTGAAAATGTGTCTTGACCATTTCGACTCTGATTTCGACGAACTCGAATACATTTCTGAACTAAACAAAATTCTTGACTCCGACACTTCGTCACCTGAATCTAACCAAGGAATGTTGACCAATGTTGACACACAGGAACTTCCTAAGCTAGACGTCAAACCCTTGCCACCAGACCTTAAGTATGCCTACCTAGACTCTTCAAAAACTTTTCCCGTAATCTTTTCCTCCGATCTTACCGAGGACCAAGAAGAAAAACTTTTGGATATCTTACGGGAAAATAAGGACGCCTTGGGGTGGGAAATTAGCGATATAAAAGGAATTAGCCCATCAATTGTGGAACATCGCATACATTTAGTTGATAAGGCTAAACCCACCCGTGAGGTTCAAAGGCGATTAAACCCAAACATGAGAGAAGTGGTCAAGGAGGAGATAATCAAATGTCTGGACAATAACATCATCTATCCCATCTCTGATAGTACTTGGGTGAGTCCGGTACAAGTTGTACCAAAGAAGTCGTGAGTCACAGTGATCAAAAACGACAGTAATGAACTCGTCCCAACAAAAATCAAAACCAAATGGCATGTGTGCATCGACTATCGAAAGCTTAACTCAGCCACACGAAAAGACCATTTTCCCTTGCCTTTTATTGACCAAATGCTCGAACGCTTAGCGGGACATGAGTACTACTGTTTTCTCGATGGATACTCTGGCTATAACCAAATTCCTGTTGCTTTAGAAGATCAACATAAGACCACCTTTACTTGTCCCTTTGGAACCTTTGCTTATCGTCGCATGCCTTTTGGTCTTTGTAATGCCCCCGCGACTTTCCAAAGGTGTATGATGAGTATTTTCTCTGATATGGTGGAAGAATTCTTGGAAATATTCATGGACGATTTTTCAATATATGGATCATCTTTTTCCCAATGTCTCACTCATTTAGAACTCATCCTTAAGCATTGTAAGGAGAAATCACTCGTGCTTAATTGGGAAAAATGTCACTTTATGGTAAAAAGAGGGATAGTTCTAGGTCATGTCGTCTCCAAAGATGGCCTAGAAGTCGATAAATCCAAAATCGATTTGATCGCTAACTTACCTCCTCCTAAGTCTGTCAAAGATGTTCGTTCATTTCTTGGCCATGCGGGATTCTATAGAAGTTTCATTAAGGATTTCTCAAAAATTTCAAAACCTCTCTCGAATTTACTTGCCAAAGACGTAAAGTTTGAATTTTCCAATGATTGCAAAACATCTTTTGAAACTCTTAAATCAATCTTGACCACAACTCCCATCATTCAACCTCCTGATTGGACTCAACCCTTTGAACTTATGTGCGACGCTTCTGACTTTGCAATTGGAGCCATCTTGGGTCAGCGAATTGATAAACTCCCTCGAGTCATTTACTACGCTAGCAAAACCTTAAACGAGGCCCAATTGAATTACTCAACTACTGAAAAGGAATTTTTGGCAGTTGTCTTCGCTCTTGAGAAATTCAGACCATATCTCATAGGATCCAAAGTCATAGTCTACACTGACCATGCTGCCCTACGATATTTGCTTTCTAAAAAGGATGCCAAGGCCCGCTTGATTCGTTGGATCCTTCTTCTTCAAGAATTCGATATAGAAATACGAGATAAAAAGGGTTCTGAAAATGTCGTAGCTGATCATCTCTCTCGAATTGTGCACGAAAATGATAACGACACCCAAATCGATGACTATTTTCCTGACGAACAACTCCTTTCGATCTCTAACACCCCTTGGTACGCTGACATTGTGAACTATCTTGTCACACAACAAACACCCGCTGAATGGTCGAAACAAGATAAACAAAAATTTCTCTCGAAAGTTCGAAACTTCTATTGGGACGACCCATATCTTTTCAAATACTGTCCAGACCAAATCATTCGAAGGTGTGTGCCCGATCATGAACACCAAAGTATTCTCTCCTTCTCACATGACCATGCTTGTGGCGGTCATTTTGGAGCAAGAAAAACTGCTGCAAAAGTTTTGCAAAGCGGTTTTTATTGGCCTACACTCTTCCGTGACGCTTTCGAATTTTGCTCTAAATGTGAGCGATGTCAAAGAACAGGTCGAATCTCTAAGCGAAACATGATGCCTCTCAACCCCATTTTAGTGATTGAGTTATTCGATGTTTGGGGCATCGATTTCATGGGACCGTTCCTTAATTCATTTGGGAATCTTTACATCTTGCTTGCGGTAGATTATGTCTCAAATTGGGTTGAAGCCATTCCGACCAAAACCAACGACAACAAGGTTGTTGTCAAATTCCTCAAAGAAAACATCTTTTCACGCTTTGGCACACCTCGAGCTATCATTAGCGATAATGGCACTCATTTCTGTAATCGTGCTTTTGAGTCCTTGCTCAAGAAATACTCAATCACACACAAGCTGTCGACCCCCTACCATCCACAAACTAGTGGGCAAGTAGAAGTTTCCAATAGACAAATCAAGCAAATTCTTGAGAAAACCGTGAATTCCAATAGAAAAGATTGGTCTGCAAAACTGATTGATGCACTTTGGGCTTTCCGCACTGCTTATAAAACCAATCTAGGGATGTCACCATACCGATTAGTCTTTGGAAAGGCCTGTCACTTACCTCTTGAATTAGAGCATCGTGCTCTTTGGGCCATAAAATTTTTGAACTTTGACTTAGAAAAAGCCGGCTCACATAGGAAGTTACAAATTTCGGAATTAGAGGAATTAAGAAATGAGGTGTATGAAAATGCGAAAATCTACAAAGAAAGAACCAATGCTCAACACGACAAAAACATACTTCGTAAGGAATTCAACGTAGGTCAAAAAGTTCTTTTATACGACTCTAGACTTCACTTGTTTCCAGGAAAACTCAGATCTCGATGGACTGGACCTTATGTCGTGAAAACAGTATATCCTCATGGAGCGATTGAAATTGAAAATCCTAGGGATGGAAAAGTCTTCAAAGTGAACGGTCAACGACTGAAACCATTTTTGGTATTCGAGCAATATGACGAAGATGACTCTATCGATCTGCATGATCATCCACCATGAAATCCGGTGGTACACGTTCTTTTTCTTTATCATTTTTTTATTTTTGTTTCTCTGCCTTAGACAGTTGGGACACTGTCTCAATCAAGTGTGGGGGGAGTCTGCATTGCATTCTTTTGATTTTCTTTAATTTTTCTTTCTTTTCATGTAGTACCATCATACATTTTATATCGTAGTAACATACCATAAAAAAAATTTTGTTTAAAAAAAATACGACTTTTTTTTTCAATTGATACAACAAAATAAGTCTACAATTTTTAGCCAGTTGATAGTATTTTTTTCTATCAACTTAGATCGAATAAGAAATATAATGAAAAGTTTAATTTTGAGGGATAATAGTGTAACCGGTACATAGGGAGATTCTTAGGTGATGGCCATGAAATCTATTATATATTGTAGAATTTGTTTAAATAAGTGGAGGACTTAAAATACTTATAATGGCTTGTCAAATCTTTAAAACTAAGTTGTGCTAAGTTGAATTCGCTTAACTCTCTTTTTTTGTGCTTATAAATTCAATAATAATAATAGTAATCCATGGGTATCCAACATTGCTTGTATATCGAGCGTTGGTGTGCAAACCCGCCAAGCTCTATCCGACACGTTGTTGACAAAGTCAGCGTTGGAATATCTTGGTCTCATTTTATGAGATTGGACACCTAAGGATTACCGACACGTTGTTGACAAAGTCAAAGTCGGCCTGCACAATCCGCCAAGCTCTTTACCCACTCTCCGTTAGTCCGCGAGCCAGTGCATGGGTGGTAAACCTTGGTCTTTTTAGTTAGGTGTATGTACTTAATCATAAACCTTAAAATTTTATAGAATAAAGAATAAGCGATGATACCCAAACACTTCTTGACCTTATTGATTTGACTAGCCCTACATGAGAAAATTAGAATACCACTTTGCAAACTGTGCCAAGCAAACTAAGAATTTATTTCATGGTTGCACTATGTTATCGACCGAACTAACTGGCCAAACTAGAATTTAACATTTGAAAACTTGATTTATATTGAAAATTTGTGACAAGTCGAGGTATCTAAAATAAAATCAACTGATTAGAAATTATTAACTTAATTTGTTGTAACACTTTCCTGAAATAAGTCGTGTTTTCATTTTTCGTTTTTATTTTTGCATATGTCCATTGCATTCATGTAGTTTCATTAGAATCATAGCATACTGCATTTGGATTTTGTGGGTAGTATCCGCTGAAAACCCTCACGAGACACCACTCGTCCTACTAGAGACACCTAGAGGTTTAACGGCTTGTTGCATGCGCTCAATGCAATCGTGTTTCCTACGAAAGTGCGACCTATCTAGTTAGTTTTTCATTTTCTTTTTACTCGAGGACGAGTAAAAGATAAGTGTGGGGGTATTTGATTAACATAGAAATGTGTTTATTTTATGCTCGTATATTTTATCTTTTGTAAATAAATAAATGATACTTTGGTTACTTTTGTATGTTTTTACAGGATGTCAAGAAATGCCTCCTCCGTTTCAAATTAAAGGCCAACTACAGATAAAAAGCTACTTCCCCGTATTAAAGCCTCCTCAATTACAAAAGACGTTGTAGCTCACTGGTAATTGCATGGAAATTTGTACCGAGAGACCTGAGTTCGATCCCCATCGAGCTCACTTTTTGCCAAAGAACGGAACGCGTTCACACTGTCCCTTTGCCATGAAGAATATTAATTAGTGTTATATTATATATATACATATTCATGTGTATGTATGATATTCACTAATAGACATTTCAGGGGTAGTCATGGAAATCACTTCAGAACATTCAATTTTCAATTTCCAATTAGAAGAATTTCTGTTTGATTTATTGCCAAGAAAAGATCAATTCTGAAGATTTCATCCTTTGTTGCCTTGGGAGTTTGATGAGCGTCCTTATTTGGAATAATTAATCACATGCAATCTAATCAACTAGCCATACGGAGGATTTGGAAGATATTCACCAAGATATGCATCAGATATTCTTAAAAGAATTATTTCCAATCAAGCTTGGTCAAAGAAGGCAAGAGATATGATATTACTTCTTGGGAAAAGAGGGTCATTTAGTCATTGATTTGATTAGGATTTGGTCTACATCTCTATAAATATACATGATGTCCCATTGTAAATTCATTCATTTTTCTATTCTGTATTCTCCTTGTTCTAATAAAAGTCTTTTCTTTTCTAGTTTTATTGTTTCATAACAATTTGTGTTATCTACCTAATTAGGTTTGGGTAGAACGCATATTGTTATTGTCTTTTATTACTGTTTGTTAGCGATTCACTGTTTGATTAGTTTCAACAGGAATCCTACTTTTAATTTCTGTTATTGTTCTAGTTGTTATTTTCTTTTTCTAGTAATTGTTTCTTTTCAGTTGTTGAATTGGTATTGATTTGATTAGATTCAGATCAACAATAAATTCATTAGCGTTAAAAACATATCCAGATTTCGTCTAACTCGCCTAAGAATAAATAAATAATAATTTTTAATTACACCTCCCTGTGTCCGACCTGTATGCTACACGCCTGTGCGCTTGCAGAATTTTATTACAAATATCGCGCTTTACTAGCGTCGATCACGAACTCAACCAGATGCAAATGGTCATCCCATGACACCCAAAAATTCAATATACAAGCCCTCAAGAGATCCTCTAATACATGATTCACCCTCTCTGTTTGACCGTCGGTTTGGGGATGGTACGCGGCGTACAGATGTAATTCTGACCCTAAGGCCTCTTGTAAGCTCTTCCAAAACCCACTAGTAAATAATGGATCTCGATCACTCAAAATACCTTTAGGTACCCCATGAAATCTCACTACCCATTTCACGTACATTTGTGCTAACTCAGCTGCCGTTCTATTCGACTTGACCGGTATAAACCTTGCACTTTTGGTCAATCGATCCACAATCACCCAAATACTATCATGGCCTGATCTAGTACTAGGTAACCCATCAATGAAATCCATTGAGACTTGTTTCGATTTCCATTCAGGAATTTCCAACGGTTGTAATAAACCACTAGGCTTCCTTTGCTCGGTTTTAACTAACTGGCAGTTCATGCACTTGGATATAAACTTCCCAACATCTCTCTTCATCCCTTCCCACTAGTAGGTCTGCTTCATGTCTCGATACATTTTGTTATCACCGGGATGTATAGTCAGTTTCGAGTGATGACACTCTCTAAGCACTTCATCTCTTAATCCATTAACATTGGGTACAACTAGTCTGCCATTCTTTTGAAGCCATCCTTCTCGATCAAATCCATACATATTCATCTCCTCACTGTCGATGCCCATCTTTACTTTGGAGATGATTTCCAGTTGGTTAGGATCGTCCCTCTGACTGGAATTGATCCCCTCGATCAATGTCGGTCTGATCGTCAAACTTGCTAGCATCTCTAGATGTAATTCATACTTAGGCCTGAAATCATATCCGGCGATATACTCCAGTTGCTTCCATTGAAGAAACATAGCCCCCAAACTGGCATGTCTCCTACTCAGTGCATCAGCTACCGCATTTCCCTTCCCGGGTGTGCATGCGATACTGAAATCATATGAAGCCAAGAACTCTAACCATCTCTGCTGATGAAGATTTAAATACTTTTGAGAGAAAAGATAATTTAGTGACTTATGATCGGTAAATAACTCGAACCTTTCTCCCAAGAGACAGTGT
Source organism: Allium sativum (assembly GCA_030737875.1). Classification (NCBI taxonomy): domain Eukaryota; kingdom Viridiplantae; phylum Streptophyta; class Magnoliopsida; order Asparagales; family Amaryllidaceae; genus Allium; species Allium sativum. The sequence continues at coordinate 732,454,961 of CM060922.1, read as the reverse complement.
CTCCACATCTTCAACGCGAACACGATCGCTGCCAATTCCAAGTCATGGGTAGGATATCTTTTCTCATGTGGTTTCAGTCGCCGACTAGCATAAGCTACAACCTTACCTCCTTGCATCAGTACAACACCTAGCCCGATACCACAGGCATCCGTGGATACCATCATCTCTTCGTTCCCCTTAGCAATAACTAACACTGGTGCATACGTTAACTTCTCCTTTAGACTCTTAAATGCATTCTCACACCTTTTGCCCCAATAAAAGCTTTATTCTTCTTAGTCAACTGAGTTAACTGTGCTGCTATCTTGGAGAAGTCTTGAATAAACTTACGACAATATCCAGCTAATCCCAAGAAACTTCTCACGTTCATTGCATTTTTGGGCATAGACCATTCTTGCACCGTAGCCACCTTCGCAGGGTCCACAGCAATACCATTCTCTGAAAAAACATGGCCCAAGAGCCTTACTTCCCTCCTCCAGAAGTGACACTTAGAAAATTTAGCCTTCAGTTGGTGTTTCTCAACACCTCCATTACTGTCACCAAATGTTCTTTTTGTTCTTCCTCTGTCCTTGAATAAACCAAGACATCATCCAAGAACAAACTTATTTAATTAATGCCGGAAAACCCTATTCATAAGATACACAAAATACACGGGTGCATTGGTCAACCCTAAGGCATGACAAACCACTCATAGAATCCAGAGGCATCCAAAATGTCGTCTTTGGTATACTCTCAGATGCTACTCAGAGCTGATGAAATCATGTCACGAGAACCAACTGGGAAAACACTCTTGCTCCATTTAATTGATCAAACAGATCACGTATCTGTGGAAGAGGATACTTATTCTTCCTAGTTACCTTGTTTAACTTGCGGTAGTCCACGTAAAAGCAAAGGGAACTATCGGTGTTGGTAGCAAATACAACTGGAGCTCCCTACTCGAAAACACTTCTTTGGATAAATCCCTACTTTAAAAGATTGCCTACTTGCACTTCGAGCTCTCGCTGCTCCCTTAGCACCATACGACAAAGAGGCATCACTAAAAGTCTGGCATCTTTCACTAAATCAATCTGAAACTCGATCTCTCGATCTGGTGGAAGTCCGGTCACTCCCTCAAAGATGTCTGGATACTTGTGAGCAATAGGCACATCTGATAACTCATCATGCGGGATGTCGAAGGAATTTAGAAAACTAGCCATCACCCCATTACTACGTAGGCAACCCAACACCACCCTCCGCCCATCATCCTCTCTAATGGTCACCGAAGACCCCTCACAGCCTACCACCACCCCAAATCTTTGGAGCCAATCGAGTCCCAAAATAATGCCAAACCCAGTAAAGCCCAAAACAAAGCAATCACAAGCAAATGTACATCCAGTACTCGATAATACCAAATTACAAAATCATACAAAGGCTAGTCGAACCACCGACCGGGTTCGTCACAACTAAATGTTTATCGATAATCTCGGGTTACAATTCCAACCTATCTACCAGGTCACTAGATAAGAAGGAATGGGAAGCCCCGATATCAAACAATACTCGAACAAGAACATCATAAATAGAAAGCATACCTTGAATAATGACACCCTTTCCCTTCTCCACTGCAGTTAGGGCATTCGACGAAGAAGGAACAACATTGATAGCATATGCTTTCACGATCTACTTTTCCTTAGGGGGTTGTGGACATTTATTCTTGAAATGTCCCACTTGGTCATAGTTGAAGCACTTCTTCTCCCTGGCTTTGCTCGGCAATCTCTGATATAGTGGCCCTTCTTGCCGCAGCCAAAGCACTCAATATCTTTCTTATTCTTCTTTTTCTGACTATCCTTGGTTTGGTTCTGTTTTCTCTTATTCTGGAACTCCTTCTTGCCCTTACCTCTTGCCTGGGGTTTTGGCTCCTCTGTAGATGTAATAGCAACCTCGGTCTTTGTGTTAGAGGAAAGGCTCTCTGATCTCAATGCCTTCCCCACAATAGATTCGAAAGTCTCATCGATATGGTTTATAAGTCTTTCCCCCAAGTACTCATCTAGGCCAGTTATGAATTTTTCATTCTTCTTCTCGGCAGTATCGATAAGAGAAAATCCATATTTCGATAAGTTATCAAATTCAACAATGTATTCCGAGACTGCCCTACCATTCTGCTTAAGCTCCTAAAACTTCCTTAACAATTCTGATTTCTGAGCTGTTGGAATAAAATTGTCACTGAAGCGAGTCTTAAATTGGTCCCAAGTAACTTGATCCTCGGGAGTAGCTTCTTTAATAGCATTCCACCAATTCATTGCCTATCCTTGAAGCCGATGCGATACTAGCTTTCTCTTCATTGCATCATCGATCCAAATCCTCAAAGATGCGCTCACAACTATCAAGCCACCTGGACCTCCGTAGCCTATTCCGTTCCGTGGAACGACTTCCCACCAAGACTACTATAATCCTTGTTGAGTTTGGCGAAATCGGCTCTAGGCGCCTGCACTACTGCACCAACACCGTTAGCAACATTAGGAACTGCTCCCTGAGCATCCCTAAGTATCTCTCGCATGAAGGCAGTAAACATCGTCCTTATATCAGGGAAATTCCCATTGTTGGCCCTTGAACCCGCTCCCACTTCAACTCTCGATGTGGAGTTCCTTACCGTACTCCTCATATTTTGGCTCATCGTTCAATTTGTAAAGAGAAAACGATAATCATCTCCTTAGTGGTGCCAGTGCAGTGCGACTTCATCCTTAGATATACTAATAGTATATATTTATATAGTTTTTGAAAACCAAAATATCACAAATACACTCTCTCATCTATGTATACTATCTCTCCTTGATGTATTCCCCTAGGTTAAACTACGCAACCTAGGCTCTAATACCAATGTGACGGTCGCCCCGTACCATCAAACATTTCCCCGAAATATGTTGTGCCAATGCCCGACTAGCATGGGACGATCATCAAAAAGGTTGAAACGATGAATTTCCAAAGAACCTGTAGTATATCATACAACGCATGGAAAAAAATATAATAACAACATAACTTGATATAAAACAAGCTAGATAGTACATAAGCTGAAAACTAAACCATATTCATCAGAGTAGCGGAATCCAAAATACAGCTTCATATCCAATTATTACAACTTTAAAAACTGTCTTAAAAGGAAATAAAAGAGGTACACTACTAATGCCCAAAGTTTTGACTAGCAACAACACAGAGAATATATATATATATAGTACGTGGAAGCCTCCTGCTCGTCTCCGGATAACTACTTGTGCATAACCACATAACCTGCCTCTATTCTGCTCGTTTAGGAGCACCTAGAGTAATAAGAAGAGACACAAAACTCTAGATCAGACGAAAGTCTGGTGTGAGCGGTAGCAAATCTATATAACTGAATAAAGTAATAACATGTATAAATAATCATACTTTACCTGGACCTGTAACCAAAGAGTTAGCATAACAGGATGTACAATACTCTAAGGTAACACTAACATAGAGTGTAAAATGGAAGTGTGTGTGTCATGGTGATAGCAAACATCAAACATGGCAATCATCCTCACATCTCTTACTCGGTGCGTAAAGCATACGATATCCACCGCTTTGGTCACCAAATCCATTAGGGCCATGACGGATCCGCACCGCCCAGGACTTCATACAACTATTGCTATGACCACACTGCCCTGGTCTGTAGTCAATAACCCTACCAAGTCCACACCATCCTGGCTCTGGGGTATGGGCCAACCAGTCCACACAGCCCTGGCTCTGGCTCGTCTACACGCTCCCTCTCTCAATGGCGAACCAAAGTTATAGATATCGGTAACTCCATTGCACGCGTCCCATAGCAAAGTCCAACTATTGAAGTTAAATCGTTGGTTCCCATCTGGATCCTTAGCGATAACTTCCTACTTAGATTTCCTTTGCATCTCGGGTTTTGGTCGAACTGGAGTTGGTCTTCAGAAGAGTCGTCACGTGGTAGTGGTAGAAGCTCAAATCCAGTTCGGTTTGGTGCTCTTGTTTGGCTCGTCCATTTAGGTTCGGTTCAGTGCTCCTCCTCATCTCGGTTAGGTTCAGTGCTCCTCCTCATCTTGGTTCGGTTTGGTGCTCCTCTATTCCGGTTCGGTTCATTGCTCCTCCATTTCGATTCGGTTCGGTGCTCCCTCCTCTCTCGGTTCGGTTTGGTGCTCCATTCCTACTCCAACCCTATGCAAGTGGCCTTCCTTTTTTGCCATGCTCCAATCCGGTTTGGTCCATCTTATCGGATCTGATCCCCCCTATTTAATCTGATCCCCCTATCCGATCCGAACCGATCCCTTTAGAATTTCCAACAGGCTATTTTTGGCCAAACGACGACACTTTCAACCATTCTAACTTTCCTATGCAATCATAAAACATGCAAAATAGCCGTAGTAATATGTAGAATCAACCAAAAACAACAATTTCACATGTTAGTTTAGATCAAACATACCATAATCCATGATTTCCCCCTTAATCCCCTAAATTCCGGGACTAACAAAATAAATCCAAATCAGCCCAATTTCATATATGTAGCATAAAATATGATTTTAGAATTTATGCATATTTTCCCCTAATTTTTGGATGTATAATTTCCCTAATTATCACCCATAATTAGCACTAATTAGTGTATAAACACGCAAATCACTCACCTTAGCCAATAATTAATGATACATTTGAAACTTTTACTGATTTGGCTCGGATACCAATGTGGTGAAGCAGCTCTACCTCGAATTTGGTGTTAATCCGGGTTGATTTGATGTAGATTTGATTAGTTTGTGATTAGAGAGTGATTAGAGAGAGATTTAGAAGATGGAAGCCATGGTTAGGGTTTGAGAAAGGTTTGTGGCGGCTAGGAAAATGAAAGGAGATGATTCTCCAGCTCCTTTCATCCCTCCCATAACACTAATCCCGAATTGGGTTATGAGCCTAGTTGTTAATCACTTAATTAAGCCCAATTAGGCTATTTTTTCATTTTTTCAAATCTTATTTCAGACATATCTCCCATACGATAAGTCCATTCGATTAATCTGACCACTGTACGGAATGGTAAACCATCATTCAAATCCAATGGAAGTGGTTTCAAATCAAAGCACCTTAGCAATCAAAAGTTATAGGCAAAATAAGATTCGTTAAGGGCAAAATGGTCATTTTAAAATCCGGCAAAAATCGTGAATGCGGGAAATAACCCCAATAGTCGTTTCCCAAAGTTACACGACCATATGACTTCGCATGAAAATAAAATAAATACTATATGATCCTCTGATACGTAGAATACTGGTCGTTACAGATACCCACAACAAAACTTCAATCTTTCTACAACATCCACTAGTGATATACAAGCCCAATCTTCCAAAAACCTATTCGATGAACAAGAAAAAATGGTTGAACAACAATTGAAGCTTCCTGATGATATCTTACCAGACCAATTTCAACATGCATCAGATGTTATCCTAGAATATTCTTCAAAAGAAGATACTCAAGATGCATCAGGCTATGTTGGAGCTAACACTTCTTACCTACGTAGTAAAAATTCAACCATTACACCTACTGCCCCTAAAAGAAGTTTGAGGATATCCTCCTAAAATAAATGACTATACTGACGTGGAATGATAGGGGATGAATACATATACTCGTATGGCAGATGTACTTAAACTCCTACATGTTCTTAAATCAGTAATTGTTAGTTTAGTAGAAAATAGGGTAAATAATATTAACCTTTCTGCATTTATCAATAAACTTCCATCTTTTTGGAATTACTTAACTAACAATTTGACTGAGCATTCAGGGTGTATTCTACTGATTTGGGATACTAATGCGTTGGCAGTTGAATTCTTAAGTTCATCATATCTGCATCTAACAGTTACTACAACCAATAACAGGTGTTATCTCCTGACATTTACTGATGTATATGACAGCAACTATTTTTCAGAAAGATAAATTCGCTGGAAATTTCTACTTTAATAATCTACTGTTATTTCTACTATATGGATAGTTATGGGGGATTTTAACAATGCTTTATCCTCTATTGATAAAAAGGGTGGTCTCCCTATACTAGATCAACAATTAAGGGAATTTCAAAGCTGCTTATTTCAGACGAGTTTGATGGAAGTAAAGCCTATTTATTTTCTTTACATGGCGGAAAAGAGGAGTGGCAACTCATATTGACAAAGTTATAGTAAATAATTCTTGTCTCCATCATTTCATGTACATGAATGCTTTTTCCCTATTGCAAATGTTTAGTTATTACAAGCTAGTATTGTTAGATTTAATCCCTACAATGCCTGTTAAGGGATACCCTTTTTGGTAAAAAAATGAATGGCATTTACTTGAAGGGTATTCATTGTGTATTTCAACGGGTCTAAATACAGTAACTTGGGGGTTCCCCAATTATGAATTCCAATACAAGTAGTTCTGATGCAGCATAGGAATGTATGGATTTTCTAGGTATTTGTCTCGACACCAACAACTTTAGTGTTGGTGTTGAATGAAGAGACTCTCAAAATAAATCAAGCTTCTTTGTTGTTTCTTGTTCGGTTCCATGGTTTCCCTATCGATTTTGGTATCGGTACTGGTATTGTTATGTTATCGGTTTCTTGAATAAAGTTCTTTCAGCTTGGCTTCAGTCAAATAGGATTTGCCTTCGGTTTCGAAATAAATCTTTTCGTTTAAAGTTAAGCTTTCAGAATAAGTTTCTTTCAACTTTCGGCATCAGTACAAGAGGAGTGGTTCCGGTCTGGTTTTATATCTGCTTTTAGTGTCGTTTCTTTTATTTCTACGTGTTCTTGTTGGTTTTACTTTCGGTATCGAATTATTTGTATTTGGGTATTGGTATCGTTTAAATTTTTGTCGGTGTCGGCCAGTGTGTCTGAAGCTTATAAATTGGCAGGGTGTGTCTTTGTAAAAGGAGCTGAATTTGTTAATTTGAAAACTTGGCTTTCCGCTATTATTGGAGATGTGTTTCTACATTCCCACTTATGGTATCCATTTGTAGATCTTCCCGGCATCAATAGATCAACCGAGAGTTGGTGACCGTGTTTCCGGCATCTTCTAGATCATTGGAAATTGTGTTTTACTATTTATCTCGAGTTCATCGAGAGTATAGTTTCTAGTACCTTTTCGATATCGTTTCGATCAACGAAATAGGAATTATCTTGTTACTTCTGCATTGGATTGTTTCGGTATTATCATTGATTTGTTATTTGTATGAATTTACCTGAGTTCGAATATCAATTCGAATGTTTGAAGACTTCCGCTACATTAGTTTGGTATCAGAGCCAAGGTGATTCCTAGGTTCGATGCTGTTTCAGATTGGATTCAAGATTATCATTGAATTGAATTTCGAAGAGGATTATTGAACAACAGTATTTCTAAAGTTGAAGGCTGGATTAATTTGGTTCATTGTCTCAAGGATTTGAGAAGTTGATCATTGTTTTCTTATTTTTGATTGTGTTCGTTACGATAAGTGGTGTAAAGCACGAAATTGTACCCAGAGTTTTGTTCCACAATGTTTCGAATTGAGTTCCTGTGACAGCTGATCACTTGCGATAGTGAGACAGTTGCGATAGTGAATTGGATACGAAAGCAAGTTGGTTGCGACAACGAGTTTGGCTGCGATAGTGAACCGGTTTTGATACAAAGTGATTCCGACAGTGGAGTGATTTCGAAGTCAAGTGTTATCGTTTCATTGTTTAAAGTTCAAATTCAAGCATTTGTTTTTATTTCAATTTTGAAATTCCCCGAAGACGAGCAACTAGAAATCTTAATGTTGAAAATTTTTATGGTTAGGAAGATGCAACTAAAATGGAGGAACGCCTTAATGTAAGAATTGATGATTGTACTGGACGTTTGGAGAGAATGATTTTGGACATGAATCGAAATCATAGACAGACGACTCCACCAACATAAAAAAATATGTCTGGTGATGAAGAAGACCGTGGAAGTTATCATTCTCAACATCGAGAAGATATCAGATCGCAAATTCAAACTCAAATAGTGGATAGACAATGGTAGTCAGGTATGAGAACAGAAATTCCAAAATTCAAGGTAGTATGCAAGTAGAAGAATCCCTACACTGGATTTCTAACATCGAAGAGATTTTAGAATACAAAGAAGTTCCCGAAGATCATCGAGCTCGATTTGTCGCCAAAAGATTAAGGGGAAGAGCTACAATATGGTGGCAGCAAATTAAGTTGGCGTGAGCAAGAATGTGAAAACCAAAGGTAGTTACACGGGAAAAGATAAAGAAGCTAATGAGAACTACATTTTTGTCGTACAACTATCAGTCATTGATGTATCAACGATTGTACAATCTATGACAAGGAACTCGTTCAGCTAATGATTACACGGAGGATTTTTTTCAACTAATTTCCCGTAATGATATATCGGAGACTGAAGAACAATTGGCTGTAAGGTATGTTGGAGGACTTTGGGTTCAAATTCAGGACATGTTTCCGAAATCTATTGCTGAGGCGCTTCAGAGAGCTATTTCATGGGAGAAACAACGTAGATGTGGAAGTAGTTACTCGACTTCTAACAGTCAGAGTAAGAACGTTGGTTGTAGTGCTCCTACTAGTAAGCCTACTAAATTCTACCAAGGAAAAAGAAGGCAATAATATGAAGTGTTTTAATTGTCAAGAATTTGGTCACAAAAGTTTTGAATGTACAAGGCCTAAGAAGAAAGCTATGGTAGCTGACGATAGTGAAGAGTCCAACGAAGAGGTAGAGTTAGATTTTTCAACTCTACCATGGTTTGACAAAGAGCCAGAAGAGATTGTGACTGGTGATGAAGGGCATAATTTGATGATAATGAGAACTTGTTTAACTCCAGGGTCAACAAACGAATCTGAATGGTTAAGAAGCATCATTTTCTAATCTACATGCATTATTATGGAGAAAGTGTGCCAATTGGTGATAGACGCAGGAAGCTGTAACAAGATCATTTAAGAGGAGGCTATTCAAAATATTAGAATCAAAGTATCATAGGCATCACAAGCTAGCATGGTTGAAGAAAGGAGGAGAGATAAAAGTTTCTAAACGAGAATTTATTCCTTTTTCTATTGGCCTAAAATATAAAGATGAAATTTGGTGTGATGTTGTAAATATGTATGTATGTCATCTCTTGTTAGGGAGGCCATGGCAATATGACAAAGCTATACAACATGATGGGCGCATAAACAACTACAGTTTCATATTCGAAGGCACTAAAATCACTTTAGTTCCAAAGAGACGTCTTTAAGGTGAAGCAAAACCAGATCAGAAGACAGAGACTGCTAGTTTGCTTTCATTAAAAGACTTTGTCAACGATTTGGAATAAGATGGTGAGACATATACGCTAGTAGGATTTGATTCTGCTAAAAATGATAAAATTCCAAAGCCAGTATAGCCATTGTTATGTGAATTCGTATTGTGTTTCCAAAAGAGTTACCAGAAGGTTTACCACCACTTAGTGACATCCAACATCATATTGATTTAGAACTAGGTGTTGCTTTACCTCATAGGCCGCATTATCGAATGAGTCCTAGAGAACACGAAGAGTTGTGACGACAAGTGGAGGAATGATTAGTTCAAGGTCGTGTTCAAGAAAGCCTCAGTCCTTGTGTTGTACCTGCATTGTTAGTTCCAAAGAAAGATGGTTCATAGAGGATGTGCACAGACAACCGAGTTGTTAACAAGATCACAGTGATATATCGATTTCCAATTCCACGATTGGATGACTTACTAAATCAGATCCGTAGTTCCGTTATTTTCTCAAAGATTGATTTGGAATGTGGATATCATCAGATCAGAATCAGACCAGGTGATGAATATAAAACTGCTTTCAAGACTCATGAAGGGTTATATAAATGGTTCGTTATGCCTTCCGGGTAATCAAATGCGCCAAGTACCGTAATGAGAGTGATGAATCAAGTTTTCAGATCTTATATTGGGAAGTTTGTATTTTTTAGTTCGATTATATACTTATCTACAGTACTAGTCTAGAAGAACACCTACAACATCCATGAGCTATTTTGACCATCCTACGACAAGTAATTTTATGATGCGACAAAGAAATGTACGTCCATGACTCCAAGTGTGCTATTTTTGGGATACATTGTTTCCAAAGAAGGTTTGCAGGTTGACCGGAGTACAGTAACGACAATCAGATATTGGCCACAGCCAAAGACAGTTATGTTAGTGCATAATTTAGCTAGTTTGGCATCTTTTTATAGGCGAGTCATTCCACATTTCAGTAGCATTATGGCTCCAGTGACAGATTGTATGAAAGGCAAACAATTTGTTTGGATGGAGGAAGCGGAGAATGATTTTGAGCATATTAAAAGTCTGTTGGCATCAGCGCCTATTCTATTGCTTCCAAATTTTCACCTGCCCTTCGAACTTCATGCTGATGCTTCTAAGGTTAGAATTCGAGGAGCGTTGAGTCAGAATGGGAGACCTATTGCTTATTTAGTGAGAAATTGTCAGAGGCGAAGATAAGATACAATACCCATGATGTCGAATTTTATGTTATGGTTCAAGCTATCAAACATTGGAGACATTATCTTTTTCATAAAGAATTCGTTTTGTACATGGATCATGAAGCATTAAAGCATCTCCAGGGTCAAGACAAAGTAGCAGCTAGACATGCATCATGGATTGCTTACCTGAAAACAGTTCACATTTGTGGTAAAGCGTAAATCAGGGGTTACAAATAAAGTAGTTGATGCATTAAGCCGGAGGAGCATTCTTTTGACCAAAATGAGAGTTGAAGTGTTGGGGTTTGGCTCACTTTCAGAATTGTTGGTTATAGATCCTTTTTTTTTTGAAAAGGTAAACAACGGGAACACGACAGATTTCTCAGAGGTAGACGGATTTCTTTTCAAAGGAAATCTATTATGCGTTCCGAATTGTAGTCTTTGATTGAAAATAATCCAAGAACTACACAATAAAGGTCATGTTGGCCGAGATTGTACACAACAGTGATTATGGATTCTTATTTTTGGCCATCTATGCAAAAGGAAGGTGACAAATTCATTTAGAGATGTTACATTTGTCAAGTGTCCAAGGGGACTGCAACTAATGCTGGATTGTACATGCCTTTGCTAGTTCCTTCACGACCATGGGTTGACGTGAGCATGGATTTTGTATTAGGGTTGCCAAGAACATAGAGAAGTAACGATTCCATTTGTATAGTCGTTGATCGATTTTTAAAGATGGTTCATTTCATTGCTTGCAAGAAGACAACAGATGCAGTGCACGTGGCTCAGCTATTCTATTGGGAAATATATCAACTACATGGCTTACCATATTCAATTGTTTCAGATCGTGACACTCAGTTTTTGAGTTATTTTTGGTTAAGTTTGTGGAAGATGGTGGGAACATAATTAAAGTTTAGCAGTGTCTATCATCCGAAACAGATGGACAAACCGAAGTGGTGAACAGATCATTGTGAAACTTGCGAAGAATTCTCATTAATGACAACTTGAAAAGTTGGGATTATAAATTGTGTCAAGCTGAATTCACACATAATCATTTGTCAACCGCGGTATTGGATTCAGTCCTTTCAAAATTGTGTACTCAGCAGTACCTAAGCGGCCCTTGGATCTAACTCCATTATCACGGCAAGGTGGAATGCAAGGAAAAGCCATTGACCTTGTCTCGTAATTACAGGAGCTCCATCATGTGGTGGAGAAACAGTTAGTTGAAATATGTCAAAAACACAAGCAAGCTATTGATTCAAAATGTCCACATATAGAGTTTCAAAAGGGTGACTTCATGTAGGCCGTATTGACAAAGGACCGATTTCCTGCCGGTACATACAACAAGTTGGACTTAAAGAGGATTGGACTTTTAGAAATTGTTGAAAGATTGATCCAAATGCTTATTGATTGAGATTACCAAACTATATTCATATTGTTGATGTTTTCAATGTTGAGCATTTGATACCATACTATGAGGATGATTTGGTCGAAGAAGTTGTTTCCAATTTGAGGACGAATTCTTTCGAACCAGGAGAGGATGATGTAGTATAGGAATGTATGGATTTCATGGGTAGTTGTTTCAACACCAACAACTTCAGGCTCGGTGTCGAATGAAGAGACTCTCCGCATCAATCAAGTTTCTTTGCTGTTTCTTGTTCGGCTCCGTGGTTTCTCTATCAATTTTTGTATTGATACCGGTATTGTTCTACTACTGATTTCTTCAATTAAATTCTTTCGGCTTAGCTTCAACCAAACAGGATTTGCTTTCGGTTTTGAAATAAAGCTTTCGGTTTAAAGCTAAGCTTTTAGAATAAGTTTATTCCTGCTCTCGGCATTAGACCAAGCGGAGTGGTTCCGATCTGGTTTTATATTTTTTTTGGTGTCGCTTCTTTTATGTTTGCGTGTTGTTGTCAGTTTTACTTTTGATATAGAATTATTTGTATTTAGTTGTTGGTATCGTTTATTATCTTGCTAGTGTCGGCCTATGTGTTAGAAGCCTATAAATAGGCAGGGTGTCTATTTGTAAAAGGAGTTAAATTTGTTGATTGAAAACTTGGCTTTCCGCCATTATTGGAGCTGTGTTTCTCCATCCCCACTTATGGTATCCATTTGTGGATGAACAACTTGGAAGATCATCTTTCCGGCATCAGCAGATCAACAGAGGGTTGGTGATCGCGTTTCCAGCATCTTCTAGATCAACGGAAATTGGGTTTTACTATTTATCTCAAGTTCATCGAGATTAACGTTTCTAGTACCTTTCAGCATCGTTTCGATCAACAGACTAGAAATTATCCTTTTACCTCTGCATTGGATTGTTTCAGTATTACCAATGATTTGTGACTTTTATGAATTTACCCGAGTTTGAATATCAATTCAAAAGTATGAAGACTTTCGCTATGTCTAGTTCTCTTCCAAAGGAGAGGTAAATTTATAGAATAAACTGCGAGAGAAAGGGAATGCTTATCTTAAATCGCTTGAAAACAAACTTTCCTCCCTTGAACAAGCGGTTGATTTGGATCTAGATAATGATATATTGTATTATGATTTTCTCCAAGTTAAAAAGAAATTTCAAAATCAGCACCAATGAAAAGTAGGACTTAAGGCAGCATTCGAAGGTTATGTTAAGGACTGAGATGTTGATGATGATAGTTTTGATGACAACAACCTTGTTTCTATTTTTTTCAATTATTATTGTTATAAAATATATACTAACACTATTTTCTAGAATATATATATGTGTGTGTGTGTGTGTGTGTATGTGTGTGTACAGGAAATCTATGTAGGTATTTACTATTCAAGACTGTACAATTAATAAGAATCAAGATTTCAAATAGAAAAGTTCAGGTTTCAAGACTCGTGAGTATCAAGAAATAAAAGTTTCAAAAGTTCAAGAATTATAGTGTAAACATGTCTAGAAATTCTGTTAAAACTCTGGTTAGCACTTAATTCTAATTTCGAATATAAAATTCTGATCTTAAATTTAAATCCTGATTTCAAAATAATTTCTAAATTATTTACTTGGTTTTAATTCTTGTTTTCAAACGATTTCAAAATTACTTCCTTATTTATAAATATATACTTCTTTGTTTTGATAAATATTTTATTTTAGCTCCTGATAGTTGTTTTCTAAACCCTAAAAGCTATTTACAAATTTATGTTTAATAGATTTCAAACTTAAATTTTTACTTACTTGTTGTATAATTACTTATGTGTTTTCAAATCCTTTGTTTATATTAAGTTTTTTTTTAAAGGAAAGCGAAAAATTTATTATTCACAAAAACAAGAGTTACATCGACTTAAAATGCAAAAGCAATACAGACTCCAGAATATATTCATAGTTTTATATTTATATCTATAGTTTTATATCATTTTATATTTAGTTTCTTAAGTATTTTTGTTATAGTATTTAAAATATATTTTACTTTAAAAATAATATTTTAATATAAAGGAATTTAGTTTGTTTTAACTCTGGATTCACCATAATTCATTTAAACAACATTTACTTTGTTTTAAAAATTATTTTTTGAAGATTACACTAGCATATGTCAACATTTTCTTTTTGGCATGTCGACATACTAGCCGTTAAGTGATTTTTTAGATTTTGAGAAGAGGTGTCTTTTGAATTCAAATCCTTTCAGAAATATTGCTACTATTGGAAACCTATAAATACCATCCAGAATTCAATTATTTAACATCTTTTCATCTCCTTCTTCCTCTCTTAACATCCTACCATTACAACACTTTATTTCTTGATTTTCTGCACTTATACTCTGCTGATTTCAATAGAAATCACATCATTCTTCTTCTCTTTCAATTCCAAATCAAAATCTCTCTGAATTCAAATGCTAGTCAAGAGTTATATGTTGTTTGTAATCAAGGATCTCAAGATCAAGTCCTATTGAGTAAATATAACAAAAAATGATAAGAGAAAGGTATGGTCATGTCCCGTTTAAAATGACTGGGTATGACTGGGTCCCCCAGATCGATTGGGTGTAAAGTTGTGGCCCGAAAATCAACTAAGTCTCACTGTACTTAGAGTCACTTGGGTGTGCACTTGTAGCCCGGAAATCAAAGACTGTAACTGGATGAATAAATATCGCATCAACTCAGTGTTGTGTTGGATTGGATGTAGGGGAGTCTTGAACAATATAAAATCCCGGTGTTCCTTTTATTTACTTTACGTTTACTTTCTGCATTCTATAATTGATTCTATAGTTGTTATTATCTTTGATTTGTATACTATTTGTTTGATTCAAAAAGATTCCAAAAAATTAATAAATTCCATAAAACACTATTCACTTCCCTCTGGTGTTTAACTTTCCTTAAGATCCTTAATCCGCATCTCCAATAATTGGTGTCAAAGCATTGTTTTACAAAAATTCATAATATAGATGATCAAACAACAAGAGAAACATTATGATGCAATTCGATGGATTATTGCCTCTCTTTCAAAAGATGAAGACAACAACATCACTGGAGCGCCTCTCACCAAAGACAACAAAGACTGGGATGCTATAAAGGTTGATCCAATCTTTGGTGGAGATGGTTGGGTTGAAGTTCCTCGAAATGTATAAAAAATAATAATTTGTGTGGTTTGTTTGATTGATTTATAAATTTTAAAACTTGTAAATAAACTACTATAATTATGATATGGTTTGATTTAGTTTGATTAGATTGTTTAGATGAATTAACACATATTGGATATGTTTTTATTGGATTGATTTGGTGTGATTTGTGTGACTTAGAATGATGTTTATGGTTT
Source organism: Allium sativum (assembly GCA_030737875.1). Classification (NCBI taxonomy): domain Eukaryota; kingdom Viridiplantae; phylum Streptophyta; class Magnoliopsida; order Asparagales; family Amaryllidaceae; genus Allium; species Allium sativum. Next base: position 732,439,757 of record CM060922.1, on the reverse strand, counting down.
ATAATTATTCAAGATATAATAGTTAGAATAATACTTATTTAGTTATTAGAAGTATTCCTTAGTTTCAGGGGGATTACTGTTGTTTAGTCAGAATTATAGTTTTTATTGCTGATAAAGGAGGAGATTTATAAAATGGGATTTTGGTTAAGGAGGAATTAGTAGTTTAAGAGGGAGTTAATAAAGTAAGGTGGAGTAATCGAAGACTCGAGACTCGGGTGTGAATATTTTATAACCAAGGTTGTCAACATGAAAAAAGCGGGAGATTGTTAAGGACTGAGGTATTGATGATGATAGTTTGATGACAACAACCTATTAGAGTTTATGACCTAGAGGCAATCCATTTGATGTGATCAATAACACTATTGATGTTATAATTTTATTTTGAATAAAATATTTTGTTATACTATATTTACTGTGCAATATAAATATTAACATAATAGAAGTCCTTAGAATAATAATACATAATTATACAGTTCAAGTAAGTGACTTGAACATGAGATTATATAATATAATAATAAGTATTATAATTCTTCAATGTCCCTAGTCAAGTTTTATTGCTTAAATAAGACAACAATAAAACATTGAGACTAGTATGTTAATTGAATGATAATCATATCTCACTGATCATTAATATATGTAATATTAATGTCAATACATAAATACATATTGGAGAATAGCATACTAGGATGACCCAACATGAAGAAACTAAGTGGAATATAATTAACATTATCATATGTTAATCTCAAAGTGATAGTGATGTAATGGTCCTCAGACCTGAAATCATTATAATTTTATTCGAGGATACTTGTGTTTTGATACCATCAAAAGTTACTTTTAACCAAGTAAATGATAAACGTGATTATCAGATACATCTCAAATCGATTGAAAATTGTGAATGATGTAGATGGAATTTAACCTTACAATATAAGTAGTGATATCCATGGGCCTCTTGATTGAGTGAGACTATGAAATGCATGGTCGTGCTCAAATATTGATTTGCTTTATATAGTTAACTTATCGATCAAGAAAATATGATTAAATTATAAAGATGATGATACATTCCATGCCTCAAGTTTAATCTTGGATATATTGGTTGAAAGGATTATATACATTGATATACTAGTACGGAAAGGTTGTGTCAAATCATCGATCTTATTATAACTTAAGTAACAGTGATGTGTTGCTAGATGCCTCTCACTGTTTATTATTTTAAATTAGATTTGGAATTATTGTCAAAGTTATAGTAACCTGTGAGGTCATGCACTTAGAACGTTATAAAGGGAAAAAACCTTTATTGGATAAATAAAATATCAAATCTATCGATATTTTATTTAGCGTTGAAATGGTATGCCGGTGGTTTCCTTATTTCATGGTACACGTTTGATTTTATAAGGGGTTGATCGTTCCTTTTACTATGAACACACGTGAACCATTATTTAGAAATCAAATCGAAAAAAGTTAAAACCAACCATATACTTTTTCCATAAAACCCTAATGGCGGCTAGCACTGCGTCCTCTTTCCTTTTCAATTCGATCAAAGAGGAACACGTTCGTGTGGATACTGATAGAGGCGCCTTATTCATGCACTTAGGATTGATTCAACGACACTCACTTTTGTGCGAAATCGAATATTGGAAAGCTAACAAGAGGTACATAGTTAATTTTTCTTTTGAATTCATGTTTGTATAGTAGAATTAGGATTCTAATATTAATCTAATCCGTCGCATATTGATCCATATAAACTTTCAGTGGTATCGGAGCCTAGGGTTTTTCGAATTCGAATTATTTGGGTTGGCGATTTACATTTTTATCGTGATAAATAGGGAGTTTAAACATTGATACAAGTTAGAAATTGATTGTAACAAGAATTCAATTTAGATGTGGACTGGTCTCGGTATAAACAAAAACTGTTTTTGTTATAAGATCTGAATAGAGTCATGATCAATATATGATATTAATTCAATAGTGTTGCCAATCCTTACTTATTATACTTGATAATATGTACTCTACAAATCTAGTTTAATCATTATTTCTGTGGGAACTAGTATTAGTAGTTAGATCTGATATAATTCTTATATGATAGTGAATCAAAAATGTTTGATTTTAGAAAATTAATACTATTGTCTTATCAATTATATCAGTTTGAAATCAAAACCTAGGTTGCATTTGATACATTTAGAAGTACATACTTTCATAAAACTTAATACAAGTTTAGATCTGATAGTATACTAATTTACCAAGGCAAGATTAAAACCCTTCTTCCATGATATTTGATATGCATATGATCTAAACAAATGCATAAGATAAAATGCAGTCTTTCGTTTTGATTCATGAAGTTAAAAATTGTGAAAGATTAAGAAAATTAATTTAATTTCTATACGGTTTGTGCATCAGATGTGTTAAGATCTGGAAGTTTGAAATTGTTTTAAACTGGGCTATGTTATGACACATAACACATATGTATTCACAATCGTGTGTGTGTGTGTGTGTGTATATATATGTATGTATGTATGTATGTGTGTGTGTTGTGTATATATGTAGGTTTTATGTCGCTTTTTCTTTTGAAATCTGATTTTTTATATATTGAATACAAATGGACATTTTTTTAGATTCATTAGACTTTTTTATGTTGAGATTTGGATATATGTTGTTTCCTGACACTATGAATGTATGAATTTTTTACAGGAAATAATTTCATAAGGATGATAGCATACTATATATAACATTGATATACACATCTACCATAATAAATTATAAATGTATGTATGCAAAGTATACTGTATAATAACATTTTTTTTCCAGCGCATTATGAAATAGTTAAAGCAGGCTTTATATGTATTACATGTAGCACATCGACTACGTAATTTTGAATCATTTTTTGAAGAAAGCTAGTTGTTACTTCAATTGTGTATAGGTATGATATATATACATATATGTATATGAACATTCTGTGTTCACAGCATGTGTGTTTATATATATATATATATATATATATATATATATATATATATATGTGTGTGTGTGTGTGTGTGTGTGTGTGTGTGTATAAACATGCAGTTATAATTGATTACACATTGACATATACATTTAAAAGCATATGCAATATAGGATACATGCTGTATAATTTTGAAATGGCTTCAAAAGGAAATATAAAGTTATAGATTTTATTAAAATTGTTTATATATGCAAAATTGGATGCATACTAATAGTTTTTATGCTTGACAATGTTGCTTATGTCTGGACTATATCATAGTGTTGATTGGTAATTTTTGATTATACTGCATTTGCTCAAATGTATATGCTTGTACTCAGACATTACTTGATACAAATTTGAGCTCATACAGTGTTGTATATATATTTGATAAATAGTACATAATCTGCTAAACTATTCATACGGTTCTTACCTTTTTTCTTCTATAAATACGAGAATTTTGAACTCCAGCTATACTGCCCCTATGAACATTTCATATAATGGAATAATACTTACTGCAATATATATGTTGATGTATTTTGCCGATGGGCTAAATTGAAAATGAACTCAAGTTATTATACAACAATGTGTGTCAACGATTTCTACATACTCTAAACAAGTTTTGAACTTGGATCTATTGTTGTAAATATATATTTATTTTTGACAAATGTATACTTTAAAAATGTTTTAACTATTACAGTAAGATACATTTTAATATTATAAGTATAAACAAATATATATATATATATATAATCATATATATATATATATAAATGGCGACATCATCCATCTGTCCTGAAACCTTAGCCGACACTGAAGATGAAGGTGGCGGTGGTTGGCAGGAGGTCCGGAAAAGGGGTAAACGGATGTTTGCCGACATCATACGTCAGCCCCCCCGCATCACCCATCGACCCAACTCGCGAAACCCTAGCTCATGGGCCGACTTGTTCGAATCAAAACTCAAAAATTTTGGCGACGTTGAGTACTTTGAGCCACTGAGATCTGGTGATGTCAAATATCAAGTAATAGATGGACTGGACTATGCTGAATCAAACAAGATATGGGAAAACTCGATTTATGCCTGTATGGCAGGTAAAAGACCTTATTTTGTTTATTTCAACGCATATATCAAGAGAATGTGGAAACCCAAAGGAGCTTGGGACGTTTTCCCTCGTGAAAACGGGTTTTTTCTGATCAAGTTTCAACTGAAAGAGGATTATGAACGAATATTGAAAGGGGGTCCCTGGTTTGCAAACTGGCAACGAAAATCATTTTCATGCGGAAATGAAAGGCCGATTTCAATTTTGAAAAAGCAATGCTCACTACATACACGATATGGGTCAAATTCCCAAATCCGAATCTTGGCCTTTGGAACACAAGATGCATTTGCAAACTGGCAAGTATTATAGGCAAACCTTTGGAGAATGATGAAGACACAAAACTGGTTAAGAAAATCAGCTATGCGAGAGTCCTAATAGAAATTACAGCAGATTCAGAACTGCCCAGGTTCATTAAAGCGTATGATAAAAGCAAAAACACATATGAACAAGCATTTGAGTACGAGTTTATCCCACCAAAATGCACAACATGCAAATGTTTTGGGCATTCAAAAACAACAGATGAAGTTTGGGTAAGGAAAAGCAAAATAACTAATGCAAGTACATCCAAAAATTCAGCTCCTGTACACGCTGAAACCAGTATTGCTGCAACTACTATTATTTGCCCAACTCCACAACCTAGTGCTGGGGACTCTGAAGAATCTCGTACAGATCGATAACAAAGTCAAGCATAGGATCAGGCAAGGGGGATGGCTCATGTCAAGTTGATCATCATGTGGAGTCCATTGCAGTGGTGGAGGCGGATAAGGAACCAGACTCTCTGGATGATATTCAGGCTCTGGAAACTCATATTGTGGAGTGTAAAGAGGAAAGTAGTGATGAGGTTAACGCAAATGAACTTACTGAAGCTAATGCTAAATATAAGGCGCAATTCATGCAAGCAGGTAAAACAACTACATTTAAGAGTGCTTTAGTGGGGACAACTCCAGTCACAAGGAGCAAAACCACTAAAAATCAATGACGATTCTCTGTTGGAATGTAAGAGGTCTTAACAAAGATACTCATTAGTTAGACCTTTATAACTTTAGGGATAAGTATAAGCCCACTATCATAGCTGTATTTGAGAATAAATTACGCAAGTAAACTTGGATTATTTCAAACTAAGCATGGGTAACATGTTGGACCTTTGTCATAATATAAGTTCATCCCAAAAAGGACGCATTGTGATCTTTTGGGACATGTCTTGCTGGAAGTGTATGACGGTGAACTACGACGACCAACAAGTTACAGTACGTGCAAACATTGTTGGTGGACTAGATTTATACATAACTTTTATCTATGCAAGTAATTTAGCTACGGAGCGAACTAAGCTGTGGGAGACTATTATCAAAAACTCGAAGTTAATCCAGTCCCCATGGCTGGTTCTTGGTGATTTCAACGCAGTGTAACGAACTTGTGAAAAGAAAGGTGGACTTACCCTCAAGCTTTCCCAAGTAACTAAGTTCAACAACTGTGTGTTGGCAAGCGGATTCTCAAAACTACCCCACTCTGGCCTGCAGTACACATGGAGGAGTGGTGAGGCTAAGAAAATATCATCAAGACTTGATCGAGCACTGGCCAATGCAAACTTATCAAACCAGATCAGCAGTCTCAATGCTTCAGTCTTAGCCTCCTCCACCAGTGACCACTCACCACTACTAATTCAATTCAATGATGCTCACAACCCAAGGGGTAAACCTTTCAGATATGCCAATCATTGGCATTTTCTTTTGTGATATCAAATAGCCACGAATTTCAACCAAATTTCACTTCCCAGTGGCAACAACATGTTCAAACTTGTTATGTTACTAAAGAAATGCAAATTCAGACTAAAAGAGTGGAACAAAACAAGGCCAAAGGAGAGTGACCATATTCAGAATTTACAAGAACAGTTGGAAAGAACACAATCGATGCTAGATGCTGACCCCATGAATGAAGGTTTAAATCATGATTATTATGACATGCAGTACCAACTGAAGAAAGCATTGGAGATAAAGTCGAAAGAAATAAAATAAAAGGCAAAAGAAAAGTGGTTGACACAGGGAGATGAATGTACAAAAATTTTTTACACTAAAATGTCTCATTGGAAACACTATAATAACCTTCTTAACTGTTTAAATGAACAGGGTGATTTGATGCAACATATCAAACAGCTAGAAGACACAACCATTTCTTATTACACTGAGCTATTCAATGGAGATTATATTGAAGGATTACCCAGCATTGAGTGTCGTAGGAAGCTCAATACCACTGGAAGGCTGAGACTGGGTGGTAAGTTCAATATGAGGGAACTGAAGGCCGTTGTTTTCTCCATCCACGACGACTCTAGTCCAGGGCCTGACGGAGTAGGGGCAGGCTTCTTCAAACTGCACTAGGAAGACCTGAAAAATCACATGTTAGCTGTCTTTCAAGAAGCACTTGACTCTGGAGAATTCATCAGAGAAATAAACCACACATTTATATCCCTCATTCCCAAAGTTCAGAACCCATCCAGAATTGAACACTATAGGCTTATTGCTTATTGTAATGTTGTTTACAAAATCTTGAGTAAAATAAAATGCAACCGGTTAAACAGTGTGCTACTAGCACTCATCTCTCAATGCCAGAGTGCATTTATCAAAAGAAGGTGCATATCAGAAAATTCTCTAATGGCGCATGAACTGGTTAGAGAGTTTAAAAAAAAGGTGCAAAAAAGATTTGCCTAAAAATTTACTGGCACAAGGCTCATGACAGAGTGAACAAGAAATTTATCACCCATATGCTTAAGGCTACGGGGATACTAGCAAATTTAGTCAATTTAATTGATTTCTATTTAAACTCTCCTACATTTTCAATTATGATAAATGGTGTGCCACAGGGTTTCATATCCAGTTCCAGGGGAATCAGGCAAGGGGACCCACTATCACCATACCTCTTTGCAGTAGCCACGGAATGGTTTACACTACAAATGGAATTGGCAACTGAGTATAAAAAGATCCTACCCATTTCTAATCATCATCCCAAAGTTACACATCTCATTTATGCTGATGACTTATTGGTGGTTTTTAAAGCATCCAACATAGTTATTGATCACATCAATGACATTTGCAAAGAAATGGAAAACATGGTAGGACTGAAAGTAAATGAGCTAAAGACTAAGTGTTATTTTAATAAATTCTTGCAGTCAAAAACAGGGGTTTCTAGAGAGGTTAGGGGTGCAAGAAGGAACACTCCCTGTTAAGTATCTGGGTGTACCACTCTCGAAAAATACAATCACAGATGTAGAATGTGGCATGCTAGTGGACGATATTCGAGACAAACTTCAGGGATGGAGGTCAAAACTGCTGTCTTTTGCTGGGAGGGTAGAACTGGTGCACACTGTGATCACATCAAAGGTCAGATTTTGGTTACAAACATTCCAAATCCCAGATTGCTCGATTGCAATGATTAATTCTGTCTGTGCCAATTTCATATGGAAGGGTGGGCTGCATAAAGTCAGTTACAATCTATTATGCAGGCCCAAGAAAGAAGGGGGAGTTGGGCTGAAAATTTTATTTGAACTTAAAAAGGCCTGTAGGCTTAAATTGGCCTGGAAACTTATATCATCAGAAAATCTGTGGGCTGCATGGATGAGGTCTAGATACATGAAAAAGAATTTTTGGACCTCTAATGCAAAAAACAATACCTCTATTATGTGGAAAAACTGTTTGAAGTTTAGAAGTGAACTCAAAGACAGAATTCAAAGAGAAATTGCAAATGGGATCACAACTGACTTATGGCATGACCCACGACTTAATGGTTCAAGTCTGATAGATAGATATGGCTGGGATGGATTCTCGGCTTATGGTGCACCCAACACAACATTGAGTTCCATTATATGGAATGGTGCATGGAATAGTGATAACAACCTGATTGCAAGAAATTTGGGAGAGGAACTCAGGTCAAAACCTATCTATGCATACAGAGAAGCTGACACATGGCAGTGGAAGGATGGTCAATTCAAATTCAAGGATGTGTGGGAGAGTTTAAGACAAGTTCACCCAAGTCAAGGATGGAGTAAATTGGTATGGTCTCGCTCATGCCCACCTAAGATGGCTTAAGTGATGTACAAAGCTATGTTGGGTAGGCTTCCTACTAAAGACAAATTATTTGGTTGGGGCATAATCGAAGACAAAAGACGTGTGCTATGTAACAATGCACCAGAAACCCTAGATCACCTCTTTTTCGAGTGTCAATACAGTAGACGTTTATGGGCCATACAAAAATTAAAATGCTTTAATACTGAACAAATTGGAGCCTTAGAGGAGGAGATTAATTACCTGAACGATAAGAGTCAAGGGTCTCAATTGAAGGTAGAGATTGGCAAGATTTGCCTCACAGCCACAGTGTGGCCAACGTGGCAAGAAAGAAACACTCGTAATTTCGAGAAGAAAACAAGAGACGTGTTAGTGAATTCGAATGCAGTTAGCAGAGAAGTGGCGATTTGCATAGGAAGAATTAAAAAGAAGATCCTTACCAGGTCAACGGAATGAGAACGATTGCAATTGGAGAGGTAGAACTGGATGGCAGAGATCGGAGGAAGGTGCAGAGCGAATTTACGTCCGCCATAGATGCAGAACCATAATTTTGACTTCATTTTTGTTTACTTTGGCAGAGAATGTTGGGAGTAAAGTGAAAAGCGATGTTTGTTTGTATTACGTTTGATCCGATTAGTTAACGGGCTGTGTAACTGTGGGCCGAGCCGTCTTGTGGGCTTAATAATAAAAATTTACCCAGTTTTTTTAATATATATATACGTGTGTTAAGATACTGGTTACTTTGATTAATGCATTACAGAGTATATTTTGAACACTTGTTGAATAAACCTGTTATTGTAATTGCCTTTACATGCAACTGTTCTTGTATATATGATTATGCAGGGATCATTTTATATGGAAATGAATACATACATACATACATACATATATATATATAATTTTTCTATTTAGAAAACTGATTGCATTAAATAACGGAAATCCATCACCCAGCCTTACTAATCATATGGAAATAATTTCATAAATGATTATCCATGCATACTGATGCAACACTATGATTAACATGGGAGTTTCAAATTTAATTTTATGTCTTATGAAGACTGATTATTGAACCGCTTATGAGTATATATGAATACCTACATAATAACGTACAATTTTAACAACTAGCCTTGTAAATATGGTTATGCAGATTTTATATATATATATATATATATATATATATATTGTGAATACAAATTATTATTTATAACAAATATAACTTCATTTTTGATTAAAGATTAACCGTATTATGACACTGAATTGATATTGAAGTCAATTAACAAGCTATTACATATATATCAGTATCATATACACACACACACACACACACACATATATATATATATATATATGAATGTTTGATTCATATAGCTTGAGGTGGTGCTTGGCTAAATATATACATTTGATGTGTGTATATACATATATAAATTACTGGATATATAGATGTTCTTTTGAAACTTTTTCATATACATATGTATGTGCCAATCAGCTGGTTATATACATTTGATGCATATATGTTATCACATATATACATACATTTGATGTATTTGTAATATTGCACATATATATTACATATGTTTGATATATATAAGTCGAACTGACCCTATGTTTTAAAAATTGTGATAGAATAGCAGAATTGAGATGAAACAACAGTTTATTTATTGAAGAATTGTAATACAAGTTGACACAAATTGTATAGAGGAGTCCCCTATTTATCATACAAGAAATAAATGTAAATAGGCTAGAATAATGGGTATGTGACCGTTGCTTTGTTATAATAGACATGTGACCGTTGCTTTGTTATAATAGGCATGTTGTTGTTGCTTTGTTATAATGAGCATGTGACCGTTGCTTTGTTATAATAGGCATGTGACCATTGCTTTGTTATAATGGGCATGTGATCGTTTCTTTGTTATAATGGACATGTGACCGTTGCTTTCCCACTATTCTTTCTTTCCTTTATTACCGCCCCTCAAATTAGGTTTAGGGTTTGCAACCTTAATTTTGCATTTCGTGGATTGACATTGGTAAAGAATAAGCAATTTCAGTCCTTCGTCATACTGGTGAAGATACAGGTAAAATCCAGGTATGAAAGTTCCATCTTTTACTTAGTATTTGTTTCTAACTGTTCGATTCCAAGTGCATCTCTGAATCTGTGGAATTTTTTGGCTGAGAGTGATTTTGTAAGCATGTCGGCCCTTTGACAGTAAGCTGGAATATGATTCACTTGTAAAATTTTCTTTTGAACTTGCTTTCGAACAAAATAGATATTGATTTCTATATTTTTGGTTCGACTATGCTGAATAGGATCTGTTGTCACGTAGATTGTGCTCAAATTGTTGCACCAAATTATTGGATTTATGTTAAATGATAGTTTTAGCTCCTTTAACAATGATTAAAGCCATAAAATTTCAGTTGTACTACTAGCAACACTCCTATATTCCACTTCTGTACTTGATCTCGAGATAGTTGTTTTCTTTTTAAAGCACCAAGAAATAAGACTTACTCCTATATAAATGAATAACTAGAAATTAATTTTCTATCATCTATGTCTATAGCCCAGTCTGCATCTGAATAAGCTGTAATGTTTAAGTCTTTGCTGCCTTTTAATGATATGCCAAAGTTGATTATTGATTTCAAGTATTTGAGTATTCCTTTCACTGTTGTCCAATGCTCACTTCTGGGTTCCTGCAAAAATTGAGATACTTTGTTATCACTGAAAGAAATATCAGGTCATGTTATAGTAGCATACTGTAATGCTCCTATAACACTCCTGTATTGTTTGATATTTGAGATAGCTACCCCCCGTTCTTTGATAAGTGTTGGTTTGATATCATTGGAGTTGATTGGCCATTTGCTTCAATCTTTTTTGTCCTGCTTCGAAGCTCTGTAATATACTTTCTTTGGCAAAGATGAATTTCTTTGTTGGTTTTCTTGTAACTTCTATTCCAAGGAAATAAGACAATTCACCCAAATCTTTTATTGATGACTGATTGTTTAAATAATCTGCCAATTTTCTGATTTCAGTTTCACTGTTGCCTGTGATAATTAAATCATCCACATATATTAATATATAAGTGATAGATGATTCACTAATTTTTGTGAATAGATATGCGTCAGATCTGGTAGGTGAATAGCCTAGTGTTGTAAAACTTGCTTTAAGTCTTTCAAACCATACTCTGGGCGCTTGCTTCAGACCATAGATTGCTTTATTCGGTTTACATTCCAATGTTGGGTCTTGTGTATAGCCTTGTGGTTGTTGCATGAATTTCCCTTCATGTAGATTCTCATTTAATAATGCATCGTTGACACCTAACGGCTTGATTTTCCAGTTATTGTTTAATGTTGTAGTCAATATAAGTCTAATAGTTGAGGATTTTACCACTGGTGAGAAAGTTACATTATAATCAAAACCGAATTCTTGTGTGAATCCTTTTGCAACAAGTCTTGCTTTATATCTATTAATGGATCCATCTGGATTCTTTTTTAGTCTGTATACCCACTTGCATCCTATTATATTCTTGTTGTTTGGTGGACTCACTAGTTCCCATGTACAATTGTTCATTAGTGCTTGATATTCTTCATCCGTTTTCTTTGTGTTTGACAGCTTGTTGATAACTATTTGGCCCTTTTTCAGTAATGAATGCAGTATAAGTCTTTAGTTTGAATATGCCTCTTTTTAATCCGGTTATCATTGGATGTCCAGTTTATTGCTGTGATGGTTGAGGTGGTGAGTCATTTTGTCTGCTGCTAGAGTTTTGATTGCTATCATTGCTGGTTTATTCTCTTATTTCTTCTGATTGTCTGCAATTTTATTCGGTAGGTGATTGAATGGCGTGGCTAGCTTGCTCTGGCAGATCATCATTAGTTTCATTATCACTGTGGTAGCCTTCAGAGTTACTAGCAACATTGTCACCATTCTCTTGATGTCATGTGTTGGCAATGTTGTGCAGATCTGGTATGCTAACCTTTGGATTATATATTTTGGCTGTGGTCTGTATATTTGATCTGCTATAAGGGAAAATATTTTCTTCAAAAATAACATGTCTGCTTTTAAATATTCTACCAGACTTGTCTATACATCTAAACCCTTTTTGGTTATTGCAATAACCTATGAAAGTGCAGGGTTTAGATTTATAGTCAAGTTTATGATTATTATAAGGTCTTAAGTAAGGGAAACATAGGCAACCAAATGTTTTTAAATTATTGTAATCAGATTTGACATTAAATAGCTTTTCTAGAGGTTTTATGCCTTTCAATACTTTAGTGGGCATTCTATTTATTAGATGCACAACAGTACTGAAAGCATCAGACCAAAATTTAAGTGGCAAAGATGCTTGTGCTAACAAAGTTAAATCTGATTCAACTATATGTCTATGTTTCCTCTCAATTATACCATTCTGTTCAGAAGTATAGGGACATGTGTGTTTAATACCATTATTTTTAAAATAATATGCTAGGGGTTTGTATTGTAATCCTCCATCAGATCGCATGACTTTAATTTGACAGTTTATTTGGTTTTCAAACATATTGATAAAACTGATAACAGCACTTTTAGTATTAGATTTATCTTTTAAAAATTATATCCAAGTATATCTATTTTAAGCATCAACAAATGATAAGTAGTAATTTTATCCATAATCATAAAATATAGGAGATGGTCCCCAAATATTAGTGGTAATTAATTGACCAGGTTTGGAATACACAGTTAATGAATCAAAGAATGGTAATTTGTGGCTTTTGCCCATCTGGCAGTAAGTACATACATCAGGTAATTTTGCAGGAATAAATTTTATTTCATTATCATTAAGAATTTTTGTTACAATGCTAGCACTAGGATGTCCTAACTTATAATGCCATAAGTCAAAAGTACTTCTAGTTTGAACTTCATCAGTTATATCAGTCAGATTACAATGTGGGTGATTATTGACAGTAGTATTGTGGTTTTTGAGATTGAATTCAAAGTCCCTTCACAACATTACCTCGAAGAAGAATTTCCCTAGTTATTATGTCTCTAACTACATAGTATTTAGGAATAATTTCAAAGTACACATTATTATCTTTAACAAATTGAGACATGCTAATTAGGTTTTTCTTAATATTGGGTACTCTTAGTAAAATATGCAAAAATGACTGTCTATTACCAATGATACTACCAGTGCCTATATAAGAGATTTTAACACACTTATCGTTTCCCATGCTTATTGTTTGATTACCTTTGTATTCTTTATTTCCAGGAATCAGGTTGTTGAGATTGTTGGTGATATGATGGCTAGCTCCTGAGCCTGGGTACCATGATTCATCTTGATATGATCAGCTCCAGCTTTTTCATTGTGATTCCTTGTGTTTTCAGTATGCTTAGTTGCATCTCCCTGTCCTTGTGCTAAATTCGCAGTGAAATTGGTGTTCCTTTGACTGTTGTTGCTGGCTGACCTGCTGAGTAGTTTGAATTGTGTCTGAAATAGCACTTGATTGCAGTATGGCCAATCTTCCCACATATTTGACACTTTGGTAAGTTGTTGTTGTTGTTGTTGTTACTCCAATATCCTCTACCGCCTCTGCCTCTGGTGGTGGGGTTTTCCCTCTAAAAGGTTTGCTCATTTCTGTAATTATAACTTATCTGATTTTTATTATTGTCATTACTTTTATTAACTGCATAGTGAATAGAGAAGTCACTTTCTTGAGCTTTCTTGCCTTCAAGCCTAGCTTCATGTGCAAATAAAATAGAGTGAACATCATCAAGAGATGAGAATTACTTTTATGTGGAAATTATGGCTTCTACAACCTCATATTCTTCACTTAAGACACTGCGAATAGTCAAGATTTGTTCAGAATCTTGCACTTTATGGCCAGTAGCTTCTAACATATAATTTTGCTCAAGTACTCTCTCATGGTAATGTTGTCCTTCTTTATTTTTTACAATTGTATTTTATAAAACATGGCTTTAGAAGCTGACTGGTTGTTGAAGGATTTTATAATGTTTTCCATATCTCATTAGCACTTTTGCAGTCAATCACTTGTGGTAATAAGCATTTATTGATAGAGGATAGTAGCCATGAACTGATTAAACGATCTTGCATGTGGTATTTCATGTATTTGTCATTATTGACTATTTTATTCTCTTGATCGGTAATGAATTTTGGTGGAATTGATAAAGTCCCCATGATGAAGCCTACAAGGCCATAACCTTGGATTGCTGTCTCAATATTAAGTTTCCAAAAAAAGTAATTATTTTCATCCAATTGCACTGTAATTAGTTGTGATTGAGGACTAATTACAGTTTTGGTGAGTTTATCAACAGCAATGAGGCTTACAATCGCTCGAGTACTAATGTCAGAAGCTGATGAAGCATTATCATAGGCAACGATGATCAAACGATGAATAATCAGATGGCTGTTAAGCCTTAATGAATCTATGATACCATGATAGAAAAGCAGAATCGAGATGAAACAACAGTTTATTATTGAATAATTGTAGTATAAGATAATACAAATTGTATAGAGAAGTCCTCTATTTATAATACAAGAAATAAATGTAAATAGGCTTGAATAATGGGCATGTGACCGTTGCTTTGTTATAATGGGCATGTGACCGTTGCTTTGTTATAATAGGCATGTGACCGTTGCTTTAGTATAATGGAAATGCGATCATTGCTTTGTTATACTGGGCATGTGATCGTTGCTTTGTTATAATGGGGATGCGATCGTTGCTTTGTTATAATGGGCATGTGACCATTGCTTTTTCATTATTCTTTCTTTCCTTTATTAAATTGTTTTAACAGGCGACGTTGCCAAATACTGCAATTGTTTCAGCGGATGTGGCAACACAACTACATGGATCAATGTGTACAAATAATTCTATTACGTGTGCTTTTTGATGTGTGTGTATGTGTGTATATATATATATAGCTGTATATAAAAGAAGCAGGTTGTATTGTATAAAACTGTATGTATTGTTTCTTATTACCTGATACATGCCACTAAATGTGTTTATTTTAATGCATGTACTAGTTTATATATTAGAATTCATCACGAAAGAATATTTGAGATCTGAATTGTATATACATGTTTTGCTTACAATTATTAAAATGCCATGTAAGCAGGTAGTGTGAAATGTTTAATTATGCAAGTATATATTGCTGTTGCAAAAATCTGAGGTGATGTTATCCCTATTTGAATATGTCTGATCTGGGTTTTGGTATATTTTGTAATATTATGGAAATATATATGGGATCGAAGTTTGTTTTTAGACCTTTATATCGGGCTAAATTTATATATATAAAAAAGTTATTGCATAATCGGGCTGCATTTCTTTTAATCCTTTTGAAATTGTTTTACAATAGTATGGTTTCTGCAAGTGTCCAAATAACTACAAGTGTTAGAAAATGTATGTTATTGTAATATCTTGGCCTATGAAATATTTATAAAATGTTTGTATAATCTTTCGTTAACTATGATATTTACAAAGTGTTTGTATAATATTCATGGCCTATAAAAGTTTTAAGTAACCTAAAATCTGAAATGTTCAAAAGTTAAGCAAGCATATATATATATATTCATATACATATTGCATATAACACTTGATATATATTTCTTTATATATATTTGAAACTGTGTAAACGACATATATATGATTTTCCGCTTTGAATCCCTTTAAAATAATTATTTATATTAAGTCATGGTGATGTCTTCTTATAAATACACTCATCAATGCCAGAATCACTGGATGTAGGTAATGCTAGAGCATGAGTACACCTTTTATTTTGGTTGTGATACTCAACTTTATAATTGGGTCAGACTTAAATAGGCTGCATAAAAAGATTTTGGGATTAAAAACAAAAAGTATGAAATATTTAATATTTAAATGAACAAAAAAAATTCCTCATGTTATCCAAGAGTTATATAAGAGATATAATTGACATACGATGTATACCTAAAAGATTCTGTTTTGGGGGATAAGCCAAAGCCGACTCAAGGCATGATTAGATATGGATCTTGGACCACAATATATATATACTGATATATATAGGGATGTTAATTTGAATGGGAGCATATTTCAGTTTAAATTATGCATTTATATTGGTATAAATTTTGATTGTCAATTTTTTTATCTATATTAATATATATATACATATATATTGCAAAATCAGTTATTATTGGTTTATTATTTGTTATCTACTATAGATATTAAAAGGTAAACAACTCCGACAATTTATTATTAATCCTTAAGAAGAATAAATTGAGTTAACTCAAATTTCTTGACTAACATCGAAATTTGAGGATTGTCCTCAAATAAATTAAAACGTAACTGTTTTACAAATATATAAGATCTAAATGGAATAATTGAAGTTTGACTTCAACCAAACAAAGTATAAATGTTAAAACTATCTACTTATACATATCTTATATTATTTACTAGATATGGATCACATATATGTATGTGAATTTGCAGGAATTGCAAAAGAGTAGAAATCTGACAAAATGAGAAGTGAACTTGCGAGTGGAAATAAAGCATATGTTTTTACATTATCTATAGGAAGTTGCTTCTTGTTCTAAATACTGACTTAATTGAATAATTAAAATATTGTTGTTATAAAATACTATTTAAAATAAATGTTATTTTGTATCTTGTTTAGACAAGTTTGAATTTCATTTGTAATAAAAGGACAATTGTTCTTCATTTTATTTAAATGAAACATCTTATAGAAATGCGCAATTAGTTAATGATTTTATAAAATGCTTGATTGTAACATAAATATTGAGGGATTAAATCGAATGATCCAACATACCTTGGCATTGTTGGTTAGGCCATATAAACAAGAAACGTATATCAAAAATTTCATAATGATTGAATTTTGAGGTCATTGGATTTTGAATCATATGAAGAATGTAAATTGTTTTTATTAAGCAAAACTATTATAGCACTTCTCACTGGATACAGTGAACAGGCTAGTGATGTATTGGGCCTTATACATAACGATGTATGTAGACCAATGTATACATAAGCCATAGGTAGGTTTCGTTACTTCGTTAAATTTACTGATGATTTCAGTAGATATGAATGTGTGTGTCTTATAAAACACAAATCAAAATCCTTTGAAAAGTTCAAAGAATTCAAAAATGAAGTTCAAGACCAAATTTGAAATAATATAAAGATTCTTCGAACAGATCGAGAGAATAATTAAGCCAATAATTTAATGACTATCTAAAAGAGTGTGAAATTGTCTCACAACTCACTCTAATTAGAACACCGTATTGGAATGGTGTGTTTGAAAGGAGAAGTCGTTCCTTATAAGACATGGTACGATAAATGATGAGTCACACAAATCTTCCAATAATTTTTGGGGTTATCCCCTTGAAACAATTGCGTTCATATTTAATTATGATCCTACTAGAATAAATCTGAAAGACGCCATATAAGATATAAACTAGGAAATGTCCTAGTGTGACTTTTATGAAGATTTGGAATGTGAGGAATTTGTTAAACATCTTGCCTTTGATAAGATCAGACCCAAATCCGATAATTATTTTGTGGAATATCCAAAAGAAGCAAAAGGGTATAATTACTATAAATCTTCTGAGAATAAATTGTTTATTGCTCGAATTGGCATCCTTTTAAAAGGAGAACTAGCCTCTGAAATATCAATGGGAATAAAGTAGTACTCGAAATGTCTCGGGAACCACAAAATACCATTAAACCTTGTTTGAACAAGAAATTGAGTGGGAGTGACACAATAATTCTAATATTATATTGGTAACATATTAATTATTTGAATGATGTTAGTTTAAAGCAAGAGATAGATATGATTCTAAGAAAGATGATGTTTGGATTAAGAAGTTCAATACTGAATTTAACCCATTGTTGATCCAATGATTTACATTGTGGTAACAATGGAGCTATTGATCATGTCTAGAAACTTTGATCTCATAATCATTCCAAATAATAAATTATAATTTCTTGTGTGAAATTATTCACAGAGGAGATACACATATGTGCAAAGTAACAAAAGGTTGTAATGTTGTAGACCTACAAACTAGAACTCTGTCGCAGCAGAAGTATGATGGTCAAACTAGTTTCATGGGTATACGATACATGAATGATTGCCTCTAGTGCAAGTAGGAGATTGTTAGAGTTTATGCCCTAAAGGCAATCCATTTGATGTGATCAATAACACTGTTGATGTTATAATTTAATTTTGAATAAAATATTTTGTTATGTTATATTTATTGTGTAATATAAATATTAACATAATAGAAATCCTTAGAATAATAATATAAAATTATATAATTCAAGTAAATGACTTGAACATGAGATTATATAATATAATAATAAGTATTATAATTCTTAATTGTCCCTATCAAGTTTTATTGTTTACATAGGACAACAATAAAACATTGAGACTAATATGTTGACTAACTAATGATCATATTTCATTAATCATTAATATACGTGATATTAATGTCAATACATAAATAGGTATTGGAGAATAGCGTATTAGGCTGACCCAACATGAGAAAACTACGTGGAATATAATTAACAGTATCAAAGTTATTCTCATTGTGACAGTGATGTAATGGTTCTTAGACCTGAAATCATTATAATTTTATTCAAGGATATTTGTGTTTTGATATCATTAAAATTTACTTTTAATCGAGTAGACGTTAAAGGTGATTATCAGAAATATCTCGAATCGATTGAAAATTATGAATGATCTAGATGGAATTTAACCCAACAATATGAGTAGTGATAACCATGGGCCTCTAGACTGAGTGAGACTATGAAATGCATGGTCATGCTCAAATATTGATTTGCTTTATATAGTCTACTCATCGATCATGATAAAAGGATTAAATTATAAAGATGATGATATGTTTCAAGCCTCGAGTTTAATCTTGGATATTTTGGTTAAAAGGATTATATTACATTCACACACTGGTCACGGAAAGGTTGTATCGAATCATTGAT
Organism: Allium sativum; assembly: GCA_030737875.1. Lineage (NCBI taxonomy): Eukaryota > Viridiplantae > Streptophyta > Magnoliopsida > Asparagales > Amaryllidaceae > Allium > Allium sativum. The sequence goes on along the minus strand of CM060922.1, from coordinate 732,420,672 downwards.
CTTATTATAACTTGGGTAACAACGATGTGTTGCTAGATGCCTCTCACTGTTTATAAATTTAAATATGATTTAAAATTATTGCCAACGTTATAGTAACCTATAGGGTCACACATTTAGAAATTCACAAAGGGAAAAAACATTTATTGGATAAATAAAATATCAAATTTGTTGATATTTTATTTAGCGTTGAAATGGTATGCCGGTGGTTCCCTTATTACATTGTACACATTTGATTTTGTAAGGGCGTTAATTGTTCCTTTTGATACGAACACACGCAAACAATTATTTAGAAATCAGATCAAAATAATAATAAAAAAGACCACATACCTTTTCAAAAAACCCTAATGGAGGCAAGCACCGCATCCCCTTTCCTCTTTAACTCGATCAGAGGAACACGTTCGTGTGGATACCGATAGAGTTCCTTATTCAAGCGCTAGGATTTGATTCAACCAGACTTAATTTCGTGCGAAATGGAATATTGGCAAGCTAATACGAGGTACACAGTTAATTCTGCTTTTGAATTCATGTTTGTATAATAGAATAGGATTATAATATTAATGTAATCTATTGTAGATCGATCCATATAAACTTTCACAACCTTGTTTCTACTTTGTTTCAATTATAATTGTTACAAATATATACTAACACTATTCTCTAGAATATATATATATATATATATAAAGGAAATCTATGCATGTATTTATTATTGAAGGCTTTACAATTCACTAGAATCAAGATTTCAAATAGAAGAGTTCAAGTTTCAAAACTCATAAGTATCAAGAAATCAAGAGTTCAAGAATTATAGAGTAAATGTGTCTGGAAATATTATTAAAACTTTGGTTAGCATTTGATTCTAATTTAGAATTTAAAATTCTGATTTAAAATTTAAATCCTGATTTCAAAACAATTTCTAAATTATTTACTTGGTTTTAAATCTTGTTTTCAAATGATTTCAAAATTACATCCTTATTTATAAATATGTACTTCTTTATGTTGATAAATAATTTATTTTAACTCCTGAAAGTAATTTTCTAAATCCTGAAAGTTATTTTCAAATTTAAGTTTAATAGATTTCTAACTTAAAGCTTTTACTTACTTGTTGTATAATTACTTATGCGTTTTCAAATTCCTTGTTTTTATAAATTTCTAATATGTTCATAGTTTTGTATTTATATTTGTACTTTTATATCATTTTATATTGAGTTTCTTAAATATTTTTATTATATCTTTATATAACCTTTTAAAATATATTTTACTTTAAAAAGAATGTTTTAATATAAAGGAATTTAGTTTGTTTTAACTCTGAATTCACCGTAATTTATTTAAACATCATTTACTTTGTTTTAAAATTTATTTTGTGAAGATTGCACTAGCATATATCAATAAATATTTTTGGCATGTCGACATACTTGCCATTAAGTGGTTTTTAAAATTTTTAAATGAGGTGTCTCTTGAATTCAAATCCTTTCAGAAACTTTGTGACTATTGGAAACCTATAAATACCTTCCAGAATTCGATGTTTTTAACATTTTTCATCTTCTTCTTCCTCTCTTAACATCCTACCATTATAATATTTTATTTCTTGTTTTTCTGCACTTATGCTCTGCCGATTTCAATAGAAATCATATCATTCTTCTTCACTTTCAATTCCAAACTAAAATCTCTCTGAATTCAAGTGCTACTCAAGAGTTATGGGCTGTATGTAATCAAAGATCTCAAGATCAAGTCCTATCGAGTTAATACTATAAAAACTGAAAAGAGAAGGGTGTGGTCATGTCCCATTTAAAGTGACTGGGTGCGATTGTGTCCCAGAAATTGATTGGGGGTAAAGTTGTAGCCCGGAAGCCTCAATGTAATCAGTTGGGATATGCCCTTATAGACCTAAAATCAAGGATTGTAATTGGATATTATTGAATAAAAAATCCGCATCAATCTAGCATTGTGTGGAACTAGATGTAGGGGAGTTCCGAACTAGTATAAAATACCGTTGCGTAATTTCCTTTTACTGCTTTTACTATTACTTTGTGCATTTTATGATTGATTCTGTGGTTGTTATTATCTGTGATTTGTATGTCGTTTGTTTGATTCAAAAAGATTTCAAGAAAATTAATAAATTCCATAAAATACTATTCACTTGCCATTTGGTGTTTAACTTGCCTTAAAATCCTTAATCTGCATCTCCAAAGGTTAAATGACTGCAAGAGGGTGACACTAATTCAAAAAAAATTACTCGAAGATTACTAGCAATTTTTTTCCCCAATAATATCAAGGCTTTGATACAACCTGAATGCAAACTATTGTACAAATCCTCTGAAATTGAAAATGAAACCGTAACTTATTTCAGCTCCATGTTTAATGGTCCGATATGCACTAACTTTCCTCACTTCCAACCAATTGCTACAATAAACTCATAGGGTAAAGCTTTCCTACTTTAAGATGTTTCGCTGAAGTGTTCTCTGTACGTGATGACTTTAGCCCAGGCCCACATGGCATTAATGCTAAATTCATGAAATTACATTAGGAGGATTTAAAGATGGATTTTCTATCAGTGGTTTCATATATTTTTCAGTCAGATACACTTCCAAAGGGGGTGAATAATACTTTTATTACACTAATATCAAAGATTGAAAGGCCTACAAACATTTCCCACAATAAACCAATTTCGTGTTGCAACATGTACTACAATGTCTTATTGAAAATACTGTGCAACTGACTGAAAATTTTCCTCCCTCACCTACTATCTGAAAACCAATTTGCTTTCATAACTAAGAGGTATGCTGGTGATAACATCCTTCTAGCTTGTTTAACTCTTCGGGACTTTAAGAAAAAAGGGTATCTAAGTTTTGTGTGAAAGTCGATTACAAAAAGCTTACGACATGGTTAACCGTGAATTTATATGTTACATAATGTCTAAAATGGGATTCCCCGCTCATTTTATTAACATTTAATATGAATGCATTTTCACAGTAACTTTCTCACTTCTATTTTATAGTGTTCCTAAGGGTTTATCTCTTCTACAAGAGGTTAAAGGCAGGGGGTCCTCTCTTTCTCTCTCCCTGTATTTATTTATGATTACAATGCAATATTTTACCTTTTCATTCGACGAAGCTACATGCATGAAGCCGTTCACTCCAGTGTTTTCTTTTAAGACTATAATTACGCAATTGTTTTATGCAGACGATCTTATGATTTTTTGTAAATAAAACAAACAATCAGTGGTATCGTTACATCAGATTTTCTACAAATTTAGTTTTCAAGCAGGGCTAAGTTTTAATGTAACGAAGACAAATGTTTTTTTTTCATATCTTCAACTACAAACTCTCAGGATATCCTTCAAGTGCTCGGTTTTGAACAAGGTTCATTGCCAATAAAATACCCACATGTTCCCCTATCCTCTAACTGCTTGCATTACTCAGAATGCCAGTCACAGATACAACGAATACAGAGCAACATTCAGGGGTGGAGAGTTAAGCTTCTAAGTTTTGCTGGCAGGGCTAAGCTTATTCATACCATTCTCAATCCTAATATTCTGTATTGGCTATTCGTGTACCAAGTTCTTGAACAAACTCTGGATAAATTGCAAACAATTTGCACTGATTTTTTTGGGTCGGTTCTTCGCATAAAGTGGCATGGGCTACATTGCGTAAACCAAAATCAAAAGGAAGTATAGGCTTAAAATTGTTTTTAGATCTTAAAAAGGTTGTTGTTTTAAAATTAATGTGGAACTACTTGACAACTACTACTTCATGGAATAACTGTGTAACACCCCGTACTTTGGGTTAATACTAAAATTCACTAATTACAGAATAAATAATATCAGATGTGGGAATCAGGGGAAACGGGCTGCGTCATTGCGTTCGTCTCGGAAAAATACGCAAAATAGAGTCCGAGTTTTCGAAAATCGGAGTCCGTATGGCCCAGTTATGGCCCGATGAAGTTTGCAGAAAATTCAAAACTAAAAACAGATTTAAAAATTTAAAATTCAGATTTGAAACAGGCGGGGCCAGGCGGGAAGATTCCCGCCCTACCCATGTCGACAGGGCTGTCGACAGGGGGGTCGACTTGCCTGTCGACAGGGGTGCGGCGTCCAGAGAACCTGGGTGCACCAGGTTGCACCAGGTTGGGTTCTAGGCTGGCTTGGAGGGCTGGTTCTAGAAATTTCCTAAATCTAAGGGTCCTAACCTAACCTAGGGTTAATCTAAGGGCCTAAAACACTCACCTAATCCTATAAATAAGACCCCAACCCTACCCTAATTCATTCATAATTAAGTCTTGTAACTAAACTATGGCAAAATGAAATTTGAGCATGGCCTCCACTAGTTCATGAAGGAAGTTGCAAGCAAATCACTCTCTAATCAACCTCTAATCCATTCTAAGCATCTTAATCTTCTTCATTTGGAGTGCAAATTTGCTAGTGGTGAGTTTCTATCACTTTAACATCAATTGTTAAAGTAAGTAGATTGGGTATAATGAGACTTATGGTCTTAAATGCGGATTAGTGAGTTTGAATCATTTGTAATGATATGCTACTCTATGTTTTACTATGATTATGCATAATTAATAAGTGGCTTTATGCATGTTTGATAAGTTGGTTTATGCATGCTTAATAAGTTGGTTTATGCATGTTTAACAAGTGGCTTTATGCATATTTAATGAGTGGAATTATGCATGTTTAACAAAGTGAGTTATGCAAGTTCATATGCAAGTTATGTATATGTCTAAATGCAAGTTTAATGTGATATGCAAGTTATGCATGCTTATGCAAGTATATGGATGCTTATGCAAGTTATGTATATGTCTAAATGCAAGTTTAATGTGATATGCAAGTTATGCATGCTTATTCAAGTATGTGGATGCTTATGCAAGTTATGCGTATGCTTAAATGCATGTTTAACATATTATGCAAGTTATGAGAATGCTTATATGCGAGTTCAACATGTTATGCAAGATATGTGTATGATAATATGCAAGCTCATATGCAACATGTTATGCAAATCATGTGTATGATAATATGCAAGTTTGGGTTAAATGTAGTTGGGTTAATATATGCTCATATATGCAAGTTGACATCCTCTTAACCCATGACAAAGTTATATGCTAAACCCATGATATTTGTGATGGATCTTCCCCTTTATTATGTCATGAAATGAGAACGATTTACGTGGGGAACGATGGGGTTGGTAAATATGTTAATAAATGTATGTTTGGGTATGATTAAGCATACCATAAAAATAAATTACCATAAGTGGGAATTTACCTATTGAGTTAGGTCTACCCCATGGGAATTTACCTATTGAGTTAGGTCTACCCATGTTATGGAAAACTTGATATTAATTAGGGATAATTAATATGGGGGTGATTAATTAGGTGTAATTAATCGACTAAGACACGAGGTTGGACTCATTTATAGTGTAAAACTGCCCGGACCCGACCGGCTTAACCAGTTGCTACAAATGTCAGCCCAACGTGAGAGGTCTTAGCCATAAATTAAATGCGTGATTAAAGTAAAGACACGAGGTTAGGCTCTATTATGACGTAAGACTGCCCGGACTCTACCGGCTTAACCAGGCGGTCATAACAGCTAGTCTAATGTGGGAGGTCTTTATGGGAGATCACGGTCTTAATTAATTAAGAAACACTTAACCATATTAGCATGTAGTGGAACATGAGGGGTTAAGTGGGTGCCTTGGGTGGCATGTGGAAATATTGTGGTTGCCTTGGGCGGCATGTGGAATCTAGTGGGTTGCCTTGGGTGGCAATAGAAAATACGATTAGAATACTTAACCAAGTGGAAACATGTAATTAAACATGATTAAAGGGTTAAGTGGGATACACTAGATATATGACAAGCTTAAGTGGGTAGCTTGTGGGGGCCCATTTCAACCAATATCCCAAACGTATCTTTGTGGGCTCGACCCATGTCGAGTGACGGGACACGCATATTGGGCTTGATTATAAGAGGCCAAACGGGTTAGCGGTGGCAACGCAAGTCCAACGGGTTTCATATGCGTGTGTGGGCCCGGGCTGGTAGATAAGCCGTTGTTGCATCGTGTAGATATAAAGCCGTGCACCGTTGATAGTATTGGGTTGCCACTTTAGGGGAGTGATACACCCCACTGTGGGACCAGCACGGGTATCTACGGTAGGGAGCCGATCGATGGGGAGTAGTGGGTACACCTAATAAAGATAGGGGCAGACGGCACCTATGTAGGAGTACACGAAACTACTGGGTAAGAATTACTGAGTACACCTAGTGGAGATAGGGGCAGACGGCACCTATGTAGTGGGCTAGGAGTACACGAAACTACTGGGGAAATTTTCTAAGTCCTTGGAGGGATCAACCTTTAAGTAGGAATGACTGGTGTGGTGCAGTTAGTAATTATCCTTGGGTGGGTAGATGCGTCCTGACGGTTATCTTAGTTTATTCTAAGTCTACCAAGCTGCTTAGTGTAGCCATTCATCCCCAGATATTACCGTAGGTCAAGTTTATGTCTTCTCTGGTTACTTTAATGATTGTATTGTTAAAGTTATAGGACTCACTCAGACTTATGTCTGACCCCGTTGTTTTTATCTTTTTCCCAACCCTCAGGTCCTACGGTGGATCCTAGCGGTAGTAGAGCTTGATCGGATTGCTGTTCCAGTCTTTAGGAGCTTGGGTAGATGTAAAGCTCCAGTTATCCAGTTATCTTTTCTTTTGTTCTGGCTATTGTATGAGAGAGTGGGATTATGTACTTCTTTATTTTGACGGATATTGTACTTGACTTTTATCGTGGTTTTATGATGTAACCAGACATGTTTATTTCCGCTGTTATGAGATGATATTTTAAATTTCAAGTACTATTTATATCTGTCTTGTTGTAATTTTTCTGTTCTATATTCACTAAAATACTCCACCGATGCTATGGCATTCCCATAGTGAGTGACCATAGCGGGCGTGGGGTGTGACACGTGGTATCAGAGCAAAGGTTACCGGAACAGATAAAATTTTTAGAAAACTATTTTTCTAAAAACATTTTTGGAAGAAATATTTTCAAAAACATGTCTTTAAAGAGAAAAGTTTTTGAAAGAAAAGCATAATCCCCAATAGCCATATCTATATCCTTCGAATTCTCCGTTTTGAATCTTTCCTTTTTCGTTTCAGCATGGCTGAGGATCTTAACTTTCCGGAGGGTGTGACGGTACCAGTATGGTATAGGAGATTGATGGAGGCTAGGGCCACCACGGCGGGTCCAGCAAATGTTCCTCCACCAACCATAGCACCCGATCTTCCTCCTCCCCCTCCTCCTCGCACGGATACTTTTGCTAAGACTTGCAAGGAATTTAAAGCTATGGGAGGGAAACCTTTTCAAGGATCTGAAACCTTTGTGGAGGCTAGAGATTGGCTTAAGGAGGTGGAAGAGTTGATAGATATCTTTGATATGGAAGAAGGAAAGAAAGTCAAGTTGGCTGCTTGGTTAATGAAGGGAGAGGCCTCATTCTGGTGGGAGGTCACTAATGGAGAACGTCCCGTTGACTCTTGGGCGGATTTTAGGCAAAGATTTGTGGCAAAGTTTCTCTCAAGGGCGGAGGAAAACTTGTATATGGAAAGATTCTTGACTCTAAAGCAAGGAAATCTCTCGGTGAAGGAGTATGTTAACAAGTTTAATCAATTGGCAATGTTTGGCCTAGATATGGTGAATACACCGGAGAAGAAGGCTTTGAGGTTCGTGAAAGGCTTGAATGAACCGATGCATGGGTTGGCTATGACTCATATCCCTATGGGGGCCACCTTTGAGAAGCTAGTTGACATGGCACTCATGTATGAAGAAGAGAAGGGTCCCAATGCTAATAGGGCACCCGAAAAGAAGGGAGATCAAAAGAGACCTCAGCAACAACAACAAAACAAAGGTGGGAAAGGCAACGGTGGCAAGGACAAGAAGAAGAAGTGTTTCAATTGTGGGACACCTGGCCACCTAAGCAAAGATTGTCGCAAGAAGAAGAAGACTGGTTGCTTCCACTGTGGCGAAGCAGGGCATTTAGTGAAGGATTGCCCTAAGAAAGGGAAAAGGACGGGGTCTACCTCAGGAGGACAGGTGCAAGCTCTTATGGCACCAGGTCAGGCTAGGGGGCAAGTACAGGCTCTCGCGGTTCCACCGATTCAGGGAAGAGGTAGAACTATCTCCGTTGAAAGTCTGGTTTTTCTATTTGATCATCCTGTCCGTACATTGTTTGATTCAGGCGCATCGCATTCGTTTATCTCATCATCATTAGTTGAGTCACTACACTTAGACACCAGTCTGGTAGACGATCCCTTGGTTGTTTCAAACCCAATTGGGGGCTCCACTTATTTGTCCATGATATGTTTGGGTTTGAAGATTTCTATACTTAGCATTGAGTTTAGATGTGATGCTTTTGTTTTGGGCTTCACGGGCTATGGGTTGATTTTGGGCATGGACTGGTTATCCAGTAATGGTGCCGTTCTTGATTGCGAAAGGAGAGTTGTTAGGCTCATGACCCGTTTGGGTAACACTCTCGAGATTTCTTGTAATCCCATGGACTCTGTTATGCTAAGTTATCTTGAATCGCTTGACGCTTCGGTCGAAAGTATGCAATCTGTTAGAGTGGTCCGGGAATATCCGGATGTGTTTGAGGAGGTGAAGGGCTTACCTCTGAAACGGGAGATTGACTTCCGAATATATTTGGTGGATAATGCTAAACCGGTATCTTTACCAGTGCGCCACATGGCTCCTCGTGAGAGGAGGGAACTCCATAAGCAAGTAGGGGAGTTGCTTGAGAAGGGGTTCATAAGACGAAGTATATCGGAGTGGGGTGCTCCAGTAGTATTTGCTACGAAGGCGGATGGGTCCCTCAGACTTTGTGTAGACTATAGAGAACTCAACAAGCTCACAAAGAAGAATAGACACCCATTGCCGAGGATTGATGATCTTTTCGATCAGTTGGTTGGCGCTTCAGTATTTTCTCAGTTGGACTTAGCCACGGGGTTTCATCAGTTGAGGGTGGCTGAGGATAGCATTGACAAGACTGCCTTTAGGACTCCGGATGGTTTCTATGAGTGGCTGGTGATGCCATTTGGGTTGACGAACGCCCCTGCATACTTCGTTGATTTGATGAGTAGGGTGTTCAGGGAGTTCCTTAATAAATTTGTGGTGGTCTTTGTGGATGATATCTTAGTATTTTCTAAGAGTGAGGAAGAGCATGCCCTACATCTTGGGGAGGTGTTGAAGACTCTTCGAGCGCATAGCCTTAAAGCTAAATTCTCTAAATGTCACTTCTGGAGGAAGGAAGTACGGTTCTTGGGGCACGTGGTCTCCAAGGAGGGGATAGCTGTGGATCCCGCGAAGGTAGTATCAATTCAGGATTGGAAGGTTCCAAAGAATGCTACCGAAGTAAGAAGTTTCTTGGGTTTGACGGGTTATTATAGGAAGTTTATTAAAGACTTCGCGAAGATATCAGCCCCATTAACCCGCTTAACGAAGAAGAATCTTGTTTTTGCATGGGACGTAGATTGTGATGATGCGTTCCGACGGTTAAAGAGAGCTTTAACCACTACTCCAGTTTTAGTGTTGCCAGATGGGAGCAAGCCATTTGTTGTTTATACCGATGCTTGTGGAACAGGACTTGGCGCAGTCTTAATGCAAGAGGGAAGGGTAATAGCCTATGGTGGAAGGCAGTTAAGGCCACATGAGAAAAATTACCCTACCCATGATCTAGAGCTGGCCGCTATTGTTTTTGCGCTTAAGATCTGGCGCCATTATCTTCTTGGTGAGAGATTCGAGTTGTTCACTGACCATAAATCATTGAAATACTTGTTTTCTCAGAAGGATTTGAATCTGAGACAACAAAGGTGGATGGAGTTCTTAGCATCCTATGATTTCGAGATAGCGTATACCCCTGGCAAGGGTAACGTGGTGGCGGACGCCTTGAGCAGAAAAAGGTTGTCTTTGAGTCCATTGTTCGTGGAACAACGAAGCTTGGAATTTATCTCGATGTTTGATTTCAGACCTTCCGTTGACTATGTACCCGGTTTGCTAGCTTCTTTGGAAGTTAGACCTACTCTTTTGGGGCGGATTGGAGAAGCACAGAGGGACGACCCACAGTTGGTTGAGTTGGTAGAAAAGCTCATAAGGGGGGAGTCGTCCAGCCATTTGAGTAGGTACACCCTAGACGATAAGGGGTGCTTGCGTAGAGACGGTAGACTTTGTGTACCGCAAGATGAAGGGTTGAGGAAGGTTATTCTTGATGATGCACACCGTTCTAGGATGACCATTCATCCCGGTGGGGACAAGATGTACCAAGATATGAAGAGGGTTTTCTTCTGGGCCGGTATGAAGAAAGATGTGGCCGAATATGTAGCTCGATGCTTGGTATGTCAACAGGTGAAAGCGGAGCAAAAGAAACCTGGTGGGTTGCTTCACCCATTGGAAGTTCCGCAATGGAAGTGGGATAGCGTCTCGATGGATTTTATTGACGGGTTACCCAGATCGAAAAAGGGTAATACAGGAATTTGGGTGGTGGTAGACAGACTTACTAAGAGCGCCCATTTCATACCTGTGAAGAGCAAGAGGACTGCTCCATGGCTAGCTTCAGTATATCTTCGAGAGATAGTTCGATTGCATGGGGTACCCTCTAGCATAGTGAGTGATCGAGATCCTATCTTCACTAGTGAGTTCTGGAGAAGTTTACAGGAAGCAGTAGGAACTCAATTGTGTTTGAGCACCGCATATCATCCTCAGACGGACGGCCAGACTGAGAGGGTGAATCGTGTCCTAGAAGACCTTTTGAGGCTTTGTATCTTAGATTTTGGAGGTTCATGGGAAGAGCATCTTCCATTGGTGGAGTTCACATATAATAACAGCTTTCAGTCCAGTATTGGGATGGCTCCTTTCGAAGCTCTCTATGGAAGGCCTTGTCGATCACCTACATGTTGGTGGGAATCTACGGATAAGATCTTGCTTGGGCCTGATATGGTTAGGGAGACTTCAGAGAAGATCGATTTGATTCGAAGAAGGATGAAAGCAGCGCAAGATAGGCAAAAATCTTATGCGGACAAGAGAAGGACGGATCTTGAGTTTGAGGTTGGGGATATGGTTTTTGTTAAGGTATCTCCGTTGAGAAATGTTGTTCGCTTCGGATCCGTTGGGAAGTTAGCACCGAGGTTTGTTGGGCCGTTTCCTATCAAGGAAAGGATTGGACGAATGGCATATAGGGTGGAGTTGCCCGACAGACTTAGTGGTGTTCATGATGTATTCCATGTATCACATCTGAGGAAATGCTTACATGAGACCGCAGAGGTGGTAGAGCCGAGCTTGCTTAGAGATATAGAGATAGAGCGTGATGCGACTATCCGACGAGCTCCTACTCGCATCCTTGGGTCAGAGACTAGGAAATTGAGGAATCGAGAGGTTCAACTAGTCAAAGTGCAATGGGGAGAAGATGAGAGCAACGCAACTTGGGTGACGGAAGCGAAGATGCGTTCATTGTACCCATTTCTTTTTGAGGGTATGTTTTTACTTTCTCCTTTATCGCTTGTCTAGTACTTATCTTATCTTTAGTATGTCCTCTCGTTAGTACTGTTTGACCTTTAGATAGGGTAAACCTATGGTTGAAACATGTGTTTGAGACATGTTATGGTTGATGGATGCAAGTGTTTTCTAGTGGTTGCTCGTGGATGCATATACACACACTCTAGGCACTAGATCGGCTCAATCACTTCATATTGCATATTGCATAAAATTGTGTGTAGAAAGCTATATTTATGGATGTCTAATGATTGTGTTATCATATGGATGATGCATTTTGGTGAATGATTGTGCACTCATGTAGATATTGTATGTGTCGATAGGGTTCTTTCGCATACATAATGGATGCATGGCACTATCATGGTTTGCATATGTTCATACATTAGATAAGGAACATATACACACACTCTTTGCATATGCTCATACATCATTAGAAATTGTTCTAAGGACAATGGATGCCCGTGTTTGATGGATTGAGTAGATGGTTGTTTGGATGATAGGATATGCATTCTCCTTAGCTTAGAGATTTCGAGGACGAAATCCTTTAAGGAGGGGAGAATGTAACACCCCGTACTTTGGGTTAATACTAAAATTCACTAATTACAGAATAAATAATCTCCGATGTGGGAATCAGGGGAAACGGGCTGCGTCATTGCGTTCGTCTCGGAAAAATACGCAAAATAGAGTCCGAGTTTTCGAAAATCGGAGTCCGTATGGCCCAGTTATGGCCCGATGAAGTTTGCAGAAAATTCAAAACTAAAAACAGATTTAAAAATTTAAAATTCAGATTTGAAACAGGCGGGGCCAGGCGGGAAGATTCCCGCCCTACCCATGTCGACAGGGCTGTCGACAGGCCTGTCGACAAGGGGGTCAACTTGCCTGTCGACTTGCCTGTCGACAGGGGTGCGGCGTCCAGAGAACCTGGGTGCACCAGGTTGCACCAGGTTGGGTTCTAGGCTGGCTTGGAGGGCTGGTTCTAGAGATTTCCTAAATCTAAGGGTCCTAACCTAACCTAGGGTTAATCTAAGGGCCTAAAACACTCACCTAATCCTATAAATAAGACCCCAACCCTACCCTAATTCATTCATAATTAAGTCTTGTAACTAAACTATGGCAAAATGAAATTTGAGCATGGCCTCCACTAGTTCATGAAGGAAGTTGCAAGCAAATCACTCTCTAATCAACCTCTAATCCATTCTAAGCATCTTAATCTTCTTCATTTGGAGTGCAAATTTGCTAGTGGTGAGTTTCTATCACTTTAACATCAATTGTTAAAGTAAGTAGATTGGGTATAATGAGACTTATGGTCTTAAATGCGGATTAGTGAGTTTGAATCATTTGTAATGATATGCTACTCTATGTTTTACTATGATTATGCATAATTAATAAGTGGCTTTATGCATGTTTGATAAGTTGGTTTATGCATGCTTAATAAGTTGGTTTATGCATGTTTAACAAGTGGCTTTATGCATATTTAATGAGTGGAATTATGCATGTTTAACAAAGTGAGTTATGCAAGTTCATATGCAAGTTATGTATATGTCTAAATGCAAGTTTAATGTGATATGCAAGTTATGCATGCTTATGCAAGTATATGGATGCTTATGCAAGTTATGTATATGTCTAAATGCAAGTTTAATGTGATATACAAGTTATGCATGCTTATGCAAGTATGTGGATGCTTATGCAAGTTATGTGTATGCTTAAATGCATGTTTAACATATTATGCAAGTTATGAGAATGCTTATATGCAAGTTCAACATGTTATGCAAGATATGTGTATGATAATATGCAAGCTCATATGCAACATGTTATGCAAATCATGTGTATGATAATATGCAAGTTTGGGTTAAATGTAGTTGGGTTAATATATGCTCATATATGCAAGTTGACATCCTCTTAACCCATGACAAAGTTATATGCTAAACCCATGATATTTGTGATGGATCTTCCCCTTTATTATGTCATGAAATGAGAACGATTTACGTGGGGAACGATGGGGTTGGTAAATATGTTAATAAATGTATGTTTGGGTATGATTAAGCATACCATAAAAATAAATTACCATAAGTGGGAATTTACCTATTGAGTTAGGTCTACCCCATGGGAATTTACCTATTGAGTTAGGTCTACCCATGTTATGGAAAACTTGATATTAATTAGGGATAATTAATATGGGGGTGATTAATTAGGTGTAATTAATCGACTAAGACACGAGGTTGGACTCATTTGTAGTGTAAAACTGCCCGGACCCGACCGGCTTAACCAGTTGCTACAAATGTCAGCCCAATGTGAGAGGTCTTAGCCATAAATTAAATGCGTGATTAAAGTAAAGACACGAGGTTAGGCTCTGTTATGACGTAAGACTGCCCGGACTCTACCGGCTTAACCAGGCGGTCATAACAGCTAGTCTAATGTGGGAGGTCTTTATGGGAGATCACGGTCTTAATTAATTAAGAAACACTTAACCATATTAGCATGTAGTGGGACATGAGGGGTTAAGTGGGTGCCTTGGGTGGCATGTGGAAATATTGTGGTTGCCTTGGGTGGCATGTGGAATCTAGTGGGTTGCCTTGGGTGGCAATAGAAAATACGATTAGAATACTTAACCAAGTGGAAACATGTAATTAAACATGATTAAAGGGTAAAGTGGGATACACTAGATATATGACAAGCTTAAGTGGGTAGCTTGTGGGGGCCCATTTCAACCAATATCCCAAACGTATCTTTGTGGGCTCGACCCATGTCGAGTGACGGGACACGCATATTGGGCTTGATTATAAGAGGCCAAACGGGTTAGCGGTGGCAACGCAAGTCCAACGGGTTTCATATGCGTGTGTGGGCCCGGGCTGGTAGATAAGCCGTTGTTGCATCGTGTAGATATAAAGCCGTGCACCGTTGATAGTATTGGGTTGCCACTTTAGGGGAGTGATACACCCCACTGTGGGACCAGCACGGGTATCTACGGTAGGGAGCCGATCGATGGGGAGTAGTGGGTACACCTAATAAAGATAGGGGCAGACGGCACCTATGTAGGAGTACACGAAACTACTGGGTAAGAATTACTGAGTACACCTAGTGGAGATAGGGGCAGACGGCACCTATGTAGTGGGCTAGGAGTACACGAAACTACTGGGGAAATTTTCTAAGTCCTTGGAGGGATCAACCTTTAAGTAGGAATGACTGGTGTGGTGCAGTTAGTAATTATCCTTGGGTGGGTAGATGCGTCCTGACGGTTATCTTAGTTTATTCTAAGTCTACCAAGCTGCTTAGTGTAGCCATTCATCCCCAGATATTACCGTAGGTCAAGTTTATGTCTTCTCTGGTTACTTTAATGATTGTATTGTTAAAGTTATAGGACTCACTCAGACTTATGTCTGACCCCGTTGTTTTTATCTTTTTCCCAACCCTCAGGTCCTACGGTGGATCCTAGCGGTAGTAGAGCTTGATCGGATTGCTGTTCCAGTCTTTAGGAGCTTGGGTAGATGTAAAGCTCCAGTTATCCAGTTATCTTTTCTTTTGTTCTGGCTATTGTATGAGAGAGTGGGATTATGTACTTCTTTATTTTGACGGATATTGTACTTGACTTTTATCGTGGTTTTATGATGTAACCAGACATGTTTATTTCCGCTGTTATGAGATGATATTTTAAATTTCAAGTACTATTTATATCTGTCTTGTTGTAATTTTTCTGTTCTATATTCACTAAAATACTCCACCGATGCTATGGCATTCCCATAGTGAGTGACCATAGCGGGCGTGGGGTGTGACAAACTGGATGCAACAGAGCTACTGTTTCGGTAAATAATTTTGGAACATTTCTATCGACAATAACTCCTCTTCCACATGGAAGACGATGCTTCGATTATGCATAAATGCTAAACAGTTTTTAATAAACTCATAGCAAACGGAAATGAAACTTATTTATGGTTCGAACCTTGGGTTAATTGTACATGCCTCATTGATTTAATAGGTATCACTAGACTTCTTATCATAGGCATTACATCTGAGAAGGTTAACAATATCATAAGACATAATCAGCTTATACCATTTTTACATCCTGCTACCAGGGGAATTGCTGTGAAAATTCAATGTTTCTCTGTTCTTCCCAATCTTGATCACAATTAATACATATAGTGCATGGTGGAAACTTTTCTTTCTATAAAGCATGGGAAAAACTTCGTCAACATGGAGAATTTAAGCCAATATACTCTATGATTTGGCATAACAAAAATAGTAGGCGCATGTCATTCATTTCTTATCTAGCGATTTCAGGTAAATTAAACACCAAAGATTGGCTTCACCGTTTAGGCATTTCAACAAATAATACACGCACATTATCCAAGGTTCACCCAGAAACTAGTCAACACTAGTTTTTTTAATGCGACCACTCCTCATTCGTTTGGTGTTCTTTGAAGTACAAACTATTATTACCCCCGAGCACACTGTCCACCTTAGAATTAGTGGTGAGCAATATTCGGTTCAAACCGAATTAACCGACCAAACCGGTTCATTTCGGTCGGTTCTGTTTTAAAACTAAATCGGTTTAAATCCAATTTGTAAAATAATTTTGTTTGGTTATCGATTTAACCAAATTAACCGAACTTTTAATTTATTATCTAATTTGACGGTATTGGTGCACTTTAAATAATTAGTTTAGTTATTTCACACAAAGGCATTTGTTGGTAATAGATCAAATCTTATCATAAACATAAATTTTACTATATAAAATTTCTCTAAACATGAATTTATGTTTTACTTTGAGTGAATCTATCATTTGAATAATAATACATCCCTCAAGTTTGTTAAATCAGTTGCCGATTGAATTAATCGAATTAATTCGGTTCAGTTTGAAAATTTTTCAGTTCCAATTCGATTTGAGTTTTTTTAGTTCCAAAACAATCGAACCGACCGAACGCTCGCCCCTACTTAGAATACGAAATGCTATTGCTTCTATCAAATTTCACTCAACAAGATTAGCTTAAAGATCTTGCTTTTGGTATTCTACGTCCAATTTTACGTAAATTAATATGTCCATTCCTATGCGAACCAATTTTTTGCGTAGATTTTGCCATATTTTATCATCTCATAAAATGGAAACAACAACCTTAGTCGCCATCTTCATATCAGGTTTACTAGTAAGCTTTGTGGGGTACGCCTTATATATCGCTTTTGGGCAACCCTCTCAACAACTAAAAGATCCATTCGAAGAACACAGAGAACTAGTCTTGTTGAAGTAATGTGCCTCTTCATATGAGGCCCCATTACTTCCATTTCTATAATGAAAAATTATTTCATTATAATTTTTTAGTCGAAACCTTAGGTGATTATTGAAAAAAGATAGCGAAATTTTTTATCCCCTTGTGTTGTTGCTGGTCACTGCTTTGGGCATTAGTAGTGCACCTTTTCTATTTTTTTTCTATAGAGACAGTATTTTGAAGTTGTAATAATGGTTTGGATCATAATCTGTACTTTGGATTCCGCTACTCTAATGATTATGATTTAGTTTTTAGCTTATGTACCGTCTCGCCGATTTCATATCAAGTATGTTATTATTATATTTTATCCCATGCGCTGTGAGATATACTACAGGTTCTTGATGATTCATCGTTTCAACCCAACCCTTTTGGAGACCGTCCCGTACTAGTCGGGCATTAGCACAGCGCATTTTGGGGAAATGTCGGCTGGTGCGGAGCGGCCGTCACATACATGTTCCCCTATCCTCTAACTACTTGCATTACTCAGAATGTCAGTCATAGATACAATGAATACATAGCAAAATTCAGGGGTGGAGAGTTAAGCTTCTAAGTTTTGCTGGCCAGGCTAAGCTGATTCATACCGTTCTCACTCTTACTATTCTGTATTGGCTATTCGTGTACCAAGTTCTTAAACAAACTCTGGATAAATTGTAAACAATTTACGCTGATATTTTTTGGGGTGGTTTTTCGCATAAAGTGGCATGGGCTACATTGCGTAAACCAAAATAAAAAAGAAGTATAGGCTTAAAATTGTTTTTAGATCTTAAAAAGGTTGCTGTTTTAAAATTAGTGTGGAACTACTTGACAATTACTATTTCATGGAGTAACTGGATGCAGCAGAGCAACTGTTTCGGTAAACAATTTTGGAATATTTCTATCGAGAATAACTCCTGTTCCACATGGAGGACGATGCTTTGATTATGCATAAATGCTAAACAGTTTTTAATAAACTCATAACAAATGGAAATGAAACTTATTTATGGTTCGAACCTTGGGTCAACTGTACCTGCCTCATTGATTTAATAGGTATCACTGGACTTCTAGTCATAGGCATTACTTCTGAGAAGGTTAACAATATCATAAGGCATAATCAGCTTATACCATTTTTACAGCCTGCTACCAGGGAAATTGCTGCTGAAATTCAATGTTTTTTATACTTCCTAATCTTGATCATAGTTAATACATACAGTGCAACGATGGTAACTTTTTTTTTCTATAAAGCATGGGAAAAACTTCGTCAACATGGAGAATTTAAGCCAATATACTCTATAATTTGGCACAACAAAAATAATAGGCGCATCTCGTTCATTTCTTATCTAGCGATTTCAGGTAAATTAAACACCAAAGATCGGCTTCACCGTTTAGGCATTTTAACAGATAATACACGCACATTATGCAATGTTCACCCAGAAACTAGCCAACACTAGTTTTTTTATTGCGACCACTCCTCATTCGTTTGGTGTTCTCTGAAGTACAAACTATTATTACCCCCGAGCACACTGTCCACCTTAGAACTAGTGGTGAGCAATATTCGGTTCAAACCGAATTAACCGACCAAATCGGTTCATTTCGGTCGGTTCGGTTTTAAAACTAGATCAGTTTAAATTCGATTTGTAAAATAATTTTGTCTGGTTATCGGTTTAACCGAATTAACCGAACTTTTAATTTATTATCTAATTTGACCGTATTATTGCACTTTAAATAATTAATTTAGTTATATAACACAAAGGCGTTTGTTGGTAATAGATCAAATCTTATCATAAACATAAATCTTACTATATAAAATTTCTCCAAACATGAATTTATGTTTTACTTTGAGTGAATCTATCATTTGAATAATAATACATCCTTCAAGTTTGGCTAAATCAATGGTTGACCGAATTAACTGAAATTAATTCGGTTCAATTTGGAAAATTTCCATTTCCGGTTCAGTTTGAGTTTTTTAAGTTCTAAACCAATCGAACGCTCACCCCTACTTAGAACGTGAAATGTTATTGCTTCTATCAAATTTCATTCAACATCAGCTTAAAGATCTAGCTTTTAGTATTGTATGTCCAATTTTATGTAAATTAATATGTCCATTCCTATGCGAACGAATTTTTTGTGTAGGTTTTGCCATATTTTATCATCTCATAAAATGGAAACAACATGAAATAAGCACGCCTTACATACCGCTTTTGGGCAACCCTCTCAACAACTAAAAGATTCATTCGAAGAACACAAAGACTAGTCTTGTTGAAGTAACGAGCCTCTTGATATGAGGCCCCATTACTTCCATATTTATAATGAAAAATTATTTCATTATAATTTTTTAGTCGAAATCTTAGGTGGTTCTCGTAAAAAGGTAGTGAAAAAATTTATCTTCAGAGTTGAGATTAAAAGAAATGTATAAAGTTATGCTTTCATAGATTCCATCATGGTTTACATTATATTTTTCACATCTGTTCGTTTGATTGACTGCCATTTATTACATATGGAAGAGAATTAAGAAAGAGTTATTTGTTTCAAAATACATAATAATTGATTTATTTGTAGTTGGTTGTTGTGGGTTAACATAGTCGATTTATAGAAACTCAACCATTTTAATGTTGTGGAGATTGCACTCCACATCGTAAGTGTATTGCAATTCAATAGTTGTGAATTACAATTCACACGATGTGTCTTGGTTGGTTTTATGAAGATCGGTTAAGAATGCAACTTTTGCAAAACTGATCTTTGTTGGAAATGCTTCGACTTTCAAGTAGAAGTCGAAAATTCTTGTGTTCAGTGGTTTCTATCTTTGTCCCTTCATATTATTGCATATTTATACTTTTTTTTTCCTATTGTTCAATCTAAAACAATAATTTAGAGCCATGAAGTAATAATAATAATTCTCATAAAATAAAATCACGGTTCACGTACGTTGGGAGTGCTAAACCAATTATTTGAAAGTGGACGTCCAACTGCATTCAAACCATCTTAATCCACATGTTAAGCAAGTCGTTTCGGTAAACGTGTAACGTGTGCAAATACAATTGTAAAACGCTTTTGGAAAGAAAAAGAAAAAGAAAGACACGCGTCAAAGAAGGAGTGCAAGGCAAATGATAGAAGGTTACGTCATGGCGCACACAATATTGACAAGACGGTCTACGCTCCATTTAGGCGTAGGAAGCCTTAGAGCCGTTGGATGTGCTTTCAGGAGGGGTCGGAGAGGCTCCCACCCACCATGGAGAAGGATGTGCATTTATATATATAATAATAAGTGGCCACATGGCGCTACGGTAGGGTGCAGCGTAAGCGATGAGGCTAACTGGACCGTCCATTTTGCCGCCACTTGCATCATCACGCAATCATTATTGTACCGCAGACCCACATTTCCTCTCTTTTTTTATTTCCCCCCCCCCCCCCCCCCCCCCACTTTTTTTTTTCGTTTGTTTAATATGTAGAGTAGCAATATGACGTGAGGGAATCAGCACCTTGGAACACATATTGGTCCTTTAGCTTGGAATCTAAGTATGTGCTGCTCTATTTGTCTTTCGTGTATGCGTAAGCCGAATATAGGTAGTAGTGGGGAGAAGTAACCACGTTCACTTACATCCTGTTTTGCTATTCCCATGCTTTTATGTCAAACAACTTTTTTTTTTTTTTTTTTTTTTTTTTTTTTTTTTTTTTTTTTTTTTTTACAAAACGTGTGGAAGTTGATTTAACGAGAAATGTTAAATTAAAGGCAAATAATGCAGCAGAGCAAAACTTTATTTCACATTGTTTTTCAACTTCTCTGACACAAATGTTAAAATAAAGGCAAATAATCACCTGATCCGATATTCCCTGGACACGGTGAGACAAATAAATCTTTTTCGCTGATTTCATGTGGTCGCTGGTGAAATAAATAGACAGGATTAATATGCATTACCGGGTCCAGAGGATTTCAAACCCTAGGATTTAATCCCTAAAATAACATTTGCACAAATGGGGAACTGATAATGTTCATTCATTGTCGTACACTGTCAAAATCGTGGAGCACAAATTTTAAATGGCTCTTCTGTTTAATATCTTTATTTATTTACTTTTTAAAGTAGTTCTGTATCAACAAAAAAAATAAACTCAAAATGCAGAGTACTTGCTTAAGACAACCATTCCAACATTTTTTTTTTTTTTTTTGAAATTGGGTATACTCTATTAAAGGCCTTTTCAGCCCAAGAAGATATGTGCTCCACTAAATGTAGGACAGCGCAACATACAAACGTTACCCATTTACATTACATAATTCAACACACCACTTTAACTCCAACATACCAAAAATAAAGCTCCATAAACCCGAAATGGAGAACAATGGCAACGCAATTAGCTTTGATGACAAAATTCGTGGCGGTAAATGCTTTTCAGCTGCAGTACGAAGTTCCCGCCTACCCTCTTGATCCAGACTTCCATCTTAAGACTGTAATCTTGTCCAAACTAACGTAAGCCCTCTTCTTCATGTTCACTTAATTAAATTAATTTCATCTTCCATTAGCTTACTGATCTCCTCCTCTGATCTTTGCTTGTTGTGGAATGTTCTTCGATTACATTCTTTCCATATCCACCAAATTGTACTTATTAGGCCAACGCAACAATCTTCACTTACAGGGTGTACACCCGTTCCACTCTCGCTCAGATAATCTATGATAGTTTGGAGATTATCATCTTAATTACCTAGATTTAGATTCAGTTTGGTTCGTATTTCGTTAAGAACTTGCTTTGTGTAATTGCAATTAAAAAATAGATGTGTATCAGATTCTTCTTGTGTAACACAAAAATTGCATTAACTATTTGTAATTATACCCCACTTTCTAAGTCTGTCCCTTCTTGGCAATCGATGTAGCAAAGCTTTATAAGTAATAAACAATTGTTTGGGAGGAATTATTCTGTTCCAAACAACCGTATGCATGCCACTTAATTTAGCCATTCCAACATTATATATATATATATATATATATATATGTATGTATGTATGTATGTATATGTATGTATGTATAGGCAAGCGTTCAGTTGCACCCCAAAAATGGAGTATTCCATTTGTCCCCTGATTTCGACTCTCATTTATATTAAAGAATGTATTGGAGAGAGAGAGAGAGAGAGAGAGAGTTAGTGGAAGGAGGGACAAAGGGATTGTGTGATGGAAAAGATGGACGTCAAAGGGGTGCTCCATTGTTTGAGGTGTCATTGAACCTGCCTCTCCCTATATATAGAGGGAGGTTATATGGCTCTCCTGTTTTGCAGCACACCTGTTGCACCCCCGACCGATCCGTGATCTACGGTAATACAAATCCCACGAGATTTTGTAGATGTTCAATCCACATACATATTATCATCTATTCAAGCTTACGTCCACTTTATAATCTTTGTTTATACTATCAATTACAGGTTACAGTTGCTTGATTAAAGAAAATAGAGAAAGAATATATTTATACACAAAATCCTTATGTTTCAATACAGTTCGATCGACTTGCATACTGAACTATTTAAGGAAAACGAACAACCTATTTTCAGAAAATATTCCCCTTTCCATTTCTAGAATGGGCCATTTATAGGCAGAAGTCTTAGTCGATCAATGTGTCACGTGGCGGCAATCCGATGTTGGTTCGGCCACTTGTCGCTTGATCCAGAAAATCAGTGGCAAGCGGCGAGACCTGGTCTCCTATTGGGGAATAGTTCTTCTCGATATTTGAGACACATATGTATCTCGAAACTTGGTGCAAGGGAAGTAGAGCAGGTCAGAGCTAACCAATAAAGCTGCTTTAAGAATTGGGCTTTGTTGTATAACGCAGTGTTCGGGTCAATATAATCGGGGTCGACTTGTTCGATCGACTGACCTGAAGCGTGAAACTTGATTAATATTCGAAGGAGGGTGCTTCTACTTGAGACATGACTGGTTCGGGTCGAACCAAATTTGATCGGCCGAATAAAAATCGAATTGGGAGTTAGAATGCCAATTTGGAAATTTTGAGAGCTTGTCTTGATAAAAGCTTAAGTGGTGATGGTTTTTTTCTAAAAAGCTGCTCAATACTTTACCCACAAGAACATATCTTTATTGATAAAGGAAGATGTGTTCTAGATCTTTCGAAGACGAATAATGCGTAAGAGTACAATATATAGAAATCCAGAAAGCCATGATCATGCCAGATCATATTATAAGAAAACTAGGAGACCGACGATCGTGTTGGATCATATTAAGAAAACCAGAAGACCCAAGGCCTCGCCAAGCTAACCTGGTTGCGAATGTAACCCAAACCTGCAAAGAGATTAAAGGAACATGCATGTCAAGTCCTGACGCCGCCGTTTAAACTTTCCAAGCATAAACCTAGCTCCAATAATGATTGGATTGTCTCGCCAAATCCTAACAAAGTAACCCAACTCTTCAGGTATAAGCCATACCTGGAAACCCAAGTTAAGTATAAGTCATACTCAGGGTGTAATCCATACAGCGAGATTGAGTATAAAACATACTCAAGCTTTGGTAGTATTTCCTTGTCAAATCCTGACAAGATAGTCTTGGCGGGAATGCCTCCTTATTTCTCATCTTGGCAGGCGACCACATTGAAGTCACCTCCTAAAACAGAGACACCAAAACCCAAGTCAGAAAGAGAAAGGGTACCAGACTAAAGGGTCAATCTCTCATTCCAATCACGTTTGGCGTAAATCGCCGAGAAAAGAAAGGAGGAGGAGCGAAAAGAACAGGCCACCGAGAGAAGTTGAGTCGAGTCAAAAACGGAGTGAGCCACAACATCTTTGGACCAGAGAATCCAAATCTACCCAGACACATTGGCTTTGGCTCCACCAAAGCCAATAAATAAAACAACACTAGTGACCTCTTCTAGACCTATTAAAGGCTCCAGAATTGCTACAGACAAATCAAATGTTTCCTAACGATGCGCTTCAGTCTAGCCATCGACAAATCGTTACCAATACCACAGACATTCCAAAATAGGAAGTTTGCCATAGGTGAAAACAAATACTAAGCATAAGTTGCGGGACAAAAGACTCGCTATAAAAAAATAACAATACAGGTCAGATAAGATAAAGAGTGTGTCAAGTAGATATAACGATCTGCTCCGACGCCCCTAGAGTGTGTGTGAATGGTGCGGGGAGTGTGAGGAGCCGCTCTCTGTCTAGGACGCCCAGAACAGGGCCAGGCAACCAGAGAGTTATCCGATCGTGAAACACCATTTCGCGATGGACATGAATTCTTAGTAAGTCGAGATATGCGATCGTTAATGATCGCTATCTCCTCCTTACTAAGAAGGGGGGAACAATGATAAAAGAGGGCAAGACATCTCCTCTAATGTGGGTGGCCGATACAAATCAAACGACATACAAGGACGCCAAAGATATGTAGGGACACGTGTGAACCGCTCCATCGGTTCCTCTATGACTTTACCAATACTGGGGTGTCACTGGATTGACAACCCCGTAGTGATGGTAATGGTCATTACTAACTGGAAACTCGAGCATAAATAACCTAACCGAGAAAAGAGCAGGCACAAGAGTCCCAGGAAAGTTAGCGTGGTTGCTCAACAATAGATGGTAGCCATGTAGTAAGACTTTACAGCTATCCAATAACTGAACCACTATTCGGCCTTGACCAATGATCCACATCACACTTGTTGAGGTAACACGTACTAACAACCTAAAACTCACGTCAACGACAACAATCCACAAACAAGCGTCGCACGTCACAAAGAAGACACTAGCAGTCTTGTTGTAACAGGGATCGAATATGTCCCAATCAGAAGATAAACAAACATGTCAATTACTGCCAATGCAAACAGTCGAGCCAACAAAACTATAGGAAATAGAAACAAAAACAAAAAGTCTTACCTGGGCCGCAAGGAGACTTAAGAGACTCGGAAGGTAACATTGATCGATCAAACCTGATGGAGCAAGCTGTACATCCTTATCTTCCGAATCACTTGCAAAGAGAACAAGTTGACGCGAGAGTTCTGCTGGGTTCAAACCACTACTAAAAGCAGTCTCACAAGGATCCTTCTGATCCCCTTAAACAACTAAAACTGTCGATGTAGAGGTGATGAAATTCTTTGTCTCAACAATCATAACCTCCAGAAGAGATTGGGAAGTTTGATCCAAGACAAGCGGGTTGCTGACCGTAGCAATAATATCTGAAACCGAAGAACCAGTGGAAAGAGGGGTGCTTTTTAGTTTTCCTCGAACGCCGACGAGAACCAGAGGCCATTCCACCACTTACTTTGCTCGTCTCTACCTTGCCAAGGGATGCAGCTGGCAGCGGTGCGATATCGATGAAGTTATCAAATCCCCATCACACAAGGACGTCGCGTCGTACACCTCGCAGAAATTAGGACCGAACATGTCCCTACAAATCAACGAACCAACAAAAAACTCAGGGACACATAAAACCATCGAGCTCTTAGTTCCCCTGAAACGCAGACGAGGAGCAAAAGAGGTGATTAAATTCTCCTTGACTCGTATGCGTTCACGGGAACACACGGTGGAAAATCCGCTTGTAATGCCATAGCTAGTCTACGAGCTGCTAGAGGTGGTTGTAAAACCAATTCGCCAGAAAACCAAGGGACAAGCTCCATAAACAAATTATCAACGACAAGAAACCAATGCCGAGAAAACGCAGAAAGGGCCTCTAGATCTTGCACCTTGACCACACAAGAATAGTTCCACGTAAGAGAAACACTAAAAGGGGCAATATCCAGAGCCTTCGGAGAAGCATTGATGGCCTCAATCGAAAGTGGAATTGCAAGAAAGGACCCTTTTAAGGAGAATTTTACTAATAAATCAGTCATGTTCAAAACCTAGAATATAGGGTTTTCACAAGCTGATGCGAGATGCCTAGAAGCGGCAGGGACGATAGAAACTGCGGGAGAGAGAGATCGAAAGAGAAGACAATGGTAAATCGCAAGAGAGAATTAAGAGCAAGCAGCCATTTTTTTTACCATTGGTAAAATTATTATAATCCAAAGACCTATGATAAATAAACAAAGCAACTGGATAATTTTATTAAAAATGTATTTAATTTAGCTAAGAAATAAAGTTACATCAAAAAATTTATTTTCTTACGCTTCAAGAAAAACTTAGTGCTCAAACGATGCCATCGACAAAGAGAGTAATGAAGTAAAAAAAATTAAGGAGTAATGAAGCAGTTTTATATATAAGAAAAAAGTGGGTTTTTAATGCAAAATAACTTTATGGCACATTGAAAGTGTGTATTACATAAATATACAAGTGTTATAAATTGGTTGATAAAATTATCATTAGAGCTGGTTTCTCAAAAAACTTCAGGTGATTCAACATAGAAAATGATATATTTACTAATACGAATCGATTGACTAGTGCTCGTATGGTAATTGATTTAACCTGAATTACTAAAAGTGAGTTTGTTGGCACCACTTTATGTGGTGTCATCATGACTTTGACCCCTGATTGGTGGAAATCAGGGGGGTCCATATGGACCCCCTGATTTCCATCAATCAGGGGGTGAAGTCATGTTGACACTACACAGTGTCGGTCTTGGGGTTTATGATGTCCAGTGCGATTTACTAAACGATGTCCCATTTTAAAATTTTGTGCAACATACTTTGCAAAATTCTTATTTGCAATACATAATCAAAATTTGAAAATCCAATACTATTATTATGAATTAATATTGCAAACAGGTCGAATGACAATGACATGGTTATAATGCAAAAGTAATCAACAATGAGTTTTAAAATGAAGAAAGTTTAAGGAGTTGAAGTGTCCTAACTACTAGAATTCATCATTTGATCCTTTTGTACAATTAGATATATTTGGCACTAGTAATAATACATTTAGCATCATTTCTTTTTAGTTTTTTCCTTATTAAAAGTTCCAAATAGTTATTTTCATGGAAATATTATAACTAGCTTTTAGTTTTTTCAATTTGAAAATACAATTCCTATGTAAAAAATATAGTGAAGATAAAATCATATGATTTGTTAAAAGACCCTTTTCGTCAAAAATGTAGGAAAAATATAAACAAAAATTGACTTCTTTTCTCACATAATTAACATTTTGAAATTCTAGTATTTAATCTGTAACTGTATTTACAATTCTTCTATAATTTTCTTCAATGCCTGATCAAATAAAGGTGGGGACAATTTTCCAAGTAGTACCTGCAGCCAGTGCCGGATCGAGACATTGGGTTGCCGCAGGCAAGATCATAAAAAGTGATCCAAAATGGGGCTGCAGCCACTAGTGGGTTGCCCCAGGCAAAATCAGAAAAATTGGTTGAAAAATGAGGCAGCCTGTAGCTCCTAGACTTAATTCTAGCAGACATAGCGGAACAAAAATGTCAAGAAAATAGTAGCAGTAAAATCAAATCAACATGCTTAAGTTGGGTAGGAGCTAAAAAGGAAACAACATGCAAGATTGTTGAGATATTAAGGAAAGATATTACCAATGAGTTAATATTGGAGATAAGGACAATTGAATACCTTACCTTATATTTGGTATTGCATTAAGTGTAAGGTATATTTGGTATTGTATTAACTCATATTTATCTCCAATATTAACTCATTGGTAATATCTTTCCTTAATATCTCAACAAAGATCGATCGAACCGCTAACCTCACAACATAAAAGCAGATGAACTACCACCTAGCAACCAACACTTCAATCAAAATTTCATATCAACTTTTACCCATTTCAAATATTTATCATAATTATCACACCTGCCATTATTGTTGCTTGCCGGGCGGGGAGGTTGCCCCAAACGGCCGCCTGGTCAGCCTGGCCCCCGTGCCGGCCCTGCCTGCAGCATACAGCAATTACAAGTATCTTCAACCAAAAACATTCGAGCTGTAAATGAAGCTTCAAGACCTTCCTCGATTCTTCTACAATTTCTAACGCTGAATAATCAATTTTTTACTTTTAAAGCAAAGAGCTAACACCAACAATTTTTCTTTTTAAAATTGCTGTAGGAAGAATAACCGCAGATGTAAACCGAAAATTGAATAATATTGTAAAGTGGGGTTACCTGCTTTCAAAGCCCTAAAATTTCGCTTCTTCTTTACAAATGCAACTAACCATGGTTCACACTATCATTTTGCTCCTTTCTTCCCTCAACTAGTTATTGGCTTCCATGATTTCGTTATGCAATGTTCCTTACGTGATTCAGTTTTTTATGTCGTAGGGCATTTGATGCCTCGTGCGATAGCCAGTTCGCACTGGGTCAGGACTGGCTTTGATACCACATAAAGTGGTGTCAACAAACTAGCAGTGTGAATTACTGGTCAAACAAAGGTACCTTTATGATGGAAACTTTCAGTGCCGCCTTCACTGTATGATTGATTGTGAAAGTAAGCCAAACCGTCTGATTGGAGCACTCCACTTTTGGAGATGCTGTTAAACACAACGAAATCAAAGGCGGAACGCTATTGAATGAAGGCGCAGTGAACAAAAATGAAAGTTTTATTGTATAGTTACCGCTGTTTGTTCGGCATATTCAGCAACATGAACTGTCTCGCAAAACCCGACATTTGCATCAACCTTTGCAAGCAACAGATAACGAACTGCATCGTCAAATTTTAGGCATATATATACAAGCAACTAAAGGTGACCTGATCCTCCTTCCATTAATCCACCAGACAACAACCCTCCGCCCGTACCCCCGACCCTCCGCCTCCTCCCTCAGTCAATTTCCCCCCTGACCCTCCGCCTCCACCCCCAGTCAATTTCCCCCCTCTTCAACTACCATCTAATTTACCCAATAGCACCAGCCAAGCAAAACCGATCCTTCAAAATGAACGTGTTTGGACTTCTCTCATCCAGCGGTTGCCTCGCAACGCGGGGAAGTACAAACCCG
The DNA here is from genome assembly GCA_030737875.1 of Allium sativum. Lineage (NCBI taxonomy): Eukaryota > Viridiplantae > Streptophyta > Magnoliopsida > Asparagales > Amaryllidaceae > Allium > Allium sativum. Next base: position 732,392,068 of record CM060922.1, on the reverse strand, counting down.
TTGATATGATTCCAACCTTCTCTGACGATGCTTTGATTCTTACTCCTAAAGCTATCAGCGACAGTACAAAAATCTGGAGCGAAACCCTTGTCGGGTTCTTCCTGGATAAACCCCTCCCTTACACGGCCGTTGTTCAGAAATGCAGATTCCTCTGGCAACCGAAAGGTGACCTGAAAATAAAATCAGACGGCGTACTTTTTATGTTTCAATTTTCGTGTGCGGAGGATAGACAGAGAGCTCTAATGGGAGATCCGATAATTATAAGGAGCAAGCTGTTCATTATCAAGCCCTACGATCCCAATGTAAGTAATGTGTGTGGTATGATTAAAGCTGTACCAGTTTGGGTGCATCTTTACAATATTCCTCTTGTGGCTTGGTCACACACGGGTATAAACTTACTAGCTTGTAGGCTGGGGAGATTAATCTGTCTAGATGAAATGACTGAGAAACTCGAGAGACTTGAGTATGCAAAATGCTTGATTGAAGTCAAACCTGACAAAGAGCTTATTAATGATTTTCTAGTTAAGTTACCGGATGGGGGTTCTCAAAGAATTAAAGTGACATACTTGTGGAGACCCCTACTGTGCACCAAATGTTGTGTTTTTGGGCATACAAATGAAGAATGTGAAGTGAATATGGACAAGGGAACAACACAGAAGGAAAGCACAAATGGCAAAAAAGTAAATGAAAGAATACAGGTTAACAAGACTGCAGTGGTTAAGGAAGGAACTCAAATCATTAGCTCCGTCCCCCAAACTGTTAGCAGAAGAGGTAGATATACTAGCAACAATGATTTTGCTGCAAAAGAACCAGCGTGGCAAAGGGTGGAAAGGAACAAGAAGCAAGTTGCATTCAAGGCGCAAAGAACTGCTTACAAAGTGAAGCCAAAATCTCCTTACTTGGCTAACATGAAAAGGAAGGAAATCTGTTTGGCTGATTTCACGATTGTGGACAGCCAAAGAAAAGAAAGAGGGTCTAATGTCACCAAGCCTAATGGTAGCATCTTATTGGCAGACCCTTTACTCACCAAAAACAGCTTTGATGCTCTGCTTCAATGCGATGAAAATAGTAAAGCTTCAACAAGCACATCTGCTGTTGAGATTTTAGCGTTAGATGAAGAGAATAGGAAAAAGCAAGAGGTGTCCAAAGTGAACTGCATAGATCCTGCTACAGGCAGTACGGTGGATGCACCTGTTATTGTCCCTGATAACAAGGATAATGAAGGAAACCAATTGCATGAAATTACCATAAACAAAGAACAGGTGGTGGATCTCCAATATGATATTCAAACAGAAAATGGCAACGTAGTTGAACAAGCCGTATTAGTTGACTCCTCTGCATTCACAGACTCCGGATTCGAACCTGGAATTTTAAATGTCATGCCAGATTTGGCTGTTACTACGGTCTGTACATTACCTGACAGTTGTGAAGAAGACAAAATTAGACAGAAACTCCAAGAAGAAGTTCGGATGCAAGATGCTTCTACTGCAGATGATAAACGCACCCCAGAATTGAACATTTATATTAATATACCTCTTCCCCCTGGACATAAGGAAATACCTGAATCTCAATTTAATGATCCGGGGACAAGTAGCAAAGGAATGCAAAATGATAACAAAACCAAAGCCAACAAAAGTGCAGTTCTTGACTCTCCATTGGCTGCTAATGTGCTTAATGGAAAGGATAAGGGTGCGATCAAGACGAGATCGATGACAAGAAGCGCAGAAAAACACCTCGAGTTTAATTAATGTTACAAAATATATGCATATGGAATATCCGTGGAGCTCACATGGATATTAAACTCGACAGATGCAAACTTCTCATCAGGAAATATAATTTATCCGCAATTGCTCTCTTGGAAACTAAACTCAACGACGACTTATCGGCTAGAGCAGCCAGGTACATTAACTCTAACTGGGTTATGATTAATAACTTAAGTGATGCTAGCTATGGTAGAATCTTACTTATCTATGACCCTTTAATTCATAGATTCTCTAAGATTAGCTCTTCTAGTCAATTTATACATTGTCAAAACGTGCATATTCCAACTGCTGTAACCTATTACTTTACTTTTGTTTATGCTCATAACTCCTACGCGGCTAGAGAATCTCTTTTTTTAACCTTGCCAAAGTTGAAACAAAACTTTCATCCTTGGTTAGTTTGCGGAGACTTCAATTCTCCTCTTAGGCTTGAGGATAGAATTGGAGGCTCGGCGGTCTCGCTTTCTGAAATTAGGAGTATTAACTTGGCTATATCTAACTCTGATCTTGTCGAAATTAATACCTCTGGCTCCGAATTTACTTGGAATAACTCTAGTAGGAATGGTATTAGAACCTTTTCTAAGATAGATCATTCTTTTAGTAACTTAGTTGCGCTCAATACGTGGCCTTGCCTCTCTAATGAGCTCGCAATGCCTATTCTTTCTGATCATACGCCTCAGGTGATTCATTTAAATGAAAAGGTAATTTCTAGACTCCCAAGTTTTAGATTTTTTGATGTTTGGACTAATGAACCTGGCTTTCTAGATTTAGTCAAGAAATCATGGGATTTTCCATGCTTTGGAAATCCTATGTATGTCCTATTTAAAAAGCTTAAAGCGCTAAAAAATGCTTTGAAAGATTGGTCGGCCAAAAGCTATGGTAGTGGTAGTTTGAAGTCCAACATACTGCAAAGACAACTCGAACAAGTCCAGACCCAAATGCAATCTGACCCCCTCAACTCTCAACTTTCTAGCATTGAATTTGATATAGCAAGCAGACACAAAGAGGCTTTGCTTCTTGAAGCTATGATGAGGAAACAAAAAGCAAGAATCAAATGGTTTGAAGATGGTGATAGAAACTCGGCTTATTTCCATGCTGTCCTCAAAGCTAAGCAGGTTAAAGAAACCATTCACACAATTATAGACATGGAAGGTCAGGTTCACTCTACACAAGTTAGCATTCAAAATGCATTTATTAAGTACTTTGCTGAGTTGTTTGGTAACAAAGATATTTTTGTTCCGGCGATTGATGAAATAAATCCGTCTCTTTTACCTAAATTACCGCCTGCGCTTAAAACCTATTTGTGTAATACCGTAACTGACGATGAAATTAAGGAAGCCATGTTCTCTTTAAATAAACATTCTTGTGGCGGTCCCGATGGTTATAACGCTGTTTTTTATACGTTTTGCTGGAATATTGTTCAAAAAGATGTCAGCAATGCCATAAAGCAATTTTTTAAGAAAGGCCAACTGCTTGAATCATTTAATAACACTGTTATTACATTGATCCCGAAAGTCAAGAATGCTAACACCGTGAGTGCATTTAGACCTATTTCATGCTGCAATACGATTTACAAATGCATCACTAAAATTTTAGCTACCCGGCTCAAACATGTTCTACCGACTCTCATATCTGCCAATCAATCCGCCTTTTTACCCAATAGGAACATACTTGATAATGTACTGCTTGCGCATGAACTAATTAAGGGGTATAACACCAAAAACATTTCTGCTAGAGTCATGATAAAACTAGACATTAGGAAAGCTTTTGATTCTTTGCAATGGACTTCTGTTATCAGAATTTTAAGCTATATGAATTTTCCGCCTTGCTTTAACGCATGGATCTACGCTTGTATGAGTTCTGCACACTTTTCTATTAATATCAATGGGTCTCCCGTTGGTTTCTTTCCTAGCAAGCAAGGTATAAGGCAAGGAGACCCTATTTCTGCTTATTTATTTATTGCCGTTATGGAATTATTAACTAGAATGATTGACGAATTAGTTGATAACAAGCAATTTGAGCTACATCCTAAATGTAGAAACCCACGTGTTACTTCACTTATGTTTGCGGATGACCTTATAATTTTCTGTAAACCTGATAACAAAACCTTGTGCGGTATCATGGCTACTCTTGATAAATTTTACCATCTCACTGGTCTGAAAATAAACTATGAAAAATCAGATATCATGCTTGCTGGGATTAGTCAATCTCGCAGGGACTTTATTCAGAACCTCACTGGTCTTAATTGTAGTAACACTAATTTAACTTACCTTGGTTTGCCTATGACTACATCTAGAATCACCACACTTCAATGTCTACCCTTGTTTGACAAAATCACTAAACGTATGGAATGTTGGTCTACTAATTTTCTTAGTCAGGCTGGTAGATTAACGCTTATTAGAACTATCATAATTGCCATGCAAACATATTGGTCGCGTACTTACGCTCTTCCGATCAAACTCCATAATATGCTACGGTCTGCCTTTATGAAATTCCTCTGGAAAGGCAGTATGCATGCTAGATATATAGCTCCCATATCATTTGCTAAACTTGAGAAGCCCAAAAAATTTGGTGGGCTTGGAATTGTAAACACTGCGATATGGAATACTGCTGCTCTTAGCAGACATGCAGATGACATTCTCAACAAAAAGCAAAGTTTGTGGGTGCTATGGTCTTTGAAGCATATCATCAAGAATCAAAGCTTCTGGACTTTGAAGACCTCTCAAGGCCTTAGCTCAACATGGAAAAGCATAATTAAGATCAAACCAAAAATTCTTCCTTACTTTAAATACAGGCACGCCGCATATGATCGTATTAAATTCTGGGAAGACCCTTGGTTAGACTATGGCTGTATCGTAGACCGGGAAATTCCTTTCTTGGTGAAAGAAACATCTGGAGTTCATTATGAATGTAAAGTTGGCGACCTGCTTGTGCGAGATCAAATATGTATGCCACCGACCACCAACAGCACCTTGCAAGCACTATGGCGCAGAATACATGACAATAACTCGACCCCTATCTCTGATCTTAGCACAAGTTGGAGGTGGCAAGGTGAGAAGTTCACAATTAAACATTTATACAATGCATTGCTTGGTACCTCAAACCTTGTTTTTTGTAGATGGCACAAAATTGTGTGGAAGAGAGACAACAGCGAGAAGGAGAATTTGACTATGTGGAAGGTCTTGAAGCATGCCATTTTAACTAAGGACAAGCTCAACACTATTGGGATGCAAACTGACAGCTTATGCAGTCTATGTGGCTTGGTGAATGAAAGTCAGCCACATCTCTTCTTTGAGTGCTCAGCTGTCTCTCTGATTTGGAATGAAGTACTATCACACATTGGCTATTACAACCTCCCTTCAGACAGCGTTGAGCAATGGAAGTACCTGCGCAAAAGACTGGGCACAAAAGGAGCTAGGCCACGACTGCTAAATTATGTTCTGAAGAAGGTTATCAACAATGTATGGAAGGAGAGAAATGCTTGCATCTTCGAGCAACAACATGTCTTCAACTATACGCAATGGAAGCAAGGAATATGGCATGACATCAGAAATGGGCTCAAGTACCTCAAATTTACCTTTGATCCCGGTATTTTTGGCCCATAACTGCTTCTGCATTTGCCATTTCGCTTGTTCATATTTGTGCCTTTTTGTTTCTCTTAGTTAGTCGTTGATATACCTTGTTTCCACCGTTTTTCTTTTGTTGTTTCTCTAGCTATGTTTCTATGTAATCGTCCTGGTATATCAATAAAAGTGGTAGGGGTCCACTTAACCCCGTCGGCTCTGCCAAAAAAAAAAAAAAAAAAAAAAAAAAAAAAAAAGGGGACCTGTATATAAAACAATTATGATGAACGCATAATTTAGGTATTCAAGCAACTAGACCAAATGAAGAGTATACAAACAGCTAAAAATAAACCACATGCACAATAATTATTGCATTCAGCAAAAAAAGCAATGACGTATAGCACAACGTACATAATTATCATTGAGCAAGAAAAATAGCTATCTCTTTCCAGTGAAATGCAGAATTTATTGAACTTTCCAGTGATACAAAGTTTCCGAAATGTTGAAACAAAATGATACGATGGTTATCTTCAAAACTGATACAATCAATGAATCAAGAGCACCACAAATAGTGCAATACCCTTTTCCCTCTTGATTTCCACCACACAATATCGTTTCTATCTCTTTCCACTAATTCTCTATCCTCCCACTAACTTATTTAATTATAAATGATTATTTTGGCACGTGAAGAATCTACATTATAAAACATTAGTTGTAGAAGAATCATACGAAGATGATTACACGTCTTCTATGTGTAAAAATCAATTGTTTATGAAATATGAATGGAACTAAATTATCTTAGAAAATAATTAATCGGGTGAAGAGAATAACAAACTATTACATTATTATATGGAGAAATGAAATAAACATTAAAATTAGCATTTCCGTTAAAAAAAAATTGCATCATCTCAATTGTGAAATGCACTAAGTCAGCAGCCTTTTAATATTTATGGAATAGATCTTACCGCATATGGCATTTCCTGCCTTGCGGACAGTCAATACTTGATGAAGTATAAACAACTTGACGCTAGATTATCATTTACCATCATATTGTAGTAAAACTTTGTAGGACTTAATTTAGTGCAATATTTTTTCTATCGCATTTACTTGGTGATCGTCAATAGCTATACATTGAAAGTAATCTGACTCCATAACATACTCTGATACTTGGATCAATATTCTTAAGCAACATATTTCACTAGAAGGATTGAACAGTATAGCAACGGTGGGTTCCAACGGCCTCTAACGGCCATTGACCAACGGCTTCCAACGGAAGCCAAAAATGTGTATTTTATTACGGAAGAAAAATATTGGCCGTTGGAAACCGTTGGCGGCCGTCGGTTATAAAACCGATGGAGGCCGTTGGTAGCCGTTACACGGGCCTGCAGCTAAACAGCCCGAAGCTTCTCCTTCTTCCCCATTTTGCTTTCACCACGAATTTCAACCCAAAAACCCCAAACCCCACCCCTTTAATTCTGAAATCACCCTATTCCGCGCCTCCATCCACCAAGGACGTCTCCAAGTCGGTCAAGGCACTCTCTTCTCCTTTCTAATCTCGGATTCTCTCCAATTTGAAGGTATGTTTGTGTGTATTAACCCTAATTTTGTTAATTAGTGTATGTTTGTTTATGTTTGTATGTATGATGCTATTAATTAGTCGCTAATGTAGGGTTTAATTATTTAAGTTGCTAATTTAGGGTTTTTGTTTGTAAATTACTTAGTTATTAATTAATTTAGGGTTTTAGTTAGTGTAATTGGTTGTTGTTAGTATGTTTGCATTTATAGATTTATTTGATTATGTTGCTAATCTAGGGTTTAATTAGTTCAAGTTGAATATGTATACATGTATAGTGATGTATGCATTGAAAAATATATTTAATTTGCTGAAAACATGTGGTGGAAACGCGCACAATTCAATGTTGAAAATATACATGTATAGTGATGTATAGTTTGATTCTATGTTGAAATATACGTATATATGATAAAATTCATATACGTACAATTCAAAGTAGTTAATTAAGGCGCTAAGGCGTAGAAACGCGCACGGCTTGAGCTTTGGCCTTTTTTTAAGTTCTGCAACTGATCGTAAACCTGCAACTATGATTTTGAAATTTTTTTAGGTTGAAATTTCGAAATCAAAGTTGAAAAAAATACACTTCAATCACGAAAAAAAACCAAATCGTAATATGTTACATTCGGAAAGCCTTAGAGAGTTTTTTTGGCCCCGTCTGATAAGTATTGTATATAATCGTTATGTGAATGTTCGTTTTATTAACAAAACGGACTTTTATATTCATCATATACAATATTCGTTGGATTTGTCCTTTGTATCGGACAAGTTACAAATACAATAACGAAATTAAATCTCGTAAAATATTTCATTTTAACTGGTTCTCAAAATTTTGAAAGTACTTCCTTTATGTTCCCTGTGTACACGCAATTGTGTACTTTTCAGGGAACTAAAGGGAAGTGCTGCCGAAATTTTGTTGAATCGTTTAAATTGAAAAGATTTACGCGATTTAATTACGTTATTGTATTTGTAATGGGAGGTAGGATAACCCACCATTAAATGATCAATTGACATAACATGCATTAATCACTAAAATTGTTTTAACACATTGTCAATGCAAATTTTATCATCATAATTAATATGTAAAAGAAATGTTGTCATTAAAATACAATCTTAGCGTTTGAGCAAATTTTAGTATAAATTTAATTTAAGTACAATAAATTATTTAAATTGTTGTTCTAGCAACCATGTATTTTTTTTCCCGTTTAACACAGGGGGTTTGAGTTGGAGCCGTCCAATACCGTTTTGAGGATATCAAAACGTGCTTATCAGGCCCGCATGACTGCATGTTGGCCCACTTGGAGCTCGATACCCGACTTAGTTAAGGAGACCATATGGCAGGATTTTTTGGTACGTATGTATGATATAACATTTCTTATATTAAGTACATGCTCCTATTTGATAACTTTATATGTATGCTATTTATAAAAAAAACGCAGGGTGCGGTGGATCTCCAGGAGACGGATTTGGATCTCGTTAAGCACCACTGGAACAGTAAAGTGGCAGCAAATTACAGACAAACAATGAACAATTTAAAATCAAGTGGGAAAAGGCAGTCTTGGGTGAGCGAGTTAGTGTGGAATGATCTACTTACTTATTGGAATAGTAATGAGGACTTTCTGGTAAATTTTACTGCATATTCTTAATTTCAATTATTCTATTCAACTAGTACGTGATTTAGGCTAAGACAATTTTTTTTAAATTTAAATGTATAGGCCTCGTCTGAGAGAAATGCAGCTAATAGGAGCAAGAATCCGGTTACGCATCGAGGTGGGTCCAAGTCATTTCAGCATCATCGTGAGGATCTGGTATATTTTGTAATTGCACGGTTTAAAATTTTAATTCATAACTAGTTAAAATTAATAGTTGATTTAAGTTTAAGTTTTAATTTACATGTGTGCATGCTTATTTCAGGAGAGAGCGCGTATGGCTCCTGTGTCGTACTGGGATGTTTTCGAGCATACACATGCATTGAGTCAGACTAACGACACATGCTCAGTTTCGTACACTTGAGACCATGATGATAAGGCGCGTGAGAGATATGTAAGTATAAAATAGTTAAGTAGACTTGTAATTTAATTAAAATAGTGTTATCTAAATTTATTTTATTTTTGTTTAACAGGAGAAATTTCAGGAGCAAAGGGCGCAGGTACTGGAAGCTACAGGGAGGACTGAGCTGACCAAGGAAGATGAGGACAAGATATTTGATGCTGTCATGGATCCTGCTACCCGAAACAGACGATATGGTTATGGAAATCTAGAGGTAATACTAAAATTTATAATAAAAACTCAAATGTATTCGAACTACTATTATGAAATACTGAAAATCTGAAATTATATACAGATTATAGCATCTCAACAGATGTATCAGAAGGCTCAGGAAAAGGAAGAAATCGCACAGTTGAAAGCCCAGATTGCAGAGCTTCATGAACGTGATCGTCGCCGTGAAGAGCAGATGGAGTTGCTTAACCAGCGATTGGTGGAGTACATTGCCCAGCACGGTACGACACCTTCATCTTCAGGGGGAGAGAGTTGACCAGGTTAGCTTGTTTTGATGTGTTTTGAGAGTTGGTGAGGCTTGCTACATGCATGGTAGTTGTATATATTTTGTTATGATGGTTTGGACATGATGTTATGATGGTTTGGTGATGGTACGGTTTGGACATGGTGTTGGTTATGTTGTTTGGAGATGGTTATGTTATTTTGGACATGGTGATGGTTTGGTGTTGTTTTGGCGAAATTTGGTGGTAATGTTATGTAAATATTGGTTAATTTATGTGTTTTGTGTTTGTTTTTTATTTCGTATTGTGTTTGGGTGTATATATGGTTGAGATTGTGAGTTATATGCTCGAAATGGAGCAGTTCAGAATGTTTTATATTTGTTGTGTGGCTTGTAGTGGTATATCTAAAATCTGCCAAAAAAAACACACCTAGATTTCCAATGGCGACCAACGGCCAACGACGGCTTACAGGTCATTCCATACAAACGGCTTCCAACGGCCTATTTGCTCAAAACATCATACACGTGTTCTTATTTATCAGTTGGAAGCCGTTGGAAATTACGCGTCGTTTGCGTTGGAAGTCGTTGGAAGCCGTTGATCCGTATACCAACGGATTGACCAACGGCTTCCAACGGGGTTTCCAACGGCCCCTGACCGTTGGAAACCCCTGTTCCTCTTGTAGTGTTTGTCAAAATAGCAAAGATAAAAAATAGCAAAGCATGTTGTACAAATAGTTGTATGTACAAAGTATTGCAGTTGGAAGATAAGTCATTACAAATAGGAAAATCCTAATCTAAATAAATGAAATACTTACATAGTACTGTGATTTATGTCGATGCTGCTGAAACAAAACAAAAATATACATTATACATTATATATCAGCAATATAAAAAAATACATTATATATCAGCAATATAAAAAAATACATGTCAGCAATATAAAAAAATACATGTCCACAAAAAATTAACCTAGCAATATAAAAAAATTCCTACTTTTGTGAGTTCTAAATTACACATTGTTAGCTGGCGATGCGAACTGCACCACTTTCCGAAGACACAAATTCAGGGTTAACATTAATCTGGACTACGCACTGAATAATATCTCCAATTCACACATCGTAGCAACCTTGGATAACAATTCCACGTTCATGCTTATTATTTTCTTCTAGCTGTTAACAGCGGCAAATAAAAGCATGGGAATCCACTCAAATTTTGCTTTACTGTAGTAAAGCCAGAAATCACATGCATGTACTTGTTGTAAATTTATCTGCAAGTAAATAAGTGACTAGCTATGAAGTAAATCTAAGTATCCACTAAGGTGAAAACAAACGTTCTGACAACACATGCAACACATGTTTAAAGCTTGAATCCCCAACATCAATTAGCTAGTAATCATAATAGCATTACTTTTTTCATTCATCATAGCACAGTATTAGTTTCTGAACTCGCTCTAAATAAAAAAAAAAAAAAAAAAAAAAAACTCCTTCATGGCACTCTATTACTGAGTGGTCTATTTTACATAGCCACACTGTTTTATTGGGCATGGTCTTACCTTTTGTTACTAATTAATGTTCAATTTCAGTTTCGAAGTGCAGTCATCACACACACACACGTTTTTGGTAATAATCCGTGCATTTCTTTGAAATAATTCTTATTACTTTGTACATGCATAAACGATTAGATACTAATAATAATTATAGTAAAACAACAGTATGAGGGTATTTTAAGAAAATGAATGAGAAATACAATTGTAGGCAATAGTTATGATATTTTTCAATCAATTAAAAGCACCAAATTTAGACTTTTGCAAAACTACAAGTTCAAATATGTTAGGTTTACAAACTTCCATTAAATCAACAACACACATACACAAATTTAGCTATAAAATCTTCCAAAATAAATATTTAGCCAATGAAATATAGACAAAAAAGAGCATTAATTAAACTAAATAAATTGAATAAAAATGAGATATGGCAATAAACTATTTAAAATGGATTTTTTTTTTTTTTGCAAGGCAAGCGGGTTTGAATGGCCCCAACCATCTTTATAAAAAAAAAGAGAATTACAAACACACTAAGACATTATAAATCAAGTACATGAAATAATAGAACGGACCAATATGTGTTTAGTAATAGATTCATTCTTAAACACCCTATTGTTCCGTTCCATCCACAAAAGATATAACGTCTTCTTCAAAGCTTTCAAAAGTAGACAACCATTAATGTTCTTCCATCTAGTAAATTTAAAAATTAGAAACCATTCCTCGGACGAAGAAGCCGCCGGCGAGTGCAAGCCAAAGTGCAAGAGTACCCGATTCCAGACAAAACCTGTGTATATACATTCAAAGAACAGGTGCTACAAAGTGTCTGGATGGATACCGCAGAAAATACATGTATCATTGTCAATGATGCCCTTTGCATGCAACTTACTTCTCGTGTTCAGCCCATTCTGTAAAATTCTCCACAACATAAGATTCTCCTTTGGTACACTATTTGCCATCCACACTCTCGAGTGCCACGGAAAATTCAAGTTATTAGACATCAAAACTTTATAAACAGAGATGATAGAGTGGAATTTACCATTCCATAGAGAAGTGCCGGTGTTGAAATTGAGCTTTGCATTCAAAATCTTTGTCCAAATCGTTCTAATGACTGCAGAACTACAATTGGGTAACGCAAAAGCTCCATTAAAAAATAATTGAGCAAGAATTGCATCTTCCCCGATACCAGTAGAGCGTCTAACGATGTAATCAACTTCATCCCCAAGTATAGTCCCCTTATCCACCCACGGATCATACCAGAAAGAGACATGTTCCATCCGCATCTGACCACTTTGAAACATAGGAAGGAACTTGCTACGATGATTCAATATATTCTGCCATGTCCAGCTACAGTCAGTAGGAGTCGCCATTGTCCAGAAATGATCACTTTTGATCAGATAAATTGTACACCAGTCAGCCCAAAAGTTGGTATTAAAACACTGAAGTTTATCAATTCTAGCGGAGAGAGCTGCTCTATTCCACTGTTTTAGATTTATTACTCCAAGACCACCAGACGAATAAGAACAGCAAACTCTCTTCAGGGAAATCAGAGATAATTTTTTGGAATAAGGGTTACCGTGCCAGAGAAAATGGCCAAGAGCAGCGGATACCATATCAGCAACTTTAGTAGGGATAATAAATAGTTTTGCATAGTATGTGCACATCGCAAACGCTACTGACTTGACAATAATCAATCTGCCCGCCATAGAGAACTTTGATGTCGGCCATGTTGATATTTTCACAATAATGCTCTCAAATAATGGAAGACAATGGGATGCTCGCAATCTGGACGAGCACAGAGGGGCACCCAAATACTGTTCCTCATCATGCATGGGGGATAAACCCGTAAGATTATACATTGCAGCTTTCCTTTCATCCAATATCCCACCACATTTCATTTTTGATTTGCTCATATTAATAGATAATCCAGTCAAAATTTTGAATGAACCAAGAATATCCATAATACCATTGACAGATTTTAGGTTTGGTTTAGTAAATAGCAGTACGTCATCCGCAAACAAAAGAGAGCATATACTTGATCGTTTACAGTTAGGATGGAAATTTATCTTCTTAGAGATGTAAGCGTTATAAGAAAGAATAGAGAATAATTCCATAACACAAACGAATAAGTACGGGGATACGGGGTCTCCCTGCCGTAGACCTTGCTTTGATTTAAAGTACCCAAAAGTATTACCATTCATGCATAGAGAAATCTGCACAGTAGAGATGCATGAATAAGTCCAAGAGAGAAAAGGGATTGGGAATTTCATTTTGAAAAGGATATAGATGATAGTTTCCCATCTAACCGAGTCATATGCTTTTTGTATGTCTAATTTAAGGACACATCTAGGAGATATTGAACTTCGGTTATAACCTCTCATCAATTCAGTGGCCAATAAAATATTGTCTGCTATGTGGGGATTTTGTGCGCAGCGGGAGCCTGACAAAATGCCAAGGAAAATAGGATCTTTATCACCCAATCACTTGAAGATGAATTTGATTGAAAAAAAAAAACACAAATAATATCGAAAATATGAGCATACGATATTCCACCCAACCACCCTCTTTATTGATTCACTAATAAAAATTGTTTATAAACGATCTCAACTATCGTTACAAACAATTACAACTTGAACCAATAACCTTATTGAGAAATAGGTAGAGAATATCTAATGACTAAAAAATTTGAGGAGAAAGACAATGAAGAATAATGGCAAATTTTCCACATCTAATGAAGAGATTAGCTAGCCTTTTTTATAGTGAGAATTGCTTCATGCCCAAGAAAAACTTGGCTCCCAAATATCTTCATATATGTTATAAAACTATTTGGTTAAGCACCAAATATCCTTGCAATAAATGTCCACAAATATAGCAACCAATATCTCTCCATAAAATCTAGCACCAAATCTCTTCATCAAATCTAGCACCAAATCTCTTCATCAAATCTAGCAACAATTCTCTCCACAAAATAGGTAAGATTATTTGTTGCCCAAAATTGTGATTTGCATATCACCAATTTCAAAACTCCACCTTGATACCAAATCACATCTCCTCCACTCAAACAATAGCCCCTTAGCTCTCACTTTCAACTTTCTTTCTCAATTAACACCATTACAAACCTCCACCATCGCCCACTAATGATGCACCTCCCTTGTCCGTGCACCACGTCACTAGCGATCTTCAAAAGCATTTGTAATACCACAAAGACCTCCATCTCGTCTTTGTGGATTTCACAACTCGACATTCGTCTTCCGCTTGACATGATCTCTTCATCTCCGGGATCCCTCGAGCATCATCAACATCTAGACCCTTGTCGATACCATGATCCTCTACCTTAGGACCACCAGCAGTGACCATATTAACCTCTCCACCTTGCTGTGGACTAGGTTCTTCAACCGTCACCCGCCTTTCATTATTGACCACCGAACCGATCAAACTATATAGGTTTCCCTCCTCCAAAACTCCTCGCATCATCACACGACCACCCTTCTTCACTCTCAAAACTCCACCTCGAGTCTCATAAGTGCAACCGCGGCGATCTCACTGACCGAGAGATATAAGGTTATGCGAACAAGTGGGTATGTGCCTCACACCGGCCACTTCTCTCACCACTCCATCATGCATCCGAAACCTAACAGCTCCAACTCCACAAATTGGTAGCTCTACTTCATTGGCCTTCTTTATCATGCCAAAACTCTTCTCATATGAAGAAAAACTTTTCACATCACGACATATGTGAAAACTGGCTCCCGAATCCATCTTCTAAGGCTCCACAACACTAAATAGGACATCACATGAAGAATCGCTTTCGGTACCTTCAGCAAAACCTGCTTGTCCCAAATCATTATTATTATCATCTTGCGCCTTCTTCTTATCCCTCTGATAAGCATAACAATCATTGCGCTTGTGGCCTTTCTTACCACAATAATAACAAGCACCTTTACCACTAGCCTCTTTCTTCTTCCTTCTTGTATCTTTCCCTAAGCCCCTTGCTACCATCGCCTCAGTTTGAACCGATTTCAATTCCGATCCTTTTCTCCTTAGCTCCTCATTCAAAAGACTGCTTCGAACCATTTCTAAAGAGATAGTTCCATTAGCATTGGAATTACTCAATGAAACAACCAAAGTCTCCCAACTTTCCCAAAGTGAACTCATCAACAAAAGAGCCTGCAACTCATCATCAAAATTGACCTTCATATTTGCCAATTGATTGATGACATCCTGAAACTCGTTCAAATGCTCTGCAACAGACTTTTCCTCATCCAATCGAAGTTGCACCAACTTTCGAACCAGAAAAGCCTTACTTGTAGCACTTCTTGACTCATACAAAGATACTAATTTGTCCCACAATGTCTTTGCGGATTCACAACTAGCCACATGGTGGAAAACAGAGTCATCCAAATATTGGCGAATCAACGCAATCGCTTTTTTGTCCATTTTCTTCCACTTTCCCTCATCCATATTCGAGGGCTTCACCCCATCTCCATCAATGGGATCATGCAAATCATTGAGATATAGAATGTCATCCATCTTCAGCTTCCATATACCCCAATTCTTCCCATTTAAAATAGCCATCTTTGAAAACGTCATCATCTCCGACATCTCCAATTTTCAATACAACAAACACTCCAAGCTATGCGATGATCTGGCTCTGATACCAAAATGTTGGGATTTTGTGCGCAGCGGGAGCTTGACAAAATGCCAAGGAAAATAGGATCTTTATCACCCAATCACTTGAAGATGAATTTGATTGAAAAAAAAACACAAATAATATCGGAAATATGAGCATACGATATTCCACCCAACCACCCTCTTTATTGATTCACTAATAAAAATTATTTACAAACGATCTCAACTATCGTTACAAACAATTACAACTTGAACCAATAACCTTAGTGAGAAATAGATAGAGAATATCTAATGGCTAAAAAATTTGAGGAGAAAGACAATGAAGAATAATGGCAAATTTTCCACATCTAATGAAGAGATTAGCTAGCCCTTTTTATAGTGAAAATTGCTTCATACCCAAGAAAAACTTGGCTCCTAAATATCTTCATATATGTTATAAAACTCTTTGGTTAAGCACCAAATATCCTTGCAATAAATGTCCATAAATATAGCACTCTGCATAAAATCTAGCACCAAATTTCTTCATCAAATCTAGCAACAAATCTCTCCACAAAATATGTAAGATTATTTGTTGCCGAAAATTGTGATTTGCGTATCACCAATTTCAACATGCTATATCTCTATTAGGAAGAAACGCACTCTGGTTCGGAGATATGGTATTCGAAATAGCATTCTTCATTCGAGTGGCAAGAATTTTAGCAATACACTTGTATATCACATTACAACAAGCTATAGGGTGGAAATTACTGACAGATTGTGGATTATCAACTTTGGGTATTAATGCCAGTGTAGTTGAATTAATGCAACCTAACATTTTGCTGTGTAGGAAAAAATTTTGAATGCCTTTAATAACTTCGGCACCTACCACAGACCAACATTTCTAAAAGAATAGCACATTAAAGCCATCCGGGCCAGGCGAGCTAGAATTCTTCATAGAAAAAATGGCTTTAACAATTTCTGCTTCCCCAATTTCGACAATTAACTCGTTCTTAATAGCATCAGAAATTGACGGAAAGATAGAATGAGAAAAGGATTCTAAATTGATAGAGAAACTTTGATCATTACCCAATGTCGATGAGAAATAATCCAGGAATGCAGATTGAACAGCATCATGATTTGTATGCAGAATTCCATCTTTATCAGTAATAGATGATATATTAGAAGCAAATTGCGGAATCTTCAACGCATTATGAAATGTTGCCGTGTTCTTGTCTCCATGAAGCAACCACCTAGACTTGTTCTTTTGGTTCGCCATTTTTGCTTCTTCAGATATTGCTTTAGAGAGATCAACAGTCAGCACCTTTTCAGCTTTAGAGAGAGATATAATAGCAGAAGAGTTGGTACACCTTTGAATATCATTTTGGGTCTGATGCAGAGCATGCCTAATAAATTGAGAAAGAGAAGACCCATTCCCAAAGTTTGCTTTCGACCAGATCTTCAACATGCCCTTCAATCTTTTGAGTTTTTCCTGTATAATAAACATGGAGTTACCTTGCACATGAATGTTCCAACAGTTAGAAACAATGTTTAAAAAATCAGGATGATCTACCCAATTATTAAAAAATGAAAATGAGGATTGTCTTCTAACAACTTTCTTGCCTCAATCCAACACAAGGGGAGAGTGATCAGAAAGAGAAGGGGGTGGAATAAGGGTTCAAAGGTTAGGCCAGGATGAAACAATCGAGTAATTTTGGTATGATCTATCAAGTTTGCAGAAGGTTCTAGGGCTATTTCTAGATTGATCATTCCATGTGAATAGTGCACCAGAGGAAGGGATTGGTAGCAGATTAGCATCGAATATAGCGTTGTTCAACGGTCTTGTTTGTCTAAATGTCAGGGGGCGGCCTCCTCGTTTATCAGAAGAATGTTTGTCTAAATGGATTATTATTGCTAAATTAGCCTTAGTTTTCAAAAAAGAATGGTTTTTCGACTAACCTTGATTTCCTTCTTGGTTAGAAGTGCAAAGACAATATCTTCTTTCAAGCCAGTTTTATTGTAGAGTCAGATTTTTTGAGGCCCTTTACACCTTCGATGTAGTCATGCATTTGCAAAAGCGTTAAAACATCGGATCTCAATTCCTCTTAACACCTAAATTATAATAATGCATAGAAAACAGATTAAGCAATAATGTATAAGCATAGGGTAATTGCATAGAGAAATCATTATTTAATACAAAGTCATATTGTAGAAAATGAATGAAAAAATAAAATCGCAATAACTCATCTATCATACTTAGTCAATAACTATCTGGAATCGCGCTTATAGTCAATAACCATCTGGAATCGCGCTTACCTGATGCATTTTTTTTTTAAGTTCAATACTTAATGAACAAAATATATAAAAATAAAAGAATTAGATAGTCGTATGGTTTTTCGACTGAGGGGACAAACGTTTCTTTTAACTCTACCTTTCAATTATGAATTCAGTAAACCATATACGTAATTTTATTTTAATTCTTTAAAACTATAAGGAAGTATCATAATTTAGTTTTTAGGTGTATTACATAAAGAAAGTCTAGTGAAATAAAGAGCTTGCAGAATAACAAAACAAAATACTTGTATGTGTTGGCATTTGCAATATTTTCTACATTCAAATTAATGTAACTCATTTTATAACATTGCAATGAAACAGATATAATACTCAATAGCATGGAATAAATATTAAGTACACTGCACTAACTAATGGGAATTAAGTAGTGTTGAACACAACAATAGTATATTATACTAGATTCAAGAATCAATAAATAAAGAACTAAAAGTAAGTGCTCATCCATGCAACTTTTCTAATAATTTATGTACACTAACAATTTTCCCATTTTGAAATGAGATGCTGTTAGTTATCCATTTCTTAATTTTATGGCTATAATCGTTCATTGTGTACTATTCGATCTTCACCATCCGAAAGCCATACTTCCATTCTACAAACACAAAATCGTGCCCAAAATAATTACCCAACTAAATCATTATATCTCTAACAAATAAAACCTTAATTTTATAGAAAAACAATAATATTTTCATTAGCTAGGGGTATCTATTATATTATATGAAAGCACAATCTTTACACAAAGTCCTTTCGGTTTCAGCTTTGTTCAAAAATAAATGGTGCTGCCATATGTCCTGTTCAAACAATCATTCGGCCACTCGTAATGAATAGAATACCACGCCTTTCCATCAATCGTTCGTTTTCTTCCGTTTATATGTTTCCAGCTACCGTATATAAAATCAACCGCTCCCCTTCTCTTCTCTTTTTACCTACAGATCCCTTTTACCCAAAAATCGCTCCCCTCCCTTCTCATTCCTACGTCGCAGCTACCGGCCCTACCCGTTTCGATCTACCTAGCCGTCTGTGTTTTTCGCCACCAGCTCATGCTCCGGTCACATATCCATCTTACCTCACCCTAATTCCGATTCCACGAAGATGAAGAAGGCGGAAGGCGGCACATGGGTTTATATCATCTACAAGAAAGTGGGTGTGGACGAGGTTGTAAAGTGCGTGTTTAAATAAACAGCGGACAACGCTGATTTGCTGGTGTTTAGGTTTCATTCGTTAGATTATTGGTACTGAGCGCAACAGTGTTGAAACCGCACAGTTCATTGTGTCTGCTGCCATTTCTTGTGGTTTTAGAGAATCGGGTAGCTATATGAGAGCAACTCTTCCATTCTAATGTATTTTTTATTGATCATTTTGATTCAATCTTCATTTTTGTTATGTGTTGCTAATGGCACCACGGTAACCCCTACTGCAAACCGCGGTGACCTTGGCAATACACCTTTTTTGTTAACTATACAAGACATTAATTTGTTTTAACCCATCTTCCTTGGTGGAAATTTTCCAATTGCTTTTATGATTCTCACATTGTTTTAAACTTTCAATTAGAAGAACATACATAAAAATAAATAACTGGGCACACATGAATGTAGCTAGATAGATGGTAGTGTGTACCATTACCCCCGCAACGAATGTGGAATAGTTAATAAAGGTTTTTGTTATGAATATGTATCTGGAAAGGGGTTAATAAGATAGTTGGAGATAGTAACCGAAGATTTAGGTTGAGAAGAAGTCGGTGGCTGGGAAATTTCCTACACACATCCATTGTAACTTCACTTCATCGTACATTATTAATGCAATATGTAAAAAATCTTACTTAAGTAGATACTACACTACAATACAGTAATTATCAAGGTATAATTTACATGTGGAACTAAAGTTTAAATCATTTATTTTTAGTGAACTGAATTAATACAAGTGCTGCCCAAGTTCCTCATACTTTAATGCGGAAGTAGAATACCCGATGTTGTTTATATTTTTTTGATTCGCTTATTACTTTTTTCCTCCGTTTTGTATATCTCTGCTTTGCGATGGATTTCGCCAGTAGCACTTTGGAGGTTAATAGGTCAAAGTAAGCATACTATGAATTTTTCATGGTATTAAGGGTTTCAGTCAAATCAAAATTAAGAACTAATTCATTTTTGCTCTCATTGATTCTTTGTTATGCTAAACGAAGTTAGAATTTCGTCTATTTCCGTATGTCAATAATTCAATACCATTTTCTTGGGCTTTGCATAAAATTAAAGGCGAAAAGCCTATATGCAAATTACCAATTATTTAAGAATAAGATGCCTCAAATTCAAAAGTTTGGGGATTATTAAAACAACTTATAAGATTATATAATTTTTATATTACATTTTGAAAAGGTAGAGATTATGTTGAAATGCGATATAGCTCATCATCATGTTTTCTATTAGCGGAATAGCATGGCAGCAAAAGACCCACTTTCACGAAAATAAAGATTCTGCTGCTTGCATGCTACGCTACTAAATGAATATTATTCTATTTATACTTCTTAGATAATTTCTAAATAGTGAAACTGTCGTACCTATATTTTATCCAAGTTTCTACCACAAGGAAAAAAAGACGGAGTATTTGTCATGTTAACTATTGAATAGTTTCAACAGAAATTTAATTTCTATCTTGCAACCGTAGATGTGATTTTAATATGAATTGTTGTAGATAAGTTTTTCATTTTTTTCTACTCTATTAGTTGATTAGCGGATTTCCAAATCGTTGCCAGTGTGGTTGCTTCATTACATTTCATTAATTTTGAATTATCAAAGCTCTAATGCAAGTTATTCAACAATTATAAGTAGTTATATGAACATAGAATATTACCTCTCTTATGTAATGATCCTTTTCCTATCAAATATATGTTACATATAAAATACTACAATTCTACAATGTCATATGCTAACTCTTTGAGTATACCCACTCATTTAGAGGTAAAGCGCAAAATACTTGAGAGGAATGGAAAATGTAGTGATTGCTGCAATTATAGTGTGGATGATTTATATTTACCAACTTTCTGACCACAAAATATATTTTGGCTTTCCCGTTACTTATTTACCGATTTGTGTTATATTCAAGTATACATGCATAGGCATAGTTTTGATGCACATCTGACTTTTTAAAAAAAAATTCAAAGCTTATTTCTTTTCAGTCGATCAATTGATTCTCTTTTGTATAATTTATCGACTACTGCTTTTCAGACCACGAGATTCAACTATCAACATGTATATACAAAAATAAACCACTTAAGAATCATTGTTTTATGAATGGGTTCAAAATAGATTATGAAGATTGCATGAAGTATCACAAAGACTGCATGAAGGTTGCATTTTTATTTCTTCCCTTTATATAGTAAAAATAATATTGAACAAATTTTATGCTGAAATTTTCTATTTCTACGTTTTTCTTTTATTTATGTTATGGTATGTTGGTGTTCCCACTTGCCTGACCGAGTGAAATGGGTAAGTAATTTGTGTCTTTCTAAATTTAGGCTTGGACGGAGCTAATCATATGGTTCGTTTGATTAATCGCTTTAAATTTGATGATCAGGCTTAAAATTTCAATCTTACTTCTATTGTTACTTTCACGTATGAAAATTTGGTAATTACTAACATATTTTTTAATGTTTGTTTTGCAGATTACCAAAGAAAGTCCAATAATTTATTTATGGTTAGAAACGTTCTTTTAAAATGTGAGAGCAATTCACCATTATCTTCTTACCATATATATAGGTTCAATCCAATTTATAAAGATATAAAATTATGAAATTTTTAATGTATGGCTTACCTGTAGTTTTTATTTTTTTACCTTTCTTTTACTGCATGTTAAACCCAATAACATCAGAGTCAAATAACATCTACTAAATGCATCATGCATGGGTTTTCCATCTACATCCTTTAAAAATATATTTTGTCGCATCTCATTCTAGATTTAAAAAATTACATAACAGTAACATATTGTCAAAATTTAAACAAAATACCAATTGTGGCTATATTATAGATAATTTAAATGTCAAATATAATCAACTAGAATAAATTTGTACGTATGAATGACCATAAATGAAAAACTCAGAATCCAAGAAAGTAAACATTTCTGCTAAGGTAATTAATAATTTGGCATTTTATATATCATTAATTTTTTTTTGTATTTTCTAAGGTCAATTGGTTCTACGCATTACGTACTTTGTCATATCTCAATATCAGCACAACTAATTGCTTTTAAGTAGGCATGTTTTTTCTTGAATAAGCTTTTTATTCTTGCTTTTGTTCACATAAATGTTAGTAGATAAATACGTGAAATCCATATGTTCCAACTTTTTTAGAATCAATTTTGATTTATTTTTTCATTTATGTCATTCCACTGTCTACTTCAAATCATGTTATATATTTAATTCGATATGTAACCTATAGTTTCTTAAGACAAAGGTTCTTTTTATGTTGATTTGGACACTTTTAAAAACTTCAACTTGAACGGAGCTAATCATATGGTTCGTTTGATTAATCAATTTAAACTTGTTGATCAGGATTTAAATTTCAATTGTACTTCTATTGTTGCTTTCATGTATGAAAATTTGGTAATTACTAACATATTTTTTAATGTTTGTTTTGCAGATTATCAAAGAAAGTCCAATAATTTATTTATGGTTTGAAACGTTCTTTTAAAATGTGAGAGCAATTCACCATTATCTTCTTACCATATATATAGGTTCAATCCAATTTATAAAGATATAGAATTATGAAATTTTTAATGTATGGCTTACCTGTAGTTTTTATTTTTTATCTACTGCATGTTAAACCCAATAACATCAGAGTCAAGTAACATCTACTAAATGCATCATGCATGGGTTTTCCATCTACATCCTTTAAAAATATATTTTGTCTCCATCTCATTCTAGATTTAAAAAACTACATAACGGTAACATATTGTCAAAATTTAAACAAAATACCAATTGTGGCTATATTATGAATAAATTAAATGCAAATATTATCAACCAGAATAAATTTGTACGTATGAATGACCATAAATGAAAAACTCAGAATCCAAGAAAGTAAACATTTCTGCTAAGGTAATTAATAATTTGGCATATTTACATATCATTAATTTTTTTTTTTTACATTTTCTCAAGTCGATTGGTTCTATGCATTACGTACTTTGTCATATCTCAATACCAGCACAACTAATTGCTTTTAAGTTGCCATGTTTTTTCTTGAATAAGCTTTTTATTCTTGCTTTTGTTCACATAAATGTTAGTAGATAAACACGTCAAATCCGTATGTTCCAACTTTTTTAGAATCAATTTGGATTTATTTTTTCATTTATGTCATTCCACTGTCTACTTCAAATCATGTTATGTATTTAAGTCGATATGTAACCTATAGTTTCTTAAGACAAAGGTTCTTTTTATATTGATTTGGACACTTTTAATGGAATTAAATGTCCAAGACTGATTGGAATTGGTTTGTCAATTAATTTGATTTAACCTTTTACAACATTGTTTTAAACGATAATTTTCCTCCATAATCTCACTAAGTTATTTTTTTCTTTACTTAACTGTGATATATTGTTAAAATTCAGAACAAATTCAAGTTGTTGTCATATTATGGCTAACCATAAATGAAAAATGTTATTAAATGTGGAAAATTATATGGATATTGAATCACCAAAAATCAAAAAGCATATAGAATCCAACTGGGTTAACATTTACAATGAGAAGAATAAATAGTTGATACACACATATCCATTAATATTATTTGTGTATTTACTCATTCTAATTGGATTAAATTATAGATTTTTTTTCCATATCTCATCATTTGTACAACTAATTTCTCTTAAATTGACCTATCTTATCCTGAATAAGCTTCTTATTTTTGCTTTTATTCACTTAAATGTTAATTGACAAATGCTTGAAATTCCTATATTCTGACTTAATCAGGATCAATTTTCTATTTCTTTCCTTTTATGTCATTTTATTATGTTATTTGTATTTAATTCTATACGTGAATTATACTGTCTTAGACAAAGGTTCATTTTTATTGATCTGTAAGTTTTGAATGGTCTTAAATGTTCAATATTGATTGGAATTTGCTACCCGGATAAATATAAACTTCATTTGGACCTTTTGCCCCCTCCCTCCCAAATAATAATAATAATAATAATATACATTATATCATGAAATCCCTAAATATAATTATTTGTATGGTCTGGTTTGAACTGTAGGATTAATATTAATAACATATTTTTTCTCTTCTTTTCATCATATGTTTTGTAGTATTTACTATTTGGAACAATTTTGTTGATATTTGTGATATGGATGTTGCATGCTTTCAACTCTTTGCAGCGTAGCTTTTTGTGTATTTGGACTTCTCTTCAAGCTTTTTTGTGCAATGAGCTATGAGGTTCTCCTAAGTAGGTAAGCTATAAGTTGGATGTTACATATTGCAGACTATGAGTTTTTATCATTACGTGAATAATTGGTAATTTTTTATAATCTATATTGGGATGATGCAACAAATATCTTTGTATCTTGGTTAAATCCCCAACTAATATATCTTCTTTATATTTTGTTGCTGTTGGTTTAAGTATGCGTGGAGCTTTTGCACTTACCTAATGTTATATTGTTATTATTAACAGGTTAATTAAGATAAGAGAGTAAATAAGGTATCACCATGAACTTAGAACCAAACTGAGTTGGAAATGCGTATGTAACACTCAGACTTAGGACTAGGTGTGGTGCTACTTTTGAACTAATTTCAATGCCTAATTTAAGAATGAAAAATTATAGTGGAAATCTTGGTTCATTTACTATTTGTTTATAAAGCTGATAAGTGCAAGCTCATTTACATGTTTAATCGCTTTCGATGGTACGACTGTCAGATGATACTATAGGACAATTTTGCATTACATATGTAAACTTTTGTAGGATGCATATCATTTAGTGATGTTTTTTATTGTTGCCGTATCATATCCTTTATCGCACAAAATGACAATCTTTAAATGCATCTTACAAATTTCTTACTTCTGCAACATCATAGAGTTTTTTTGGAATAAAAACGAAGTTGTGTAACTCATTCCATAGTAGTATTTGTAGATTGAAAGCATGGATAACATTGGAACAACATAGAAAAATCAACTAAATTCACAAACCAAGTCATAAAGACTATAAGAAACATTAAAAATACCGACAGGGGAGACCGACGGTTTCTGACGGCTATTTTTCGACGGCTTTTGACGGGCCGTAGACGGCCGTTGGAAACCGTCGGTTATAAACAAATTATCTCCCTGCCGAGAGCTTCCAGCTCCATTCCTCCACCCCTTTCTTTTATTTCCAGCCCGATTTCTGGAACCCTAAACCCCCAAATCCGCGATTTCTCCACTCCAAACACCAAAATTTCCACCTTCAATCGTTCCCGATGTCCACACAAGCTTCCAGGCAAAGCGATTTAAGGTATGATTTCGTTTTTTGATTAAAATTTCAATTTTTACCTAAACCTAAATTTTCTATAATTAGCAAATTAGGGTTAACTGCTACTTGCAATTGGTTCATATAATGTTGTAGTATGTTATATCATCATAATATATGTGTATTTCATGTCCTATACACCGAAATTGAATGATTTATTTTAAAAAATTGGATATTTGTGTGTGTTACATTGAAAATTAGGCTTGTTTTGGATAGGTTGTTGTGGCAATGGTCATAACAATGATTAGATACGTAAGTGATGATTTTAGTGTATTCACGGATCAAATTAAAAACGTATGTGCATGTGTATGTATTTGTGTATGTACGTGTTTCAATTTAGCTTGCTTTTGGCCATTGTATAATTTTGAATATTTGTGTACATGTGCGTCGTTGTGCGCTTGTCATTCTTGTATGTGTTAGTTGGCATACGAAAAAAGTGAGTAGATGAACTAGGAAAAGTACTTTGAGCAAATTTTGACTTATGCACTTTAAAGCATGAGTCTAAATTCTAGTTGTACCTACTGAATCGACGATAATAGTATTAGCTTTAAGTTGATTGAAATGTCAAGCAGATGTGATAAAACAAAATATTTTTGTGTTGTAGTAAAACGTACTGTAATAGTAAAATGTGCACATTTAATTGACTAATATCCCCTAGAGTGTTTTCGGCCTCGTCCGACAAGTGTTGTACGTGATCGTTATATAAATAGTCGTTTTTATCAAAATAAAAAACGACCGTTTATATTCATCTGGTACAATATTTGTTGGATTTGTCCTTGTATTGGACAAGTTATAAACGCAGTAAGCATTTATATTTTGTATACTACTTCGTTTCAAAAGATTCACAAAATTTCGATTCAATTTTTTTTTTCCTGCGTACATGTGTACAAAATGCAGGAAACAAAAGGGGAATGCTACCAAAATTTTGTTGAATCGTTTGAGAGAAGTAGTATACATTTGTAATTTTTTACTCTGTTTATAATGGGAAGTAGGATGCCTGTCCATGTAAAAGAATTGCAATTAAAAAATTGCCAAATTAGAATTTTTTTATAACTTAATGAAAATGTTATTTGCTTTCAATCGTTATATATACGTGCGTTTTATGAACATAATTAAAAACAAGTTTTTCTTGGAATTTGAATTCTTGAAAATAAATATTAATTTTTGAAATTGTGCATAAATTTGTCAAATAGGAAAAATGAATGATTATTTTGTTGATCGGAGGAGTTGGATGTACCAAAGAAGAGGACAAAGAGGCTCAATAAAAGAAGATTTTTATAATGGTATAAATGTCTTTGTTGAATTCGCTTTAAGTAATAACGGAAGCAATCCTGAAATTTGTTGTCCGTGTAGCAAGTGTAGACACTTGAAATATTTGTTACCTGATGTTGTGAAAGTCCATTTGTGCAAAAACGGATTCGTACCCAAGCATTATTTTTGGGATCGTCATGGAGAAATTGTATCGAATACTCCTGTAGAGACTGAGGTAGAAAGTGCTGTTGATGAAAATATTAGTATGTCTCGTATTGAAAATATGGTCAAGGACGCAGAACGATCAATGTTTCCTATGAATGCAGTTGACGACGATGATGGAAATGACGAAGAACCGAATATTGAAGCTAAGAAAATTTATGATTTGTTGGATAATGCTAAGAAACCTATTTGGGATGGTTGTAAAAGCGACACTCAGCTATCGGTAACCGCAGAATACATTGCGATGAAGTCAAAATACAACATCACTGAAGCTGGGTTCACAGCTATTGTACAAGCTGCAAAAAGGCATATGCCGTCGGATAATTTAATGTGTGAAAATCACTACGAAGTTAAAAAAACTTATGTCGGCATTTGGTTTACTTTATAAAAAAATAGACACATGTTTAAAAGGATGCGTGTTGTTTTGGAAAGACGACGTAAATCTTAGAAATTGTAAAATATGTAATGAAGAAAGATATAAACCAAGAAAGAATAAGGGAAAGGAAGTTCCATTCAAACGTATGTATTACTTACCCATTACTCCGAGGCTTCAAAGATTGTATGCATCTCCTGTAACTGCATCTCATATGAGATGACATAAGGTGAGATCAGAAGAAGAAGGTACGTTGACCCATCCGGCCGACGGGGAATCATGGAAGCATTTCGATAAAACTTATCCGAATTTTGCAGCGGAGAGTCGTAATGTCAGATTAGGTTTATGTATGGATGGTTTTTCACCATTTTCTCAATTTGGTTCTAAATACTCATCATGACCCATTATTATCACACCTTATAATTTACCTCCATGGATGTGTATGAAAACACAATATATGTTTCTTACTGTTGTTATTTTTGGCCCTGACGATCTGACACAAGGAATTGATGTTTATTTACAACCGTTAATAGAAGAATTAAAATTATTGTGGAACGAAGGAGTAGAAACATACGATGTTTCGAAGAAGAAAATTTTTCGTATGTTTGCTTCTTTATTGTGGACAATAAGTGATTTTCCTGCCTATGCAATGCTTTCAGGATGGAGTACTGCTAGTCGTCTATCATGTCCATATTGCATGGAAGAGACTCGAGCATTTTCCTTACTGCATGGTAAGAAAATTTCATGGTTTGACTGCCATCGATGTTTTCTCCATGTAAACTATCCTTTTAGAGTAGACAAGAAAAACTTTTTGGCTAACAGAGTAGAAACTAGACAACCTCCAACACTATGGTCAAGCGAAGAAATATTTGAAATGGTTGAAAATCATCTGAAGATACATGAAATTGGAGTTCAAACAGAAATTGAAGGCAAATCGATCTATCACAATTGGTGTAAGCAGTCCATTTTTTGGGAGTTGCCGTATTGGAAGCATATTCTACTTCGTCATAATATTGATGTGATGCACAATGAGAAAAATGTATTTGATAATGTCTTTAACACAATTTTGAATGTTAAAGGGAGAACTAAAGATGATTTGAAATCAAGGGGCGATATAGAAGAATTATGCAAATGTACTGAGCTTCATATAAAACCAAATGACAGTAAAAAACCTAAAGCATGTTATGAATTAGATAATAATCAGGTTAAAGTTGTGATAAAATGAGTTGAAGGGTTAAGATTTCCTGATGGGATTTCATCAAACCTTCGTAAATGTGTTGACTTCAAAAATGGTAAATTGGGTGGAATGAAAAGTCGCGATTGTCATATTATGGTGGAGCATTTGTTTCCTGTTATGTTCAAAGAACTATTACTGCTAAAAGTTTGGAAGGTAATAATGGAGCTTAGTTTGTTTTAAATAGAGTTTTGTTCAACTACTTTGAAAGTGGAACATTTACGTAAATTTGAAGTAGATATTCCAATATTGCTTTGCAAACTGGAGAAAATATTCCCGCCAGGTCTTTTTTAATGTAATGGAGCATTTACCCGTTCACCTTCCAACTGAAGCACGATATCGAGGTCCCGTCCAATATGGATGGATGTATCCATTTGAGAGGTAAATATAAACATGTTAACAACTAATTTAATTGCATTTAAAACTGCGAAATAATGTAAATTAATTTTGCATAGGTATTTGAATCATTTGAAGAAAAAAGTGAGACAAAAAGCACGAGTTGAAGGCTCGATACGTAAATCTTACATCGAAGAAGAAGCTTCGTTCTTTTTCTCTCTTTATTTCAGTGATCATGTGAATATATCATTTGAAAGTGTTCCTCGGAACGACCAAGGAGACGAACAAGAATTGTCTCAAACAGTTTTGTCTATTTTTAGACAACATAGTCGGCCTTTTGGGAAATGTGTTGACGTATGGCTAAATGATAAAGATCTTCATGTAGCTCACATTAATATTCTTCTAAATTGTACTGAAATTGCACCGTTTGTTAGGTAATCTGAAATATCAATTGGTGATTTTTTCATTTCTACATTTTTGCATGTGTATAATCTAATGTAAAACTCTATTTGTATTTACAACGTTTATGAACGTGAACATCCAAATCGAGATATCAGTAAAGAATTTTCCGCATTCACTTCACTGCTTTCCAATGCTCTCTTAATGAGTTCTGCATTAATCGACAAACTTTGTTGACACTAGCATAATTCTAGTCTAGTAATAGTGATGTACTGCAGTGCACCCACCTGTGCAGTTTATTCCCCGCTATTACCCCGCAATATCTCCGCTATATCGTGTAGCAGATTTCTACCGCTGCGTTATTTCCAAGTAGCCTCTCTGCTTTAAGCCCCTCTATATTTCGATATTTCCGATATATCCCATTATTTCGGCTATATCCCGCTATATCTTCTATAAAAGAAATGAATTTTAAAATAACATCTGTGCATTATAAATTTTATAAAATTAACTTTTTAATATAATTTTTGAACATGTATTTTTTTGAATATAAAATACTACAATATTCCACTAAATATAATCGAGCTAAAAAAAGTTTACATTTTTGCATATATTTGCTTGTGATTTCTAAAAAAATAATTAAGAATGCACTAATTATAATTAAGTTAAATGTTAATTTACCATTTATTTATAGTTTTTATATTTGTAAAAGCATTAAATATGAGCTTTATTTGCTATTTTTTGACTTATCCACTTCTTTACTGATAGTGAAAATTTCCAGATTACAACTTTGGAAATTGAGAATAACGATCTAAATGAAGTTGTTTAAAATTCAACAAATGATTTGGACCTCGATTCCTTTCAGGAAAAAGAGTTAAGCTTGGATTTTGATCTTTCTCTTTCAGACTGCAAGAAACTTGAAATTTTTGAAATTGAACAAAATGAAAATGTTGAATTTTTCAGAAACTCAAAAGTGGAAAAGGATTTTAATGAACATGAATTTTTTTGGATTGTATGAGGATGAGTTGCCAAATGAGGACAAAATAGAGTCAAGCCACCAATCCAAATTTGAAAATTTTGATTTTGAGGCGTCAAACGAGCTTGATATTGTCAGTTTCGAAAATATGTTGTCCAGTAATGAAACTGAGAAATGTGATCACATAGTTTTGAACTGTTATTTCCTCGATTTATCCCCGCTACAACTTTTTGCACTCATCCGCATTGGATCCGCTGAGCGCTTTAACTGCAAAGGCATCCACTATGCTCATGTATTGCTGATAGCATATTATTTATGTTTGGATAGTCGTAAGTTACTAATCATAGGTTTTGGTAGTGGTTTAGTTTTATCCATGTTTGCAGGAATAAGTATTTCTGAAATGTATTTCTTTTGAGATAGAAATACCTCAGATTTTGATTTCTGCTCGACTTGTAGTCCAAGAAAAGAATTTAAGCTCCCTAAGTCCTTGATAGATAAAATATGGTCACTGATTTCAATTTCATCACTACCAGTTATAAGAATAATGTCAACATACATCAGTATATAAGTTGTATTGCGATTCCTGGTTTTATGTACAGTAAACTATCCGATTTTATACCAGTAAATCCAAGATTTGTAATGATTATTTTGAGCTCTTCATACCAAACTCTTGATGCTTGCTTCAATCAATATATTGCTTTATGTAGTTTGCAAACCATTCCCCTGTCTTCATCTTTGTTGTACCCTTTTGGTTCATGCATGTAAAATTCTTCCTATAAGTCCCAATTTTAAAAGGAAGTATACACCAAGTTGCCTTATATTCCACTGTTTAATAAAGCAATGGTTATAATAAATCTAATTGTGGTTAGTTTTACTAACAGACAAAATTTTCATTAAAGTCGAAACCAAGCTATTATGAATTTCCTTTAGCAACTCATCTTGCCTTGTGTTTAATATGCTTCCATCTTGGTTACTCTTTAATTTGTAAGTCCATTTGTAGTCTACAATGTTTTCATGATCGGGTATGAAAACAAACTACAAGTACTGTTCTTTATTAATGCATTATATTCTTCGTTCATAGAAAATTTCCACTTTTCACTGTTCACAGCTTATTGATAATGAATTGCTTCTCCGCTATTAAGTATTGTTGTGTATATCTTGGGATTGAATATTCCACTTTTGGCATTTATGACTATGTGTGCTCATTTTTATTTTTATTTTGCGCTTATTCTTGGTTTTTACATCCTATCCGCTCACTACTATCGCTGTTAGTGGTTTTTCCTCTTTCGTCTCCCATATTTCTCTCTGTTGTTTCATTACTGTTGTGTAAATTCATCAAGTCATTCGATTGAATTGCAGCTTAACCTTATGCTTGGTATTAGGTGTGTTTTTCCTGACTTGTCTTGATGCTTTTCATCATTTTTGTTCTCTATGACGACCCAAAAATCCCCGCCTTTTGAATTGACCATAAGCCACATAGTTATGATCCAGAAGTCAAAAATTCTCGAACTATCATGGGAATACAACACATCATAAAAAACACAAAAGAACATTTCATTGCTATTACAATAATTTTACATCAGAGTACAAGAGTATATCAAAGTGCATATAATTTACACACAGCGGAAAAATATCAGAGAATAAATTACAAAACACAGCGAAAAATAAATACACATAGTGGAAGATTACAAAATAATTCAGAGCATTGCTCCAGCCATAATCCACGATCCCGTTAAAGAATATCTGCAAAACCAAAACTACTGGCTGTCATGTGGAAAATATGGGCACCCAAAGTTTAGATGGGAAACCATAAACTCCAGGTCAGTCATGGGACTGGTGTGAGAACTAAGAATAGTTATTAAACTTTATTTTAAAGTTGGGTAAATGACGAGACCACGCCTAATAACACGGAACGAGTTTCCTCCACATGAATACTAGTAAATAAAACTCGTTGTGATTTTTTCTATTACAAGATTCAGGTCCCATCACACTCTACAAGCGCAAATCGGAGGATAAAATTTTACTTTATAATAGCCAAACATGCTTGATACGCGAAATTTCTCTTTTATTATTACTAGTGCATAGTAAGGAAAACAATTTCGAAAATAAATGTACCAATCTTAGACTACATAATACCACATCCTATTATGTCGCCATACAGGTTTACAACTAAAACCGCAAAGTTTCGTATTGGAAATTGGATTCCATCATGAGCTAAGGCAAAGGATCTTCCTTATCCGAACT
This sequence comes from Allium sativum, assembly GCA_030737875.1. NCBI lineage: Eukaryota > Viridiplantae > Streptophyta > Magnoliopsida > Asparagales > Amaryllidaceae > Allium > Allium sativum. The sequence goes on along the minus strand of CM060922.1, from coordinate 732,359,672 downwards.
TCAGAACATCACTAGAAAAATGTCCTAGGGAAAACAACATGTAACCCTTGGAGCGGCAGAGACGGTCCACCCATTTCAGATGGATTAGTCAGTTATCTGAACATAACGTTCCCCGTTCCTATCAGACCTACAATCTGGTCAGTACATCGACCATCATTCAAGGCGCCTCAATTCTAACATCCACATTAGTAAATTGCCTAGGCTCCATACCAGGCATCACTTTTATCTAGAAGGAAACATATGTCCTCTCTATTGTCCTTTATCCCGTTTTTGGCTCATACCGTGGTGTGATGCTTGCCGAAGTCACGTTTCGGCACTATATCCGCCATGCTTTGATCATCATCCACAAAGCTTTGATCAGTCAACATCTTAGCATGCCAAATTGTCAATTCACACATATGATCAGTTTCTATTAATAATATAACCTTTGAGCTCATACGTCTCAAAGAAGGGTGTTAAACCAAGAGAATAAATTCTCCGTCACAAATAGACATATCATTGATAGCAACTCATCGTTTATGTTGTGAAATACAATGTGAAACACATAATCCATTTGCAAGTTTGTTATAGGTGTGAACGAAACCGAAGGCACCTTATTCCTCATCCCATATGTCTAATACAGGAAAATAACCTTGCATATCTGATTGATCTCCAAGTACTGTAGACAATCACCACTTATAACCTCCTCTTGGGTGTATGGCCCAATCAATACATCAAAAATAATCCAAATGATACAAATATCTCTGGTCTATAACCACCGTCTTCAATATCTTCGACTTCTAATCGTCGTATTAGTTATTTAGAATAGGTTGAAAACCCGATCTTTTCGAATAACCAGAGCATTCTTAAAATCAAGTGATATATAAAGATATTATAAGTCTCGTTCCAATCCAGAATATTCATTTATTCAAGTATTCCCTATATTGGAAACAAATTCCTTAAATCTTATTTAAGATTTACTTCATTTAAACTTCTTGTTTAACTCTTTAAAAATCATTTTCAAGATTGTATAATCTTCTTTCGCAATTTAAGGTTTATAATCCTTATCGGGATTATCGAGTCTTACAAAAAGTAATCACTCTTATCACCATCCCCTTCCGCTATTCATCCCATGGAGCAAAACTAGTGGCACCCCATATCAAACACCTGACGTGCTTTGGTAAGTTTAATTACCTTCTTACATTTCCAAAACTAATTAAAGGTACATTGAAAATCAAACTTAGGTTTAATTTCTAAAAGTCATTATTCAATGATTAATTAATCTTGGAAATAAATCATGTCTTTAACTGGGTTCAAGAACAAATGTTATTCAAAAACATCATTCATGACTAACCTAAAATCCAATTTGATATTAAATACAAGGCACTGAACAGAAATCGTATCGACTTATATTCAATATCAAATTCTAAAATCAACTGATACCGTACAAGGAATAACAATATCTATATCTTCCAAATTCTTCAAAACAGTATCCGTATGGAACCCAATATTGAAATATTCGATGAATATTTCCATTCGAATCCAATCCAATTTATATGTTGGAAAAATATCTTTGGTTATATTTAAACCCTTACAGTTCAATATTTTATTTTAAAACATTAGGTCATCTGTTTACATAAAACCTCATCTATTCTTTGTCGAATATCCGATGTTCTTTTGGTTCTTCCCACCCCTCACCTAATGGAATAATTTCCAGTTAGATCTCACAAATGGTACTAGACTGTACTCTTACGAATCATTGCATATTTGTTTTGGTTCTTTATTCAAGTTATTAACTAGTTCATTTAGATAAAATATTTTTTATCTTTTGAAAACTTGGAATATGCCATCCAAAACCATTTCAAATCATTTATTATGATTTAACATAATTTATCCATATTTTTAATGATTTTTATAAGGCCTTTACAATCGGTTTCCAACTTTGGGTCACTGAACTGCATCCATAGCGATTTTTTCCAAAACAGATTTGGCTACAACTTGAAATCAAACCGTTGGATCTTTCATTTTGGACCCATCATTTTTCTTTCTGGGAGAATCCAATGGCGGAACTCTGAAAAGAGAAGAGATTAGCCACCGAATTGCATCAACATGTTTCTGTTGCTGCTCAGACATCTTTATTTGGCTTAGTTCAAGATGACGCTGGTTTCACAGAATTATAGAGAGGATATTCTTGAAAGAATTCAAGGTTTCTTCAAGATTTTCACTAAGATTATGAATTGGAATTGCCATGGATTTGATAAGAAATGAATAAGGAAGAAGGAGAAATAGAATAATGATTTTTTTTGAAAGAAATAGACTTAAATAGGTTCTGGAATTCGTTGGATTTTGAATGCACATGAGTAATTATTTAATTTTAAAATTTGAAACAATTTGAAAATCTGGCAGTTATATGTCGACATATACATAAATGTATGTCGGCATACCCTATTGATAATTTTGATTTTTTTTAAATCTGTTGAACTTATATTAAACTATAATTAGTTCTAAAGTTTTTACATAGACTTAAAGATGATTTAACATAAATAAAACTCCATTCATTACTTAATAGAAAGAAAATACATCCAACTAATTTAAACACACTAAATAGGAGATTCGAAAGAAAAACATAAGCTCGTACATAAAGATTGATTAAACTAGATAGCCTAATTTTCTGATGATGATGATGAGGGAGGTGAGATTCAAGCTTTCTTCCTGTCTTGACCATGAACTTGGTCATTTTGGAGAAGTTCTTCATAAGCTTCTTTTGATTATTGACAATTTTGACTTGATTTTGAACAGTCGTCTCTTTGGAAATGCGTCTAGTATTGGTTGGACACTCAACACTTTCTCAAGAAGTTTCTTCTTCTTCGACTTCCATTGTCTCTTGTTCTTATTGCATTTGAGGTTGTTTGGCTTCGAATGTCTCATATGGCTTGAAAGTTAGATCAATTTGCATGAGATGTATGTTTGATGAGTCAAACACTTTTCTAGGCACAAACTCTTCGCCATGAAGATCAACTCCAAAGTATTTGTAAATACGAGTGAGATAAACACCATAGTAGAAAGTGTTTTCTCTTGAGGACAATTCTACGGGCTTAATTTCATTTAAAATCATGTCGGCCCAATTGATAGTATAACCACCCATAGTAGCAAAGAGGGCCTTTTGGACTTTGAGAGTTGGATTGTTGAAATTTCCAGAACGTGGAGTGATGGTGTGTTGAAGGAGAAGGTTTACGATTCTTGTTTTTGGACGAAAGAAGCGATTTTTGAACTCCATTGGAGCAACGTCTTCAAATATGTAGTGGTAGGTCTCTAAATCGGTTTCATCGATTTTGAAATCCGAAAAATCCGAGCCCGTGCTTCTACAATTTAGAATAGTGCCTAAGAGTTCGACATCAAGAACAATTTGCGTACCTTTGACGCTACTCCAAATTTGATCTTCGTTGCCTTCATAAAATCCACGATTTGGATTTGCACAGAACATCTTGACAAGTTTGGGACAACACACTTCGTCGTTATCACGAGAGTCAATTAGACTTAGGACTTCGTTGTGGTCGAAGAGAGAAGTAAGATCATAGGAAGAAAATTTTCCAAAAATGGCGAAAGCACCTGTGTAAACTTTAGCATTTGCTAAGTAGTTAGCATATGTTTTGATAGCCTCTTTGTCATCATGAAGATAACCCTTGATGGTTTTGGTTATTTTCAATTTTTGAGATGAACTTGAGGAAGCCATTGAATTGATAGTTTTGAAGAGAATAGATATGAAGAGTATTGTTTTGAATTGTGAATGAAAGGTAGAATGCATAGATGTATATATAGAAATTGAATGGATATGAATTGAATAGGCACATGTTTTTAGACTTAAATGACACCTTTTCAGACCTTGGGAGTTGGTGAAAAGTTGGAGGGAAGTTTGAAAGTTTAAATTTTGAAATTCAAAATCTGAATTTCAAATTACTGGTCGGATATGTCGACATATAGGCATATGTATGTCAACGTATGTACCTCAAAGCAAATTTGATTTTTGTGAAATGTGATCTAAATTATCGATTTATATTTTAGGTTTAACGATTTTGTGAAATAACTCTAATCCTATCAAACATACAAATAATTTATTTTATTATTTTACTTATTATTTATTATATTATTATTTTGAATTTCAAAATTCCAAATTTGAATTTGAATTTCTAATTTCAAGTTTAAAATTTAAAGTTTTAAAATTCAAATCAAAGCTAACAAACAAAGCAACCATTCAACCAAATAAAATTAAAAATTAATTAAGGCGTACTCGATTTTTAAATCCATTTCTTCGAAATTTTCTGAACTCTGAATTTGCCGTAAAGCATATATTCGAATTTCCGGTTTCTGACTCTTCATCACTTGATGATGAATCTGAATCATCTAACGTTGTTGAGTATGCTTTCTTTCTTTTTCTTAACGAATTTCCGTTGTCTATTTGTTGAGTCGATTTATCTGGATATGGACACATTTTCTTTATATAGCCTGGTTTATTGCAATTATAACATCGACCATCATTACTTTTTGAACCTCCTTGATTATAATTTTTCTTTCTATATCTCTGAAATTTTCTAAAATGATTTGTCAAATGAGCCATTTCTTCATCATCTTTACTAATCGAGTCAGAATCATTTGATGTTGCTTTTAATGCAATAGATTTCTTCTCAGTTGACTTGTTTTTTCTCTTTTGTAATTGGACTTCATAAGACATCAGATTTCCAGTTAACTCCTCAGTCTTCATTTCATTGATATCATTGGCTTCTTCAATTGCCAAAGTTTTCTGATCCCATTCTGGAGTTAGTGAACTTAATATTGTTCTGACTTGGTCTGCTTCAGAATAGGTTTTCCAAGTGTTGTTAATGAATGCACTATCTCTTGAAATATACAATACATATCGGAAATAGACCCATTCTCATTCATTTTGAATAATTCAAACTGATTAACTAACACTGCTATTTTAGTTTGTTTAACTTTACTAGTTCTTTCATGAGTAACTTGTAAAGTTCTCCAAATTTCATAAGCAGTTTTACATACTGACACTCTATTAAACTCATTCCTATCTAATGAACAAAATAACACATCATGGCCTTAGAATTGCTTTGTGCAGCAGTCTTTTGTTCATTTGTCCATTGTGCAAAAGCAGTTGTGGGTTCAACAAATTCATTTCTGTACTATTCCTTGTACCTAATCCTACTGATTGTAAATATATCTTTGTTCTACATGCCCAATATGAATAATACTACCATTAAACAGTGGTGGTCTAATAGTGGATTAACCCTCTACAAAAGAACTATTATTGTACTGGTGTTGGTTGCCATTATTACTATTTTCAAAAATCAGATTATGAACTTTTTGGAAGACCTTGCTCTGATACCAATTGTTAGGGATTGCGGAATGGATCGTTAAGGTAAAACAAACACTAGAGGGGGGGTGAAGAGTGTTTTTGAGAATTTAAACAAAATCTAAACTGGTACGCAATACTATATGAATCAAGCACCACAGAAACAATCACGTACACAGAATCAAACACAAATGCAAAGATAAACAAAAGTAAGTAAAGTGCAGAAAAGGAAAGAACACACTGGATTTTATACTGATTCAGAATTGCTCCTACCTCCAATCTCAAGCAACGCTGGATTGCGCAGAGTTTTATTACTATATCAATATCCAATTACAACCTCCTTAATTTCATGGCTACAAGGGATACCACCAATTCCAACCTCCTCGATTTCACGGATACAAGGGATACCACCGATTACCCGTCCTTGATTTCACGGCTACAAGGGTTAACACCGATTTCATACAAAACCGAAGCAATTACAAACAACCTTATAACTCTTCAATAGCCCTTGATTCAGAGAGTAATGAGTAGAGAGTGTAGAGAGAAGGAGATTAATGGAAACATAATTGAATTCGGTAGAGCACATGTGTAGACATCGTAAAAATGATAAAGAATAATGGTGTAATGAAAGGGAATGAAGATGGAGAAGAAGTAATAAAAAATTAGAAATCAACCCCTATTTATAACATTTGAAAGGTTGCAATGTTTTTGAACCGTCACATATAGTGAAAAGATACTTCCTTCCAATTTTGAAAAAGTGACAGTTATATGTCGACATGTATATATATGTATGTCAACATATATATATATAAATATATATATATATATATATGTATGTATGTATGTATAAAATTGAAATTTGAATATTTTTCAAGTGTTTTGATATATATATATATATATATAATTCTGTAAATTCTTGAATTAAAATATAGTGTTATAAATAAATATTATAAAGTAGAAAATCGTATGAAAACATAAATATAAGCTATATAAAATTGTAGAGTTTAAAACTATATTAATATAAAGTATATAAAATATAAATATATATTAAACTTATAAAGTATACACTTATAAAACTTAAGTTTAAAACCAAATTAAAATAGAAAGTAAAATAGAAAGGAAAGAGACTAAAGATAGAATTTGAAAATAGAATTTGAAAAACATATTTTGAAAATATTTTGAATTTGAACCCGGAGTGCTATTCAGAGTCTTACATAATCTAGACTCTATAACTATATTTATCTTGAACTCTTGAAATCTTGAATACTCATGAGTCTTGAAACATCTCTGAATTCTGAATCTATAACATCTTCAAAACTGTACCGTCTTCAGTAATAATTCCTATATATAAATCCTGCATATGTATATATATATTCTAGACAAAAGTGTTAGTACATATTTTATAATCAATTAATATTGAAATAAGATTGTTGTCATCAAAACTACATTCTCCAACAAGTACACTAATTCATAATATTCACTTGAACCATGCAAGATAGTCAAGATTTTCTCAGAATTTGTTTTTTTCGTCTTATTGCATCACACATATCGCATATAGCTTTGATTTTTGACAAATAATCTCTTATATATAATAAAGGTATCCTTTATAATATTTTGCAGGCGTCTTTTGTGATATATAACTTTTGCTACTGACTGAGTCTAGGATACTTTTTCGACTATTATCCAAATTTCATTTGCAGTTTTGCACTTAATTACTTGAGATAACATGTTTGGACTTATAGATGACATCATCCAAAAGGTTACGAGTCTGTCTTATCTATGATACTTGATATATTCTTCATTGCTAATCACTTTATTTTCATGATCTATAATATCTTTTGAAGGAATAAAAGAGTTCCATGGATAAAACTTCAAGAACATATCCCCGAACAACTGTCTCAACTTGAAGCTTCCACGTGAGATAATCATTCTCCTCCAAATAAACTATAACTTGTTGTGTTTGAGGACTGACTATTGTTTTAACTAAGTTCTCTATGGCTGTTGTACTTCCTGAGAACTATCAATTTTGTTGGATGTTGTTGAACCCTCTTGATTGTCCATGATGATCTTGCTTCAGGGAATGATACGTAGTGGTGAAAAAGAAAATAATCTTGATTAGGATTTAGATTCAAAGGTAGATGACGATCATAAGCACGTTAGTTGCAACAAAATGAACTTAAATGATGATTATATAATCTGATAAGCTTCTTGGTATGAAACTTTCTTGTACTCTTGTGATGATTTTTTTTGACCTTTTGATTTGTTTACTTCCACTTATTTGATGGTGGTGGTTAAGAGATTATTTATAGTTAAACTCTTCACAACTTGTAACGACCCAACTTTCGAACACATCGGAAGTCGTGTCATTATATAAGAATAAGGATAGATAGAAGATAGAACTAAAGAAAACATTATAATCTCACAGCGGAATTTAAAACAAAACATGATATTACATAATATTATACAATCAGAACACAGTACATCAGAGTAGATTATGTCTAGGGATACATGCCATTTCATAGTACAACTTTAATTATACATAACATCATAGATAACCAAACTTGCAGACTTTAATTATACATAGATATGATAGGTAGACCAACACACAGAAAGTTTCCATCCAGCTTCCCAAGTTAAATCATGACCTGATTCACTTGTCTACTCATAGCAAGTGTTATGAGTACCCAAGAGTTTAAGAAAAACACAGAAAAATAAACTCTGGGTTAGTCAGGGGACTAGTATGAGTAAACGATTTTTAAAACAAGTTAAAGAAATAAAACATCTCATAAGACCATGCCGTAAATACGGAATGAGTTTTTACCTTATGAGAATAAAACACTTTGTATACTTTAAATCAGAAATTATCATAGTGTCTAGGGTTTTTCGCAAATAGATTAAAATCTAGAAGAATGCTTGCATCTCACATCCTCTTATATAGTATACAAACAAAACTGCTTGGCTCTTATGGATGATGGATTTCCGACTATAACAAGGTATGGAACCACCTTCCAATAGTGTATCTCTAGAGGCGAATACACTAGGTTCAACAAGAACGTCTTGCAACCTGACCCATACATGACTGACCACTCATTTCCCTTGAGTGTATCGAATGTATATCACCAATGGTTGTGTACGACAACCATTTCCCGAATGGGACATAATCGATAGAATAAGAAACAAAAGGAATTTCTCTAGATAGGTGATGCTACAACCTAATGGGAGCGACCCACATAGCCATGCTGCCTGCCCGATTTTTGTCATTTCTTGGATGTGAGGCTTGAGGCTAGACTTACCTTTTATCATCACTAATTTATTTTCTTTGAATGCCACATCGTCAAAACTTGCCAACCACTAATTGACTTCCCCAAATATATATTATAGGTATAAAGCAAGAGAAACAACTTCCTCTTCCACCATATAAATACGTTTGGGTAGATCAACGTACGTGATCAGTTAGAATTACTCTGTCAGATATTCGTCCATACAAGTTGCCCTGGGATTGGACAAGCCGAAGGCACTATTCAAGAATAGCCCTTGCAAAACTCCGTCTTTGATTATCTTTGATAATTCTTAACTAACGGCTTAAAAACCGAATCGAAATGGAATAAAAATTCCGGTCTCTCCAATATGATCAACGTTGATATCTTTTAGGTATAATAGTATTTAAATAGAACATATTACTTTATATTTTGAAAATGCGTTTCAGTGTTCATGTTTGAAGTCATTTCTCTATATTTGAAAAATGACCATCACCTTGAGTTGATAAAATTTCAATGTTTATTTCAAAAATAATTTCATTCCTTAATTATCGTTAACCACCTTCCGATATTTGTGTTTCATAAATTCAATCGGTTTCTCATTTTCAAAATGATCGGTTAATTCATTTTTTAAATATTATTTAAAAACATTAAAGAAATAATTAAACTTTAAACAACCTTTATTTATTTATTGTGGGGTACAATTTATTTTATAGTGGTTTGATGAACACAAGCAGTTTTACTCAAGATTTAAAACAAAAGAGTAGTTTAAAACTAACTAACTAATTTCATTAAATCACGTTTGTTCCCCGGTCTGTAAGAAACAAGATATAGCCATCTTCTTTAGTTAAATGATTAATGCATGGCCCAAAATTTCAACAGCCTATGTTCCTAAGGCCCGCACCTTTTTAATTTACAAAATATGTTCACACGTGGTCTAAACTTTGAAGCCTAAGCACCCTCTTGTTTTAACCCCATGTGGCCTTTTCTATGAATTAAACTATTCCCACTTCGAAACCATAATGCCGAACCTGCTACTATTTATCTTTTCTATTCTATTTTCATGTTTACCTCTCAAAGATTCCACTCCCATTTCTATCGTGCATTTACCCCTCATCACTTCTCCAATCACTGGTGACTGAGGAGCTCACCGTCTCTCTAATGTTCGTAGACCAAGCTTCCACTCCCTTCAACATTTACCTTATGTTTCATTTCATATGATACTGCCTTTTTATTTTAAAGTTTACACCTCTCTTCCACCTATTTACACACTAATGCTCTGCCCTTGCCTTGTTTACACTATGTTTCTGCCAATCCGTACACCATGGTTCCACCGCCAACTCCAGCTGCGGTGATCCCTCCGTACGTGTTCTCCCATGCTAGTTTAGGCGCCCATGTTTCTTTAGAAAGATCTTCTGTTATGTATATACCACTTTTTTCAAGTTCTACTTAAATACCTCCTAATGCTTCCCTTTCAAGGGTTATACCACGCTCCCTTCCATTTCTGGTGCCTGGCGTATTCACTACTTTCAGAAGCCTTGCCAGTCAATCTTCTTAAGCCTCATTCCTCCTGGTATAGCGGTTATATACCACATCACTTAAGTTCTCATAGGAAATGTTGTGCATAACTTAATGTGCACATGCACACCCAAGTCAGTCTGCATTCCGGCATCATCGTCAACCGCATACGCACACGAACCACGCTGAGAACCACTAGAACACCTCCAACCTGCCTTTGCTCACTTGATTAGACAAAATTTATGTCACCGGTTTTTAAACAAAAACAATTTAACAACCTGCTAATAAAACAGGACTTGTAGCCTTTCCACTTACTGTCCGAACATCGACCATCCCAAAAACTTGATCGCAGTTCATTTGCAACCGCCCATCCAAACGCAAACCCCAATACTTTATGTTTAACAGTTTCTCAAATACGATTTTGTTTCTCGGAAAACAATCATCATTATAGTATTTACACCTAACACTATTAATCCCACTGGTTCCAAAACATATCAATTAGCATAAATTCATTTCTTTGTAATAATCTAAACATAAAAGTGTCCTCTACTTACCAGGATCCTAACTTCCCAATAACACGTTTTACTCTAAGTTAGCATGAGTGTAAATAGAGAGTATGTATAGTGTTTGAGTAAACAGGGTATGATTCCATAATGTGTTCATAGTCCAGAAGGTTTTTATTGTTCCATAAATACACAAACTTATATGATTTCAAACCTAGTTCTATCCTACCCAGTCAAGGGTCATACATGCATGAAACCATCACAAATGACAAATAGATTCTGTCCGAGAAAATGAATGTTTACTCACACAAACATTCAAGGTTTCTAAATGAATTCCATCATGTTTGATTATGTATTACACACTCATATGATAGCAAACATAAATAGAGTTACTTTGAAGGACCTAAACATATGTGTATCTTTCTCTCTTTATTAGTATTCTACAAGAAAACTTTCAAATATTGTTTAGTCTATGAAAAGGTTACGTGTTCAACACATGAACAGAGGATATGGCTACATTAAACAGGGTATGATCCTAACAGCATAAACATAGTCAAGCAATGTCATCTGGTTCAACTAACATACAAATATACAAGATTTTCAGTATGAGTTTTATCATGTCCAGTCATGTATCAAGCTATAGTACTCATCACAGATTTAACATATAATTCCATTAGAGAGTCAAAATGAATTATATGTGTGTTTACACACCAGTAAGGGTTTGATGTTCTCAGGCTCTACTCCTTCTTCCTACGGGTTTTCCTTTTAACTGATTTTGCTTGTGAAGAGAATGCATGTGTGTGCCTCTATTTATAGGTGTGATAAATTTATTAAATATTATACCATTTAATGCATGTCTGGGTACAGGGAAAACATTCGCAAAACGTTCACTTCAAACTGCAACCATGATTGAAAGGAAAACCTATGTTTCCTATAGCTGTTATGAGGGAAAACCCCTACTTCTTCAGTGTTGAAGTGCTACAGGGTATCAGGGCACATGCAAATGGGTATATTTGTACAAAACATACACTGGAAATGGCTGTAGGGGTATTATCTCCTTAAATGCATGTTGTACTAAAAGCTTTATCAAGCAATCACTTCTCTTCTGGTTTGATTGGTGAAAGAAATGGCAGCATCTATCAACTATGCCAAGTTGTATGCTTAGTATTACGGCTGAAGGTTCAGATTATTTACATGGATTTTGAATTTACACAAATTATTTTAATATCCTTACTTTACTTCCATTTTTGTGCAAAAACTGAAATTCCCCTGTACATGAGATATTTTGGCATGTGAGTATATATACTCCAATCCTAGCTGCAGTGATTTCAGGCCTAGTTCCTAGGGTATGCAAGCTACATGGATTTCTATACTTGCTATTTCTTTTGATTTGAAGGAAAGGATATGAAACACCCCACCTTCATTAAGGTCACTCACAAAGGGAATGCCTTAACTTCGGTGGAGGTTTATAAGTAAAAGTCACAGATAAAACACAAGACAGATATAAATACATATATATAAGCAGCGGAAAACAAACAGACTTTCATTTCATAAATACGTGTTCATACAAAACATTCCATCTTTGTCTCACAATAATTTTCAAAACATTACATCATCATTTCTGTCTTGATTATTAAATAAAGAAGCATAAAAACATAATTTAAGCTGCATAAATCCCCATAGAACATGTCCAAAAGCCATAGCCAAGGAAAGCGAGTCCAAACCATACATCTACTATCTTGAAGCTTGTAAAGAGTCTGACTAAGCTGGGTTGTTTCCTCCCTATGGACCTTGGGGGGGGGGGGGGAACGAAAGAAAAGAAGACGAAAGAAAAATAGAGTCAGACATAAAGCCTGGTAAGTCTAGTGACTCTTCAGTATGAGAATAAGAAAAAGGGCATGATAGGTATACACTGAAAACAGGAAAGTATCATAAACCAAGATAAAGTAGTTTTGAACCGAATATACTATCGTACCCCACACTATATCTCTGCACCTACTTGTATTTATTACGATTGGCACCCCGTGATCGGGGTGAAGTGATCCCCTTTCTAAAGATCGGCTCCTACTCGCAAAATCATATGTGTCATACGGCCCCCAATGATTGTAGATACCTATGATGGTCCCACCATGGGGTGTATCAAGTCCCATGGTGGCGGCCCGACACAATTCTAGAATGCATAGTGTATACTATTGGTGCCCAGTGCCCTGTTTGTCTGCTCCGAAGTGTGTGCACGCCCGCACTCCATTAGAACCCACACTGCTGCACCAACCGCCGTCGCTTTTGACCACTTACAATCAGCCCAGTAATCGTGTCCCATCCTGCCTAGTTTCAGGGTACCATGATACCTAATTAGGTTACTGCTGAAACGGCTCCCCGTTACTAGGGTTTTCTAGTCAAACATGTTAAGTGGTTAAGTGTCTGTATTAACCTAACCCCACCCATCAGTTTAGTTAACATGTTGAATTGTTTAAGTATTTTAGTTAACTTAACCCTATCATCCTCATTCTAGCTTTAATTTATTCATTAAAGCACCGATCACTCACATTAGACAGGTATTGTTGCGGTTACTGGACAGCCGGTCGGTTCCGGACAGGTTTATACCGCAACTCAGTCTAACCTCGGGTCCTTATTGGGCTTAATGCCTTAACCTCCCACATTGGATAGGTATTGTTGCGATTACTGGACAGTCGGGCGGGTCCGGAAAGGTTTACATCACAACTCAATCCAACCTCGGGTAAAGCATATTCGTATTTTATTAATTTACATATTTGTCTCTTTTACTTGTTATATGTAAATGTTATGGCCCAATTTCCAAGTTCGTTATCTTTTTAGGCATGGAAATTCATACCATTTAAATGTCACCAATCATTGGCATGTGCCAAACATGCCAACACATATATTTTTCATGTTTAATCCCAACGATATTCCCCCGTTTGTACGTTCGCTAGATTATAATGAATGTTGGGCTAGATATTTCAGCCCAACTTATAAACATAGAAGGGAAAGCCAAGAACATGCAATATTCTAAATGACATAAAGGGTGTGTGACATATGAACTTGCAACTTTGCGATCTAATTAACATAAATCATGGGTTTCAACTTGTCATGTGAACTTGCATTCAAATAATAATCTAATTAAATAGGTGTCACATGAAATGGCATAATTTAGACTTGCATAAAACATAAGCCTAAACATATTTTTATCTAGGCATAACTTCAAACACAAACTAGCATGTGACAAAGTTATTACATGTCCATAGAAATGTCTATTTTTGACATTAACCCAAAAGCGTGAACTGGATCAAATCATGTATCCCATTATAACTTGAAACTTGTAATAATCGTGTGAAACTAAATAGTACTTGGCATGGACCCAATTACAAATTTGCAAAGGACATAAGAACAATACATGGGTTTTAATCATGTAGGCATAATGGTCTTAACGTAGAACATGTGTATATAAGTCTTAACTTGGACTTAGAAAAATGTATACAACCTGTGTTAAGCATATAAACATATAGGTATAAATTCTAACATTAACCATATACTTGTATGTGATGTAGCTTTCATTCTAAATGTACAATAGGACCAACATCAAATCAATTATACCACCAACATCCCAATACCATTCACAATACAATCATTGCAATACACAGATATGAATTAGCATCGTTGTTATACAATAGTAAAATTCCATTTCCACTTTACATCAAATCAAGTCTTAATTTTTATTCTCACGCGGAAAAATCACTGTACTTACAACAAACGACGAGCTTGAATTCTGGATTCTGAGTTCTGAATTTGCAATGCTTTCCTTTGGGTAGATAAACGTTGTTTGAATCTTGTTTTTACTTTAGTTTTGCTCATCTCTAAGATTTCTCCAACTGACAGCTACTCTTAGTTTCTTCCCGGCAGGATGACGGCTCTAGTTCTATTTTATTTGTGTGAATTTAGGTTGAGTGTTGGGTTGTATTTATAGGATTTCATATTGATTTGAGCCGTCAGATGATCACAGAGTAAATCCAGACCATACTCACCAAGAGGAGACAATCAGAAAGTGACAAATCAGCCCTAGTGACACACCAGAGCTCATAAATTCGACCAGAACCCGACCAGGCCAGCCAGGACCTGACCAGATCGACTGGGCAGGTCGACCCCTAGGTCGACCCCCAGGTCGACCCCCTGGTCGACCTGGGTACCCAGGTCGACCTGGTTCCTGGACGGGAATTTTCCCGCCCAACCCAGTTTGGGTCTGTTTTTTCGAATTTTTGAACTGAATTTGAACTGTTTGAATTTTAAATTGAATTCTGAAACTTCGGAAGGTCATAAGTCCTTCATACGGAGTCTGATTTACGCAAACTCGAACTCTATCTCAAGCAGAATTCCGAGACGAACGCAATGGCATAACCCGTTTCCCTTAGTTCTTTCATTTTGAATTAAGTATACTTTAATTTGTTAATTTAATGTTAACAAAAAATTCGGGGTGTTACATTCTCCCCTCCTTAAAGGATTTCGTCCCCGAAATCTTCAAGTCTGGGAGAACATATATCCTAACATCCAATCGTCCATCTACTCAGCCAACAAACACAGGCGTCCATTGTCCTTAAAACACTTCTAATGCTTCATGATCATATGCATAGTGTGTGTACATGTCCTTATCTAATGCAAAATCAGGCGGTCTACTGATTCAGTTGACCTCCTTAATGCAAATCATGTAAGTGTCATGAATCCATTATGTATGCAATATTTTCCTTACTCATAATTCTACATGAGTGCGCAACCATTCATACAAATGCGACATCCATATGACAACACATCAAGTTTCAACCACATACAAATATGAATACATATATGCGTATGCAATATGGAAGTGACTGAGCCGATCTAATACCTAGGGTGTGTGTATATGCATCCACGAGCAACCACTTGCAGCCATCAATCATAACATGTTTCAAATACATGTTTACATCCATTAGTTTCTACCTAAGGAGTTAGGAGGAAAAAAAGGACCGAGAAGATACACTAAAAGGTAGATACAAGCATAAACTTATGGAAAAAGAGAGGTCGTAGATATACCCTAAAAAAGAAAAGGGTAGGCAGCGCGTATTCTGTCCTCCGTTTCCCAAGTCGCATCTTCCTCGGCATCGCTCCATTGAACCTTAACAAGCTTGACTTCGCGGCTGCGTAGCTTTTTGATTTCAGTTCCTAATATTCGAGTTAGGACTCTCCTCACTGTTGTTTCTCGTTCTATTTCAACTTCTTCTAGAATGCTTGGCTCCACTACTTCCACAGACTCATGTAAACATTTCTGGAGATGAGAAACGTGAAAGACATTGTGAATTGCAGCCAACCTTTCGGGCAGCTCTACTCTATAAGCCATTTTCCCAATCTTCTCGATGATAGGGAACGGTCCAACAAATCTTGGTGCTAGCTTTCCTACGGATCCAAAGTGTGATAACCCGTAACTTCCCCGTGAAGGAAAGCCCGAATAGCTATGAGGACAAGACCAATCAGAACGCAAACAGAAGAATATTTCATTGCATATTACAACAATTCCATCAGAATACAAGAATATACAGAGTATGAATAAATAAAATACATTCGACAAATATCAGAGATTTAAATTACATTTAAACATAGCAGCGGAAAAATAATACAAAGCACAACTGAAAGAAATACACGGATACAGAGCTTTCCGAGTATCGTTCCAGCGTTAACTAGGATCCTGTGAAAATAAATCTGCAAAACTAAAACTACTAGCTGCCCGTGTCGAAAATAAGGGCACCCAGAGTTTAGGTTAAAACAATAAACTCCAAGTCAGTCGTGTGACTGGTGTGAGAACTAAAACAGTTATTAATCTTTACTTTTAAGTTAGGTAAATCAAGGGACCATGCCGTATAACACGGAACGGGTTTCCTCAAAAGAATACCAGTGCATAAACAAACAGCGCAATGCCAAATAAAGAAAAATGAAGCTATTATAAGACCCATGTCCCATCACCCAATGCATCACAAGCCGAAGGATAGGGTTTTTACCCTATACTAGCCAAACATGCTTGGTACGTGAAATTTCATATTTTATTATTACTATAAGTGAAGAAAACAACTTCAATCATAATGTATAAATCATAGACGGCATAAGTGACCCATACCACTATGTCGCCGTACTAGGCTCTACAAATAAAACTGAATTATCACGTATTGGAAATTGGATTCCATCATGAGTCGAGGCAAGGGGAAAGCTCCTCTCTGATTCGAGACACTCTCGAAAATGTCTCAGGACCACACATAGCGATCCCTTGGAACCTCCAAGGCCGGTCCTCTCTTACTTTTGAGGATTAGTTATTCCTGAACACACATTTCCCGGTCCTGTAGGACCTATATAATGGTCTGTACGTCGGCTCACATAGTGCCAGTTATCAACCATATATTCGAGGCGCCTCACATTCCAAGAACGACACAGGTAAAAAGTATATAAATGTCAGGGCTGCTAGGTCACTGACATCACCCATAGCTAGAAAGAAAGGTCATGCACTCCTTGGGTCCTTATCCCGTTTTTGACTCATACCGAGGTGTGAGGCTCGTGAATTAACGCCATACACAAAGCTGCGCCACACAGGCCGTGCTTTGATCATTAACCACAAGACTTTACTTTTCAACAGAAGCCTTGATCATCTGCCACTTAGGCATGCCACACAGGAAATTCACTCCATGCGACTGATGTCCATCGATGTACAACATCTGAGCTCGTACGTCTCAGAGAAGGGCGTTAAGCAAGAGAATAAATTCTCCGCCACCAAACAGATGTAAATTTAATAGAGATCAATCAACACAGAATAAAATCCAATGTTAGACACACAGTCCATTTGCAAGTTCGTTCTGGGTCTGAATGAAACCAGATTCCTCGCATATCCATCGATCTCCAAGCACGTCTGGACGATCACCAACTGATTCTCTCCTCTTGGGTGTACAACCCAATCAAGATCATCAATAACCATCCAAACGATGTGAAGACTTCCGTTATTCAACCACCATCTTCATCTTCGACTTATCGTCGAATCAGTTATTCAGAATGGGTATAACCCAGCCTTTCCAAATAACCCGCGTATATAATAAACAAGTGTTACACAAACACAACATACGCCTCATTACAATTCAGAATATTCTTTTATTCAAATTTTCACACTCTTAGGGAAAGGTTCCCATTAATTTTATCAAAGATAAATTTTTCTAAATTTATTCTTTAATCTTCCTTTGGATATCATTTCAAACCGTGTTAAGGTTTTCTAAACTAGTCGGGATTAGCGAACCACACCGAAGTAATCATTTATTTTATTTCCCAATCCCAACCTATTCATCCCATGGATCAAAACTGGTAATACCCCATATCTAACACCACGGTGTTATCGGTAAATATTAATTACCATTTCACGTTCAAATCTAATTAAAGATTTAACTATCTCTTTGGAGCAAAACTGGTGATACTCCATTCTCGATCACTTTAATCTAATGAAAGATTCTTTAAAACTCCACTTAGATTTAATCTTCCCAAAAATCAATATCCTATCTTTAACTGGGTTGAAGAACCAATGTCACTTTAAACCACGATTCACGATAAACCCTAAATCACATTCAAATTCAATTCCAATTAAATATTATTTAATTGGTACACTTCATTAAATCTAAATAGAAAGATTTAATCTTTTCTACATTGGGTCCAAGAACAGTGTTATTCAAGACACCATTCACGACGAGCCCAAAATCACATTCAAATTCAATTCCAATTAAATATTATTTAATTGGTACACTTCATTAAATCTAAATAGAAAGATTTGATCTTTTCTACATTGGGTCTAAGAACAGTGTTATTCAAGACACCATTCACGACGAACCCAAAATCACGTTCAAATTCAATTCCAGTCAAATATTATTTAATTGGTACACTTAATTAAATCTAAATAGAAAGATTTAATCTTTTCTACACTGGGTCCAAGAACAGTGTTATTCAAGACACCATTCACGACGAACCCAAAATCCCATTTGATATTAAATACAAGGCTCTGAATAGAAAATATATCATCTTATATTCAATATCAAATTCTGAAATCAACAAATATCGTATTGGAAATAACGATATAAATATATCTTTCAAATTTCCACAACCATCTCTGTATAATCACGAAATCCGACATCGAAATATTCCGAAGATAATTTCGATTCAAATCCATTCCAATTCGTATATTGGAAATTCTGATTATTTTTAAAACCACTTTCAAATTCAGTTTATTTATTTCAAAAATAAATTGATTTTAATTCTAGTTAAAACTAGTTCATTTCAATAAAAATCTATTTTTATCTTTTCAAATATGGAGTTTTTCATCCCAATTCTTCCCAAATCATTTCTTATGATTTTACACAAATTATTGATATTTTTAATAATTTTATCAAGGCCCGTACAGTCGATTTCCATCAAAGGCCATCGAACTGCACTTACAGCGACCTTTTCCAAATTTGATTTGGTCATAATTCCAAATCCAACCATTAGATTTCAAATTTCTAATATTCATTGGAAAGCTCTTTTCGATACGACAATTTCAGGATAATCCGACGGTCGGATCTCCCGCAACGTCAATTCGAAGTCAATGGTCGAAATTCGCGAACTGCCGCGGCGCGGCGCGTTCTATTCAGGCCATTATATATATAATATATATATTATAAATATTTCATCGATTTCCTTTTAAAACATATTTTATAAATCGTTTTAAATTCGTTTTCGAAACGATTTCAACTTCATATTCAATTTCGAATCAAAATTGAATATTCCACATCATCGATATACAAATGATAATATTTTCAAAACGTTATATTTTGAAATCACTTCTTTTTTTATATTCATTATAAAAACGAATATAATCGATATAAATATCGCTTGCATCAAAATGGCGCATCTCTAATCAACATGGCTTTATATATTTCAAAATCTTCGTTATTCTATTCAACATCTGAATATTTATTCTATTCAACACATGAATCTATATTTCTTTCAACACATGAATATTTATTTTTCTTTCAACACATGAATATTCTCAACACATGATGTAACACCCCACCTCCGCCAGTACCACTCTTGCAAGGGCACTGACTTTGGAGGGGCGTTTGAATCAGGTAAACATGCACAATGATATATCAAGGCAGAACAAGAACATATGTATATATGCAAACAGAGTAAATAACATAGATAAAACAGCGGAAGATTTAAACCATCTCAAAGCAAGTCTGGTACAACATAATATCAATTTTCCAAATAAATAAGTCTAGATATAACAACATCGTCTGAAAACTGAAATACATAAATGCTATCCCCAAAATACGTGAGAACCATAGCTAGCTTCATGTAGAAAGCGTACATGAGCCGGAATCCCACAAGAAAGCAATCCAAAATCCAAGCTAAGCTCCTGTATTCCCTCCCTGAGAACCTGGGGGGGAAACGGAAGAAAAGAGGCGAAAGAAAACAGGTCAGTCAAAAAGACTGAGTAAGCCCTACTACAATCAATGTAAACTGATAAAGTTAACTGGCATGAGCAACAAGGGATGAACATAAGGATAACAACATACTAGCATGATGATTAACTAACAAGGTAGATAAAGGTGTCATCGCATAATCAAGATTAAGGTTTTGCACCACTGGTGTACTAGCAGACTAACATGACTTGAATAAACAAGTATTGATCCCATGGCCCAAGCTTTGGCCCAATAACATGAAGTGACCCTCATACGAGGTCCAACCCAAACGGTCTAGTCGATCGGCTCCCTAAGCCTAACTCGTCAAGTGTTGGTGTCAATACGGCCCTAAACATGATTGTAGTCGAACTGTGCCGGGTCCACCCTTCGGGTGTATCAAGCCCTAGGGTGTCAACCCCTGGACACCATGAACATGAGTGCACAGTCCCGATCTACTGGTACCCGTGCATGTTTTCTCCGGCTACGGACTATGTGCACGCCCAGAGTCCGCCCGGAACTACACCGGCGTACCACCCTGCCGTCGTTTATTGGTCGCTTATCTCCAGTCCAGTAATCGTGCCCCCACCCTAGCCTAGTCCCTAGGGTCATGATGATACAAACTAGGGATTACTGCTGGAGTGGACCCCCATTGCTAGGATTTCTCTAGTGGGTTAGGTACGGTTTAACCCCTTCACTAATCATGGATTAACTTGGTTAAGTGTAACGATGAGTTCACGACTTAACCCCGATTAATCAATCAAGCCCAAATTGGTTAAGTATTAAATGGACCATGACTTAACCCTAATCATGAGGCATTAATTAATTAATGCGCCTTAACCTCTCACATTAGACCTTGTTGTGGTTACTAGTTAAGCCGGGCGGGTCCGGGTAGCTTTACACCACAACTTGGTCTAACCTCGGGTCCAAGGTACAACATGACCAACTTCTCACATTGGGTCCTATTGTTTGTAGCAACTAGTTAAGCCGGTCGGTTCCGGGTAGGTTTACGCTACAAACTCAACCCAACCTCGAGTTGGCCACACTTATCTTTTCTAAGTGTCATGTCCACCATGTTTCCAAAACATGTTACAAATTTTCAAGCAATTGGGTAGACCTAACTTAATAGGTAAATTCCCAATGGGTAGACCTAACTTAATAGGTAAATTCCCAAGCTTATATTTTTATGTCTTTTAAGTTTACCCAACCCCAAACGCAATCCCATCGCTTACATATCGCAATAGCGCATAAAGGATAGAAAGAGGGAACTTGGCATAATCGTGACATAAAAGTGTTAAGCCACAAGTTCAACATGGTGGCATATGAAATGTACATATGTTCAAATACTTGCATTAGGCCTCAAAAAGCATGCATAGCTTGCATATCATATGACAACTTGCATATCAAACTTGCATAGCACAACTTGCATATCATGTGACAACTTACATATCAAACTTGCATAGTATAACTTGCATATCATGTGACAACTTGCATATCAAACTTGCATAGCATAACTTGCATATCATATGACAACTTGCATATCAAACTTGCATAGCATAACTTGCATTTCATATGACAACTTACATATTAAACTTGCATAACATAACTTGATGAGCTTGCATAACACATCATAGAAAACTTGCATATAAACTCGCATATCATACATTTAACTTTAAAAGTTCAAGTATGAAAGGAATAGGGCTTACAATGCTTATGCGGACTCAAATGAGTATAGCAAATGTAAGAAAACCCCTATGCAACCAATTAAACCCCAAAAATGCAAGCAAAATTGACCAAAACTCTTTCTTTATGGTGCAAATGAAAAGACTTGACTTGAATGCAAGCTAAAGAGGATCATACAAGTCTAAAAACACTTGTATGCATGGATAATCTCTTGAAAATTTATTTAGGAATTTATGAAGAGAGTGGAGGCCATGAGAGGATTGATTTTGACATAGTTTAGTTGCTAGAATGATTAATAATGATTTTAGGGTAGGTTAGGGTCTTATTTATAGATTAGGCAAGTGATTTAGGCCATAGGATTAAACCCTAGTTCCAATCTCAGCCCTCAAAACCGAATCTGGCCCCCAAGCTCAACACAAAACCAAAGTGGTGCACCAGGCTAAAGAGCCCGTCTGAGTCAAGTCGACAGCCCAGTCGACAGGGCTGTCGACTTGGTCAGACCAAGTCCACTCCCAAGTCGACAAGGCTATCGACTTGGGTACTGTGGCGGGACTTTTCCCGCCTGGCCCAAACTGGCCCAATTTTCCAAATTCAAGTTTGAATTTGAAATCTGTTTTTACTTAGAAATTTTCTGAAAACTTCGTTGGGCCTTAATCGGGTCATACGGATTCCGATTTTCGAAAACTCGGACTCTATTTCGCGTATTTTTCCGAGACGAACGCAATGGCATAGCCCGTTTCCCTTGATTCAGATTTATAAATTAAATTCTGCCTCGATTTACACTATTATAGGTTATTGAAAATACGGGTTGTTACATTCTCCCCTCCTTAAAGGATTTCGTCCCCGAAATCTCCAAGTTAGGAAGAACGTATCCTACCATCCAATCGTCCATCTACTCAAAACATCATCCACGAGCAATCATTGTCCTTACAAGATTCTAAATGCTGTATGAACATATGCAAAGGTGTGTGTATATGTACTTATCTAATGCAAATATCATCAATGCAATTTATGTTAGTGAAATGAATCCATATGTATGCAATTCCTAACATAATGTATAACATCTATATGTGTGCACATAACATACATCCATATGCAACATCCATGTGATAACACAAAAATTTTCATTCATGTATAAGCATAAACACTCATGCATATGCAATATGAGGAGTGTGTGAGCCGATCTAGTGCCTAACGTGTATAATGCATCCACGAGTAACCACTTGCAAACACTTACAACCACTTGCAACCATCAAGCATAACATGTTTCAAACACATGTTTCATCCAAAGGGTTTCTACCTAAGGTTCTCATGACAAGATTAACACGATAAACTAGATAAACATGGATAGCAAAGAGAGAGATATGCTAACAAAGAAAAGAGATTGAGAGTGTACCCTCAAAAAGGAATGGATAAAGCCCACGCATCTTCTCCTCGGTTTCCCAAGTTGCGTCTTCTTCGGCTTCACCCCATTGAACCTTCACCAACTTGACCTCACGATTCCTTAGCTTCTTGGTCTCCGTCCCCAAGATACGAATCGGAGCTCTGCTTAAAGTAGCTTCTTTCTCCACTTCCACATCTTCCAGAACACTTGGCTCAACAACCTCTGCTGATTCATGTAAACACTTCCGGAGATGCGAGACATGAAAAACATCGTGTACTCCGGCAAGCTTCTCGGGCAACTTTACTCTATAAGCCATCTGCCCGATCCTCTCTATAATAGGGAATGGTCCAACAAACCTCGGTGCTAACTTCCCAACGGCTCCAAATCGGACCACATTCCGCAAAGGAGAAACCTTCACGAAAACCATATCCCCAACATCAAACTCCAAATCAGTTCTTCGCTTATCAGCATAGGATTTCTGACGGTCTTGGGCCGCTTTCATCCGTCTTCGAATCAACTCGATCTTCTCGAATGTATCTCTGATCATATCAGGCCCATGTATAAGCTCAAATCTTTCTCCCAGAAGATAATGGCGCCAAGCCTTGAGTGCATATACTATTGCTGCCAACTCTAAGTCATGAGTGGGATAATTCTTCTCATGCACCTTGAGTTGTCTACCGCCAAAGCATATCACTCTTCCTTCTTGCATCAGAATAGCTCCTAACCCTGTGCCACATGCATCGGTGTATACTGTAAATAACTTCCCTCCATCGGGCAAAGCTAGAACAGGTGCTGATGTGAGAGCTCTCTTGAGCTTCTGAAAAGCAAGCTCGCATTCTATGCTCCAAGCAAAAACTAAATTCTTCTTCGTCAATTTAGTGAGAGGAGCGGAAAGCTTCGCGAAGTCCTTGATGAACTTCCGGTAAAAACCCGCAAGACCTAGAAAACTTCTCACTTCGGTTGCATTCCTTGGAGTCTTCCAATCCTGAACTGCAACTACCTTAGCGGGATCCACCGCTAAGCCTTGCTTAGATACTATATGCCCAAGGAATCTAACTTCCCTTCTCCAAAAGTGACACTTGGAGAACTTGGCCTTCAACTGATGCGCTCTAAGCGTATCCATCACCTCCACGAGATGCCTTGCGTGCTCTTCCTCATCCTTAGAGAAGATCAGAATATCATCTACGAAGACCACGACAAACTTGTTCAAGAACTCCCTGAACACCCTACTCATCAAGTCCACAAAATATGCGGGTGCATTAGTCAAGCCGAACGGCATGACAAGCCATTCGAAGAATCCATCTGGAGTTCTGAACGCAGTCTTGTCTATACTATCCTCAGCTACCCTGAGCTGATGGAATCCAGTAGCAAGATCAAGCTGAGAGAAAACAGAAGCACCGACAAGCTGGTCAAAGAGATCATCAATCCTCGGTAACGGGTGTCTGTTCTTCTTAGTCAGCTTATTCAACTCTCGATAGTCAACACAAAGTCGGAGAGAACCATCTGCCTTGGTAGCAAATACCACAGGCGCTCCCCATTCAGATATACTTCGTCTAATGAAGTTCTTCTCGAGCAACTCCTTCACTTGCTTACTTAGCTCCCGCCTTTCCCGCAGAGCCATGTGCCGAACGGGCAAAGAAACCGGCTTTGCATTATCCACCAGATAAATGCGGAAATCAATCTCTCGCTTAGGGGGCAACCCCCTAACTTCATCAAAAACATCCGGATAATCTCGAACCACTCTCACAGACTGAAGAGTCTCCACTGACGAGTCGAGTGATTCAAGATAGCACAACATGACGGGACCTCTCGGATCACAAGAAATCTCTAGGGTGTTCCCGAGGCGAGTCACGAGCCTCACAACCCTATGCTCACAATCAAGAATGGCTCCATATCTGGACAGCCAATCCATGCCCAATATCAATCCGTATCCCCTGAAACCAAGAACATAAGCACTGCACAAGAACTCTACACTCAGTATAGAGATCCTCAAATCCCCACATATCATAGACAAATGGGCGGAACCCCCAATAGGATTTGAGACACAGACGGGATCCTCTACTAAGCTAGTACTAAGGTGCAAACTATCAACAAGATCAGATGAGATAAAGCTATGCAATGCACCAGAATCAAACAAGGTACGAACTGGAAAATCAGAAATATATACAAGGCTCTCAACAGAAATACTACCTCGATCGGGAACTGGAGCGGTATTGAGAGCATGAACTTGCCCTCCTGAAGGTCCAGCACGCTGAGTCTGACCCTGGCCTTGCCCTCGCTTCTTCGGGCAATCCTTGCTGAAATGTCCAGTCTCACCACAGAAAAAGCATTCACCATTCTTCCTTTTTCTCTTCCTACAATCCTTGATAAGATGCCCAACTGATCCGCAATAATGGCACTTCCCCTTGACGTTCTTGCCCTTGTTGTTGTTCCCCTTGTTGCCTTGACCCTTGTTCTTGTTCTGGTTGCCTTGACTGCTTTGGCCACTTGGATTACCCTGATTTCCTTTTCCCTGAGAATCAGTCTTCTTGGCTTGAGTATCATTCACCTTGATCTCTTTCTTGCCATCTCCCTGAAGTAACGCCATATCAACCAAGCTCTCAAACGTGGCCCCATGGGGAATATGCGACATAGCCAATCCTTGCAACGGCTCATTCAATCCTCTAGCAAAATGAAGAGCCTTCTTCTGAGGAGTATTCACCATATCCAAGCCAAAACGAGCTAACTGATTAAACTTGTTCACATACTCTTTGACAGACATATCTCCTTGCTTCAAAGTTATGAACCTTTCCATTTGCAGATTCTCCTCAGCAGAAGATAAAAACTTAAGCATGAACCTTGCCCTGAAATCGGCCCAAGTCTCAACAGGCCTAGTACCATTGGTGACTTCCCACCAATAAGCGGCTTCATCCTTCATAAGCCAAACCGCCAACAAGAGCTTCCTCTGATCGTCTAATCCAAAGATAGCAAACAAATCCTCGGTCTCTTTCAACCAATTTCTGGCCTCTACAAAAGTCTCAGTGCCTTGAAAGTTCTTGCCACCCATTGCTTTGAAATCTTTGCAAGTCTTTGCGAAGTCCACTTGAGGATGCTGAGGGGGAGAAGGAAGAGGAACCTCAGCGACAGGAGGAGGAGGAACATTAGCGACAGGAGGAGGAATATTGACTACTGGAGGAGGAGGAGGGACATCTGCGGGGCCGGCTTCGGTCGCCCTAGCCTCCAAAAGTCTCCTATACCAAACAGGTACGTGCACTCCCTTCGGAATAGCAAAGTTATCGGCCATACTGAAAAAGAAAAAGACAGATTCAGAATGGAGAAAAACGAAGGGATTTTGCTAGTGGCTTTTTTTTTGGGGGAATAGCCTTTAAAATAAACTAGACTTTTCTTTGGAAAATACTTTATACTTGATTTTGAAAATAGTTTTTCAAAAGCTTTCTAAAAACCTTTTTGTTCCTTCTCGTAAACCTGGCTCTGATACCAAATGTAACACCCCACCTCCGCCAGTACCACTCTTGCAAGGGCACTGACTTTGGAGGGGCGTTTGAATCAGGTAAACATGCACAATGATATATCAAGGCAGAACAAGAACATATGTATATATGCAAACAGAGTAAATAACATAGATAAAACAGCGGAAGATTTAAACCATCTCAAAGCAAGTCTGGTACAACATAATATCAATTTTCCAAATAAATAAGTCTAGATAA
The DNA here is from genome assembly GCA_030737875.1 of Allium sativum. Lineage (NCBI taxonomy): Eukaryota > Viridiplantae > Streptophyta > Magnoliopsida > Asparagales > Amaryllidaceae > Allium > Allium sativum. The sequence continues at coordinate 732,332,782 of CM060922.1, read as the reverse complement.
AACAACATCGTCTGAAAACTGAAATACATAAATGCTATCCCCAAAATACATGAGAACCATAGCTAGCTTCATGTAGAAAGCGTACATGAGCCGGAATCCCACAAGCAAGCAATCCAAATTCCAAGCTAAGCTCCTGTATTCCCTCCCTGAGAACCTGGGGGGGGAACGGAAGAAAAGAGGCGAAAGAAAACAGGTCAGTCAAAAAGACTGAGTAAGCCCTACTACAATCAATGTAAACTGATAAAGTTAACTGGCATGAGCAACAAGGGATGAACATAAGGATAACAACATACTAGCATGATGATTAACTAACAAGGTAGATAAAGGTGTCATCGCATAATCAAGATTAAGGTTTTGCACCACTGGTGTACTAGCAGACTAACATGACTTGAATAAACAAGTATTGATCCCATGGCCCAAGCTTTGGCCCAATAACATGAAGTGACCCTCATACGAGGTCCAACCCAAACGGTCTAGTCGATCGGCTCCCTAAGCCTAACTCGTCAAGTGTTGGTGTCAATACGGCCCTAAACATGATTGTAGTCGAACTGTGCCGGGTCCACCCTTCGGGTGTATCAAGCCCTAGGGTGTCAACCCCTGGACACCATGAACATGAGTGCACAGTCCCGATCTACTGGTACCCGTGCATGTTTTCTCCGGCTACGGACTATGTGCACGCCCAGAGTCCGCCCGGAACTACACCGGCGTACCACCCTGCCGTCGTTTATTGGTCGCTTATCTCCAGTCCAGTAATCGTGCCCCCACCCTAGCCTAGTCCCTAGGGTCATGATGATACAAACTAGGGATTACTGCTGGAGTGGACCCCCATTGCTAGGATTTCTCTAGTGGGTTAGGTACGGTTTAATCCCTTCACTAATCATGGATTAACTTGGTTAAGTGTAACGATGAGTTCACGACTTAACCCCGATTAATCAATCAAGCCCAAATTGGTTAAGTATTAAATGGACCATGACTTAACCCTAATCATGAGGCATTAATTAATTAATGCGCCTTAACCTCTCACATTAGACCTTGTTGTGGTTACTAGTTAAGCCGGGCGGGTCCGGGTAGCTTTACACCACAACTTGGTCTAACCTCGGGTCCAAGGTACAACATGACCAACTTCTCACATTGGGTCCTATTGTTTGTAGCAACTAGTTAAGCCGGTCGGTTCCGGGTAGGTTTACGCTACAAACTCAACCCAACCTCGAGTTGGCCACACTTATCTTTTCTAAGTGTCATGTCCACCATGTTTCCAAAACATGTTACAAATTTTCAAGCAATTGGGTAGACCTAACTTAATAGGTAAATTCCCAATGGGTAGACCTAACTTAATAGGTAAATTCCCAAGCTTATATTTTTATGTCTTTTAAGTTTACCCAACCCCAAACGCAATCCCATCGCTTACATATCGCAATAGCGCATAAAGGATAGAAAGAGGGAACTTGGCATAATCGTGACATAAAAGTGTTAAGCCACAAGTTCAACATGGTGGCATATGAAATGTACATATGTTCAAATACTTGCATTAGGCCTCAAAAAGCATGCATAGCTTGCATATCATATGACAACTTGCATATCAAACTTGCATAGCACAACTTGCATATCATGTGACAACTTACATATCAAACTTGCATAGTATAACTTGCATATCATGTGACAACTTGCATATCAAACTTGCATAGCATAACTTGCATATCATATGACAACTTGCATATCAAACTTGCATAGCATAACTTGCATTTCATATGACAACTTACATATTAAACTTGCATAACATAACTTGATGAGCTTGCATAACACATCATAGAAAACTTGCATATAAACTCGCATATCATACATTTAACTTTAAAAGTTCAAGTATGAAAGGAATAGGGCTTACAATGCTTATGCGGACTCAAATGAGTATAGCAAATGTAAGAAAACCCCTATGCAACCAATTAAACCCCAAAAATGCAAGCAAAATTGACCAAAACTCTTTCTTTATGGTGCAAATGAAAAGACTTGACTTGAATGCAAGCTAAAGAGGATCATACAAGTCTAAAAACACTTGTATGCATGGATAATCTCTTGAAAATTTATTTAGGAATTTATGAAGAGAGTGGAGGCCATGAGAGGATTGATTTTGACATAGTTTAGTTGCTAGAATGATTAATAATGATTTTAGGGTAGGTTAGGGTCTTATTTATAGATTAGGCAAGTGATTTAGGCCATAGGATTAAACCCTAGTTCCAATCTCAGCCCTCAAAACCGAATCTGGCCCCCAAGCTCAACACAAAACCAAAGTGGTGCACCAGGCTAAAGAGCCCGTCTGAGTCAAGTCGACAGCCCAGTCGACAGGGCTGTCGACTTGGTCAGACCAAGTCGACTCCCAAGTCGACAGGGCTGTCGACTTGGGTACTGTGGCGGGACTTTTCCCGCCTGGCCCAAACTGGCCCAATTTTCCAAATTCAAGTTTGAATTTGAAATCTGTTTTTACTTAGAAATTTTCTGAAAACTTCGTTGGGCCTTAATCGGGTCATACGGATTCCGATTTTCGAAAACTCGGACTCTATTTCGCGTATTTTTCCGAGACGAACGCAATGGCATAGCCCGTTTCCCTTGATTCAGATTTATAAATTAAATTCTGCCTCGATTTACACTATTACAGGTTATTGAAAATACGGGTTGTTACACATGAGCATCGTCAACACATGACTATTTATGTTATTTAATATACTTTATAAAATTATGATAAAGATGTAAATTTTATTGTTTAAAATATTTTACTCAACACATGAATATATATTTTATTCAACGCATGAATATATATTTTATTCAACACATGAATATTCTTTATTCTATTCAACACATGAATATTCTTTATTCTATTCAACACATGAATATATATTTATTTTATTCAACACATGAATATATATTTTATAATATTCTTTATTTTCCCAATTGGAATGAGGCCCAATCAATTACCATATAATGTTAATTATATGGATTCCGTACAACACATGTACATAATAGCAACGATAAATAATCAACCATCATTCAAAGTACACCACACAACTGCATAAGCATTAGATATAACTAATTAACGTTCATACAATCTGTCAATCAAACGATCGACATACCACTAAACAATTGGGATTAGTGTACGTCAAATATCATCCCAACACCCGTGTGGGGTTTCAATCCACAAGCACGGAATGTTATTTGTGCAGTTGGGCGATGTGTAAAATTTATCGTCCCAATCAATGTCCTTCAAATAGGCGTAAACAAACCGTCCGGTTTGTAAATGAACATTTATTTATTCACATTCACGTTAAAAATTATATTTTTAACGATAATTAATTTATTTCAACACATGAATATTTTATTATCTGTTTCACATCAACATCACAAACAAATTTCACAACACATCAAACAAGCATACAAGTCGTCCATGGTCTGTGGACGACGAGTGTCGGGTGCTGCTAAGCACCGTCTGCATCCTAGTATATATTTATAACTAGAAAACAAGATTAAAAGTGAGGAGTTCTCACCGAATAGCTAAACTAAACGCCACGACTCTTCTTATGTAGAAATCTTCGTCGTGCTCGCCTTTTGTCAATTTCACTGTCCGTAGCCAATACATATATAAAAATCACATTTTTATATTGTTGCTATGTATATAAAAAACACATTTTTATAATCACTCTATATGGATAAAAATCACATTTTTATACCGCTACTATATAGATAAAAAAAATATTTTTATACGGCTACTATATAGATAAAAATTCTATTTTTATACCGCTACTATATAGATAAAAATTCTATTTTTATACCAGTGTTCATATAATAAAGATTATATTTTTATATCGCCATTCATATAAAAATCACATCTTTGCTCCTTCTACATAATAAAGATCGAATTTTTATATCATCGCTATAAAAATCACATTTTTATTCTTCTCCTCATATAAACATCATATTTTTACCTTGCTAATAAATAAATAAAAATCATATTTTATACTTGCATTCAAACAAATAAAAATCCAATTTTTATTTTAAAACCATATGTATAGAGATCAAACCTTTAACACATCGCTATATATATAAAAATCATATCTTTTCTTATATAAAAATATAATCTTTCAAAAAATATGATCTTTCAACTTATATAAATTCGATTTTTCCACTTCTTTCATATTATAAAAATCCGACCTTTTACACATTAAAAATCCTATCTTTTCTTGTCTTTGTATTTATTAAAACCTCGACTTTTCATAAGAAAATAAATAAAAGACTGAAATAAAATAAAATAAAAATAAAAAATCACCTTTGTTTCTTTCAGTTTTGGTTCGCAGGGGGGCGAGGGGTTCCAATCGGAGCTGACGTGGCAGAGGGGGTCTCTGGCTTAGGGACATCGGGGTTTGTTAGGAAAGAGGAGGGAGACGCGCGCGAGAGGGAGAAAGGAGGGAAAGGGGAGGTGCCGACGCGGCAGTGGGCCAGCGAAGTGGCGGCGGTCAGGCGGTGGTGGAGGTGTTCGTGGGTTTTGGGGGAAATAGGGGGGGGCAGGTCGATTAAGAAGAGGGCGAGGAGGAAGAGGAGGGGAGAAGGGGGAAGCAGGGGGGGTCGCGTCGGGTGGGGGAGCCCGGCGGTGGGCGCCGCCGCCTTGGGGGGGTGCGATGGCGGTTCTTCCGCCTCCGTCCTCCTTCTATTTTTTTTTTCGATTTGACTCTGGTCAATAAGGGAGAGAGGTAAGTGAGAGGAGTATATATATTATAATATATATATTTAATTATTTTATTTCAAAAAGTGACTTTTAATTTCGATCTCTAAACGAGACCCACCGCCTGTCGTCCCTAGCTAATTACCCTCATTCCGAACACAATGGGATATGCATCGTAAGCTGATTCGATCGTTTCGATCAGTTTCCGTCAAAATCAACATATAACTCTATATATTGAATTTGAACGCGCATTTCAGTTTATTGGGGCCACATACGAACTCTAAAAATTCCCGAAAAATATTTTCTAATTTGGACGTAACTTTTGATTCCCGCTATGAAATTTCGATTTTTCGGATTCATTGGAAAGATATTCTCAATTAGATTCAAATATTTTTGGTTATGCTAAAATCCGGTGTATTTTGCACCTGGTACATTCATTTGAACTTAGAAATCGAATTATCGAACTACCGCGCCATTTTCAATTCCTTTTATAATTAAAATATTGATATTCTAACGACGATTCAAATAAATAAATACGTTCTAATTCTATTCGAAATGAATTTCTCGTCGTTGTTATTTAAAATAACTCATTTTAAATATTCAAAATTCGTTAAAATTGCCAAAATAAAAATTTTAAATTGGCTCACATTTCCGGGTTATTACAATCTCCCCACTTAAAACTTTTCGTCCTCGAAAAGGAACGAAGTTGAAAGTTGTCTTACTAACCAACTCAACTTTCATTATTTTCTTTACGGCTTAAGTTCTTCAACTTTTCAGTTTCTAAGAACTTCTCAAATTTTTCAAAAATTTGGCTAACACCCTAAATTTTTGAAAAATTTCGCCACAACCTCCCCTGCACCGGGGACTTCGGGATATTTCAAATAGCCTCCCATGGCCTTCATCAATCCAAAAAAAAAAAAAAGGAACAGCCAATCGGCTCATAAAATGATCCAAAACCCAATAAATTTGTAAACATGTACCTATTTGCCGGGCAAACATTTTTATTCTTCTGCTCTAGCCTCCTTGCTATGACCTGTTCAGTGTAAGTACATGTATATGCATGCATTTGTAATCATTTGTCAATAGTTCAATATTCGGTTCAGTTTGGCATAAATGGTTCAAAATTTCAAACAAATAAACAAACAACACAACCATCAATCAATTAGTGAATTAGAATTTCAAACACATAACTCTAATACATAGTCAAAAATCATATTTTTGATGCCAAATCGCAACAAATAATCCTATGTAAGTTTTGGTTCTCACACCAGTCTGATGGAAATATATAGATATCAGAACTTCGTCACTCGAAAATAAATAATGTGATGGTATACTTCATCATTAGGACCATGTCCGGGCGACTAGAGTGTGATTCTATATCCATCCAGTATATTAAAACTTTGAATATACGTTCATGACGCGTATATGCAAAATCTTTATATACTCGATTGTCCAAATTCAATATAAATAAAATATTCAAATACGAATAAAACGATTTAAATTTCAAAACAAATTTTGTCTTCATTTTAAAAATATACCCTTCACACTCGTTCTCGGATACTACTGATCCTATCTCTAACGAGTCATTCTAATTGGATATTACTAATTCAATTTCTGATGAATTCTTTCATTTGGTTCTAATGTGTCTTGATCTCGAGCTCTGTAAACCAAAGCTCTGATACCACTGTGATAACCCGTAACTTCCCCGTGAAGGAAAGCCCGGATTGCTATGAGGACAAGACCAATCAGAACGCAAACAGAAGAACATTTCATTACATATTACAACAATTCCATCAGAATACAAGAATATACAGAGTATGAATAAATAAAATACATTCGACAAATATCAGAGATTTAAATTACATTTAAATACATAGCAGCGGAAAAATAATACAAAGCGTAACTGAAAGAAATACATGGATACAGAGCTTTCCGAGTATCGTTCCAGCTGTTAACCAGGATCCTGTGAAAATAAATCTGCAAAACCAAAACTACTAGATGCCTGTGTCGAAAATAAGGGCACCCAGAGTTTTGGTTAAAACAATAAACTCCAGGTCAGTCATGTGACTGGTGTGAGAAATAAAACAGTTATTAATCTTTATTTTTAAGTTAGGTAAATCAAGGGACCACGCCGTATAACACTGAACGGGTTTCCTCCCAAGAATACCAGTGCATAAACAAATAGTACAATGCTAAATAAAGAAAAATGAAGCTATTACAAGACCCAGGTCCCATCACACAATGCAACGCAAGCCGGAGGATAAGGTTTTTACCTTATAATAGCCAAACATGCTTGGTACGTGAAATTTCATATTTTATTATTACTATAAGTGAAGAAAACAACTTCAATCGTAATGTATAAATCATAGACGACATAAGTGACCCATACCACTATGTCGTCGTACTAGGCTCTACAAATAAAACCGAAATATCACGTATTGGAAATTGGATTCCATCATGAGTCGAGGCAAGGGGCAAGCTCCTCTCCGATTCGAGACACTCTAGCAAATGTCTTAGGACCACACACAGTGATCCCTTGGAACATCCAAGGCCGGTCCTCTCTTACTTTTGAGGATTAGTTATTCCTGAACACACGTTTCCCGGTCCTATAGGACCTATATAATGGTCTGTACGTCGGCTCACATAGTGCCAGTTATCGACCATACATTTGAGGCGCCTCGCACTCCAACAACCACACAGGTAAAAAGTATATAAATGTCAGGGCTGGTAGGTCACTGGCATCACCCATAGCTAGAAAGAAACGTTGTGCACTCCTTGGGTCCTTATCCCGTTTTTGACTCATACCGAGGTGTGAGGCTCGCGAATTAACGCTATACACAAAGCTGCGCCACACAGGCCGTGCTTTGATCATCAACCACAAGACTTTGCTTTTCAACAGAAGCCTTGATCATCTACCACTTAGGCATGCCACACAGGCAATTCATTCCATGCGACAGATGTCCATCGATATACAACCTCTGAGCTCGTACGTCTCAGAGAAGGGCGTTAAGCAAGAGAATAAATTCTCCGCCGCCAAAAAGATGTATATTTAATAGAGATCAATCAACACAGAATAAAATCCAATGTCAGACACACGGTCCATTTGCGAGTTCGTTCTGGGTCTGAACGAAACCGGATTCCTCGCATATCCATCGACCTCCAAGTACGTCTGGACGATCACCAACTGATTCTCTCCTCTTGGGTGTACAACCCAATCAAGATCATCAATAACCATCCAAACGATGTGAAGACTTCCGGTCTTCAACCACCGTCTTCATCTTCGACTTAATGTCGAATCAGTTATTCAGAATGGGTGTAACCCGGCCTTTTCGAATAACCCGCGTATATAATAAACAAGTGTTACACAAACACAACATACGCCTCATTACAATTCAGAATATTCTTTTATTCAAATTTTCACACTCTTAGGGAAAGGTTCCCATTAATTTTATCAAAGATAAATTTTTCTAAATTTATTCGTTAATCTTCCTTTGGATGTCATTTCAAACCGTGTTAAGGTTTTCCAAACTAGTCGGGATTAGCGAACCACACCGAAGTAATCATTTATTTTATTTCCCAATCCCAACCTATTCATCCCATGGAGCAAAACTGGTAATACCCCATATCTAACACCACGGTGTTATCGGTAAATATTAATTACCATTTCACGTTCAAATCTAATTAAAGATTTAACTATCGCTTTGGTGCAAAACTGGTGATACTCCATTCTCGATCACTTTAATCTAATGAAAGATTCACTAAAACTCCACTTAGTTTTAATCTTCCCAAAAATCAATATCCTGTCTTTAACTGGGTTACAGAACCAATGTCACTTTAAAACATGATTCACGATAAACCAAAAATCACATTCAAATTCAATTCCAATTAAATATTATTTAATTGGTACACTTCGTTAAATCTAAATAGAAAGATTTAATCTTTCCTACATTGGGTCCAAGAACATTGTTATTCAAGACACCATTCACGACGAACCCAAAATCACATTCAAATTCAATTCCAATTAAATATTATTTAATTGGTACACTTCATTAAATCTAAATAGAAAGATTTAAGCTTTTCTACATTGGGTCCAAGAACAGTGTTATTCAAGACACCACCCACGACGAACCCAAAATCACATTCAAATTCAATTCCAAGAACAGTGGAAGCAGGGGGGTCGCAACGGGTGGGGGAGCCCGGCGGTGGGCGGCGCCGCCTGTGGGGGGGGGGGGATGGCGGTTCTTCCGCCTCCGTCCTCCTTCTATTTTTTTTATTTTCGATTTGACTCTGGTCAATGAGGGAGAGAGGTAAGTGAGAGGAGTATATAAGTTATAATATATATATATATATTTAATTATTTTATTTCAAAAAGTAACTTTTAATTTCGACCTCTAAACGAGACCCACCGCCTGTCGTCCCTAGCTAAATACCCCCATTCCGAACACAATGGGATATGCATCGTAAGCTGATTAGATCGTTTCGATCAGTTTCCGTCAAAATCAACATATAACTCTATATATTGAATTTGAACGCGCATTTCAATTTACTGGGGCCACATACAAACTCTAAAAATTCCCGAAAAATATTTTCTAACTTTGTATTGACGATACGGTCGTAATAAAACTAATTTCGTCAAATTCTAAGACCGTTTGAAAAATGGTCATTTTCCAGTCGATTAAAATCAACTGAAACTGGTCAAACGCGTTTTCCTTTGCCACGCTCACATATTGATTCGAAATATTACGAATTTCGGAATCTAGCAATAACTTGACATCACGGATCCAACAAAATTGGTTTTGTCGAATTCTGAGGTCGTTTGTAAAATTTCAATTTTTAAGGGCCAGAATTCCATAGCGACCATTCTGAATTTTCAACTGGACGTAACTTTTGATTCCCACTATGAAATTTCGATTTTTCGGATTTGTTGGAAAGATATTCTCAATTAGATTCAAATATTTGTGGTTTCGCTAAAATCCGGTGTATTTTGCACCCCGTACATTCATTTGATCTTAGAAATCGAATTATCGAACTACTGCGCCATTTTCAATTCCTTTTATAATTAAAATAAAATATTGATATTCAAACGACGATTCAAATAAATATATACGTTCTAATTCTATTCGAAATAAATTTCTCGTTGTTGTTATTTAAAATATCTCATTTTAAATATTCAAAATTCATTAAAATTGCCAAAATAAAAATTTTAAATTGGCTCGCATTTCCTAGTTATTACACAAAGCGAACGACGTTCCTTAAAGGAGATACCTTAAGGAAAACCCTGTCCCCAACCTCAAACTCAAGGTCGGTCCTTCTTTTTTCTGCGTAGGATTTCTGTCTATCTTGGGCAGTCTTCATTCTCCTTCGTATCAAGTCCACTTTTTATGAAGTCTCTCTAATCATGTCTGGCCCAAGTATAATCTTGTCTGTAGACTCCCACCAACAAGTTGGTGATCGACACGGTCTTCCATACAAAGCTTCGAAGGGCACCATGCCGATGGTGGCTTGGTAGCTGTTGTTGTAGGCGAATTCCACTAAAGGAAGATGATCCTCCCATGTCCCTCCAAAGTCAAGAACGCACAGTCTCAAAAGATCTTCTAATACTCTATTAACCCTTTCCGTCTGACCATCAGTTTGGGGGTGATAGGCCATGCTTAAGCATAACTGTGTGCCTACAGCTTCTTGCAGACTCCGCCAAAACTCGCTCGTAAAGATGGGATATCGGTCACTCACTATGCTGGAGGGTATTCCATGGAGTCGAACTATTTCCTTGAGATAAAGAGATGCTAGAAATGAGGCAGTCCTTCTACTCTTGACACGTAAAAAGTGAGCGCTTTTTGTGAGCCTGTCCACTATTACCCAAATGCTAGTATTGCCCCTTCTTAACCTAGGCAACCCATCAATGAAGTCCATTGAAATGCTATCCCACTTCCATTGTGGGACTTCTAGAGGATGAAGCAGTCCTCCAGGCTTCTTTTGTTCTGCCTTGACCTGTTGGCATATCATGCACTTAGAAACGAAATATGCCACGTCCTTCTTCATGCCGTTCCAAAAGAAAACTTTCTTTACGTCTTTGTACATCTTGTCTCCACCTGGGTGTATTGTCATCTTGGAATGGTGTGCTTCCTCGAGAACCATCTTTACCAAATCCCTTGCTTGTGGGACGCATAGTCTTCCATCTCGCCTAAGCCAACCCTTATCATCGATGGAGTGCCTATTGAGGTGACTGGAAGTTTCACCCCTAATTAGCTTATCAATCACATCAACAAGCTGAGGGTCTTCGCGTTGTGCGGCCCCGACTTAGTCTAATAGAGTTGGTCGCACTTCTAATGTTGCTAGAAGGTCGGGTACAAAGTCAGTGGAGGGTATGACGTTAAAGCTTGCTGTGAACTCCAAGCTTTGCCTTTCCACAAAGAGAGTGCTTAAGGTTAGCTTCCTTCTGCTTAAGGCGTCTGCTACTGCATTGCCCTTGCCAGGCATGTAGGAAATCTCAAAATTGTACTTGGCAAGAAACTCCATCCACCTTTGCTGCCTCAAGTTGAGATCTTTCTGCGAGAATAGGTATTTCAACGATTTATGGTCAGTATACAGTTCAAATTTCTCACCTAGAAGATAATGGCGCCAAGACTTAAGCGCAAAAACGATGACTGCCAACTTTATGTCGTGGGTCGGGTAGTTTTTCTCATGTACTTTCAACTGTCTTCCACTATAAGCCACTACCTTCCCTTCTTGCATCAGAACAGCGCCTAGTCCCATTCCGCATGCATTTGTATATACTGTGAACATCTTGCTTCCATCAGGCAATGTCAGTACTGGGGTTGTTGTAAGAGCCCTTTTCAAGCGTTGGAAAGCAATATCACAATCCAAATCCCAAATCCCAAACGAACACTAGATTCTTCTTTGTTAGCCTTATGAGTGGAGCTGAGATTTTCGCGAAATCTCTAATGAACTTTCGGTAAAAACCTGCTAGCCCGAGAAAGCTTCGGACTTCGGTTGCATTTCTTGGTGCCTTCCAATCTTGCACCGCCACTACTTTCGCGGGGTCCACAGCTAACCCCTCTTTGGACACTATATGTCCAAGAAACCTTACTTCTTCTCTCCAAAAGTGGTACTTGGAAAATTTTGCTTTTAGCTGATGTGCACGGAGAGTATCCATGATTTCCTTTAAATGCTGAGCATGCTCTTCCTCATCCTCTGAGAAGATCAAGATATCGTCTACGAAGACAACCACAAACTTGTTGAGGAATTCTCTGAACACCCTGCTCATTAGGTCTACGAAATAAGTTGGTGCGTTTGTCAAGCCGAAAGGCATGACAAGCCACTCGAATAAACCGTCTGGGGTTCTGAACGCCGTCTTATCAATGCTATCTTCAGCTACCCTTAGCTGATGGAACCCAGTAGCCAGATCAAGTTGGGAGAAAACCGATGCACCTACAAGCTGATCAAACAAATCGTCTATTCTGGGAAGCGGGTGTCTATTCTTCTTAGTCAGCTTGTTTAGCTCCCTATAGTCCACACAAAGACGTAGTGAGCCATCTGCTTTGGTGGCGAACACCACTGGAGCACCCCATTCCGAGATACTCCGCCTTATAAACCCCTTCTCTAGAAGCTCCTTAACTTGCTTACTGAGCTCCTTTCTCTCCTTTGGAGCCATGTGTCTAACAGGTAAAGCTACGGGCTTTGCATTATCAACAAGATATATGCGGAAGTCTGTTTCCCGCCTCGGAGGTAAGCCCTTCACCTCTTCAAAGACATCCGGATATTCACGGACCACTCTAACCGACTGCAAATTTTCAACAGAAGCATTAAGCGACTCTAGATAACTAAGCATAACAGCATTCAAGGGATTACAAGAAATTTCTAGAGTGTTACCGAGCCGAGTCAAGAGTCTAACCACTCTTTTCTCACAATCAAGAATGGCACCATTACTGGATAACCAGTCCATGCCTAAGATCAATCCATTTCCCGAGAAACCGAAAAAAAAAGGCACTACATCTAAACTCAACACTTAGAATAGAGATTTTCAAATCCAAACAAACCATTGACAAATAAGCTGAGCCCCCAATTGGATTTGAATCAACCAAGGGATCTTCTACCATACTAGTGTCTAGGTGCAGAGATTCTACTAAAGCAGATGAAATAAAGGAGAGTGATGCGCCAGAATCAAAGAGAGTGCGAATTGGATGATCATAGAGATAAACTAAGCTTTCTACAGAAATATTTCTGCCTCGTTCCTGCGGAGGTGCCACCAGCGCGTGAACCTGCCCCCTAAAGTGGATCCAGTCCTCTGTCCCTGCCCCCGCTTCTTTGGGCAGTCCTTAGCCATGTGTCCAGTCTCGCCGCAATGGAAACAACCACCATTCATCTTCGCCTTCTTCTTTCTGCAGTCTTTCACTATATGTCCAACAATGCCACAGAAATTACACTTTCTCTTTTCACGGGATTTGTTGTTCTTCCCGCCCTTCTTGAAGTCTGTTTTCTTAGCCTACAAACCCTCTTTCTTTTCTTGAGGCACTTCCACCTTTGCCTCATTCTTGCCTTTATCTTCCTCGTGTAGCAGCGCCATGTCCACCAAGCTTTCATAAGTCGCTCCCATGGGTATATGGGTCATAGCAAGGCTATGTAGAGGCTCATTCAGACCTTTGACGAAGCGAAGGGCCTTCTTGTGTTGGGTGTTTACTAAATCCAGCCCAAATCTGGCCAGTTGATTAAACTGATTGACGTACTCCTTGATCGTCATACTTCCTTGTTTAAGAGTTAGGAACTTCTCCATCTGTAGGCTTCTTTCTGCTTGGGAGAGGAATTTCATCTCAAACCTCATCCTAAAATCTTCCCAAGTTTCCACTGGCCTCTCAGCATGGGTGACTTCCCACCAATAAGAAGCTTCGTCTTTAAGCAACCACACTGCTAGCTGTATATTTTGCCTGTCGTCAACTTCGAAGATGACGAACAAATCTTCGGTCTCCTTCAGCCAGTTCCTTGCCACTACAAAGGATTCAGTTCCATAAAAGTCCTTTCCACCCATAGCCTTGAAGTCTCTACACGTCTTAGCGAAAGTATTTCCACGAGGAGGAGGAACCGCTGCCACTGTGGGAGGGGGAATGTCTGCTGGGCCCGCACCATTGGCCCTAGCCTCTAGGTACCTTCGGAACCAGCTAGGTATCGGTACTCCTTCTGGAAGGTTAAGATCTCCAGACATCCTGAAACAAAAAGGAAAGATTCAATACAAAAGGATAGAGAGATAGTGCGTATGGGTTTGGGGAATTATGCCTTTTAAAAACAACGTTTTTCTTGAAAAAAATGCTTCTTTAAACTTCTTTTTGAAAATAGTTTCAAAAGCCTTTATCTAATCTGGTAAACCTGTGCTCTGATACCAAGTGAAACACCCCACCTCCATTAAGTTCACTCACAAAGGGAATGCCTTAACTTCGGTGGAGGTTTATAAGTAAAAGTCATAGATAAAACACAAGACAGATATAAACACATATATATAAGCAGCGGAAAACAAATAGACTTTCATTTCATAAATACGTGTTCATACAAAACATTTCCATCTTTGTCTCACAATAATTTTCAAAACATTACATCATCATTTCTGTCTTGATTATTAAATAAAGAAGCATAAAAACATAATTTAAGCTGCATAAATCCCCATAGAACGTGTCCAAAAGACATAGCCAAGGAAAGCGAGTCCAAACCATACATCTACTATCTTGAAGCTTGCAAAGAGTCTGACTAAGCTGGGCTGTTTCCTCCCTGTGGACCTTGGGGGGGAAACGAAAGAAAAGAAGACGAAAGAAAAATAGAGTGAGACATAAAGCCTGGTAAGTCTAGTGACTCTTCAGTATGAGAATAAGAAAAAGGGCATGATGGGTATAAACTGGAAACGGGAAAGTATCATAAACCAAGATAAAGCAGTTTTGAACCAAATATACTATCGCACCCACACTGCTGCACCAACCACCGTCGCTTTTGACCGCTTACAATCAGCCCAGCAATCGTGCCCCACCCTGCCTAGTTTCAGGGTACCATGATACCTAATTAGGTTACTGCTGAAACGGGTCCCCGTTACTAGGGTTTTCTAGTCAAACATGTTAAGTGGTTAAGTGTCTGTATTAACCTAACCTCACCCATCAGTTTAGTTAACATGTTGAATTGGTTAAATATTTTAGTTAACTTAACCCTACCATCCACATTCTAGCTTTAATTTATTCATTAAAGCACCGACCACTCACATTAGACAAGTATTGTTGCGGTTACTGGACAGCCGGTCAGTTCCGGGCAGGTTTACACCGCAACTCAGTCTAACCTTGGGTCCTTATTTGGCTTAATGCCTTAACCTCCCACATTGGATAGGTAATGTTGTGATTACTGGACAGCTGGGCGGGTCCGGGCAGGTTTACATCACAACTCAATCCAACCTCGGGTTAAGCATATTCGTATTTTCTAAATTTACATATTTATCTCTTTTACTTGTTATATGTAAATGTTATGGCCCAATTTCCAAGTTCGTTATCTTTTTAGGCATGGAAATTCATGCCATTTAAATGTCACCAATCATTGCCAACACATATATTTTTCATGTTTAATCCCAACGATATTCCCCCGTTTGTACGTTCGCAAGATTATAATGAATGTTGGGCTAGATATTTCAGCCCAACTTATAAACATAGAAGGGAAAGCCAAGAACATGAAATATTCTAAATGACATAAAGGGTGTATGACATATGAACTTGCAACTTTGCGATCTAATTAACATAAATCATGGGTTTCAACTTGTCATGTAAACTTGCATTCATATAATAATCTAATTAAATAGGTGTCACATGAAATGGCATAATTTAGACTTGCATAAAACATAAGCCTAAACATATTTTTATCTAGGCATAACTTCAAACACAAACTAGCATGTGACAAAGTTATTACATGTCCATAGAAATGTCTATTTTTGACATTAACCCAAAAGCGTGAACTGGATTAAATCTTGTATCCCATTATAACATGAAACTTGTAATAATCGTGTGAAACTAAATAGTACTTGGCATGGACCCAATTACAAATTTGCAAAGGACATAAGAATATATACATGGGTTTTAATCATGTAGGCATAATGGTCTTAACATAGAACATGTGTATATATGTCTTAACTTGGACTTAGAAAAATGTAGACAACCTATGTTAAGCATATAAACATATAGGTATAAATTATAACATTAACCATATACTTGTATGTGATGTTGCTTTCATTCTAAATGTATAATAGGACCAACATCAAATCAATTATACCACCAACATCCCAATACCATTCACAATACAATCATTGCAATACACAGATATGAATTAGCATTGTCGTTATACAATAGTAAAATTCCATTTCCACTTTACATCGAATCAAGTCTTAATTTTTATTCTCATGCGGAAAAATCACTATACTTACAACAAACGACGAACTTGAATTCTGGATTCTGAATTTTCAATGCTTTCCTCATCGAATCAAGTCTTAATTTTTATTCTCATGCGGAAAAATCATGTAGGCATAATGATCGCCTCCTCATCGTCTGAGATAATGATCGCCTCCTCATCTTCTGAGGTATTAACTACCTCCACTACATCATCACTCTTCTCAAGATCATCTGAGATCTCTATGACCTCCATAGGGGAAGGTGGATATAACATCATATCCTCGTATCCAAAGTCCGTGGGTATTCCCACGTTCCCTCCATCCGCCAGAAACTGTAACATATCCTGTGCGAGCTGTTCCCACAAGACAGCTAGCTTCCCGTCCTGTGGTACTGGTGGAATCCCAACTAGAGGGTCATCCTGCATCTGGTCAGGTGTAATGTCCTCCTATTCTTCTGGCTCCTCCTCCTCAGGCTCTTCCCCCTCAGGCTCCTCCTCCTCCTCAGGCTCTTCCTCCTCGGGCTCTTCCTCCTCAGGCTCTTCCTCCTCAGGGTCATCCATATCGTCGTCCCGTCATCACCATCTCCATTGTCGCTACCGTCACCACTATCACCATCGTCATCTCCATCACCTACATAACCCTCCTCCTGCCCTGCCTCTCCCTCATCCTCTGGCTCTTGGAGGAAATCTATGTTGTCCTCCTCAATGGAAGACTCTCCATGATAAATCCCTGACTCCTCAAAATCGACAAATCGCCCTCCCTCATCGTGATGTTGGGCATACCCGGTCCTATGCTGTGGGTCTACTACCTCTGGTATGTTGATGCCTGTGTGTAGCCTCAGTATCTGGAGAGCAGTCAAACGTTTCCTAGCTTTTCTCTTGAAAAGTGGTGCCATTTGCTAAAGAAACAAAGAACAGATCTCAGAATAGGTGATAATAAACTGAAAGAGTTCATTAGCCCTAAGAATCCTGAGTCCTCAAGTATCAATAATCCACAGAGATGAAAAACCCAAAATTCCATTTCCAGACATAAGATAACATCCATAACAAGTCATACAATACCATCATACATAGGATAACATCCAAATCAAACATAGGATAGCTAACACCTAGTTTAAAACAAAATCTGGATAGATTTCCCTGATGTGTTTCTCTGTTTCCCAAGTGCAGTCATTTGGATTCTCACTCCATTGTATATTGAGAAGCTTCACAATCTTATTCCGAAGTCGCTTCTCTTCCCTATCCACAACATAGACTGGATATCTAATCACAGTCAAGTTTGGCTCATTCTAAAGATCCTCCTGAACCGAGGGTTCCAAAATCAAAGATGGGTCATGAACACATTTGCGAAGGTGAGACACATGAAAAACATTGTGAATCCCTGCGATTCTCTCTGGTAATTCCACCATACAAGCAAGAGATCCAACCTTCTCGAGAACACGGAAAGGTCCCACATATCGTGGAGCTAACTTTCCCAATTTATCAAATCTGACCGTTCCTTTGATTGGTGAAATCTTTACAAACACAAAATCTCCAACAGAGAAATTAAGATCCCTTCGTCTTTTGTCTGCGTAGCTTTTCTGATGATTCTGGGCCTCTTTCATCCTCCTCTTGACTAACTCAACCTTCTTGGTTGCCTCTCGGATCATATCTGGTCCGAGCACAAGTTTATTCCCAGACTCAACCCAACAAGTTGGTGATCTGCACGGTCTTCCATAGAGAGCTTTGTATGGTGCCATATCTATACTAGCTTGGTACCTGTTGTTGTAGGAGAATTCAACTAGATGTAGGTGATCCTCTCATGATCCTCCAAAATCAAGAATACATGCTCTAAACAGTCTTCTAATATCCAGTTCACTCTTTCTGTTTGGCCGTCTGTCTGGGGATGGTAAGCGGTACTTAAATTCAGCTTGGTCTCCAAAGTTGTTTGAAGCGCTTCCCAGAATTTACTGGTAAAAATGGGGTCCCTATCACTTACAATGCTCACCAGGACTCCATGTAGTCGTATAATCTCCCTTATAAAAATCTCGATTAATGAAGCTGCAGTTCGAGTTGGTTTCACCGGAAAAAAATGCGCACTCTTCGTCAGTCGATCCACTATAACCCAAACTCCTTCATATCCTTTTCTATTTTTGGGTAAACCATCTATGAAATCCATCGATATCATTTCCCACTTCCAGTTGGGAATCTCTAAAAGTTTCAGTAATCCTGCTGCTTTCTGATGATCGCCTTTTATTTGCTGGCAGCATAGACATTGATTTATATAAGCCAGAATATCTCCCTTCATTCCAGGCTACCAAAATACTCGTTTCATGTCTCTATACATCTTGTGCACTCCTAGGTGAATACTTAGCTTTGATTTATGGCATTTTGCCAAAACTTCTTGTCTTAGCCCTTCAACATCGGGAACACACAGCCTCCCATTTATCCTTAGAATACCGTGGTCATCCACTTCAAAATCTGACTCCCCTCCCCTTATAACTCCTTGTATTAACTTCTCCAAATTTTCTTCTCTCCTTTGATTTGCCATTATTCTTTCTTGAAGTGCTGGAGTAGCTTCTAGAAGAGATAATATTGCATTTCTGCTTAGGGCGTCTGCTACGACATTAGCTTTTCCTAGCATTAGATAATATCCAGGTCATATGATGCAAGGAATTCCAACCAACTTTGTTGCCTTAGATTGAGATCTTTTTGAGTAAACAGATATTTCAGCGGTTTGTGATCAGTGAAAAGCTCGAACTTCTCTCCTAACAAGTAGTGTCTCCACATCTTCAATGCAAAGACAACTGCCAATAACTCTAAATCATGTGTAGCATAATTCTTTCGTGGATCTTCAATTATCTATTAGCATACGCAATCACACGCCCATTTTGCATTAATACTGCACCAAGTCCAACTCCACAAGCATCAGTATAAACTGCGAATCCACTCTTCCCATCGGGAACAGCTAGAACCGGTGCTTCTGTTAATCTCTTCTTTAATTCCTTGAAAGCTTCTTCACATTTTCGAGTCCATATAAATTTCTTACCCTTCTTAGTCATCTTAGTCAGTTGAGAAGATATCTTTGAATAATCTTGGATAAATCTCCTGTAGTATCCAGCCAATCCCAAGAAACTACGGACTTTCGTCGGCGTTCGGGGCTGCTTCCATTGTTGCACTGCTTCTACTTTGATGGGATCCATAGAAATACCATCTCCATTTACAATATGCCCTAAGAATCTAACTTTGGATTGCCAGAAATGACATTTAGAAAACTTCGCCTTTAATACATTCTTCCTTAGAGTTTCCAATACCACTTTAAGATGATATCGGTGTTCTTCTTCGGTTTTTGAAATGATTAAGATATCATCAATAAAAATTAGGACAAACTTGTTCAGAATCTTCCTAAAGACATGGTTCATCAAGTCAACAAAATATGCGGATGCGTTGGTCAGTCCGAATGGCATAACTAACCATTCATAAAAGAAATCCGGGCCTCTGAAAGCAGTTAAAGGAATATTATCTTTAGCAATCCTTAACTGATGGAAACCTGTTGCTAGGTCCATTTGAGAAAATACCGTGGCTCCGTTCAATTGGTCAAAGAGATCGTCAATTCAAGGTAAAGGATACTTATTTTTGATGGTCACTTTATTTAAATCCCTATAGTCAACGCATAATCTTAGTGATCTGTCAGACTTAATCACGAAAACTACTGCTAAACCCAAGCTTGAAAAACTTGGCCTTATCAACCCTTTATCCAACAAATCTTGTGTTTGGTTTTCGAGTTCCATGACTTCTTTTGGCGCCATTCGTCTTTTAGGTTGATGTTAGACCGAAATTTGGGCCTAACACCCAAACTCTATGTGAAATCCTCACAAATCATAGATTACAGATAAAAAGCAGTAAAAACAGGGAACACACGCGATTTTTATAGTGGTTCGGCTCAATCTAAGCCTACGTCCACTTTATAGTTTCTCATATCCCGAGGAATTACAATTACAATGGTGTCTCACAATCCGTGAGATTCGATTATACACAATAGCCTTGTGTTGTAATGAAGAAGAGGAGAAAAGAGATTGAATTTATGCACGATAGCCTCGTGTTTGATTGAGTTGAGGAGTACCCAAAGTCCTTGAATACTTGGTAATGGAGGTCGGGAGATGTTAGTGCCGGAAAAGTCCTTTGATATGACCATCTCGTGGTGTATTTATAGGCGTAGAGAAGCTGGTAGGTGCTCTAAACCGGATCGGATCGGAGGGGCACGTGGCATGTGGAGAGGCCATCTCGGAGATAGTGGAGAAGTGGTCTTCAGATCGTGCTAGGACAGGTGTAAGCCGATTCGGATTAATAGGAGGTAGTTACTCCTTGAGAACAGGTCAAAGTTGAGGTGTAGCAGCAGGTCGAAGCGGTTCGGTTCGGGTCCTCTTCCTTCCGAACCGATCCGGAGCATTCCAACCGAAGGCGAGACGTGTTGCTATACATCTGGTGCAAGGCGGGTCGGTTCGGACTTCCGATCCGAACCGATTTGGTGTCTTCGATCTGAAGAGTGGAAGCACTTCAGTGCAGTGTGTAAGGCGGGTCGGTTCGGACTTCCGATCCGAACCGAGTTGGTGTCTTCAACCCGAAGACTTTGTGCTTTTGTAAGGATCCGATGCGAAGCGGGTCGGATTGCTCCATTCCACCCGATCCGAACCGAGTCAGAGCTCTGCCAAAACCATCCAATGCTATGCTTCTTCGAAGAGAGGAGTCGGAGCGGGTCTGATCCGATCCGGGAGGTCAAGCCAATTTCCAAATTCCAAGTTTCCGGTTCTGCATGCGTTCACGGAAACGGGCATAACTTTCAAACCGTAAGTCCGATTGATCCAAAACAAAGCTCAAACTGAAGCTGATTCAGAGATCTACAAGAGTTGCAGAGCGTAGCTCCGTAATCGCTGTTTTCGGGCCCAAAAAAGGTCATCTGGTAGGAGTTCCGTGCCTTTCTTTGTTTGTGATGCGATTTCAACCAAATCACTTCATGTCTTCTGACGATATTCCCAACACTGGAGCGTATTGTTGATCAGAGATTTCATGTGTGACTGCTTTGACTAAAAAGCGGGTCAACAGTTGAACTAATGGTCTTGCTTCTGGTATTAGATCAATTCGGAACTCTATCTCGTGATGTTGGGGTAAACTCTTAACTTCTTCAAATACATCAGAGAAATCTCTGACCATTTCTAACATCTCCAGATTTTCTTGTGGTGCTTCCAAGGCATACAAGAAACTACACATATGAGTACTGGGTTTCTCACACGGTATCCTCGCTTGGCTTCCAATATTGGTATTAGAGTTACGATTTCTTTGTCGCATTTAATCTTAGCTTGAAATTTACTTAACTAGTCTAACCCAAGTGTGAAATTAAATATTTAAAGTCCGAAAAATAGAAATCGAAAAGGAAGGAATGTGAAAGGTATGAGAGGGCCACATTATCGCAACACATTTTTAATTTAGTTTTTCTGCCAATGGGATTAGATACGTAAATCGGATTTAGAAAATTTTGGGGATAAATTGGAATTTTCCTACCGTTCCAGAAGAAATGAAACTATGCGAGGCGCCGGTATCAAATAAAACATGAACATCAATTCCATTTAAATCAAAAGGTACCTTCTAGAACTCCTTTTCCTTTCACATCCTGAGAAGTTGAAGGTTCATTCTTAATTGCGTAGACCTTTGGTTGATGTGCCTTTTTCATGAGCAGACAATCCTTAACCAAGGGCCCAAGCTGATGGCAATTAAAGCAGAGAGTCTTCATGACCATTGCATTACCAGGGCTTTGCTGTTGTTTCTGCTATTGCTGTGAGGTTGTTGTGGCTTTTTCGCTGCTGAATTTTTGGAGAACCGAGCAATATGACCCTTCTGATGGCAGTTGTGGCATTCTGTATTTTTAAATCGCTCCTTAGATTTTTTCCCCATTTTTGGTTGTCCCTTGTTGTTCCAATTCGGATTAAATTTCCTTTTATTGGGATTTTCACCACTGGGTTCTCCTGTCTGTGCCTTTGCAACTAGCTTCTTTCCCTCGAGAGCCTCATTTTGAACTGCCATGTCCACCAGATCAACAAATGGAATCTTAAGATGCCTAATCATTTTCACTTGCAAGCTATCCTTCAATCCCGCTATAAACATTTCATTCTTCTTGAGCGGAGTGTTGATTAGTTCTGGTCCAAAGAAGGAGAGTGCAGTGAACTTATTTTCATAGTCAGATATTTTCAAGCTTCCTTGTTTGAGATCAATAAAATCCTGATACATTGTAGTTTTGCCAGCGGCAGGAAGAAATTGTGCTTCGAATGCCTTCTTGAATTTGTCTCAAGTGAAATCTTCTTTAGGAACGTTCGCAGTTTGAGCATCCTACCAGTTTGCAGCAGCTCCTTGGAGTTTCCATGAAGCTAAAAGACGTTTCTAGTCATCATTCAATTTTAGCCCTTTGAAAATCCTCTCACGGGACCTCAACCATGCTTGAACTTCAATAAAAGATTTCATCCCTTTGAATACCTTCCCCCTAAAGTTGTACACTCCTTATAAATAGCTGCAAAGCTTTTATCATGCTAGACTGACGTAACTTCCTCAACAGTTTCTACTCGATCTTGAGAGGCATTATTACGCCCATTGGTAGTGGTAGTCCCACTAGCTCGACCTCTTCGTGCGCGATTACTCATACTTAATCACATGAATATAACAGGTCGATAGTCAAGTTGATTGGGTAAAACTGACTTAAGTATATTACTCAAGTTGATCCTCTTATATATTTTATATATATTTTTATAAAAATACGCTCTCTCACACTCACCCAAAGCCTAGGTAATCAGTAACCTAAGCTTTGATACCAACTGTAACGACCCAACTTTCGAACCCATCGGAAATCGTGTCATTATATAAGAATAAGGATAGACAGAAGATAGAACTAAAGAAAACATCAGAATTTCACAGTGGAATTTAAAACAAAACATGATATTACATAATATTATACAATCAGAACACAGTACATCAGAGTAGATTATGTCTAGGGATACATGCCATTTCATAGTAGAACTTTAATTATACATAACATCATAGATAACCAAACTTGCATACTTTAATTATACACAGATATGATAGGTAGACCAGCACAAAAAAAGTTTCCATCCAGCTTCCCAAGTTAAATCGTGACCTGATTCACTTGTCTACTCATAACGAGTGTTATGAGTACCCAAGAGTTTAAGAAAAACACTGAAAAATAAACTCTGGGTCAGTCAGGGGACTGGTATAAGTAAACGATTTTTAAAACAAGTTAAACAAATAAAACATCTCATAAGACCACGCCGTAAATACGGAATGAGTTTTTACCTTATGAGAATAAAACACTTTGTATACTTTAAATTAGATATTATCATAGTGTCTAGGGTTTCTCGTAAATAATTTAAAATCTAGAAGAATGCTTGCATCTCACATCCTCCTATATAGTATACAAACAAAACGACTTGGCTCTTATGGATGATGGATTTCCGAGTATAACAAGGTATGGAACCACCTTCCGATAGTGTATCTGTAACAGTCCGCACCTCCATTCACGCAAGATATTATCCCCAACTTAGCCACCGTATAGGTGTGGGGTTTTGTTCCTCAAAAGGCCTCGGCTAAGTTTCGAGATCCGCCAACACATGGTGTTGCCACACAGACTGAGCCAACCTCCCTACTAACACCGATATTGTCCCTACTTTGCCACCTCTCAGGTGTAGGGTTTTCCATCACTAGGCCTCGGCATTAGTAGGAGATGGCGTGGAACTTAGGGTTGTTACAGTATCTCTAGAGGCGGATACATTGGGTTCTACAAGAACGTCTTGCAACCCGACCCACACATGACCGACCACTCATTTCTCTTGAGCGTATCAAATGCATATCACCAATGGTTGTGTACAACAACCATTTCCCGAATGGGACAGATTCGATAGAATAAGAAACAAAAGGAATTTCTCTAGATAGGTGATGCTACACCCTAATGGGAGCGACCCACATAGCCATGCTGTCTGCCCGATTTTTGTCATCTCCTGGATGTGAGGTTTGAGGCTAGACTTACCTTTTGTCATCACTGATTTTTTTCTTTGAATGCCACATCGTCAAATCTTGCCAACCACTAATTGACTTCCCCAAAAATATATTATAGGTATAAAGCAAGAGAAACGAATTCCTCCGCCACCATATAAATACGTTTGGGGAGAACAATGTACGTAATCAGTTAGAATTACTCTGTCAGACATTCGTCCATACAAGTTGCCCTGGGATTAGACAAGCCGAATGCACTATTCAAGAATAGCCCTTGCAAAACTCCGTCTTTGATTATCTTTGATAATTCTTGACTAACAGGGTAAAAACCGAATCGAAGTGGAATAAAAATTCTGGTCTCTCCGATACGATCATGATATCTTTTAGTTATAATAGTATTTAAAAAGAACAGATTACTTTATATTTTGAAAATGCATTTCAGTGTTCATGTTTGAAGTCATTTCTCTATATTTTAAAAATGACTATCACCTTAATTTGATAAAATTTCAATGTTTATTTGAAAAATAATTTCATTCTTTAATTACCGTTAACCACCTTTGGATATTTGTGTTTCATAAATTCTATTGATTTCTTGTTTTTAAAATGATCGTTAATTCCTTGTTTAAATATTATTTAAAGACATTAAAGAAATAATTAAACTTTAAACAACCTTTATTTATTTTGTGTGGGGTACAATTTACTTTACAATGGTTTGATGAACACCAGCAGTTTTACTCGAGATTTAAAACAAAAGAGTAGTTTAAAACTAACTAACTAATTTCATTAGATCACGTTTGTTCCACGGTCTGTAAGAAACAAGATACAACCATCTTCTTTAGTTAAATGATTAATGCATGGCCCGAAATTTCAACAGCCTATGTTCCTAAGGCACGCACCTTTTTAATTTACAAAATATGTTCACACGTGGCCTAAACTTTGAAGCCCACACACCCTTTTGTTTTAACCCCACGTGGCCTTTTCTATGAATTAAACTATTACCACTTCGAAACCATAATGTCGAACCTGCTGCTATTTACCTTTTCTATTCTATTTTCATGTTTACCTCTCAAAGCTTCCACTCCCATTTCTGCCGTTCCATTACCCTCATGACTTCTCCAATCACTGGTGAATGGGGAGCTCACCGTCTCTCTGATATTTGTAGACCAAGCTTCCACTCCCCTCAACATTTACCTTATGTTTCATTTCATATGATACCGCCTTTTTATTTTAAAGTTTACACCACTCTTCCTCCTATTTACACACTGATGCTCTGCCCTCGCCTTGTTTACACTATGTTTCCTCCAATCCGTACACCATGGTTCCTCCGCCAACTCCAGCTGCGGTGATCCCTCCATCCGTGTTCTCCCACGCTAGTTCAGGCTCCCATGTTTCTTTAGCAAGACCCGTTGTTAACAACCTGCTAATAAAACAGGACCTGTAGCCCTTCCACTTACTGTCCGAACATCGACCATCCCAAACACTTGATCGCAGTTCATTTGCAACCGCCCATCCAAACACAAACCCCAATGCTTTATGTTTAACATTTGCTCAAATACGATTTTATTTCCCGGAAAACAATCATCATTACAATATTTACACCTAAGACTATTAATCCCACTGGTTTCAAAACATATCAACTAGCATAAGTTCATTTATTTGTAATAATCTAAACATACAAGTGTCCTCTACTTACCAGGATCCTAACTTCCCAAGAACACGTTTTACTCTAAGTTAGCATGAGTGTAAACAGAGAGTATGTATAGTGTTTGAGTAAACAGGGTATGATTCCATAATGTGTTCATAGTCCAGCAGGTTTTTATTGTTCCATAAATACACAAACTTATATGATTTCAAACCTAGTTCTATCCTACTAAGTCAAGGGTCATACATGCCATGAAACCATCACAAATGACAAATATGATTTCATTCAAGAAAATGAATATTTACTCACACAAACATTCAAGGTTTCTAAATGAATTCCATCATGTTTGATTATGTATTACACACTCATATGTTAGCAAACATAAACAGAGTTACTTTGAAGGACCTAATTATATGTGTATTTTTCTCTCTTTATCAGTATTCTGCAAGACAACTTTCCAATATTGTTTAATCTATAAAAAGGTTATGTGTTCAACACATGAACAGAGGATATGCCTACATTAAACATGGTATGATCCAAATATCATACACATAGTCAAGCAATGTCATCGGGTTCAACTAACATACAAATATACAGGATTTTCAGTATGAGTTTTATCATGTCCAATCGTGTATCAAGCTATAGTACTCATCACAGATTTAACATATAATTCCATTAGAGAGTCAAAATGAATTATATGTGTGTTTACTCACCAGTAAGGGTTTGATGTTCTCAGGCTATTCTCCTTCTTCCTACGGGTTTTGCTTTTAACTGATTTTGCTTGTGAAGAGAATGCATGTGTGTGCCTCTATTTATAGGTGTGATAAATTTATTAAATATTATACCATTTAATTCATGTCTGGGTACAGGTAAAACATTGGCAGAACGTTCACTTCAAACTGCAACCATGATTGAAAGGAAAACCTATGTTTCCTATAGCTGTTGTGAGGGAAAACCCCTACTTCATTAGTGCCGAAGTGCTACAGGGTATCAGGGCATATGCAAATGGGTATATTTGTACAAAACATACACTGGAAATGGCTGTAGGGGTATTATCTCCTTAAATGCATGTTATACTAAAAGCTTTATCAAGCAATCACTTCTCTTCTAGTTTGATTGGTGAAAGAAATGGCAGCATCTATCAGTTATGCCAAGTTGGATGCTTAGTATTACGGCTGAAGGTTCAGATTGTTCACATGGATTTTTTGTTTACACAAATTATTTTAATATCCTTACTTTACTTCCACGTTTGTGCAAAAACTGTAATTCCCCTGTACATGAGATATTTTGGCATGTGAGTATATATACTCCAATCCTAGCTATAGTGATTCCTGGCCTAGTTCCTAGGGTATGCAAGCTACATGGATTTCTGTACTTGCTATTTCTTTTGATCTGAAGGAAACGATAGGCACAAATGAAAATTAATTGGCCACATCTATCTTATTAACATGCACAGGTAAAAAGTTGTTCACACTAATATTTACAATAACAAGGAATTTAAT
The DNA here is from genome assembly GCA_030737875.1 of Allium sativum. NCBI lineage: Eukaryota > Viridiplantae > Streptophyta > Magnoliopsida > Asparagales > Amaryllidaceae > Allium > Allium sativum. The sequence continues at coordinate 732,305,505 of CM060922.1, read as the reverse complement.
TTTCATTGGACGTGTACTAAATTAATATTTCCTTACTTTAATAAGCACATACAAATTTAAGAGTCTACACTAAAACAATATTCTTACAAAGACAAAGGAAATTTAAATATATTCGTTTCTATGCATTAAATTCAATTATACTTATTTCTTTGTTATATAGGCAAATCGAAAAAATTTGTATCAACGATGTTAGTTCAAACCGGGCCGTTACACAACTTATCAATGGATATAACCCGTTTGGTATGAATAGTTTATCGGTATGGGCATGGGTGTTTTTATTTGGACATCTCGTTTGGGCTACTGGATTTATATTCTTAATTTCATGATATTCTTGATTGATGATTTTCTATGATTTGATGAAGAATATTTAATTCAGCCAAATTATGATAAACAGGTGAGGCACACAAATAATTAATGCAGTCAAATATCAAAATATGCATAAGTTTTTCTTGTCCGTTCCATTTTCTCAAATGATGAGATGGAATTGAACAGGAATTATTATATCCCAAGCGTTACAGCACGCGTTTTGTGCATGATCTCGTGATATGTTTTACATATGAATTATTTTTTACAAATCGTATATATTTATCACATTTAAGAATAAATGATTTGCATAAATATTTAGTTATATTTTTCCGTCAAAAGTACACGTTATTACTTTGAATATTTTTTCTAAACTACAATATATTTTTTAAATTTATTTTTTATTTTTTTATTAATTAGTAAAAAAATATATTTTATAATTGAATTTTATAAGATTATATTTCCAAGTAATTTTAAAATTTATTATTGCTTGGTGAAGGACAACTTGAATTCGTAAAGAAGATATAACTATTAGATCCAATTTTTTTTGCACAACCGACCGATTTTTATATTGATCCGTAATACTTATTATCATAACAAATAATAATTACAATATTTATAGGAATTTGGAAGATTGCCAGACTGCTATTTCGGTTTTTAAAGTGGACTGTCCACTACACGACATTAATAGTGGGGCATCCACTTTCTGTTCTAGACTAAAGTTCAGGAGCTAGCTAAAGTACTAGACTACTATGATATACGTTCGACTCCATGTTGTGAGCGAAAATACATTCCATCTCCACATAGGGAGTAAATTACATTAGCCAAAGCAAAAACAATTGCAAATTACATGACCATAAGACACACAATTATCCAAGGATTACTGCAAGGTCCAGAAGCCAACTTTCTTCTAGGTACAATCCCAACCAATCCTACGATTAGGCCAAAGAACAAGGACATAACCCATCGCTATCATCATCGCTCCACGCAATACCAAACAGTAGTAGTATGTACTGCACCCTAGCATAGAACAACAATCACAAAACAGAAGCTACCTTGATTTTCATCTCAAAAAAATATTCACCCGAAGAAGGTAAACAAATAGCATAAGGAGACAGGAAAATAACTATACATAAGGCCATTAACAAATCCTCAAATTCGCAAACAACAATACATGTCCATAGATCGAATCAACGAGGACGTTTTGGAAGGAAAAGGATTCTCCTCTAACCTATCAGCAAAATCAAGAGTCGAAGCTTCACTAGGCTTGCCTAAGAGCATCTCCAACAGAGGACGATTCATCCTTTGAATTGGAGATATATTGCTTAAATGGTCCCCAATAGATGTTGGGGATCGTAATATTCATAGAAATGTTACGTGGTCAATTCAGAGTTCTAAATTGTCCCAACGCGCTGATGTTATCGGCTCTTTTTGAATCGCGTTGATATTTTCGACGCGTGTCGACAAATCGACGCACTTTATGAAGCGCCGATAAAGTCGGCGCAGTTTCCCTTAACATTTTAATGTTATTTTTTACCTATCCAAACTCATATTTTAATATGATGGAATAAAATCGTTATTATTTTCATAGAAAACAATTATGTTTACTAAGACCGAAATAAACTAATTTAGCTTCAGATCTTAATAGTTAATAACCCGTACAAATACAATAAGAACGCGATTGGTAAAATAAAAAAATACATCATTATTACTGCATAAATTCGTACAATCATAAAATTAAGCACGAGTTCTGACAAGAAACTTCATAGCTAAGTATCTCCATAGTGGTTCCATAAATGATTCATAAGGTCTTTTTGTAACTGGTTATGGACTTGTGCATCTCTAAACATAATCTGACGGTCCAAATTAATGTTGAATTCCTCTTCTATTATTTGTGTGTTTTTTTAGAATACTTCAAGTGCTCGCGAAGCACCTTCGTATTCGTAGTGGCATTGCCCTTCATCCATATCTTGTTAATCTTCTATGATCATGTTATGTAGAACAATGCAGGAAAATATGATTGTAGACATCTTTTTCCTAGACCACAACCGACATGGATTACTTGTCATTGCAAATCTAAATTGTAAAACATCGAATGCACGTTCTGCGTCTTTTCTCTGTCCCTCCTGCATCACCGCGAATTTGGCTTGTTTAGGAGTCCATTGATTTGGACATATTTTAACAATGGTGCTCCATTTCGGGTAAATGGCATCACCTAGGTAATAACCATGGTTGTAAGTATTTTGGCCAATGGTAAATGTTAAAGGAGGTAACTGGCCTAAAGCAAGATCATTGAACAAATGGGATCTTTCTATAACATTTAGGTCGTTACTCGAACCAGACATTCTGAAGAGAGCGTGCCATATCCACAAATCGTACGATGTTGCAGCTTCTAAATTTGATATGTGGTCGTCTTTCCTTGCCATTATACGCACGTTGTAATCACTTAGGGCAATTCTTCCATTCCTAATGCATACCGTCCAAACTTACTAACATGCCCGGCCATCCCCTGGTTTCGTGCATCTCTCTGATTCGCACTATATCTACTTCGTTCAGCGACCTTAAATATTCCTCTCCGTAAATGTCCACCACAGTCTGACAAAAAATTTGGAGTGTTTCAAATGCCATGCTCTACGTTATTCGGTATGCATCAGCAGGAGTGCCATAAGCTAGCATTCTCATAACGGCCGTCATTTTCTGTTCACCAGATAACATCTGTGTCTTTGATGCATTTTTTTGTACTTAAAGTAATCATTTTTACCTTAAATACCCACCAATATTCGAAGAAATGGATTTCTGCGCATCCTGTATCTTATACGAAACATATCAGGCTCATAAGTGTAGTTGTCATTGAAGTAATCTTGCATTAGCGACTTATGCCATTTAGCTTGATTTCGGTGTATAAAATTCCTTCCAGGAACCGATCCCCTTTGAGTTGTGGATGATGAAACATAGGCTTCATTGTATAAGTCCTATATTTCTTCTGCTTCCTCTTGAAGGATTTCTTCTTCGTATGAATCGCTATTAAAAGCCATCATGCATTTCATAAAATAGGAATCCATTTTTTTTTGTGAATATGTCTGGGCACGAGATATGGTTTGAAATGTTGTTGTTGTATATAAGGTATCAGGTCTTGGTTATTGTATAGCTTTATTATTTTCTGTATTCCATTAATAAATCGTGTGCATCTTTATTGGTTAGAGTATGCATTTTGTTGTGTGCTAATTTATGGACTTTAGTGTCACTTTGTCGATATGTGTGTAAATGCAGTGCTCCTTTATTAGTACGAGTTCTCTTTTATTGGTACGAGTGGTCCGTTAGTGGTGCGAGTGCTCTTTTATTTGTACGAGTGCTCCTTTATTGGTACAAGTGCTACTTTATTTTTACGAGTGCTCGTTTATTGGTACAAGTGATCCTTTATTGGTACGAGTGTCGGTCCGGTGTGTAGTGTGCGGCTTAATAGGGTCGACACGTTATATACCTAAGGAGTAAAAATAGCAGGTCATCCCCGTAATATAGTCAAGCAATTTAACAAGTTGGGTCTTCCCCTAATAAACAGTCATTGCAATATACAGTGGCATAGTGAATAGCATATAGGACAGAGTAGTCTAAATCTTTGACTCTGTTACCTTGCGTACAAGACAGTGAATAACATATAGGACACATTGGAAACCGTGATGTTAGGGATCTTCCCCTATTTTTAAGTCGAAAATGGTCGTCCACTATCGTTATTCGAAAAGGAGTCGGAGATGAAGGGTCATCCCCTATTTTTGATTGAAAAGGAGTCAAACAGTTAAGGTCATCCTGTTTCTTTAAATCGATATATATTTTTACTCGAAAGGAAAAATTGAAAGGAATAACTAAATTATTTGAAATTTGAAAGTTTAATTAATAAATTATATATAAACGATCTTGTAACGTCGCGGTACTTCGTAGTTATATATTTTGAATTTCAATCGTATATACATGGTCCAAAATACATCGGAATCATTCGAAACTAAAACCATCATGATCTAATTGATTATGGAATGCCAATGAAAAAGAAATATTGGATTTTGGTATTGTAGATTTCGAGTTAGGGCAAACTAAAAATCTCAAAAGGTCGCTATAAAATACTCGACATGATTAAGTTATATTTGGAAAACGGGTTTATGTTATATTAAGAATATGGATAAATGAGATTCAAGTTTATTAATAAACAAAGTTTAAACATTTATATTTAAATATAATTAAAACGAGCTTACCGCAATGTGATAGTTCGTAATTTGACGTTTCGAACTTCAATTAAGTATGTATGGCTCAACTTAAGTCGGAATTCTTTGAAACAAGAATCATCATGACCATTTGAATAATAGTTTTCTAATGGAAGAGAAAAATAAGGATTTTGTATTATATATTTTGAGTTGTGCCAAAATAAAATTTCAATAAAAACAATGCTATAATCGTTAGAAAATATAGTTAACTAATTAGACGAATGATTATTTAATGGAGTTGCGTAACGAAATTGGACTTTAGATAAGTGAATTGGAGTTGTAAATATATATTCGAGGTCGAAAACAAAGGATCCATAACACAGAATAAACATAACATGTAGATAATAAAATAACACAAAGTCTGGTACATGAGTGTCAACAAGAAACCATACACATATGGTTATCAACAAGAATAAACATAACATGTAAGAAATAACATAAATTCCAGTACGTCAAGCCATACACATATATACAAAATGATAACCAAAAAACCATATCACCATCATGATCCTCATGAAAGTCATCCTAAATCCACGGCATCATCATCGTGCTCCTCACCATCCTCCTCCATGTCATCATCGCTATAATAAGGAAAGGGGTCGTCCTTGTTACCACCCCCTCCCGGTCCTCCAACACCACATGTTCCTCCAATAGTACATGATCCTCTAGCGGTACCTGATGCTCCTGTATCACCACCACCCCTTATGCCGCTAGTTGGGCCTATAAGTCATCTGGGCCTGCAAACCCTACACTATCGCCTTGTGCTCCTGATATAACAACTGAGAATGTAGTAGAGCCATCTCCTGAATATAGGCTATATGTCGTCTATCCTGGTCTAGCCTAGGTGCAAACTGTAGATATAGAACATACAAACGTAGTATGTATACCTTTGAACATATAAGCTAATAAATTTACAAGTACGAATGTTACCTCATGTGCTGGATATAATCCAACTGTTGGGATATCGACAACCATGTGATCAGATGGGTAGACAATCGGCAGGGATAGTTGTGTTCTTCTAAGATCAGATGCCTAAAATGTGTCGGCAAAAGCAAAATGCATAGGCTGGTCGAAGTACTGTGAAGGGGTTGGGTCAAAAGTAAACAGTGGAGGATGAACTCTACCCGTAGCCACTTGGGGGCCAATGTGATCTAGGTTTACCCCCCGAAAATAATCTGGCAACATGTATCGTCGAGGAGCTACTCGATGCTAATACATATCAAAATCTATCCTCGATAATAGAAAATCCTACATACCAACCCGTCCTTCTTGTCTCCGAACCTATATGTACTGTCTCTTTATCGAACAACTCCCCCCGAACATATCATCGAGGGGAAGTGGATCTCCAGGCACGTGCAACTCACCGGGCCTTTGATAATAACAGCGATCTCCCAAGTACCAAATAGGAAGGTGGGCTGGTGGAAGCAAGACAACACGACGCACAGATAAAAGACATGCTTTGGCTAATGGGTGGGTATCAGGTAAAGAGCCACCTACTAATAACATCCAATAAGAAGTCCATGGTGCTTGTAATATGTTTCTCCTCTACCTCAAACCTATTTGAGAATGGGCCTTTATCAAGTCATGTCTCACACCAGCGAGCACATGCTGGACTACGTGACTAGGCTCCCATCTACGAATGCGCGGGAAAAAGGACTTGGTGGTATGACTGCGATCAGCTCTATGCGTGGATGCATGTTGGCCGTGTATTCGTAGTACCAACACGATAACATGTACCAGACTCCAAACACCTGCCGAACCTCTCCAAAAGCGTATGGGAAGAGCGTTGTATAGATAACCTAATATAGCTGAGCCTCAATCAACCAAATGAAGTTGCTCTAGATCGGTTAGTGCTGCTAGGAAGCCCAATCGAATCATGCTCTTTTGGTATGAAAAGAATGTCGAACCAAAGAGATATAAAAGGGTAGCCCGAAATATCATGACCCGCAAATCCACTACATCGATATGCGCTATAATGTACTCAAGTAAATATGAGATGGAAACGAGACCATTGGATATATGATCGGCGGACAAATCTGGCAAATATTGTAAGTAAGACTCGGGTGACTCATAAGATGAATCAAATGGGCATGATACTCTATTAGGGAGGCCCATCTCAATCCCTATAAGCTTATAAAAATCGGCTGGGGTGACACCTAGCTCAAAATCAGGAAAGCGGAAAGTGGGTGTCGTAAGCCACCATCTCTCTAATAAGGCATTTAGCAACGGTCGATCGAAGGACTGGGGTGATGCAATTTGTAAGAATAGACTGAACGGACTAGCAAGTAGCCTCTGTCGAATAACTAGTGGTAATACGTCAAGGGCCTGTGAAATAAACTTCTCCCAACTCCCTCGATCGCAAATGTATCGCATCTATTTAAAACAAGTTTTTGGTCGGTTAATAAACTATAACTACAAAAAAAAAACAGTTCAGACTACCTATGTAATTTGGTTAATTATTTAATAGTTCAGTAAATATATATGTTAAATTTAAGATTTGTACCTGAATGGTATCGATCGCGGTAAACGAACGGTGAGTGAATCCCTATGGCAACTCATGAATGATCTGTAAGTTCTGAATCGTCGTTTCCATGGGTGTAGGGGGTGCGTTGGACCAGCTGTGTCGTCAACCTGAGCTTGAATTGTACGTCTACTGATCTTCGTCACACGGGGAGTTATCCCGATGTCCCGACCAGTAAAAAAAATTAAAAAGAGGTTTTTTATGGAGGATGGAGGGAGTTCGACCTAGCGCGTTCTATGTATAGGTATGCTAGGGGTACGCACCGATTTAATCAGCTTAGCTTAACGTGCCAACTAAATCGAAGCGCATTGAAAAAACAAATGCACACCAATAAAATCGGCGCGCTCTTATAGAGGAATTAGCCCTAATTCACCCTGAATCTTACGGTTCGTAATATTACGACCCGTAAATCTGTTGGAGATGCTCTAAGGAGTAAAGGAGAGAGCATGAGCTATTCCAGTGCACCACAACTCATAGCCCAGTCAAAGACAAAACCTAGAATATTTCAAAACATGATACATGGACATTTCTTTCTCCAAAACTAAAATGAAAACAAAAAACAAAAAAAAATCATCAGCACCAAATTACTGCAAGAGCAAGAGAGAAAACAATAGACATAGCAACGACCAGACAGTCGTACCTTAGCATAGACCAAAACAAGTTGGCAGTAAACAGACCTCAGTTGCAAGCCCCAAACCCTGCAATGTTAAAAACATTCTATTCCTTAGTCTAAACTCAAAGAGAAGGCCAATGAACTACTTTGTAGGAGAGAATCACAGTGATTCCGACCAACGCAAACTAGCTAGTTAGAGCAGTGGGACCAGGAGAATCAAACGTGGTGCAGCTCTTTGACGTTGCAGTAAGGAACCGAATGAAATAAAAATAAGGCTAATTATAGTATCCAATTTGGAAATACAAACGAAACCCAAAAAAAGAGATAGATCTGAAACCAGAAGTTTAGATCTGGAATTGAAAATGAGGGCGTCGCTTGTATTCCCGCTTGGTTTAGAGGACATGGCAGAAAGCTAGGAAGTAGGAGTGGCGGCGAAGAGAATTAAAAGGTGGTGGAATGGAAAACGAAAGGGTAGAGATAGAAAGAAAAGAAGGAGAATGAATAAAGGGAAGGTCCTAGTCGCTATGACCGAGTAAACCAAGAACTTTTGATCATTTTGAGATTAGAATTAGATCCAATTTCAAGTGATATCATAGGACATTTGTTTGATTGGGTCTAAACAATTGCAAGGAGATTTTACCTTCTAGTTTTAATTTGTTGGGAAGATATTACAAATTAATAATTTAATATTTAAAAATTTGTATATATGTGTATTTTGGGAAGCTTCCGATCGAACAAAAAATTTGCGTTCCCAAGGCAATTATTAATAGGGGTTTTTTCTTACAAATCGCATATGAAATGATTTACAGGAATATTTAGTTGGATTTTTCTGTCAAAAGCACGTGTTGTTGGTTTGAAAATTTGTTCCTAAATTGCAGTTTCTTTTTTAATTATCTAATTATTATTATTATTAGTAGTAATTTGTGAAGATTTTGTAATAGAAGTTTATTAGATTATGTTTACAAGTAATCTCAAAAAAATTCTTTATTTGATAAAAATCAGTTTGAATTTGTAAATTAGGTGCAGTTATTAGATCCAATATTTAAGAGATCCTATACGGTATTTGTTTGAATGGGTCTAAAATAAGTGTAAGGATATATTATCTTTTAGTTTATTGCAAAGATCACACAAAGTAATAATTTACTATTTAAAAAGCTGTATATAGAAGCATTTTGGGGAGTTTACAGTCAGACCAAAAGTTCGCGCTTTAAAACAATTATTAATAAAGATATGTTTGTTACATGTTTACATGGCTATGTATAATACTAGTGTGTAACCAATGTGCCGCTGCACACGTTCATGTCAAAGCATATTATATATATTTTTTATTTATTGTAAAAAATATATTTTATTAAGTAATATATTATAAAGGGTGCTACTATTCACACCCCTATTTACACTTCTGGCCACCAAAATTAAAAGCACCCCAAATATTTTAAATTTCCTCTTCTGGCCACCGTCTAAATTAATAACCAAAGAATGCATAGGCCACTAGCTCGTTCCTCTACACGAATGCTTCCTTCCTCCCTTACTTCGTCGGTTGTGAATTGATTTAATTTATTAATCCATTTTCATAATCACATTAGCGATTTTACTTTTTATAAATGAGTACTTACTTCGTCGGTTGTGAAATGATTTATCAAATCAACATTTATGTCTTTTGAGTCATTTGATCGAACAACATGCATCACATATCACAACCATCATGTTTATCATCCAATTTATCATCATTCAAATACTCCAACTATCAAACGACAAAATAATAGTAACTAATGTATCAATTTATAAAAGAAGATACGTAAGCTATACGGATAAAAACGCTACAACTCAAAACTTACATTGTCATTCTCTATTAGAACATCATTAAATTTAATGTCCTCCAAGCTTAAAATTTCCAATGGAGCAGAAAAAATACCCTAAAATGCAATGGAAAACCTATCCATTAAAAAAAACCAACAACATGTTCTATATCATAATAAAAAATAATAAAAATCAAGCAATTCTAAACTCTTTTTTATCTTCATCTTCCATCTCTATTAGGAACAAAAGACTATATACTTTTGTAAGGGTTTAGGGTTTGAAACTATAAAAAGTACATGTTTTTTTTTACGAAGAGTAAGGTGGTAAATAACTGAGTAAAGGAATAATATATGGAGGCCAGAAGAATATAAAAAATAATCATATGTATTAAATTTATAAAGGTGGCCGGAAGTGTAAATTGTGGTGTGAATAGCAGCACCCATGATAAATATATCTTGATATATTAGTCATAAATTAAAACAACATAAGTTGCTTGGTCACAAAGGCTAAGGGTACAACTAGACTTATATTTCACATTCAACTCTTTACATATCTCTGTAAAAACTAAAGTTTCAATGTAGAAAAATTATAATCTAAAATTGTTAATATTGTACATATAAATATTTTATGTTTTTTGGGCAACATAAATAATTTTACGCTACAAGAAAATTGTGTCATGGACAAATTTATGTGTTTTTTAGGCTGTAAGGACAACCTTCTGAAATTTTATTTTAAAGGACAAAGCGTCGGATTTTATGTATTAATTTGATAGTGTACATGCCATCAGAATTTGACTATCGGTTTTTGAGTATCAGTTTTACAGTGTGCATGATATCAGAATTTAATTATCAGTTTTACGGTGTGTATGGTATCAGTTTTACAGTGTATTGTCCTTGAGAATAAATTTTTGATGGGTTGTCCTTGCACTTAAAAAAATTATGAAATTTGTCCTTCACAATAAAATCCTCTATGTCAAATTATCATCTTTTTAAAGGATTTTTATAAATTGATAAGTGAACATTAAATAATAACATTTATTTAAACAGTTTGAATTCATAATCAACAAAACCAGTTAAATAAAATGAGACGAAGGTAAAAATAGTTTGTGAAAATTGAGAATAGCTTTATATATATTTGTAGTTGCATGTAAACTTCTAGCTATTCCCTATTTATTTGTCATTTTTTTTAATTAACCATGCATTTTATATTATTCTAGGGTTGACATTCTTATAACTTTGGCAATTGTAAAGTAATATTACATAGTATTTAGCTAAGGTATGAGTTGGTATATGAAAGCAAGAATTTGTGTAGTAATTAAATATCTGTATAGACATGTGTGTTCACACATAATATTGTAAATAATAAAATTATTTTTTAAATGTTGCTAGAACTGAAATTATGTTATCTAATGCACAATTTTTTTTTAATATAAATGAATTAGAAAGTAGAAGTGTTATTGCTATTTTATGTATAGATTTTATGTTATGTGATTTAAATATCTTTATATATCTAAAATATATAAAAAATAATTTTAGCATATTTTCCCCATATATTTGAATATTGTACATATTAAAATTCGTGCTTTTACTAGATAGATTAGTGAATATTATTTAATCGTTTTTATTTAAGTAGTTTAGATTTTAGATTAGATGATTTTCTTAATTATGAGGACTTGAGTGTAATATATATATATATATATATATATATATATATCTGCCAAGTTGATTGTGCCCGAGTGGAGCACTTGGATGGGGTGTGGTGCAATGAGTCGCACTAAACAGCGGGATAAAGGCCTCATCATGGGCTGAAATTATGTTGTTTAGATTTATATTTACATGTATTTTCTGATTTGTTTTATATTGGTTAGTATGCTAACCTATATTTTGTACTTTTTTTTAGATAATAAAGTGAACCAATTTTCAAATATATACACACACACACATATATACACACATATGTATACACACACACACACACAAATATATATATATACACACATACACACACACACATATATATAAACACACACACACATACACACACAAACACACACATATATATATATTTGTGCATATGCATATATGCATACATATATGTATGTATGTATGTATGTATCTGTACATGAGAATTCCTAGTTGTAAATAAAATAAAACTAGGCATCGAAATTAATAGAATTTTACAGTGCAATTCCCGCTAAATTCGTTTTTGATGTATAAAAAGGTAAATGAATTTTTGTTGTTACTGTATATGATTTACGTTATGTGATTTGCATATGTTTAAATCTAAATGATTTTTTCATACCAATTTGTTAATGCCCCCGTCGTATACATTAAAATATTATTTTTAAAATTCATTAATAAATAATAGCTGGTTATGTTTACCAATTAATTAAAATTTTGGATTATGTAATTACATTAAACGTATGGATTTTAATGCGAAATATTGCGATAAAACCTTGAAGATGAGTAAAACAAAATATAGTAGATATTTGAAGGTAAAATAGTGTTAGATGTTTTATTAAATAATCAAACCGACCTTTAAGGAGGTTTCCCTACTGTAAGAGGCCAAAATAAATTTGTCTGTGCCAATGAAATTCGGTTGAAAATTCTAAGGCGGTGTTTGGTTTATGTTTTTTAATTTGGGCATTGTTATTAACACTTCAAATATTGTTAGGGGGAGGCCAATTTTTTACTTTCTAAAAAATTATTAAGGGGAGTACCAAGGAGGAAAGTAGCCCCTTAACAATAAATGTACTTTTACATTATTTTCCATTTAGGCTTAATTTGGGTTTTTATGATTTAGGAGACTTATGATTTTACAGTTGGCTAATTCTATTTATATACCAAAAATTGCTAAACATATACCAAAAATTATAATAAACTAATATGCACCATATATTACTTTACATACACTGTTTCTTTTACTAAAATATCCATGATCTCATCTTGTTTTTCTTTCCTTTTCCAAATTTAAAACACAATTATCAAAAATTAGAAACTCTTTGCATCAATTTGAGTAAAATTTTACAAAATGAAATATATTTCTTGTACTAATATTGCAACTTTTATTAACTTTATGAAAAAAATTCAATTTCAACAAAATTACTGTAATTTTACAAAATAAATCAGCACTTCTAAATTAGACAATTATTTATGAATGTTTTCTTAATTGAAATTTTAGATTTCATGATTAAATAATTCATTAACATATCTAGTTTGTATCAAATTTCAATACTTTTAAGAATAATTTGACTTTTTATATGCAGAAGTATTAAAAAAACAATTATGAGAAAAGAGTAATTTAGTAATAAAATTTTATGGAAAAAATAATGGTGTATGTTAAGGAATTTTCGGTGTATAAATATAATTTGCCTTTATTGTGAGTAATTTTTAGAAGTAAGGGTAAAAACGTAAAAAGTAAAAAAAATAGTCGTCTACATTGATCCCTCCCTTAACAATTTAAAAAAAGTGGAGTGTTCTTAAAATTTGGCCTCCCCTTAATAGAAAATGGAGTGTCAATAACAATGCCCTTTAATTTTTAATTTTCGCCCATACTAAAATATGAACGATACATGTATAACATCAAAAACGATCCTTTTAGAAAATAAAGTTAACACAAAACAACTTATTCGTTTTCCTTATTTTGAGTATTAACACAAGAAAACGAGATAGTATCATTCCGTCGTCTCTCATTTCTTTACGTGGTCCCCTCCATCATTCTTTTACTTTCTCCATCATCTTGTTTTTTATATGTTTTGTTATCAGTTTTAAAAACTCAAAACTTAAAAAGTATATTTTAAACCAAACACTGTTTTTTCCGACATTTTCCACGTTGTCTTTGTTCCTCTCCGCTGATTCTTCCTGTTAAATCAAATCTTGCCCAATTCTTTCGCCAATGATATGCTGAGCTAATTTCATCGTTGCAAATCATATCTTCTCCGCGAAATTTCTTCGTTCCAACTACTCGATACCTCCAATTCTTCCTCTGCGTAAATATCGTGGTTTAATAATTGCCACCACATGGCTTGCCTTTCCGTGCCTTCTTTCCTCTTGTTATCCCCTCATTTCAAATCATAATAAGCAGAGAGAGTGAAGTAGATAACAAATTTAGGATTCTTCCAAAATGATTCCCAAAGATTACTCAAATTTAAATGAGTACGAGAAGCTTGTCCTTAGAATGAAGACTCCCAGGTTTGAATTTTCGCCTTCCTCATTACTATATATATATATATTTATTTATTTCCCATTATGATTCAACAACTTTTTATTTTTTCGTGAAAATTCATGATTCTAGGGTTGTGATTGACAATGCGACCTGCGGGACGGCCACGCTTGTGAAAGTCGATAGTGTGAGGAACCACGCGTATCTTTTGGATACTGTTCAAGTGTTGATTGATCTTAATCTTTTGGTTCACAAAGCTTATATTCTTCAGATGGACGATCAGGGAGCAAGGTTGAAGAGGAGTCTGTTATTTCTTACATTAAGGATTCCATTCAGTGTTCGATTCCTTCTATGTTTAGTGACGATGGTGTCGGCATCCTCGCTATTGAACTCACAGGTATTGTTCATCGAATAATATTTAATGGTTTCATTTAATTGGAAGCTGGCTAATGGTTGTGGCTTGTGGAAATCCTTTTCATTCCTTTTGCTATACTATTGTTTATTAGGTAGGCTTTATGACATGGTAGATAGTATGAACAGTATTCCCTTTGCTATACTATTGTTTATTAGCTACCATACCTGTTGGAAAAATGATTCATTTTTATAAAGATGAATTATTTAAAAAAAATGGATAAGTGTGAGGTGACTCACATATGAATAGTCCCACATCATGAGACTATATGAAAAGGAAAAAAAAAACAGTTTTTTTTATTTTGACTTGGTAAAATTTGAGATCCAATTTTTCAGATCTGAACCGACTTCCTCTACATGTATTATCATGTTTATTTATTGCCGAACTACCAAGAAAAAAAACAACTTTTTATTCTTATCTCTCTCTTCTTCTTCCTCCACCATTAAAGGTTCTTCAAAAACAAAATCAGAATGAGCAGTTAAATTTAAATTGAAAGTGCAAATCTGAATTGGTTTGTTGTGCAAGAAAATCAATTATTTTTCTCAGAAGACTGTTTTATCCCAGAGGCGACGGCGACAAGTACGAACTGGTTTGCACCACCAACCAGATCGACGAATAGTCTTCAAGAAAGCGACCTAGTTCGCGACTCAGCCATTGTTTCCTAACAATTTGAAGACGATTTCAAAACAATGGCTGCAACCCTAACTTGCTTGAAGGTGCCGCCATCTTCCTCTATCTACTCAACGCTTTGAAATACTCAATGCCTTGAAATCTTACTCAATTTGTAACTGCGACCCCTTCTGCTTTCTTCTTTGGCAACGAGATATCGAAAGAAAAAGTAGAAAGATTTGATGTGAAATCCGGATTTGTCGTCATCTACATGAAATCAGGGTTAAAAGGTGGACAATTTGGTAGGCATGGAAGGTGGCTTCATGCTGCAGTTACGTAGTAGCATCATGAAATCTAAGTTTGTGAGAAATGGATCGATGGGCTGCAGTATTCTTTATTGTTGTGACCCCCACCAGAATGAGCATCAGAGAAAGGTAATATAATTTTTTAAACCCTTTCTAATGCATGCTTAAATTGATAGCTGATTGTGCCTGGTATTATGAAAAATTCACTAGAAATGTATCAGTTATTAGGTAATTAATATATTCTATTTTGGCTTGTTAAGTACCAATATAGAGGTTTCTTGGCTATGCCTTCTTTTTCAACGAGCTTTAGTCACCTTCTGAGTTGCATTTTAATCAGAATCCTTTAGAAAAAGAAAAATAAAAGCAAAAAAGGAAGCTTATATGTATGAATTTCATTGGACATAGAATGATACAAACTATAAGTTATTGTTGGTTGTCATTGATCCCATAGCCTTAAAGAACTATAAGCATGTCATCTTTGTAGTTGTAAAATGGTAGCATGGTGGAAATTGGTTTATAAAACTTCGAAATTTGATAATTAATCATGAACCCTGCTCATTATCTTGTACTGTAGTTTTGGGTCACACTAATCACTTTGCTTGAGTCCTAAGAGTGTGCATTATTTAATTTGAACAATGTTAACTGGCTGAACCTATGTATTTTTTGAACCCAAGTGTTTTGATACCTTGGTTTATGTAGTCTCTATATGTGATGATTAAATTTACCATATAAGTTGTTTACCATTAATATAGTCCACAAGTGTGGTGGAATGGTACAAATGCAGAAAATAATATTTTATGTGAATGACTTATGTTAGTCTATGAGTTTACGTATATTTTTCTATAAGAAAAATATAAATTTTTAAACATATTAACATCTCAAGCAATAGTAAGCCTCCACAGCCGGTCAGTTGAGAATAGAATGGGAATCCACAAGGAAACCATAAAGGACAGCAGCAACCAACCAAAAAGAATGATTCTGGGCAATTGCTTCTATATTACAACTGTGGAAAACCAGGTCATATAGCACGACAATGTCGGAACAGGCTAAGCCCTGCACCGCAGGCAAACCTGACTAAGAAGCCTTTAACGGCTATGACTACTGAGATTCACTTTGATGGTGGATCAGTGAGTTGGTGGGTAGACACTGGTGTTTCTCGCGATGTCTGCTATGAACGTGATATATTCGCAATATACACGGCTGTTGATGATCAGAAAGTGGATGGGAGATCCTCACACCACTAAAACTGTAGAGATTGGTAATGCGAAAATAAAGCTTTCAATTAGAAAGATAGTGTTTCTTAAAGTTGTAATGCATTTGACATGTTTGAAACATTAAAAACTGAAATTGAGTAATAAGAAAATTAAGAGAATTCATAGTGATAGAGAAACAGAATATGAATCTAGTTTATTCTGAATTTTTTTTACATGGTATTGTACATGAGAGAACTGCACCCTATTCGCCTGAAATGAACGGTAAAGCTGAAAAAAAAAGGACCTTTACCGAATTAGTAATTGCCATTTTATTAAATTTTGGTGCAACAAAACATTTGCGGGGGATATTTTAATTGACTACATGTTATGTTCTGAAAAGAATCCCCTAATCTAAGAATAAAATTTCACCTTATGAAATTTTAAAGAATTATAAATCCAATGTGTCATACTTTAGAACTTGGGGTTGTTTAGCATATGTTTGCATTCCAGACCCTAAAAGAATAAAATCGGCAAGTTGAGTATATGAATGTGTATTTATGGGCTATGCTATTAATAGCAAAGCATACCGATTTTATGACCTAAATGCACATAATATAATTGAATCAAATGATGCCGATTTTTATGAAACAAAATTTCCTTTTAAATTAAGGAATAGTGGGGGCACATTAAGTATGCCTAATAAAAGTTCTGAAACTGAACCTAGAAGAAGTAAAATAGCAAGAACCGTAAAAGATTTTGGTTCGGATTTTTGTGCTTTTACTATAGAGGAGGATCCCTTAAACCTCCAAGAGGCCTTATCTTCTTTAGAAGCTGATTTTTGGCAAGAGGCTATAAATGATGAGATGGATTCTCTGGAATCCAATAAGACTTGGCATTTAGTAGATTTATTCTCTGGTTGTAAATCTATAGGTTGTAAATGAGTGCTTAAAAAGAAGTTAAAACCTGATGGAACAATTGATAAATATAAAGCACAATTAGTAGCTAAAGGTTTTAAGCAAAGAGAAAATATAGATTTCTTCGACATTTTTTCCACCTGTAATTAGAATTACATTCATTCGGGTATTAATCTCACTTGCTTCTATTTGTTATTTATTAATACACCAAATGGATGTTAAAACCACGTTCTTTAAACTGTGAATTAGAAGAAGAAATTTATATGGACCAGTCTGAAGGATTTGTAGTACATGGTCAAGAACATAAAGTATGCAAATTAGATAAATCATTATATGGTTTAAAACAAGCACCTAAACAATGACACGATTTTTTTTTGATAATTTAATCATTTCTTATGGTTTTAAAATTAATGAAAGTGACAAATGCATTTATTACAAATCTGATAATGACATTTGCACTATTATATGTCTTTATGTAGATGACCTTCTCATCGTTGGGTCAAATATTCATGCCATAAACTCAGTCAAATCCTTATTAAGTGCCAATTTTGATATAAAAGATCTAGGTAAGGCGAGTGTAATCCCTGATATTAAGATTACTAGGTAAAAAGTGGGATTTTCTTTGGATCAATCTCATTAAATTGAGAAGACTCTAAAGAAATACGATTATTTTGACTGTAAACCTGCATGTACACCATATAATCCCAATGTAAAGTTATTTAAGAACACTGGTGAATGTATAAAATAGTCCGTTTAAGCGAGCATCATTGGCAACCTTCGAATGCCATTGATTGTACTAGACCCGACATTACTTATGTCATGGGATTATTATGCATGTTTTTCAGTAGACCTAGTATAGAGCATTAACATGCTAATGAGAGGGTTATGAGATACCTATAATAAACTATGAACCTTGGATTACATTATGAAAAGTTTTAAGTTGTACTTGAAGGATATTCTGATACAGGCTGAAATACTTTATCTGATGATTCTAACGGACCAATGGCTATATATTTAGCATCGCTGAGGAAGCTGTCTCTTGGAAAACCAAGAAACAGACTATTTTGACTCAGTATACTATAGAGACTAAGATAATAGCACTAGCCACAGCTAGTTAAGAAGCAGAGAACTAAAGAAATCTGCTATTTGAGATCCCCATAAGGGAAAAACCGACACCAATGGTGTAATCGATTGTGATAGTACCGCGGCTATTGCAAAAAGTATAGAACCGTTATAACAACGGTAGAGAACGATAGTCGTAAGTACAATACTGTAAGAGAACATCACATACATAGTGATAAAAATTTGACGACTATTGATAGAAGGACAGAACCGATATTACAACGGTAAGAAATGACAGTCGTATGCACAGTATTGTTAGAGAACATCACATATGAAGTGATGACAATTTGGCAGATCCTTTGACGAAAGGACTGACCAGAAAGAAAGTCCTTAATGATTCTAAAAGAATGGGACATTGCCCAGAGATTGTGGAATCACGCACGATGGTAACCCGACCTAAATGACTGGAGATCCCAAGAACTAGGTTTAATAGGTAAAAACAAGTTGTGTAGTGATAGTAGTTGAACATGCTAAATTTTTGTATTAAGAAGCATGTATTCCTGAAGTGATTAGAGGATGAGTTGATAGAAACTCTTAATGAGATCTATACTCTAATTGGAGTGGAGTACCTACCTTCAGGAGTACTCTTGATAGACTCATCTATGTGAATGTGGAAATTCGGCCGTTTCCTATGGAGTTTTGGGCAGGATTCCTAGAGCGTTCACTAAAATGGGATAGACGTGCATGTCCATTAATGCACGGGCTTATTTGATTGCACTATAGAAAATGTTGTGTGTGGTCTG
The DNA here is from genome assembly GCA_030737875.1 of Allium sativum. Classification (NCBI taxonomy): domain Eukaryota; kingdom Viridiplantae; phylum Streptophyta; class Magnoliopsida; order Asparagales; family Amaryllidaceae; genus Allium; species Allium sativum. Next base: position 732,286,556 of record CM060922.1, on the reverse strand, counting down.
ATGTTAGGAATAGAGTTCAAGACTACGTGTCACTCTAGTAAAAACTGAATCTTATTCACTATGCAAAGGTTCAAGTTGGATGACACCTTTGTTTATGCACAATCTTATGTTTCTAGAAACTGCTCGAAATTTATTTATTTTAAAATTCAAGTGGGGAATTGTTGAAAAATGATTCATTTTATAAAGATGAATTATTTAAAAAAAATTGGATAAGTGTGAGGTGACTCATATACGAATAGTCCGACATCATAAGAGTATATGAAAAGAAAAAAAGCAGTTTTTTTTACTTTGACTTGGTAAAAAATTGAGATCTAATTTTTTGGATCTGAACCGACTTCATCTACATGTATTATCATGTTTATTTATTGCCGAACTACTTAGAAAAAACAACAACTTTTTATTCTTGTCTCTCTCTTCTTCTTCCCCCACCATTAAAGATTCTTCAAAAACAAAATCAGAACGAGCAGTTAAATTTAAATTGAAAGTGCAAATCTGAATTGGTTTGTTGTGCAAGCAAATCAATTATTTTTCTCAGAAGGTTGTTTTATCCCAGAGGCGGCGGCGACAAGTACGAACTGGTTTGCACCACCGACCAGATCGCCGAATCGTCTTCAAGAAAGCGACCTAGTCCGCGACTCAGCCATTGTTTCCCAACAATACCATTATTGGTTCAGTTAGTTTGAGTTTAAGATTGAACATTGCTTTTGAGGGAAAAACTTTCCAGAGTGATCACTAAAGAAATGGCATTTCTATCCAGTTTCTTGAGGATTTTTAATTAGTTTTGTTTGCAACTCCTCATATTTCAGGCGATTATTACACGAGTTAATCATTAGAGGACCCCGAGACTAAGATTGTGAAAGTAACATAGATCGGTTTTATAGTTTATACTATTTGTGATAGCATAGTCTTAGCGCCTTTATATAGTCATTTAGAGTTTTGAAAATACAAGTTCACCAGAAAAACAAAGAAGTAGAAAAATGTTAATTATTTGTCATGCATAATGCAGCATATGTAATATAGATTTGTTGGATACTCAAGTCATTCGACTTTGCATTAGGTACTATCACCCATATTATACAACTAAATTTGTCTTTACTAATCAATTGATACCCTTTGTTTGGAAATAATAGCAAACCAAAACGGTTAATTGTTTATGCGCCTTAGTTTTGTCTTTGAAGTTTTTTAGTGGTCATGACTCATGTGGAGTTCAATATGCTTTCTGGTAACTGAATTTTTGAACATGACTGGAGATTCTTTATTCCCTTTGCTTGCATTGTATTTATGTTAATCAAAAAATGTATATTTGTAAGTGCTTGGTGAGGATGCAGGTTAAATGTACACAAAGTTTGGAGTATTTTCAGATTTTGGCACTAGGTTGTAGTTCTGCTCATTCCCGAACTGTAAGCACGGATTGCTGCAGCAACATGGGATAACATCAGTAGCAGCACACAAGATGGTTACTGGCAATGAAAACCAGATTTCTTTTCATACGATAACCCCTATCCCCTATCGCAGTTACAGTGAAAAAACTGCTCAGGGATGGAGCTCTAATTCAGTTGAGATTGTGTGTGGGTAGAATTGAAATGCAGAGGGGGCACACTTGAAGAAGTGGAAAAGTGACCTTATCATGGGCCGAGTTATCTTTACTTTGCATTTACTTTTGTTTGTATTTCTTGTTTTTTTACCTTGTTTTGTTCCGGTTAGTATGCTAACCTGATACATGTACTTTTATTCTGCAAGTTAACAAAGCGTACCGATTTTCCAAAAATAAAAATGTATATTTTTATGCTAAATATTGTGATCACTCATTGTTATGGTAACTAAGTTGCATGTAGCTAATCTATGTTTGTTGTTTAGACTTTAGAGAAGCATGGTTTGCAGCTAAAGCCAGGCGTGGAATGATCATCAGCAAATAGAAAAACAAAGACCCGTATCTTGTCAGAAACAAAATAACTGCAGTGTAATCTACTCTTGTTTTCTGAATATATGTTTTGTTCGTTGATTGGCCTCATCATTTGCAAAATCTATTGACTTAGGTTGTGCATTTTGAACGCTTGCATTGCACCCTGCACCTTGCACCATAGTCGTCATTCCAGAATCCACAATACCCAATTGTCTAAGCAAGTGTTTTAAAATTGTACACATAATAATATTATTGTATACAAAAATCATAACACTATCTATGTTGAAGTTCAATTGTATACTCGCTTCAATGGGCTGGAGAATTGTATAAGTCCGATGGCATGAGTTTATCAAATGCCATTTGAGCTCCGATGAAAAATCTTTTGAAATCGTCCATATTGTTTTCCACTGCACTTTTCAGATAGTTTTTCAGACTATTCCTACAAAATTTCCACTGTCAACAATTTCAGTGAACGGATTATATTTCTTTTGATGCTGACTTTGTTCTACTCTTTACTAATTAGCTTTCCATAATTCAAAATAAAATAAAATAGCATCGCTAAATAAATAAAGCAGGAGACATCAATATATGCATTGAAACTGTGCGTGTAACACATGCAAAGGACTATAATTATGTGTATTAACTTGACTTATAAAGGTAAAACATGTGTATTAACCTGATTTATAAATATGCGTAAGAAATACATGTGCAGTCTGTAGTCAATATTGGAGAATGGAATCCTTTAGCTTCAAACTACACTTTAGACTTGGACTTGGAGTATAAGAGAATAGAGATTGTAGTCTATATTGCGTGTTTATGTTAATCAAATTATGTACTGATATTTTGTATTCGTATAAGTGCATGTAGTATTTGGACATTGAAATTTGGAGTTTAAGATTTTATATACTGCAGTTTTATTTTATGCCTTGTGTTGTGTTCATTTATGTATGTATTAATTGTCCAAATGAACTAGGAACATCTGATAGTGCATTGCGGTGTTTATTAGTGAACCATTACATTATTTTTGTTGATATATCTCGGCTTGGTCAGTTAACAGGTTAATTTGTGTATGGTTAATCGGCTAATCGGCTAATTTAAACCGTTAGTCAAATAATGGTAAACTGCTCAAGTCAAACGGTTAACCATTTAATTTGAACGGTTAATTAACCGTGGTTAAAATAACCAGTTTGATCAGTGTATCTCAACCAAAAATTATCGAATATCGGTTAATTGAACCACCATTAATTTGCTATTAACCGAAAATATTAACCGATCGAGTTGGTTCCCTGACCGTGCTCGCTCCTTGCATGCGACTACTTTCCATACTGTTTTACTTTCTGTTTATTTTATATTCTCTGATTTCAGTATTGTACACATTTGCATAGTTTAGCGCGCGCACACACAGGAGGCACGGGCAACTATACTCTAATTCTGTTATCTCTTGGATAGTACAACGATCATAGCTATAAGACGTTCAACCAGGCTATCAGAGAGAAAAGAAGCCGTAGGATCATCTGAAAATCTTATCATCGAAGACATACCCTCCACTTTAGATCCGGAATGGGATAGTGAGGGTCTGGATTACGAAATGGAAATTCATGAAAGTGGAACATCATCCGGAGGTGATGTCTCTATGGATGAAGAAGAGCAAGGAGGAGTAGGAGACAGTCGCGCTCCCGACGAGTTTGAGAATGTTATTTTCTTGGAGTCTCCTGGTGACTCTGTTGAATCGACACTTAACGATGCCAAACTCGCGCGAATATGCTTAAAGCATGAAATTCTACGAAGAGACACCGAGTAGTCCGCTAAAACAGACCGACCTCATAATCCGCCCGAAGGGTATATGGCGATTAGTAGGTTAATATGCATTGTTAGGGCGATACCTCCGTTTCCGCCATTCGTCGTCGAATTTCTGAGACGAATGCGAATCGCTCCAATACAGCTCCAACCCAACTCCTATGCTTATCTGTACACCTTATATATTGCTTATAGGGAAATTCTGGGTACGAAGCTTACCTTAGAAGATGTCCACTTCTTCTATAATTTCAAACATCGAACAAAAGAGACTCCATCTTTTGTATATTTCGAATCGATACCAAAGATGAAGATCATTAGCGTAGCGTTCAGCAGCAAAGTTGGTGATTCGAGACTCGAGTGGTTCTATATTAAGCAGCAGCCATGATGTGCCAGGAGATGGCTTAAATCAAGTAAAAATTTCAGGCTTTGATTTCTAACTTCAATTATACTATAAATGTATTGATTATCTTTCACTTTCATTTGTAGTCCCTAACCCGAAACAAGAGGTACATCAGGTGTATTTAGATCACTTGAACCAATTTCTCAACGGTGATAAAAAATTCCCGACTATCATAGACTGTCTAGTGGATGAGTATCTTCACCGCCATCGCTTAGTTGCTATCACTCGTAGCATAGGCCACGAGGAAGTTTCCTATGTATATATACCCCCAGTCGAGAGGCCGATTGGAACTTTCCCTGAGAAGGGAGAGAGCTCGAAAGATCCAACTATGCCTAAAGAGAGTCCTTCTCCCACTTCGACCCAAGACGATATATTGGCCAACATAGCTGCCAAAAATAGGGATAAATACGTCACTCCTGAGGATGCGGCTACTCCTGAAAAACCAACTTCCCCAAGAGAGCTACCATCAATCACGTCCCAAGGCGATGATTCTCATATGGATGATTCTATATACCGGGGTTTGGGGGAAATTCCTCTGCCCGACGCTATATATACTTCCAAAGATTTTGATAGAGATCATCTCTCTCTCTCTCACCTCTGAGGAAGACGTTACCCCTGTGAAAGCCGGGGAAACTGTGCATACAGGCCTAACTCCGGGCTCTGGTCTGTTAGGGGGGAATCACTTAGGATATATGCACTACACTTGCACTGCTCGTCACAACACTTGTGCTCTATATCAATCTTGATTCTAGCATTTACTTGTATCATTTCATAGGACAAATGACATGCCACCGCTACTATATGAGAGATGTCCGCCCGAGCATGCCCCTGATGGATTCTGGTGCAGGGCAAGATCAACATGAAAGTCGGGGCCGAGATGACAAGAGGAATCGTCCCCTTGTCCCTATCAATCTTCTCGTTCTCGATCTCCGCATCGTACAAACTCAAACAATCATAAGAGCTAATCAACATATCGTGAAGGGGATAAACATGCCCCCAAGCCTTCTACTTCATCTAAAGATAAAACTCATTATGAAAATTCCTCGAAGAAAGGCTCCGACCTAAAAGAGAAACAAAAAGAGCCGAGCAAAGAAGCGGAGAAAAAACAAAACATCTATCGTGCCATCCAAGCGCCGAAACATTGATATTACTACAACAAGACCAATTGTACTTGATGATGAAAACAAAGCTAGGCTGGAGCTTCTAAGGAAACAATTCCCAGAGCAACACTTTGGGAACATACACTTTGTTCCGGCTCTCAAGCCAGTAGACTCCGAATGGCTACTAAAGTTAAAGCTAAAATGGATTTCATGGAGGCTCAATATAAGGAGATGAAGAGATATTCCGAGAACCTTTCCAAAATCATTCGCTATTTGATGGCCGACATTACATACATGAGCGATAATGATGAATATGATGCGAAGGCCATTGAAAATTCCGAGAAAGACCTTGAAGAAGCTCAAGCCTAATTTTCCCTTGCACAACGCAATGTGTATACTTATAAGAAGCAATTTGAAGAATTACAGCAGCATTACCACACCGAGTTTGAGTCCCATAGCCAGGATCGCATAGACTTAAAGAAGCAAGTTGAGGATGCTAAGTCTGAAAGCACCGCGGCGAAGCTGGCTTATACTCGTCTTGAACAGGAGATGGCAGAGTTGGCTAAAAAGAATGAAGAGTTAAAAGCCAAGCTGATTTAGGCTGAGACGAGAGAAACTCTTACCGAGGGGAATGCAGATATAGCTTTAAAATCTGCCGAGACAACCAATGCACAGCTTACGGAAGCCCAGAAAGTGTTGGATGAGAGTGCTGAGACCACGATGGGATTTTTTGCTCAGGTGATCCGACATCGAGATATTGCATGGATCAAAGATTACCCCACCACTCTGGTATATGTATGAGGATCAGGTGGTTGAATGGGAAAAACAAGAGCTCAAGGTAGATTCGATTGACGAGGATAGGCTTATGGAGAATTACTTAAGGGGCAAGGAGGCAGTACGCTTGACCGAAGGGCATAAGCTTATCGTTGCTGCTATAGAGGAGGAGAGGTGTCAAGCCAACGGAAAAGAAACCATCGAAGCCGGTTCCTCTTCCACTGCCCCCCGGGGCTGCCGAAACGGAGGGATACGACCCAGAGAATCCAAGAATTCCCAAAGCATCTTTCTTGTCTCCTATTGCTGAAAAGACTCCAGAGACTCCTGCCACTCATGTTGAGAAATCATTTGAAGGTATCTCCACCTTTTCATCTCAGTTTGTTAGGGCTATCTTAACATTTTGTCATATCGTTGGCCAAACAATAGGGGAGCCTGTTTTTTCTCCTGAGCTAATAACTGTTACTTCTCGCCCTATAGGTCCGAAGACAGCTAAAAAGACTGATGAACTACCGGAAGAAGCTACTGAAGCAAAGTCTGCTGAGAAGGCTCAGGAGAAAAAGTGCAAAGCTACTGGCTCTGGATCTACAGAGAAGATCAAGGACAAAAAGGGAAAAGTCATAGACAAAGCTCTCATGCCGTCCAGCACTGAGATTCCCAAAGATGGAGACATGATAGATGCTTTGAAAGAAGATGACAGTGGTGATGGGAAGAGGAGGATGACGGCGTAGCAGTGACTGGAGGTTTTGAAAAAGCTGACAACATCACTTTGGCCGAGATGAAGGAAAAAAAAGATGCGCTTATGAAAGCCAAGGTCAAAAGGGCAGAATCTCTCAATGTTGACCCTCTTTAGGCTATTGCTCCTAAGTCAGGATAAGTTGTCAAGCTATCTTCCAGGTTAATAACTGGGAGTTTGAGTCAGCAAACTCCAACTGATCCTAATGTTCCCCTAGTGTACAAAGGAAGGAGCAAGCGCATCCTCATCGACGTTGAGAAAGAGGAGAAAGCCATGCTCAAAGCCACCAAGAAGTCCAAAACCTCCCCTAAGCCTAAGAAAACATAGCTTAATCTTATCTATTTTGTTTTCCACTGGCCTATTGTTGTTGTAGCGAGCGCGACCCCCACATCTTTTGATTAGTTTTGTTGTACGAGCCTGCATCTGTGTAAATAAAGTAATTTGTTTTTCTGGGACATGGTATATTTGCATGTTTGCCATTCATTTTGATCAAATGTAAACACAAGCAACAAATAGTAAGTTATATAATAAACCAAACAAAACAAACAGTCCTGCCTGGGATCCCTACAAACGACAATACGTGCACTACTACAAAAGTGGGCAAATTCGGCACTATTTTTATGTGGCCTTATATTGAAAAAGCGTTGCAGTAGCCCCTTTTTCAAATAGGCAACATCAGAGACCCGTGGCATCTGTGGCCGTTGCCTTAGCCCTCTAAGGCAATGCTTTTTCCCATCTACTGCCATGGAAAGAAAGTGTTGCATTATAGCCGTAATGCAACGCAATTTGCACGTAATGCAACACTATTCAGCGTTGCCTTAAGCATTAGTTAGGGCCTGGCTTCCAGTAGGGCATGTCAGCTTTCCACGTCAGTTGTCTACGTGTCACATGACACGTCATCTCTCCATGTCAGCTGCCTACGTGTCACATGCCACACCAGCTATCCACGTCAGCTATGGGGTCCACGTGCGACGGGTAATTAATTATATTTAATTTAATGCAACACCACTGCAATATGTAATGCAACACCATTATCATGAAATGTAATATCAATAAAAGCTAACGCAACAGTAGAAGAAGGCAAATGCTACACTAGAAGATAGCAAATACAATGCTTTAATTAAAAATTTTGCAATACAGGTTTTGTACAAGAAACTCATTTAAAGCAATTGTTTTAATTATCCAAATATCAAAACACAAAAATCAGCTACACCGTTTTCTTCATTGTATACAGTAAGCTTGTAACACCCCGTGAATTCTATAACGTTAAGTTTCACGAATTAAAGTATAATTAATTATAAATGATGAAATCAAGGGAAATGGGTTACGCCATTGCGTTCGTCTCGAAATTATTCTTGAGATAGAGTTCAAGTTTGCGTAGAACGGATAACGTATGAAGAAGATATGGACGAACGAAGTTGGGCAGAAAAACCGGAAAACGGGTCAGAATGCACTGGCGCACTTGTGAAGTGCGCCAAAACAAAGATGAACTGGCGCACTTGGGAAGTGCGCCAGTACAATTTTGGCCTGGCGCACCTGCCAAGTGCGCCCAGGTCAGAAAGACCTGCTGGTTAGGCCCTGGCTGGCCTGGTCAGGGTTTGGTCGAATTCTGATGCTTGGCTGAGTCACTAGGGCTTACATGTCTCTTTCTTATTGGCCTCTCTTGAGATGGATGGTCTGGATTCACCCTAGCTTCATCGACGGCTCAAAACAATTTAAAATTCTATAAATACAACTCAAGTCTAACCCTAAATTCAAACAAATAATAGAATACAAAAGCCGTCATGCTGCTGGAGAGGAACTAGGAATGGTCGTCAATTAGAAACCCTAGAGACAAGCCAACAAGCCTAAGAGACGAATCAAATTAAAAGAAGATTAAAGTTTAATCAAATCAATCAATGCAACGTTAGTCTACCCAAAGGAGCGCATCTCAGTTTCAGAATTCAGAATTCAGAATCCAGAATTCAAGATTTTGCATTCGTTGTAAGTATAGCGACCTTTCAAAATATGAATAAAAACTATGATGTGATTCGATGTAAATGAAAATAGAATCGTGTTGTTATAATCTTTGTGTATTGTAATGGTTCTATCATGACTTGTGTATTGATGTTTGTGGCATAAATTGATTGATGCAAGCCTATTGAACAATTGTATATGAAAAACAATGGCACTTGCAAGCTTGTGGCAAAAACTAGAAATCGATCCCTTTTTGTATATGTCGATGGCATGGACTATGTATATTCCCTTAGTCTAAATTAGAATTTATGTAAACATGTTATAGACCTTCTATGCCCACATGACCCAAAACCTATGATATCATTCTTATGTTTATTGGCAAGTATAATTAGATCTATGTTTGCAAGTATAATTGGTTCTATGTCAAACATCGTTTGGGTTTCATAAACTATGCAAGTTCATGTTTATTTACAAAATATAATTGGTTCTATGTCAAACATCGTTTGGGTTTCATAAACTATGCAAGTCCATGTTGAAATAGGCTATATGATTAGATGTAAAAATTGTACATTTTGATGAATATATAACATGCTAGTTTTGTGGTCGATATTATGCCAAGTTAAACATGTTTAAACACAAGTTTGTATTTGCCTAAACTATGCCATTTCATATGTCACCTACTTAGTCATACTTTGATTTGAATGCAAGTTCACATGACCCATGTTATATGTTAGTTGAATCGCCAAATTGCAAGTTCATACCTATGATGTTCATATTGATTATGCCAAAAATGCCAAGTTTACACCTATGTCACGTTTACGTTTATGAATTCCCTTATGCCTATTTGTGTGCGCTAAATTAGGCTAAGTTTTTAGCCTAATATTATATGTTAAAAACTATGCGAACGAAGATTAGGCTAAGATTGTTAGCCTAATGTTTAAACGGGGTAACGTTGGGAATATTTGAAAACTTGACATAAAAATATATGAAATTGGCATGTTTGTCACATGCCAAAATTGGTGGCATTTAAACGGTATTAATTCTTATACCAAAAATGTTAAACTTGGAATGTGGGCCATAATATTTAATTGTTGACAAATTTACATATATTCGGTAATAAAGACAAATATGTAAATTTAGAAAACACGACATGCTTAACCCGAGGTTGGATTGAGTTGTGATGTAAACCTGCCCGGACCCGCCCGGCTGTCCAATAGTCACAACAATACCTATCCAATGTGGGTGGTTAAGTATTGAGCCCAATAAGGACCCGAGGTTAGACTGAGCTACGGTGTAAACCAGCCCGGAACCGACCGGCACATCCAGTAACCGTAGCAATACCTGTCTAATGTGAGTGGTCTGGTGCTCCTAAGAGGTTAAGGACAGATGGTAGGGTTAAGTCAACTATAACACTTAACCAAATTCAACATGTTAACAAGAATTGATGGGTGGGGTTAGGTAAATACAGACACTTAACCACTTAACATGTTTGACTAGGAAATCCTGGTAACGAGGGACCCGTTTCAGCAGTAACCCAAAGTTAGGTATCAACGGTACCCTGAAACTAGGCAGGGTGGGGCACGATTACTAGACTGATTGTAAGCGGTCAAACGACGGCGGTGGGTGCATAGTGCAGGTCTAACGGGGTGCGGGCGTGCACACACTTCGGAGCAGACAACCAGGGCACTGGGGACACCAGTAGTATAACCTATGTCTTCTAGTTTTGTGTCGGGGCCGCCACCATGGGTCTTGATACACCCCATGGTGGGACCAGCATAGGTATCTACAATTCTTGGGGGCCGTATGACACATGTTAACGCGAGTAGGAGACGATCTTTTAACAAGAATGGGGATCACTTCGCCCTCACCTTGGGGTGCCGGTTAGAATAAATTCAAGTAGGTGCAGAGATATAGTATGGGTGCGATAGTACATTCGACACTTCCTTAGCTTGTGACACTTTCCTATTTTAGTTTATGTCTATCATACCCTTTTCTTATTCACATACTGAAGAGTTACTAGATTTACTCAGGCTTTATGTCTGACCCTATTTTCTTTTCGTCTTCTTTTCTTTCGTTTTCCCCCAGGTCCTCAGGGAGGAAACAACTCAACTCGGTCAGACTCTTTACAAGCACCAAGAACGTAGATGTATGATTTGGATCTTCCTTGCTCGGATAATGGCTTTGGATATCACTATGGGGATTTTTGTCACTTTATTTATGTTTTCATGCTTCTTTAATAATCAAGGCAGTTATGAGGTTGTAATGTTGGAAGTATTTTGAGACAATTATGGAAATCTTTTGTTTGATACACGTATTAATGAAATAAAAGTTTGTTTGGTTTTCGTTGTTTAAAATATGTGTATTTATATCTGTCTTGAGTTTATCTGTGGCTTTTACTTATAAACCTCCACCAAAGTTAAGGCATTCCCTTTGTGAGTGACCTTAATGGAGGTGGGGTGTTTCAAAGCTCGAACTACTTCAAGAATAGGTGTACGGCATAAGGGGCATTATCCTCCATTCCTGGCCAATTCATTAGCGTATTTTCAACATGTACACATGTGTCCACATCTGCAAAATGTATTACTCATTTATATATATGAATCATATATATGCAGTAATCCGATTGCAATAGGATATATATATATATATATATGTATGTACCTATACAAGAGGGTGGCATCGAATATATATATATATGTGTGTGTGTGTGTGTGTCACATCTGCAAAATGTATCCCTCTGCCTTCCAGAATTAAATTTGCACCTGAAAAGATAACAAGTTATTTGATAGGTGGTGGCATCGAATGGCCATTGGCTTTCTTAACAAAATGTTATGAACACAATTATTATAATTGACTTACTGACCATTGGCGATTGGTCACTCATGCCAGCCAAGCCCAACAAATAAGCAATTTCAGCATGCTTCGTCTTCTGAGCAAAAAGTTTTCAGTTCGCATATTACTGCCACGTACAGTGTGTCACTTCATATCCTTTCAAGCTTCAAAACCATATTGTCATCTACATCTTCAACTCCTAAACAAACCTCCATCGTCAAAAGTTTCAAAAAAAAAACAATGGAGGACTCTTCACTATGCATCACTGCCACTGTTCTTACAGGACATTGGACTTACGAATTTGTGCATCTCACGGTTAGGTATACTCTAGAGCATAATAAGTGGCCTATACGGGTTATACCCAATAACTCTTTTCTAATAATATGCCCATCTTACAATAAGCGTGATCATACGCTAATGTTGAAACTTTTACAAAATATGGAGGTGCTTTTTATGTGCAACAATGGTCTGGTGAAGAATTTGAGCCTGAACCAGCGTTCGAGGCAGAATCGTGGGCTAGAGTAGTTGGCTTTCCGGAGTTCCTGAAGAAAAATGTTCCTGCAATTAAAGGATTAACGACGCCAATGGGAAATGTGCGTGAAATTGACGACTGTCGTTGGTCTCGAATTGACCATAGATCATTATACCTGAAAATGGAATTTCATGAAGGCATTGGCTCGGAGAATACTTTTGCTGCTCGATTCGACAGCAAGGTTTACCTCATTAGGGTTCGGCGTTGTACCCATGCTCATCCAGGGACAAGGCTTGAACTTCTGTTTGTGGGCACTAGGGAGGAACCGGTGGTACCATTTTTTTGTGATTATAGGTAATTCCATCCACAGTTTCTTTTAGTTAATCCACAATATGTTTGGCCAATCGAGGTAAATTTGCCAAAGAACACAATTGCAAAGTGTTCATTCAACTATGCTCTATCCTTAACAGCCTTATAATGAGACACAACCACACATGCACACACTCACATACATACAAGGCTATAATAGCCTATTATGAATTTACCCATTAGTTTCTCAACAAAGTATATAGAGTCAACATAGCATGCTCCTTATCATAGTCAGCTCAAAATATAATAGAAGTATTGCACAAAGTGTTCATTCAACTATGCTTTATCCTTAACAGCCTTATAATGAGACACAACCACGCATGCACACACTCACATACATACATACAAGGTTATAATAGCCTTATAATGAGACACAACCAGATGACTGACATTCAACTAGAAAGTAGCTATACCAACATTAGCATAAAACAACATATTATCACAAGTGGATTATCTTATCTAGAAGTAATCATTTCTTCCTAAAACTATGATCATTTATATGAGGTGCTAATTGGAATATATCAATGATCATGTAATCCCCTTTTCGTTACTCTGACATAGACAATGACTCTGACATGGACACTGACTCTGAAGAAGAAGAAGAAGAAGATTAACATGCCTCTTGGTGGAAAACTATTTATGTATTATGTATGTATATATTCAGTTATGTTTTATGTATGACTGTTTACGATACTTTATGCTGCCTTTTGACGCTCGCTGGTGGAGTTTGTGAATGGTAGTGAATGCTGGTGATGATTGGTGTGAATGCTAGTGATGACTGGTGATGTTTGTGAATGGCTTGAAAGTTTGTGAATGTTGGTGATGAATGCTGGTAATGATTGTTGGCTTGAAAGTTTGTGAATATTTGTGAAACTTTGTGAATGTTTGTGAATGTTGTGATGAATGCTGGTGATGATTGTTGGCTTGAATGTTTGTGGAAGTTTGTGATTGTTGGTGATGAATGTTGGCTTGAATGTTTGTGAATGGCTTAAATGTTTGTGAATGGTAGTGAATGTTTGTGAATGCTGGTGATGATTGGTAACCGCAAGCATTTTAATAGTATCTTTGTTTAACTTTGGGTAGATTTAACTTTGGGTTTATCATTTATGTATGCTCGCTACCAACTGACTTACATTGAAAAGTAATTTGCAAACCCAAATATAACTATCCAAGTACATAATTACTTATGGATAGATTAAGGTGGACCGTTTGTTGCTCCTAACCTGCATAATTACTTATGGTACATAATTACTTATGGATAGATTAAGGATAAATTAAGATACATAATTACTTGTGGATAGATTAAGGATAGATTAAGGTGGAAGAACTCCCCCTAACCTGCATTTTCTTCCTTTAAATGGACCGTCTGTTGCTCCTTCAAATATAAGGTGGAAGAACTCCTCCTAATCAGTGCAGTAGCAATAACAAATGGACCGTCTGTCTCTTATATTTTTCGATGTTGCTCCTTCCTCTGATCTGTAATTCGTGAGTGTTAATCGACATGGCGATGTGAGAATGGAAGCTGACGTGAATTTAGGTTTACAATTTGGTCAATGGAAAAAAGGGGAAAGTTAGGAGAGAGAAGATGAACGATGATATTATTTTTAGATGTTTTTCATGAGGGGGAAATGTTGCGCCAAAATTTCAGCGGAAGAATGCAAGAAGGTGGCTATCCTTGATTGGATGATAGGGCAATGTTTAGATAGGAAACATGGATTGATTTTAACCATTGGATTAAATATGCATCTACGGTTGTGGCTTTATTTATGCTGGTAACGCGGATCGCTGACCTGGATTGTATTTATGTAAAGCTACACTTTGATCTGGTGTTGCACGCACAGTGCATTCACGTCTAACGCAACAACATATGAATACTGTTGCAGAAGATCAAAGAAAGCTTAGCTTTCGCCACACTATTTCATGCAACGCACACAAAATAGTGTCGAATATACCCACTTTTATAGTAGTGGTGGAATGTTATGACATCATTATTAAGCTAGACGATTAACAACAGGGAAGTGTAGTATGTATGCCCCCAATCAATCATGGATAAATTGCCTAGAAACGGATTATTCGAGATTGATTAGGTTTGACATTAAATTTCCCTCAGCCCTTTAGTGGGGCCAAGATTCCTTTTCATCGGTGCTTATTCTTAGCACCTTTATACTCTCCTGTGTATGGTCAGGTTAGAGTATTTCAAGGCGGGGCCTTAGGGACGTCGTCTACCCGTCCTTTATACTCTCTCTCAAATCATGAGGGTTAGAGTTTAGGACGTCGTCTTCCCATCCTTTTTATCTTGTTATGCAAATGGTCATATTGTTCGCTCCGGTTTCTTTCCACACATAATTTATAATAGTATTGTTTCACCGGTTGGACTCAAAAAAATTTAATTCAAATTTAATATTTCGTACTCATATCACAACAATCACAGAGTGTAAGGATATTCATGCAGGAAAAGTAAATCATACACGATATTTTTACAGTGGTTCGGCCAAGTCATGACCTACGTCCACTTTATAATTTTTTGTTTATATCAACCAGACCCTTCTAGGCAAGTCATGCCTTTTTACATGGTTCATAAAACAAAAGAAAACAATATGGATCGAAGTCAAGTACTGCCGTAAGTGTTGGGCATTCCAAGCTCTAGGAATCTCTTCACCATTCACGGTCGTTAACTTGAAAGCTCCTGTATGAAGTTTCCATTGGATGGTATATGGTCCTTCCCACTTCAGACCCATATGGACTGGGGCTGGAAAGACACACTTCAGTACTAAGTCTTCAGGTTCAAAGGTATGAGGACGAACCTTCCTGTCATAGTAACTTGCTACTTGGCGCCTGTGCCTGGAGGCGTGCAAGTCTGCTTTGTCTCTCTTCGCTTCAACCATATCCAGGGATTCAAGGAGACGCGCTTTGTTTGTCATCGGATCGTAATACGTCGCTCTGTGAGAGGGAACTTTCAACTCCACCGGAATGACCGCTTCTGATCCAATAGAAAGTGAAAAAGGGGTATGAAACGTTGCTGTCTTGTAAGTCGCTCGATAAGCCCATAATGTCAATGGTAATTCGTCGGCCCACATGGCCTTTGCCTGTTCCAGTTGTTTTTTAAGGATGGACTTAATAGTTTTGTTTATCACCTCAACTTATCCATTTGATTACGGGTGAGCTACTGCAGTGTATCTTTTGTCAGTCTTATACTTATGGCAGAAATTTCTAAATTCTATGCTGTCAAATTGGGTTCCATTGTCAGTTATGATGGTTTTTGGTATTCTAAATCGACAGATGATGTTCCTGACCACAAAGTTTATCACCCGCTTTGTCGTGATCGTAGTTAAGGGTTCGGCTTTTACCCATTTTGTGAAATAGTCCACGACCACGATTGCCTATTTGGCTCCTCCTTTAGCGGTTGGCTGGGTTCCAATGATGTCTATCCCCTACATAGCGAATGGCCATGGGTTCACCATTGATTTAAGTTGGCTCGGAGGTGCCTTAGGAACTTTTGCAAATTTCTAGCACTTATCACAGCATCGTGAATAATCCACTGCGTCTTTATTTATGGTAGGCAAGAAAT
This sequence comes from Allium sativum, assembly GCA_030737875.1. NCBI lineage: Eukaryota > Viridiplantae > Streptophyta > Magnoliopsida > Asparagales > Amaryllidaceae > Allium > Allium sativum. The sequence goes on along the minus strand of CM060922.1, from coordinate 732,270,652 downwards.
AGCTATACCATAATATGCTCTATGCTAGTGTTTGTCCCTCGGTGTGGTCTCCACATTCACCTTCATGTACTTTTCTTAGTATACGTTTGATGTTGTCTTGTGCTATACACCGGAGTAGGAGAATAGAAAATCCTTGCGGTAAAGAATATCGTCTTGTAAGACATATCTTGTGGCTTTACGAATCACAACTCGCCTCTCTCTCTTTTTTGCTGGGAGTGTGCCGCTTTTAAGGAAGTTCTTAATTAGTGTCATCCATGACTCCCTTTCTTGTTCGGCTTCCAGTACTGGTTCGACTTCCATCTGATCATAGCTTGGCGACTTCAGTACCTTTATTGGAACCATCTCTATCTGTTTCGGATTGTTAGAGATTGCTAATTTAGCTAGCCTGTCCGCTTTCTGATTTTCGATCTGCGGATGTGAGTTATGCTGTAATGCTCCAGGTTATCCAACAACTCCTCTACTTTTTCAAGGTAAGTAATGAGTCGAGGTCCCCTAGCTTGGAATTCCTATCGAAGCTGGCAAACAACTATTTTGGAATCACAGAAAATGTCTAGCATGGTCGCCCCAACTCCTTAGCGAGTTTTAGCCCGACAATCAAGGCCTCGTATTCAGAATCATTATTGGTGGCAGAGAATTCCAACCGCAAAGCATAGTAAATAGATCGTCCCTCAGGGGTCGTTAAAACGACTCCGGCGCCGGATCTTCGATCATCCTTAGCCCCATCTGTATATAGGTTCCAAGATTTAAGTTCTAAACTCTGCTCCGAGGGGTTAGTCTTATCATATAATACATCCTCCTCGGGGATTGTGAATTCAGCATTGAAATCGGCTAAAGCTTGCCTCGTTATCGATCTCCTGGGCTGGAATCGAAATGGCTCAACGCGATGTTCTATTTAAGCAATCTCCCAGATGCCTCAGGTCGTTGTAGGACCTGTCGTAGCGGCTAATCAGTATACACAACAATTGGATGAATCTTAAAATAATGACGGAGTTTTCGGGATGCAATCAGGAGTATATAAGCAAGTTTTTCTATCCTTAGGTAATTACGCTCTGCTGCCGCTAACTTCCTGCTTACATAGTACACTGGCCTCTGAATTTTGTCCTCCTCGCGTACCAGAGCTGAGCTGATGGCAGGGGATGACACTGCTAAATATATGAACAGGTCCTCATGGTCTACCAGTTTAGACAAAATTAGGAGTTTCTCTAGAAGTTCCCACAAGTTTTGAAAGACCTCTACACAGTTAGGGGTCCATTCAAAGTTTCATTTCCCTCGTTTAATTAAATCAAAAAAAGGAACGCATTGTCTGTGGCATTGGAAATGAATCTACTTAACGCCGCAACTTTTCCGGTCAAACTTTGAACATCCCTTATCTTTCGTAACTCTGCTATGTTCCTGATTGTTGCATTTTGGTTAGGATTAATCTCGATTCCTCGAGACCTGACTATAAATCCGAGGAACTTTCCTGATGCAACTCCGAATGAATATTTCAAAGGGTTCAACTTCATCCCGTACAGCCGTAGAATTTCAAACATCTCTACCAAGTATTTTGTGTGATTGGAGGATCGCCTAGACTTCACAAGCATGTCGTTTACATAAACTTCCATTGTTTTCCCAATCTGATTGTAAAACATTCGGTTCACCTAAAGCTGATACGTGGCTCCAACATTCTTTAGTCCGAATGGCTCACCATGTAACAGTACAACCTTAAGTCCTTAATGAAACTAGTGTGCTCCTGATTTGGTACATGCATCGGGATCTAGTTGTACCCTGAATATGCGTCCATGAAGGAGAGAAGCTCGTGCTCCGCCGTTGAATCTACTAATTGATCAATCCGATGGAGTGGAAACCTGTCCTTTGGGAAAGCTTTGTTGAGATCAGAAAAGTCGATGCAGGTTCGCCACTTCCCATTTGACTTCTTAACCAGGACGGGATTTGATATCCTATCGGGATATGTTGAGTCTCTGATGAATCCATTGTTCATCAACTTCTCTACTTCTTCTTTTATGGCTGCTGACCTTTCCGGGCCTAACTTACGCCTTTTTTGTTTCATCGGAGGATGTTTTGGGTTTAGGCTTAGTGAATGGCTCATGATCGAGGGGGAAATTCCACACATGTCTGCACGGGTCCAAGCAAACACATCAAGGTTTGCTTTCAAAAAATCAGTTAATTCTTTCGTATGGAAAGAATACAAATGAGATCCAATTTTCAATACCTTTGTTCGGTCGTCGTTATTGATTGGAATGTCAACAGTTGCCTCATTGGTTATCTCCTTTTTAGCTCCTGGTTCCTCGTCCTCTCTGGGGTCGATATCTTCAGGTTGGTCGTTGGGCGATTCCCTCGGCGATATTGTCTTTAGTTGATATGTCGAGTTCTCCTTAGGAGAAGAGGAAGTATTCTTGGGCTCTAAGTTTTCCGTTACGTAACATCTTCAAATCTGTCATATAGCAGGCTCTACCAGTAACTTGATTGCCACGAATCATTCCCACTCCAGCATCTGTTGGGAATTTCATTAGCAAGCACCAGGGAGCAATGCAAGCTCTAATTTTGAAAGTGTTGTATGTCCTAGGAAAGCGTTGTAAGGTGAGTCAATGTCCATGATGACAAATTGGAGAATCCTCACTCTTCTACACTCCCTCACCTAACTCACGGGTAAATCTATCACTCCAATCGCACTACATCAGAAATGCCAATTAGGCAGTGCTCATGGCTGTATCTAAATCGATTTGGCAGTGCTTTGGGCCGTATCAAAAAATGGCGTCTTTGTTACTTAGATACGGGCTTAACCCGTATCAAATTCATAGATTGATACGGCTTAAAACCGTATCAAATTCATGGTTTGATACGGCTCAAAGCCGTATCAAATTCATGGATTGATATGGCGTTGAGCCGTATCTAATTTTCAAATTGATACGGCTCACGGCCGTATCTAATTGATAATGAGATACGGCTCATGGCCTTATCTATTTGAAAATTAGATATGGCCATGATTCGTATCAAATTTAAAAAAATACAATTAGCTATTATTTGAATTTACAAGGAAAAAAAAATCAATACACACATTTATGGATTTCAAAACTCATCATCTTATTGCATTCTTTCTTACAATGCACATTACACTCTCTATTGTATTCTACATTTACATTTCAAGTCTGTTTACCAAGAAAAGAACAAATATTTGCATTGCAAACTACCACCCCTACTGCCTCAGTTCACCAAACTTCAACCACTATCTGACCTTCCTCTTTCATTGCCATCCCCTGAACTAACAAGTCAGCAGACCGCATTGCATCCTCCTCCTTACATCATTGAACTGTTGCTGCAGCCAGCAAACCTGACCTCCCTCCTTCAAAATGCTGCTGCAGATGGCAAACACATGGTGAGATAAAAATTCATTTGAGTAATGCCACTGTAAGAAAACTGGATAATATTGTGTATGATTTATGTAATATTGAATGAACTACTTAATGTGAACAGTTAGTTTTAAGTTTGAAAGAAATAAACATGATTAAACATTAGTGAACTAATTAATATGTGTCAGTCAAAAAGTATTATTTTCAACATGTCAAATGATCAAACGAAAGTAGCAAACGTTAAATGAATAAAAATAAAGATGAATTTGAAAGACAGGCAAACGAAGGCAGTTGTCGTCGTGCACCCCATTCGTCCGATTTGTTGTCATTGCCAACATTCACATATTAAGTATAGATGGTAGACAGATGAAAATGAAAGTTTAAAAACTGTAAATGCACGGACATATCATATCAGTAGTGTGTAAAAGGAAACTCACACGTTCACATCTGGAAATATATTTTAGATAGACCGAGTGGACAGTCCACAGTAGCAATGTTAATAATTATTGAGTTTGTCCACATATCACATACTTAACAGGGTGCATGAAAAACATCAGTCCACATACCAATTTATTTAAGATTCATTCCGTACGTAGATTGCAAAAGGCAGCAACCAATTTAGCTTGATCAAAAGTAGGCAATGAAAACTCAAAATTTGCGGAATGAAGTTTGTAAGTAACAGTGTTTAATTTATGTCAGCTTGCAGCAAATCGTATTATTGAAAATAACATACCAATGATTTAAATGGGTTACATTTAAGAAGGCCGTTAATACGCATTAAGTTTTCAATTATACAACAGTATAACAAAAGATCAAGATATTGAAAATCAAAAGCAATAAATGTACATCTATTTGCATATTAATTGACAAAATAAAGCAAATTTATCTAATAAATGGAGAGAGAAAAATATATATAACTGAGAGTCATACTTCGAATTACTGATGTAAAAACCAAGTAGCAGTTTCATACAAAACATTATAATGAAAGATCAAAATACCGAAAATCAAAAGCACCAGACTTATGTGTTTAAACCACAGGAGGCATGTAAATGCAAGGTCATAAAACAAAACAATATCGATTTGTCTGTTAGAGGATTAATGTATGTGATTTTTAATTTTAAACATATTGCTAATTAGTTGCAGTTATCTTATTAAACCAGGTATTAGTTTCATATTGAAGTGACTAATGTACGGACTAAGTTCAAAATAACAATTGTTTCTTTTGGCAATACATGTAAAAATACTGATCCACCAAAATAAGTATTAAATACTATCGCATATAATTTTTTGCACTCTTAATGTTATGAAATCCTAACAGATCGTGGCAAAGGATCAAACATACCATTAGTTTAAATGAGTTGCATTTTAGAAAATCATTCATTACAGAGTAAAGTTTCAGTTACAAATTATTATAACAAAAGATCAAAATATTGAAATCAAAAGCAATAAATGTACATTTATTTGCATATTAATTGACAAAATAAAGCAAATGTATCGAATAAATGGAGAGAAAAAAATATAACTGAGATGCATACTTTAATTTAACGTGTCTTCAATTTTAATTGTACACATCTTGCTCATTGGTTAAACATCGTGAACACTGTGGATTTATTGCTCATTGGTTAAACATCGTGAACTGGCATGTATAACCAGAAATAGGTAATCATGCAAAAATTCATACCTTTTAGAAATCTATCTCCAAACTTCACAATTAGGAAATATAGTCCATGTAGAGTTAGACCACGGTTGTCAGAATAATTTTCTGCAAGACAGATGATATAGTCGTTATTAAACATACCATACAAAAAAACAGGCACAAATTAAATAGAAAGTTATAAGCTAATCAACATGAACCATACAGTAACAATTTTACATATGGCTTAGCGTGTATATTTTTTGTTAGAAACTGTTTATATTAAAAAAAATACATTTGACTATGTTTATATAGCAAGACTACAAATTCATTACAGTACCACGTTGAACAAACAACATGGTTGGGAAGGAATATATATTTGACAATATTTATATACCGCAACATAAAATACCAGAAACACAAGAATGATTGAACGCTTCAACTATCTTACATAACATGCATTCGTGTAAAGTACAACAAAGAAAATCAAAATCCAAAAAGGTGCAAACCACAATGTTAACTGACTTTAATCCAACTATCCTGACCGCTACTTTGGTCGGTAGCTATGTAGTTAAACATGCATACAGTAAAAAATAATGAGTGAACAACCGAACAAAGATCTAGAAACATCAATCACATATGTTCATTCACATCAGAATATGAACATGAACACGGTTCACCTGAGTTGCCTGTAACACTTCAAATAACATTGCACAGCCTAAACACAGTTCAGCTTTACAAACACAGTTCAGATGCTTAACAAACATTTTTCTTTTGAGCATGAAAATACATGCCTGTGTTTCATGTACTTGCATGTAACAAGATTATAATAATCAAGCAATGTTGCCTGCTATTTGATGTATTTTTATGCTATGTAGTCCAATTCAGAAACACTATATAGGGGCATGTTTTTTATTGTGTTGTACAGTCCAGCAACATGTTGGCTATAGCTTTGTACAGTACAGAAAACAACATAAAGATGTATAGTCGAGACATGTAATTAGACGTTGGCAGTGTGGCATAACTCATGTTGTTTGTACCGTCTAGTATATGCTGAATCTTATGTTATCATAATGAAGGCTAAAAAAGCTATATATGCAAGTATGCAACTGCCACGATGAAGGCTAAAAACCTATACAGAGGCATGTTTTGAATATTATTGTAAATGGGTCTACAACAGTCAAAAGACAAATTTTTCTTTACTGGAAATTTACATGAATGAAAATATATACCGGCCATTAAACCATTATAATACAAAAACACTATTCTTTCAAGCCTCTAAAACCCATTTATAATAATATACAAAACGTTTTACACTAAACAAGATCGATTTATCTAAGAATATTTAAGTTTGTAAAGATGAACTGAATCGGAACATGGAGTACTTTGAAATCAAAAGTTTTTTATTTTTTAAAGACAAAATAGAATAAACATGTGCGGTAGCATATGCATTTTCATGATCCTTATTGGATTAACATAAGGCTAAATTTTATATATTTTGTGCGACCATGATTCAATCTATTTAGATACGCAACAATATGCAGCGTCGAAAATATACTTCTGCCAACAAGGTTTACAATATATAGGCTAAAAAAACATTATTAACGATTAAGATTTGAGAAAAGAAATCAAAATAATTGGATCATAACTAACCTAATAACTTCTGAATGGATGCTAACTATCTCTCCGGATATAAGCTGGTACTGATAGCGGCACTTCGAGCAAGAAGCCACCTAAAAATAATAAGATTATTAATAAAATACTATACTATGAGGGTTGGGAATTTTGTGTATTCATCAATATTTTCTTGCATTAGGAAATGTTGTCACTTAATAGTGTGTCGAGTCTAAATGCGTGAGCACCACCTCTGAAAGTTCCATCATTCATTCTGTTACCAAGTTTGAGAACAGCTTCTAAAAGTTTCAGGAAGAGACGGCTGCTTTCAAGCTCTTTACAAGCCACCTATGTAAGAAGATAAGAAAATGCTTTTTATTCTTTATCACATCCCCTCACTGCCAAAGTATCCTTCAAATATAACAACTCCAGGATTTCATATTTTATACAATTCATTGCCAAAACAACAAAATTCCACCTTTTATCGTACACTGGCATAACATCTTAAATTGAACCTATAAAAATGAAGGTTCAAAACCAAATTGAAGCCGGTTCTGTGCAAGATATTAAGCACGCTATTAACAGATATAGTTCTTTTATTTAAGCTAACTGATTGACTATTCGTTATAAACATATCAGGGATTTAAACAAGTACCTCTAAAGATGAAAATGACTGCTTGATGCTTGAGATGTCCTCTGGTAGGGAAAATATGAAGAGCATTGTTTCCATTCTTTTGAAAGCATATGGAACATCAATTATGGCTTTCAAGAACTGTTCGCCGAGATCCAGTAGAGATAGATCATCACTATATAATCGGATCTTTAACTCCTCGTCCGATGTAGGAGCCATTCTCAACAAAGACTGCGACAGCTCTTGTGGAAGCCCATTACCTAGTTAAAGTAATTAAGCACGATACAAGTCATTATTGGATCCATAAAAACGGCTTAATTATACTACAAAACGGCTTAAACATAAAAATAAAATATTAAACAGTCACAATTTACCATGGATACACCATACAAATCATGTTATAAACACGATTACCAAAAAAATTAATTAAAGTAAAACTAAGCAGAAAACATGTATGAATGACAAGTAAACTGAACTACATACTAATAACAATAATTCGCCATAATGAAAATATTCCAGAAAACATGTATGAATGACAAGTAAACTGAACTACATACTAATAACAATAATTCGCCATAATGAATATATTCCAGAAATGGTTTCCCAAGTAGAAATTGATAAAAAATTGAATCAGCAAAAGCATAGTTAGATCATAAGTCGTAGCATAGGATTAAGAGTCGTTTTCTTATCCAATGGCAGTGCCGATAAAGCTTTGCATTCTACTTTATGCAACTTCCACTCGGATTTCTGAATAATCATCAAGCCAACAAATTATATATTGACAAATCAATATTTTTCCTATTGCAATTTATTACATCACCTCTTTGCTAGTGTCTAGCTTATCAAATATCATGGCCAGTGCTTAATAGCCAACTTAAAAAGGTATGTATAAATACAGAAAATAATTAGTCATGTGTCAATTAAAGGATCACATAAGTCAATTATATGCTGAAACTGAAAGGGTTTAAGTCCTCAAAGTTTCATGCTTTGCAAGCGTACAGGAGCTTTAACCTGACAGTTCCAGCTTTCTCTCATATTACCCGATTAGTTGCCATTGTAATATATCTTCAAAATTAACTAAATGCATCTAAGATTAGAAGTAGTTTAATATTTTCTTTGAACATAATTGTAGTCTATTTGTGTGTAGCATATATGCTAGTTGTCATGAAATGAACTCCTATGACTTACTGCATATTTGATACAATGCATTGCAAAAACTTGTAAAAACTAAACTTAATATCATATAAAGTAATGGTGTTCATTTCAATCATGATTTATGCAGCAAAAGTATTGTGAACTATGTTTATTCACCAACACAAACAAAATCGAAAAAATAATTCATTTGCTGAAACTAACACACTAAAGTTAAAATTATGGTCTGCCAATGGAAAAAAAACTAAATTTGATATTGAACTAAAGAACATAATTTTCTGATGATATCCTTCACAAAAGCTAATTTCAATCATGGATAAATTAATCATAGAAAAAAGATAACAGACCCATGTTGATTTTGCTGAGACTAGATCCAGACCTTGATTTGGGGATAAACTCTGAAACTGAAATCAGGGTTTGCAATTGGAGAGCTGTAGTCCGAACAAAGCAAATTAATCGACAAATTAGGGAAGAAGTCCATCGCTTGAGATAGTTGAGACGATGGAAGCCTGCAGGTAGTTAAGAGAGATAAACTGAGCGCTATCTTCGTAAATTTGCAGCAATCGACGAAGGAGCAGAGAAGAAAAATCACTTTCATTTCTAATTTAGTAGATCGAAGGAGGAAGATTTGATAATAATGACACGGATTGGGGATTCTTAACACAAATTGGGGATTCGCCATTTTTCTTTTTTCGTTTGGGAATTTGTTTTGTTTCGGCCCGAAATGGAAAAAGGGAGAAGGAAAGAATGACACGGAACAGGTAAATTACAATTGGGATTAGATACGGGTCTAAGCATAATCAAAAAGAACCAATCCGAACCCTTGAAGATCTAGGGTGAGATTTCAAGTGTTGAAGGTGGTGCAGATTGCAAAAGAAAATGTGATACGGCTTATCAAATTTGATACGGCTATAAGCCCTATCAAATTTGATACGGCTTAAAGCCGTATCAAATATCCGTATTCTTGTGTGCCAAATTGGCTGTTTTGGTGTAGTGTCGGGGAGGTTGAGGTTCCATTAAAGCCACGAATCCACCCTTCACATGGCTTTAAGTCCTTCATTTCCCGTTTCATCTGATCGAAATCTTTTTTAAACAGGATGTTAACAGAACTCCCATAATCCACGGGGACTTTCTTGACTATTGCAGGTCCGATAACGGTGGTTATTACTAATGGGTCAGTGCTTGGCGCTTCAACCTCAATACTTTCTCTGTCTCGCAAGACGATATCATCAGTAGCTGTCTTCTGCTGTTTTACCAGTGCTGTTTCTTCAAGGTTACTACATTCTCTTATTTCTGGATGTTTTGTCGCATTAACATACTGCTCCATTGTTCTGTTACCGGAACCAGATGGATGTGGTCCTCCAACTATGGTGTTTACAATAATATTCTTTCCCTTCTACTGAGCTGTGGGTTTAGAAGCGGGTTGGTTTTGATTCGGGGCTTGTCTTCCTTGCCCCCTGTCTCTTAGGGCGACCTTTACTCATCCAACTTTCCTTCCCTAAGCAAATTTTCAACTGCGTCTTTTAGATGACGACACTCGTTAGTAGAGTGACCGTGTATCCATGAAACAAACAAAATTTCCCAGTTGCGAGCTCCTTCTTAGTGGAGTCCCTGGGCGGAGGTTTCTTGTATTGTAAGACGTTATAAGTATCCAGATAGATGTTCTCTAGAGTGTAGTTCAACAACGTGTAATTTTCGGAAGTTTGAAATCGAGGCCTTTTTTCGGTGTAATTCCCTCGATTCATATTTCTTTTCCCCCCGTTTCTATCCATATTGCTATTTCCTTCATTTTTTATTGCCGACGTCTACCTCGACCTTTCCTGAATTGTCGCCTGACTATTTCACAACTGTGTAGTTAAAGCGCTTAGCGGTTCTATAGCGGCGGAGGTGCAAAAAGGTGTAGCGGGGATAAAGAAGGGAAATAGCGGGGATATAACGGAGGCACAAAAATGTTCATTAGATGTAAAACTAAATATTTGAAAATTAATTAATCATCTTTCTCGTATTATATGTGTAGAAAAAACCTAGTATTAATTAATCTTATATAAAATAATCATAGAATATCATAGTTATATATGCAAAACTTGGTGAGTATTGTAACAACCCGCATTCGACGCATCGGAGGATCGTAGAATATTTATTTCTTTCTCATATGAAGTCGTATGGTCATGTAACTTTGGGAAACAACCATTAGAGCCATTTCCCATGTTCATGATTTTTGCCGATTTTTAAATGACCGTTTTGCCCCTAACTGATCTTGTTTCGGCCATAACTTTTGATTGGAAAGGAATTTTGACCTGAAACCACTTCCATTAGATTCGTTTGATGGTTTACCTTTCCGTAGAGTGGTCACATGCGAAAAACGGACATACCGTTTGGGAGATATGGCTGAAATAAGGTTTGTAAGGTGAAAAACAGCTTAACCGGGCCAAATAGGGTGATTAGTGAATAACCCATTTCGGGATTAGGGTTATGGGGAGGCTGAAATGAGTTAGGGTCTCATTCCATTTCAGTTTTCTAGTTTCCACTTACCTCTTAGAAACCCTAAAAATGACCTCCAACCTCTAAATCACTTTCTACTTGAAGATTGGGCTTAGCAACATCAAATCAAAAGAGATCAACACCAAATCAACATTAGAGCTGTTGTTTAGCATTGGGATTTGCACCAAATCAAAGATTTATTTCAGATCTAAGTCTTATTTGTGGCTAAGGTGAGTGATTTGCATAGTTCCTCACTAATTATGGCTAATTAAGGGTAATTAGTGTTAATTAGCGAATTTAAACATGATAAAATTTTGGAAAAATATTTATAAAATTCGAAATGATGTTTTAGACCTCTGATATGAATTTGAGTTAATTTGGTTAAGTCTTGCTAACCATATCATTAGTTTCACCTAAACATGATTAAGGGGAAATATGGGGTTTTGGCTATGTTTGATCCATTTTAACCTATCATATTGATGTTTTGGTGTTTAAGGTCACTTCTACTTGTTGCTATGACTTTGTGGTATGCTTTGTGATTGTTTAGAATAGTTAGAATGGTCGAAAACGCCGTCGAGAGGCGTATAAACAGTCGCTGGAAAGTTGCAGGAAAATGCAGGATATTGGACCGGATCGGATCGGCTATGGAGACCCGAACCGATGTTAGACCCTTCCCTACGATCCGCCATCAGCTCCGACCCGATCTGTTCAGAGATGGTGAGCACGAACCGTTGTACTTGGGCTGGAGGAGAGTATCCCGACCCGAATCGCCAGAAGGACCCCGATCTGAACCCATAGATGGGAATAGAAATGGACTTGGAGACCCGACCCGACCCGATGCGGGTGATGACGATCCGAACCGTGGCGTGCTGGAGATCCCGTTCCGATCCAGTGAAGTATGTTGAAGGCCGAACCGAACCGTGTTGATGATGGAGAGCTGAAGGCCGAACCGAACCGATTGTTAAGAGGGAATTTGAACCGATCCGGTGATGACCAATAACCCGAGATGCAAAGGTAGTCCAAATGGAAGTTAGAGCTCCGGATCCAGTTGGGAACCAATGAGTTCACTTCATGGTTGGGCTTTGCTGCGGGACGTGTGCTAAGGAGTTGTCGACGTTCATAACTTCGATTCACCACTGAAAGGAATGATGGGCTACGTATCAGTGCGGTAGAGTCATTATGACTCGAGGGGCAAAGTGATCGTAGCAGGACTACGTATCAGTGCAGTAGAGTCATTATGACTCGAGGGGCAAAGTGATCGTAGTAAGACTATGAGCCAGTGCAGTGGGGTCATTGTGACTCCATGGGGCAGAGTGGACATAGTAAAGGATTAGTAAGGCTATGAGCCAGTGCAGTGGGGTCATTGCGACTCCATGGGGGCAAAGTGGACATAGCGAAGGATTAGCGGCTATGGATCAGTGCAGTGAAGTCATTGTGACTTCATGGGGGGCAAAGTGATCATAGCAAAGTATATTGGGTGATCGAAGTGGTGGATATCGTATGCTTTACGCACCGAGTGAGAGATGTGAGGATGGTTGTTATGCTTGATTATTTGCCATCACTATGACATGCACACCCAGAGTTTTATGTCTCTTCTTATTACTCTGGGTGCTCACACAAGCAGACTAGAGACAGGTTAGCTGGTGATGCGCGAGTAGCTGATTCGGAGGCGAGCAGAAGGCTTCCACGTATGATATATAGATATTCTCCCTATGTCGTTGGTGGTCGCTACTTGGGTATTAGTAGTGTACCTCCCTTATCTTGCTTTTGCTTTTTGAGACAGTTTGAAAAGTTGTAATAATGTTGGCTTTGGATCAAAAGCTGTACTTGGATTTTCCGCTGCTATGTTAGTTTGTTTTCAGCTTATGCACTATCTCACCTGTTTTATGTCAAGTATGTTGTTATTATAATTTGTTCCATGTGCTGTGAGACATTCTACAGGTTCCTTGTTAGTTCATTTTCTTCTTTCCTTTCCTTCTGACGACCGTCCCGTGCTAACTGGACATGTGTACAGCGCACTTTTGGGGTAAATGTCGGTTGGTGCGGGGCGGGCCGTCACATTTGGTATCAGAGCTCTAGGTTGCGTAGTTAACCTAGGGAAGTCATCAGGGAGAGAAAGTATACGTATATGAGAGCGCGTATTTGTGATTACTTTGGTTTTCAAAAGCTATATATATACTATTAGTAGTATAAGAATGAAGTCGTACTGCACTAGCACCATTATGGGGTCGTTAATCGTTTTCTCTTTACTGATTGAACGATGATTCGAGACACGAGGGGTGCTAGTAGAGGGACCAATAATGGGAATGCTCCTGACATGAGGACGATGTTCACTAACTTCATGAGGGAGATGCTTAGGGATGTTCAGGGAGTAGTTCCCAATCCCGAAAATGGTGGTGGTCTAGTAGTGCAGGCGCCTAGGGCCGATTTCGCCAAGTTGTGCAAGGATTACACTAACCTTGGTGGGAAGCCGTTCCACGGAACGGAGTCGGCCACAGATGTTCAGGATTGGTTGGATAGCTGTGATCGTATCTTCGACGACTTGGGTATTGAGGATGCGATGAAGAGAAGGCTAGCGTCTTGTCAGCTGCAAGGGCGAGCGATGAATTGGTGGAATGCCATTAGAACAGCTACTCCAGAAGATCGGGTTACTTGGGATCAGTTCAAGGCTCGCTTTAGCGAGAAGTTCATTCCAGCTGCCCAGAAGTCAGTGTTGTTTAAGAGATTCTTGGAACTCAAGCAGAATGGTAGGGCAGTCTCTGACTATATTGCTGAATTCGGCACTTTGTTGAAGTATGGATTATCCCTTATCGATACTCCTGAGAAGAAGAATGAGAAGTTCATTACTGGTTTGGATGGATACTTGGGGGAAAGGCTTATCAACCACATCGATGAGACTTTTGAATCGATTGTGGGGAAAGCTTTGAGATCAGAGAGTCTTTACCCTAAGCCAAAGGCTGAGGCTGCATCTGCAGAAGGGCTGAAACCGCAAGCGGGAGGTGGAGGCAAGAATAACTCTCAGAATAAGAGGAAACAAAACCAATCTAAGGATGGCCAGAAAAAGAGCAAGAAAGATGTTGAGTGCTTCAGCTGTGGTAAGAAGGGCCATTATGCTAAAGAATGTCGGGCCAAGCCAGCGGATAGGAAGTGCTACAACTGTGGCCAAGTGAGACATCATAAGGATAAGTGTTCACAACCTCTTAAAGAGAAGCAGATTGTGAAAGCATATGCTATCGATGTTGTTCCTTCTTCGTCGAATGCCCTAACTGCGGCGGAGAAAGGAAAAAATGTCGTCATTCAAGGTATGCTTTCTATTTATGATGTACCAGTTTGAGTTTTGTTTGATACTGGGGCTTCCCGTTCCTTCATATCTAGTGACCTGGTGGATAGGTTGGGACTGGAACCCGAGATAGTCGATAGACCGTTGGTTGTGACGACCCCGATTGGTGGTTCGACTAACCTTAGTATGATTTGCCGAAATTTGGTCTTATCGAGTCATGGATGTATGTTTGGTTGTGATTGCTTTGTTTTGGGCTTTACTGGGTATGACATTATATTGGGGGTCGATTGGCTCCAAAGATACGGGGTGATGGTAGACTGTGAGGGCTTTTTGTTGACAGTTAGGGCGGATGATGGGCGGAGGGTAGTGTTTGGTAGTCAACCTAGTGATGGGGTAATGGCTAGTTTTATAAATTCCCTCGACATCCCGCATGATGAGCTGTCAGATGTGCCCGTGGTTGGGCAGTATCCGGACGTCTTCGAGGAGGTGACCGGGCTTCCACCACACCGAGAGATTGAGTTCCGTATTGATTTAGTGAAAGATGCCAGATCTATAGTGATGCCACTTCGTCGTATGGCACCAAGGGAGCAGCGAGAGCTCGGGGTGCAAGTAAGCGATCTTTTGAAGAAGGGATTTATTAGAAGAAGTGTCTCCGAGTGGGGAGCACCAGTTGTGTTTGCAACTACGGCAGATGGTTCCCTTCGTTTGTGTGTGGACTATCGCGAGTTGAATAAGGTGACGAGGAAGAATAAGTATCCTCTACCGCGGATAGATGATTTGTTTGATCAACTGGAAGGAGCAAGAGTGTTCTCCCAGTTGGACCTCGCGACAGGATTTCATCAGCTCCGAGTAGCAGATGAGAGTGTTTCGAAAACGGCATTTAGGACGCCGTCTGGATTCTATGAGTGGTTGGTCATGCCATTTGGGTTGACCAATGCACCAACCTACTTTGTGGATCTTATGAATCGAGTATTCAGAGATCAGTTGAATAAGTTTGTTCTTGTGTTCGTAGACGACATCCTTGTTTACTCAAGGACAGGGGAGGAACACAAGGGACACTTGAGGATAGTGATGGAGGTGTTGAGGAAACACCAATTGAAAGCGAAATTCTCTAAGTGTCACTTCTGGAGGAGGGAAGTGAGATTCTTGGGCCATGTTGTTTCAGAGAATGGTATTGCCGTGGACCCTGCGAAGGTGGCTACGGTACAGGATTGGTCTACGCCCAAGAATGCAACAAACGTAAGAAGCTTCTTGGGGTTAGCTGGATATTATCGTAAGTTTATCCAGGACTTCTCCAAGGTAGCAGCACCGTTGACTCAGTTGACTAAGAAGAATCAGGCCTTCGTCTGGGACGGAGTGTGTGAGAATGCATTCAAGAATCTAAAAGAAAAGTTGACGCATGCGCCAGTGCTAGTCATTCCTAAAGGGAATGAAGAAATGACGGTATACACGGTTGCTTGTGGTACCGGACTAGGTGCTGTATTGATGCAAGGGGGTAGGGTTGTAGCTTATGCTAATCGACAACTTAAGCCACATGAGAAAAAGTACCCTACCCATGATTTAGAACTAGCAGCGATCGTGTTTGCGTTGAAAATGTGGAGACATTATCTCTTGGGAGAGAGATTTGAGTTGTTTACCGATCATAAATCGTTAAAGTATCTCTTCTCTCAGAAGGATCTGAATCTCCGTCAACAGAGATGGTTAGAGTTCTTGGCTTCGTATGATTTTGATATCGCATATACACCTGGGAAAGGCAATGCGGTAGCCGATGCCTTGAGTAGAAGACATGTCAGTTTAGGGGCCATGTTTCTTGAATGGAAGCAACTGGAGTATATCGCAGGGTTTGATTTCAGACCAAAGTGCGAATTGGATCCAGAAATGTTAGCTAGTTTGACGATCAGACCCACTTTGATTGAGCGGATCGGTTCCAGCCAGAGGGACGATCCTAATCTATTGGAAATCATCTCCAAGTTAGAAATGGATATCGACGGTGAGGAGATGAATTTGTATGGGCTTGATCGAGATGGATGGCTTAGAAAGAATGGAAGACTAGTTGTACCCAACGTGAATGGTTTGAGAGATGAAGTGCTTAGGAATGTCATCACTCAAAACTGACTATACACCCCGGTGGTGATAAGATGTATCAAGACATGAGACAGACTTACTACTGGGAAGGGATGAAAAGAGATGTTGGGAAGTTTATATCCAAATGCATGAATTGCCAGCTAGTTAAAGCCGAGCAAAAGAAGCCTAGTGGTTTGTTGCAACCATTAGAAATTCCCGAATTAAAATGGGAGCAAGTCTCGATGGATTTCATCGATGGTTTACCAAGGACTAGAGCGGGACATGATAGCATTTGGGTAATTGTGGATCGATTGACTAAGAGTGCAAGATTTATACCAGTCAAATCGACCAGAACGGCAGCCAATTAGCAGAATTGTATATGAAGTGGGTAGTGAGATTTCATGGGGTACCTAAAAGCATTGTGAGTGACCGAGACCCGTTATTTACTAGTGGGTTTTGGAAGAGCTTACAAGAGGCTCTAGGGTCAGAATTACATCTCAGTACCGCATATCATCCTCAGACCGACGGTCATACGGAGAGGGTGAATCGTATAATGGAAGATCTCTTGAGAGCTTGTATATTGGATTTTGGTGGATCATGGGATGACCATTTGCATCTAGTAGAGTTTGCATATAATAATAGCTACCAATCCAGTATCGGTATGGCTCCATATGAAGCTTTGTACGGAAGACCGTGCAACTCACCATCATGTTGGATAGAAACCGGTGAGAAGTTTATGCTTGGACCAGATGTGGTAAGAGAAACCTCGGACAAGATTAAGATCATTCACCAACGAATGAAGGCTGCCCAAGATAGGCAGAAGAGTTATGCTGATAAGAGGAGAAGAGACTTAAAATTCTCCGTTGGTGACTTGGTGTTTGTCAAGATTTCTCCGTTGAAGAACGTGATACGATTTGGTAGGAGAGGCAAGTTGGCACCAAGATTTGTTGGCCCATTCCCAGTTCTCGAACGAGTTGGGAATTTGGCGTATAGAGTTGACTTACCAGAAAAGATGGCGGGAGTACACAACGTATTTCATGTTTCCCAACTAAGGAAGTTCGTGCACGACCCAGATATGACTATTTCACCTGATCAGTTAGAGGACTTCGAAGTGGAACCCGAGGTGGTTGGGAACCGCAAGCCGATTCGTATTGTCGAGCACGATACGAAGCAACTTCGAAGGAAGGCGGTGAAGCTAGTCAAGGTTCAGGTGGACGAGAACGAGAATGACTGTACTTGGGAGACAGAGGAGAGCATTAGGAAGACGTATCCAGAACTCTTTGCCGGGCAAGATTTACTTTATAATTTAATTATTCCGCATAATAAGATAGACTTGTTTTGCATGGTTGATTGTTGTTTTATGATTGATAGGCATGCGGGACCCTTGTATGTGTTTTGGTTAGGGAATTTCGGGGGCGAAATTTCTTAAGGGAGGGAGAATGTAACAACCCGCATTCTACGCATCGGAGGATCGTAGAATATTTATTTCTTTCTCATATGAAGTCGTATGATCATGTAACTTTGGGAAACAACCATTAGAGCCATTTCCCATGTTCATGATTTTTGCCGATTTTTAAATGACCGTTTCACCCCTAGCTGATCTTGTTTCGACCATAACTTTTGATTGGAAAGGAATTTTGACCTGAAACCACTTCCATTAGATTCGTTTGATGGTTTACCTTTCCGTAGAGTGGTCACATGCAAAAAACGGACATACCGTTTGGGAGATATGGCTGAAATAAGGTTTGGAAGGTGAAAAACAGCTTAACCGGGCCAAATAGGGTGATTAGTGAATGGGCCCATAACCCATTTCGGGATTAGGGTTATGGGGAGGCTGAAATGAGTTAGGGTCTCATTCCATTTCAGTTTTCTAGCCTCCACTTACCTCTTAGAAACCCCAAAAATGACCTCCAACCTCTAAATCACCTCCAAAACACCTCTACTTGAAGATTGGGCTTAGCAACATCAAATCAAGAGAGATCAACACCAAATCAACATTAGAGCTGCTGTTTAGCATTGTGATTCGCACCAAATCAAAGATTTATTTCAGATCTAAGTCTTATTTGTGGCTAAGGTGAGTGATTTGCATAGTTCCTCACTAATTATGGCTAATTAAGGGTAATTAGTGTTAATTAGCGAATTTAAATATGATAAAATTCTGGAAAAATATTTATAAAATTCGAAATGATGTTTTAGACCTCTGATATGAATTTGGGTTAATTTGGTTAAGTCTTGCTAACCATATCAATAGTTTCACCTAAACATGATTAAGGGAAAATATGAGGTTTTGGCTATGTTTAATCCATTTTAACCTATCATATTGATGTTTTGGTGTTTGAGGTCACTTCTACTTGTTGCTATGACTTTGTGGTATGCTTTGTGACTGTTTAGAATAGTTAGAATGGTCGAAAACGCCGTCGCGAGGCGTATAAACAGTCGCTGGAAAGTTGCAGGAAAATGCAGGATATTGGACCGGATCGGATCGGCTATGGAGACCCGAACCGAACCGATGTTAGACCCTTCCCCACGATCCGCCATCAGCTCCGACCCGATCCGTTCAGAGATGGTGAGCACGAGCCGTTGTACTTGGCCTGGAGGAGAGTACCCCGAACCGAATCGCCAGAAGGACCCCGATCCGAACCCATAGATGGGAATGGAAATGGACTTGGAGACCCGACCCGACCTGATGCGGGTGATGACGATCCGAACCGTGGCGTGCTGGAGATCCCGTTCCGATCCAGTGAAGGATGTTGAAGGCCGAACCAAACCGTGTTGATGATGGAGAGCTGAAGGCCGAACCGAACCGATTGTTAAGAGGGAATCCGAACCGATCCAGTGATGACCAATAACCCGAGATGCAAAGGTAGTCCAAATGGAAGTTAGAGCTCCGGGTCCAGTTGGGAACCAATGAGTTCACTTCATGGTTGGGCTTTGCTGCGGGACGTGTGCTAAGGAGTTGTCGACGTTCATAACTTCGATTCACCACTGAAAGGAATGATGGGCTACGTATCAGTGCAGTAGAGTCATTATGACTCGAGGGGCAAAGTGATCATAGCAGGACTACGTATCAGTGCAGTAGAGTCATTATGACTCGAGGGGCAAAGTGATCGTAGTAAGACTATGAGCCAGTGCAGTGGGGTCATTGTGACTCCATGGGGGCAGAGTGGACATAGTAAATGATTAGTAAGGCTATGAGCTAGTGCAATGGGGTCATTGCGACTCCATGGGGCAAAGTGGACATAGCGAAGGATTAGCGGCTATGGATCAGTGCAGTGAAGTCATTGTGACTTCATGGGGGCAAAGTGATCATAGCAAAGTATATTGGGTGATCGAAGTGGTGGATATCGTATGCTTTACGCACCGAGTGAGAGATGTGAGGATGGTTGTTATGCTTGATTATTTGCCATCACTATGACATGCACACCCCCACCCCCGTTATCTTTACACCATTTGATATGGCACCTTAGAGTGTTGTACAGTATGTAGTGCTAACTCTTTGGTTGCAGGTCCAGGTTCAGGTATGGTTTAGTATACCTGTTATTGTTCAGTTTAGATGTTTATCGCTCATACCAGACTTTTGTCTAACCCAGAGTTTTATGTCTCTTCTTATTACTCTGGGTGCTCACACGAGCAGACTAGAGACATGTTAGCTGGTGATGCGCGAGTAGCTGATTCGGAGGTGAGCACGAGGCTTCCACGTATGATATATAGATATTCTCCCTGTGTCGTTGGTGGTCGCTACTTGGGCATTAGTAGTGTACCTCCCTTATCTTGCTTTTGCTTTTTGAGACAGTTTGAAAAGTTGTAATAATGTTGGCTTTGGATCATAAGCTGTACTTAGATTTTCCGTTGCTATGTTAGTTTGAATTCAGCTTATGCACTGTCTCACCTGTTTTATGTCAAGTATGTTGTTATTATATTTTGTTCCATGCGCTGTGAGACATTCTACAGGTTCCTTGTTAGTTCATTTCCTTCTTTCCTTTCCTTCTGACGACCGTCCCGTGCTAACTGGACATGTATACAACGCACTTTTGGGGTAAATGTCGGTTGGTGCGGGGCGGGCCGTCACATTTAATTGACTGTTATCATATATTAGACACTTATGCCTTAAATTCAACCATTTACGCAGACTTTACTGAATTTTTTTAAAAGCCAACCAGTCAAATCAAGCGCTATATATTAATATTTCTAAAGCGGATGCTAAAAAGCATTGATTTAGCGGATGTAGCGGTAAATAACGGGGCTAGAAGCGACTCAACTGTTCATCAGCGCTAAACTGAAATAGCGTAGCAGTTGAAAAGTGCTATGAGCTATAGCGGGGATACTATGGGGATTTAGCTGGGCTTTAACTGCATAGTTTCACAGTGACATTACTTTGAATGTCTTCTCTAGACGCTCCATCAAATTTTCTTTTTCGATTGGCATATATTTCCTCCTGCCTTAGGCGATTATTTGCCTTTTTATAAAAAGATTCCCTTGTTAATGGTGGTTTTCCAGCCAGATATCCCCCGAACTCCGTGTCTGGATCGACTCCATCTATTAACGCCATCAAAATGGTTGGTTCATGCGGGTCGCTTACCTCAGCAACTGCTAAGTTAAAATGGTCTAAATACGACTTTAATGATCCACCAGAAGCCTGTTTGATTCTGGGCAATTCAATGACGCTTTTAGATTTCAGGGCATGGAGTCGGAACTGGTTCATAAAACGTTCGCTTAGTTCTTTAAAGCTTGATACCGATCGGGGAGGGAGTCGAGTGAACCACATCAACGCAACATCCTCGAGATATATCGGGAAAGCTTTACATTTCACCGCGTCAGGCGCTGCTGCGACATTTATATACCATGCATACTTCATCAAATGTTGTCTTGGATCGGTTCTCCCTCCATATCGATCCAGTTGTGGCAGATTAAACCGTCCGGGAAACTGGAAGTCCAGGATGTCATCGGCGAATGGGGTGTGGCTACACTCAATACCCCAGTCCTCATTGGTGTAAGTCGGCTATCGACCATTATCTGGCGCACCATCTCTTCTACCTCGGTATTGGTTAAATTTGGTTTAGGATCCACACTCCTATTTCTTCTAATATGCCATGTTCCTACATCGGGTGAAGTTCTTTGGTTCCGGGCTACAGTTGAACTTCCTTGCCCTCTACGTTCCCAGTCATTCACAAGACGAGTGGGCTGGAGAAGTTGTCCTTGAGTAGGATTAGTAATGTTGGGATATCTTAGAAGGATGCGGGATCCTCGCATTGGCAAAAGCATTGGTTCTATCAGGCTAGAGTCATTTGGTTCGAGAACACGGGTCGCGTCCTCACAGGATCCCAATGATCCAAATGTTATCTGGTCAAGATTCTCAGGTCTTTCATATGGCCTCCTCTGACATGGACATTTTTTGTCTGAAGAGGATGATTGATCCGCAGCGAGACGATGAGTTGGAGAGGCACTTTTTGTCTACGAAGTTCACTTATTTCCCTACTCATAGCTTTCATGTTTTCTCGCATGAGAACGCTATCGCGTTTATGAGCCTCTAAAGCATCCCTGGTGTTGTCTAACATATCAAGAAGGCGCGAGAAATGCATGTGTGTGACAGATGTAGAGGGAGCAGGCTGATTACTAGTTGTCGCGGCTGGCATTGAAGCATCTGTAGGGGCTCGAGTAGAAGTACCGGCCTCTGTCACATTTGGTTTGGGTCGAGTCACAACTGCATTTCCGGTTCGGATCGGGGGAGGGGGAGTACTAGAAATGTTTAGGTCTCCGGTTCGGTTCGGGTTTGCATCTTCGGATCGGTTCAGATCATTGGCTTCAGGTCGGGTCGGTGATGCTCCCCCAGACCGGTTCGGTCCTAAACTTTGTCCCCTCGATCTAATGACAATCATGACTAGTTGATATTCACCCGTCTCGTTTTCCCGAACAACTTGCGGTTCTTTTTCTTTTCCTTTAGCCATAAAGTCCAATTCTCTTGAGATTAGTCAGAAAACTTTCAAAAACATTGAAGAAAGTGGATTAACTTCTTTGAACTTGAGGATCTAAATAGTAGAACGATAATCCAAAACGCTAAGAATTCAAAGTTCTCAGTGAAAACACCAAAATGTTAGACCAAAAAGTGGTTCTAACACCCAACTGAACAATAATTTTAAATAAAATAGAAAGAAAAGCAATGAGAACACCAAATTTATAGTGGTTCGGCGTTAAAGAGCCTACGTCCACTTTATACTTCTTTGATTTATGACTCAAATATAAATACAATGATAATTTCCTCTCAATCTCACTTATACAATTGATAATCTAGAATTATACTCCAATAGTTTGGGTATAATCTGAATAAAGCAATGAAATTCGCTGGTTCGGAAGTTAGAGTGATTAATTTGCCAAAAAGCCCCCTTAAAATGGTGCTTTGTGGGGGTATTATAGGCTAAAAATCAATTCGGTTCGGAGGACACGTGGGGTCCATACCGCGTATTTCGGGTTCGGAGTCTTTGAGATGGTGACAGCACACTACAGAATGTGGGATGATGGAGTGAAACCGCTCCGAGTTTAAAGGAACGTGGGATGCAACCGCTGCAGTCTTCAGTTCTCGGTTCGAATCGGAGGAGAGTGAGGGCTCGGATCGAAGGAGGCTGCACCGAACCATTCCGCGTTGATTGCCTGTAGCCAATCTTCCAATTTGCATATGGTAGAGAGCAGGAGTTTTGATCGGTGGGCTCTGAACAGATCGGGAGTGCTGCCTATCATGCTTTACATCTTCAAATACATTCATCTGTCAATTCCTTAGCTTTGTGTAGCCTAATCACAAAGTAGGCTAACACTATTATTTAATGATTTGTCTTGTTACATGGGCCAAACAATAAAGCCTGCCAACTTATGTCCGATGAGATAAGATCAAAGAAGAAATTGTCTTCGGGCGTTCATTTCTTGATACCGACTCTTATTTATGATGTTACAACAACTAGGTGAACTACCAGAGATTTCCTCAGGTTGGAAGCAATTGTAACGACGGGAATGTGGGACTTCGGCGATTTCACTCCTCTTGTTTTAGAGCGGAAAGACAATCAACTTGTTGATGTCAATGTTGATATAGAAAAAGTCCAAATAAGTGGATGGCCCCCAATAGATTGCATCCCATATTCATGATGTGTTTTTAGCTCCACTAATCATCGACTAATTTGTTTCATCCTCGCCTTCCATTATCTTTCATTTTATATGCGTACATAATATTTTATTTGTATGACAATTACTAACGCTCACAATGTTACCCAGAGTCGGCCTGACCCAAGGCGACCAAAGTGGTCGCCTAGGGCCTTTGATCATCACGGACCTCAGCCTTTGTATATAATGTGTTTTTTTTTTTTTTTTTTTATTTTTTAATATATATTATTGCTTCTTAAATCTAAACCAAAATGTTTAGTTGTTCAGTGGTTGATTATGGGGTCTTGAAAGGGAAGATCTTAAGTTCGAATTCTGGCTTAAATCATTTTTAGGGCCTCGAATTTTACATTCTTCATTCTTCTCTGTGTTTTGCCGCACCACGACGTAATAATAGTTAAAAAAACAAGCATCATTGTTCAAAGTGATCACGACATTTTAATATGATGTGGGATGTAATGGATTAACGAGTATCTTGTTCTCTCAGTCTTTCGCTTAAAAGGTGGTGAAAGTAGAATAGTAAAGCGTAAAAAAAGGACAAAAATAAGATGCAGAGGTCAGTGACAGATAACTGAGAGAACACGTGAATATTGAACTAGTGTTTACAGGCAAAAACAATTTCCGATGCATTGAAATTTATACTGGTGATTGTGAGACCGAGTTTGTACACACTGTTTTGGGCAGTGTGTACAAAACACTCGGTGCTATTGGTTGAAATCAGGGGGGCCACTATGGCCCCCACTGATTTCAGCCAATAAAAAGCAGTGTTTTGTACACACTGCCCAAAAGCAGTGTGTACAAACTTATATTCGGTGATTGTAAAGTGTTTATGGTTGTCACTGAAATTTCCTCATATTGACATTTGGACAGAACTTGCTGTTTGCATTGACTCACCAACTACTTTTTTTCTGTGATGTTAGCAAGGTGATTGCTGTACAAGTTGCATGCATCTATTTTTTTTCACTGTGCTGCTATGACAGATGGAAGTACTCAGCTTGCTTAAGGCTAATCCCAATACTACTTATACGTATTACGCTAAACATATACAACTTGGAATATATCATCCGTACACCTACTCACATACAAAGATACACATGCATGAGAATGCCACATGTCCATGTCTGTTACATTAACTCTAATATATTCAAATTATCATATATAGCTGTTTGATTTAGAATTACTGAGGTTATAAACTCATACAAACAGTCAGTTATATTTTTGATGCTCTTCTAGATTCAAACTTTTCAGAACGTCTGGTGGCAAATAAAATGCAGAAAATACCATCCTGGCTCTTTCTCATGATCATCATGTTTTGGGCATCAATAACTGCGGCTAGAATCTCTTTTCTGGATACGCAACGCCATTCTGAAGCAAACAAGGTATGAGTACTCAGAATCGAATGAGATAGAAAGGTCATATATATGAGTATGATATCTAATTATGTTGGTTTCAGCTGGTGCAGGAAGGACATGTAGATGGAAGCAGTGGAGAGCTTCATGCTCATGGCCGTGGGCTAGAAAAGAATAGGGCTCAAGAGTTGGTGAGACTTGGGTCGTTACCACCAAATTGTGAGCACAAGTGCAGGGGTTGTAATCCATGCGTTCCGGTACAGGTGCCTACCACAATCAGGCCTCAGTTTGCAAATTATCAGCCTGAGGGGTGGAAGTGCAAATGTGGTTCTACGTTTTATAATCCCTAAGGTGATTTTTGTTGGCTGTACATATGAACATGAGTGAGTGTAATTTAGGTATGGACCACGACGAAGTTATGTTATCTAATGTCGTCTTGCTATGATCTGCTGCCATGTTGTGTTTTTAATACTTATCTCCATCTCTGCTTGTAATGTTGTATCATGTTGCTTTCTTGATCGCAAGATACTTGGTTTGGAAGATGGTAACAAAGCATGCCATTCTCTTTTGTTACCATCATCCAATTCTCACACGCTATTACGTCTTGTAACAAAGCATGCCATTCTCATTTATGTGTTGGTATTAATATTGGAATTCAAATTGAGGAGTAAGGGCTTCTTTCTTCTTCTTTTGTCTATGATAAACACCATATCTGCATCCCTTGCATGTCTTGCAGTGATGGTTAATTTACTACTGTAGACTGTTAATATTCCTCCAAATTATGTAAATAGGTACAGTGAAGTTGAAGTTTTTTTTTTTTTTTTTTTTTTTTTTTTTTTTTTTTTTTTTTTTAAATTTAAGAAACATCATAGTACTTATGTAACAAAAAGGAAATACAAAGAAATTCTAATTCCTTGGGTACAGGGGGACAAATGATTTTGGATACATGGGATTTGTGTTGGAATATAATTTGTAATGGTCTTTTACTATTTATGTTTTATGTTGGTTCATATATTCAAAGTGTCAATTCAAGTGAAGAGTCATGTCCATTCAATGAAGAGACGTGTCTGTCTAAGTGAAGGGTCGTGTTCGTTCAAGTGAAGATATGTGTTCGTTCAAGTGAAGAGTCATGTCAGTTCAACGAAGTGATGTGTCCGTTCAAGTGAAGAGTCGTGTCAATTCAACGAAGAGTCGTATCCGTTCAGTGAAGAGTTGTGTCAGTTCAAAGAGTCATGTCTATTTATAGGGTATGTAATCCACTATATATATGTGGTCATTTTGTTGTGTTGGAAAAAGGAAATTAGAATGCTGTAAGGAAGTAATTAAGGTTGAAGGCAAAAAATTTAAAGAAGTTCTCTACTTAAAATTAAGCACACTTCCTCTAATTTATATTCCTCTAACAAATTAGTATCGGTGCAAGCTAAGCTAGTAAAGTTGTGATAAAATGACAAACAATGGAAAGTTTCCCCCCAATATCCTCGTCTCACAAAAGAAAACTATGAAAATGGTGTCTTTGGATGAAAGGTTTACTTGGCGGATAAATAATGTGGGAGATCGTAGACAAATGCTACGACGAGCCAAAAATGAAACTGCATTATCTCGAGCGGAGAAGGAAGCCTTAGCAAAGATGAAGGAAAAAGATCAATATGCACTTAGCCTCATTCTTCAATGTTTGGATGATTCAATGATAGAAAAAGTAGCGGATGCAGCCACTTCAAAAGAAGCCTGAGAAATTTTGCAAAAATCTTTTCAATGAGTTGATAAAGTAAAGAAAGTGAAGCTTCAATCACTAAGGAGTGATTTCAAAGCAATGAAGATGAGTGAATCCGAATCGATTTGGGATTACTATACAAGGGTGAAGGCGAATGTGAATCAATCAAGAGGCTATGGAGAAAAAATTGCAGATGTTCGAGTGGTGGAGAAGATTCTTCGTTTTTTTTACTCTGAAGTTCGATTATATTGTGTGTGTCATTGAAGAAATGACAGTAGAAGAATTAATAGGCTCTTTACGTGCTCAAGAAGGGAAAATTAAGAGAAGACTAGAAGAACCACAAGAGCAAGTTCTTAAAACCAAAACAACTTTGAAAAATGAAGAAGAAACAACTGATATTAAAGAAGACATTGATATTGATGATGAAAAACATATTGATGTAGAGGAGAAAAATGGTGGGGAAGATGCTGACGTAAACCTCAAAGAGAATTTGAAAAATGAGAATGGTGCAATAATTAATGACATGATAGATGAAAAGATAATCGAAGCAAAAGGGGAAGTAAAGAATGGCATGGTGATGAAGGACGTTGAATAAAGCAATCTTGAAATAAAAGAGAACAACGATAGTGAAACAAAAAAGGGAAAAGAAAGAGTGGGCTGTAGTTAAATAAAAGAGGTTGCAAAAATAGAAGACAAAGGTGAAAATAAAAATGAGGATGTCGAGACGACTGACCTTGACGGTACTGAAGCTGATAATGATTTAATAAAAAAGAATGTTTGCGAAAATGTGGAGAAGGCAGATGAATATAAAGGAGAATTAGAGAAGAAAGAGGAACTAAAAGAGGAGAAGCTAGACAGTGTAAAGCTCTCAACGACAATACCAAAAGTGACTTATAGACTTGCAAGAAAAAGACCCGGTGATCCTTTTAAGAAAGGTGTGGAGCAAGGTCCTCAGATTGATGACGAGCAATTCAATAAGATCCTGCACTACATAAAATTAGGAGTTGATGGTGGTGCTTCCTTTGTTATTGGGGGTGAGAGAATTGAAAGCAAAGGGTACTATATCCAAACTATTGTTTTCTCAGATGTCAAAGATGATACGATCATTGTGAAAGAAGAGATATTTGGACCAATCCAGTCCATCCTTAAGTTCAATGATTTGAACGAAGTGATTAGATATGCAAATGCATCACCCTTTGGACTGGAAGCTGGCCTTTTCACAAGCAACATTGATAAAGCAAGCCATGAAAATGATAAATAAAAAATCTTGATTGGAAAGAAGATACAACCCATGAAACTCGTGCCACTCAACCGAAAAAGAGTAAGAAAGAAAATTTCAAATTAGGAGGAAGTGTTGGAAAATAATTTGAAATGGGCTTTTGATATTTATGTTTTATGTTGGTTCATGTATTCAAAGTGTCTATTCAAGTGAAGAGCCATGTCCGTTCAAGTGAAGATATGTGTTCGTTCAAGTGAAGAGTTGTGTTAGTTCAACGAAGAGATGTGTCCGTTCAAGTGAAGAGTCATGTCAGTTCAACGAAGAGCCGTGTCCATTCAGTGAAGAGTCGTTTCAGTTCAAAGAGTCATGTCTATTTGTAGGGTATGTAAACCACAATATATATGTGGTCATTTTGTTGTGTTGGAAAAGGGAAATTAGAATGTTGTAAGGAAGTAAGTAAGATTGAAGGCAAGAAATTTAAAGAAGTTCTCCACTTAAAATTAAGCACTCTTCTTCTAATTTATATTCCGCTAACAATTTGCACTCCTAAACGAATACTATGCAAAACAAACATAAAAAACAGCTCGATCCAAAGCCACCCAAAACATCACAAAAACAAAAGACACTATAATCCCACATTAATACACATAGACAATAAAACACACAGGACTACAATAAAGAAACAAGCCCAGTAGAAAGCCCATCCGATAGAATAACAACCTAGCATATCTGAAAAACCATATGCAGCTGCTAGAATACCAATCTTCAGCAAACAATATCCAACTAAAGAACCCAACAAGAACTTAAATGATGCATCTTCTACAGAAGAGAGCCACCCAAAGAAAATAGTTGAACAAAAACAGGAACCAAAGAAGAAAATAGCATAAACCTGGAAAGTGATAACAGACCAAGAAGATCACTTTTTGATGATTCCTCCACCCAGAACTCCCACAATTCCCCCTTCATCTTTTGTCTTCTTAGCTTTGGATCTCATATGAATCTGTGACATCAGTTTTATCCAGTCAGGGTTAGTCTCAACCAAAGGTTTATTGAATATCGGACTACCTTTTCCTTTTGATTTTCCAGTTTTGAATTTAACTTTCTTCTTTTTAAAACCGCTGAAAGAACTGTCAGAATCATACATGGAGTCTTCATAACCAACATCCCCAGAATCAAAGTGATCTTCAATGTAATTTTCTAAATGACTATTAACAACAGATTTTTTATCCAATTCAACAATTTTCTTCACACATTCTTTAACTTGCACATTGCAATCATGCATGCAACCTTCAATACTAGATAATGAATATGGTTTATACTTATCTAACTCACAATGACTGTCAATGTTCCTCCCTACAAAAGTGTTACTCACACCGTTATCAACTTGAATTTTAGAAGTAATCTACTGTTTACCTTGAGAATCAGATTTATTCACACCATTTTCATAAGTTCATATATATTGATTGCCAACTTTATTCTCACTAATGGCTCTGGATGGAATCCTCTCATCTTCATTATTTCCAACAGAATCTCCCTTGCTTTCTGATTTTTTATCTTTAGAAACTTCCTTAATCACTTTTTGTTTCTTCACATTTTCATATATTTCCATATCATTATTCAAGTTTAAAGTATCTTTCTTCACCCAAACCTTAACTGCTTTGCATGCATTGCTCGAATGACCAAATATATTAAAATTTAAACGTAAAGGAGGTTTCCAATCGTAATAAACCTTCTTCCATATTATCTCCCTATTAAAACAATGTATAGGAATTGCTTCAGGAAAATTAAAATCATAATTCACTTCAACCAACACTTTAGCATAAGATATTCTAGATAACCCTTCAGTCACTATATCTAATTTTAAAGGGTGCCCTAGAATTGAAACTATCATACTAATGGCATCTATGGACTAAAAGTCTAAATTGAGATTAGGAAACTGGATCCAGATGGGTAAAGAGTGAAGATTTTCCTTAGATATTCTCATTCCTGGAAACCATTTCTTCGTATATATTATCTTTTTTTTAAAATAGGGGACTGATGTTATGATGTTGTCACAGTCCTCAGAATTTTCACACTTAATTATAAAAATACCATTTTTCGTACTAAAAAGTTTGTATCTACCTTTGATTCCCCAATTTCTACTAATATATTCTCTCAGAAAATTATAATATGATCTGCTTTCTAAAACATAAAAAATAATCGAATTAACCCACTTTGCCTAGCCTTCTAAATCAATCTTGATTGATTACTGCCAATTTGAGATTATCCTTAATATACAGTTCATAATATTTGAGCTAGAATGACGATATATGAGATATATCCTGTGTAGTTACATCAATCCATGCTTTCGAATTTTTAGAACTAGTGTTATCATTCAAGGACTTGACTGGCGAACCCAGATAAGGCAAATCTGATTTTGAAATAAGATCTGGAGAAATTGAATTACCTTGATTGAAAATCTTCTTAAGCTCTGCATGTTGGAAATTCGTACGCTCATCTGGAGGAATAGAAGATCGATTATAGGAATCGACATTGAA
This sequence comes from Allium sativum, assembly GCA_030737875.1. Classification (NCBI taxonomy): domain Eukaryota; kingdom Viridiplantae; phylum Streptophyta; class Magnoliopsida; order Asparagales; family Amaryllidaceae; genus Allium; species Allium sativum. Next base: position 732,240,488 of record CM060922.1, on the reverse strand, counting down.
AATGAGTTTATCTTGAGTATGAGAACGTTTTTGAAAAGTGGAGGACGCCATTACTCCAAACTCCTTTGACAAAATATTCATGAAGTTGAAGTTTATATAATCAAAACTTACACCACAAGGAAAAAATTGTAATAGCGACGACGACTATCGAAAACATAGCCAACAATGATCGTCATCTGCCACCATCAACGGAATGACATGTATCGGAATCCCGAATATCTAAAAATGCAATAAGCCAACAATAGGTATCATGCGAGTAAGAAACCACTAGTTATTGCTAAACCGCAACCTCTATTTTATAAAACAATAGTTATTAGGTTTCTCAAGCGAGACACATATATTCATCTATTCATCCAGCTCATAAACAACACATATGTCCAATTTTAAAACTACAAACATTTATGCATCACTCAAAACCAAGTTTAAATTTAAAAATAAAAACAATACTCATATCAGCAAATTATTTCCAAACCATTCAAATCCACATTATAAGTTCTCAAGCTATATAATCGATGTTCTCTAACATATAACAAAAATGCACATACGCCACCAACTAAGAGTGAATATATATATATATATATATAAGTTAGAATTTGAGAACATTGAATTGTGGAATGTTAGAAGATTATACACAAAAGTTTGGAGAAAAGAGAGATCTCTTGAATATTATATTATACAGACTATGCGAGGGTGTGTGTATTTGTACCCACAGATAATAACTATATCTGAACTATACATATTTGATACATTAACTCGCCCACTCAGACCAGACACCCGATTTCGATTAAGGTTTGCGAGAGGAAATAAAACAATAGCCACCGATTGTGAATCACAAATATATGCCAAAATTCAGTGAGAAAGAAGATGATGACGATGCTCAGGTGCTATTAGATCTAGAATCATCCTCAATCTGGTACAAAGTTTATCCTTTTCGATCGGTGTCCTGAATTTACCTCGTCAACGTTCAACTTTTCTTTGAGCTTAGTAAAACATGGTTTTGACAGAGGCTTTGTGAGTATATCTACTTTTTGATGCAAGGACGGTATGTAGTCGACTCTTAACTTTTCGTTTATAACTTGCTCTCTGATGAAATAAAGATCCAGTTCTGTATGTCTTGTTTTGGAATAAAGTACTGGGTTAGATGTTAGAGAAACAACACTCACGTTATCACACCAAATTGCTGCCTTTTTTCTCTGTTTTAACTCCGAGTTCACTCAATAGTGACTATATCCACATAATTTCGACTGCAGCACTAGCTACACATCTAAATTTAGTTTCAGTGCTGGATTTATATACCTTGATTTGTTTCTTCGCATACCATGAAATTGGGTGTTTACCTAAGTAAATACAGTACCCAAATGTTGATTCCCTGTCATTACCCTAGTCAGAATATGCATATGCATTAATGTTGAGTATACCACTAGATTTTAAGATGAGCCCACATTACAAAGAACACAATAATCTGCGATGGCAAAAGAGTGTTGGCGGCCGTCGCTAGCTGTCGCAAATTGTCATTGCAATTTAAGTCATCGCCAACAAGAAAAGCAACGGCTCTGTCACTTATTTACCAACGACTTGCAATGACAACTTGTCCACGTGGCATCAAACGTGGCTAGCTGTTTGTTTCCCGGGGAGCCGTTACAAGAAGTTATAAGCCGTCGCTACCCGTTGTAATTCTGTACCTGTAAGTCGTCGCTAGCCATCGTAAATCTAAAACAAATTTTGCTACACTACACAACTATTCCTTTCCCTCAATCCACAACAATATAATCAATTGACCAACACTCACTATCATTTCATCATAACATACACCAAATCTAATATGACGCTACCAAATCGTAATGTATACCAAATCCATAACATAACATCGTAATATATCCAAAATATTACTAAATTTATAACACCATCATAACATACCATCGTAATATATCCAAAACACAACTAAATCCGTACCACCATCGTAATATATCCGAAACATACCTAAATCCATACCACCATCGTAATATATCATCGTACATCAAGCATATAAAAAACCAGGTATGTTACGAGTAGAATATGTGCATACCCAAGCATAAGAACAATCAAACTACACATTCTCTTCCTCCTCCTCCTCGTCTTCGCCTTCGGCTTCTTCTTCAGCAGCAACATCTCACTCCCCAGGTATTGACCCATGCTCCTGATAGTACGTTGCAATGCACTCATCTATTTGGTGGGCCAGCTGTCTTCTTCGTCAATCATTTATCTCGTCCAACTGTTGCTGCATCCGAGCTATAGTTTCTTCCTCCATGGATCTCTTGTAACCTCGTTGAAAAGTAACAACCTACAAAATAATTAAAGCTCACATTAAAGTTATTAATTCAACTTATATTCATGATGTTATCATATAAATAAATATGGTTTACCTCCTGATTTCCAAAGCCATATCGCTTATTTCGGGTAGCCGGGTCAATAATAGAATCCCATATACGATCGAACTCTGCAAATGTAAGCTCCTCTCGTCCACTAGCCTGTGTCACCTTAGCCGACTCTGTATAATATCTCTCCTATAATTCCAATATAATTTACTTATATATAGTTTGATATAAATGATTATGATACATTTTAATTACATATTAGGATATTTACCATTACACCTGTAGCCTTGTGGTCTTCCTAGTCATATGTAACGTCATATATGGAAATGGGGTTCAAAGTAAAGAAGTAGATAAATGCATACTCTTTATATACAACAATGAAAAGCGTGCTCTAATTGTTTCATACATTGATGATATTATATTTTTTTTGTTGTACATTGAATATGTAGAATAAACTAAGATGTTTCTTGAATCCAATATTGATAGAACAATATAAAAGAAGAAAGTGTAACTTTGGGAATCAAATTCATGAGAAAAGTGAGATCGACCTTAATAACAAAATCCCAATATATTGAAAACATCCTTAAGAGATTAGGGCCACTTGGTTCAAACAATTGTGGATGCTCATATAGGATCAAGTATCAAGCTAACTGAATATATGATTAGATGTTATGCGCAACTAACATATAGTAGTATGATTAGTAGTCTTATGTGCGACACACATTGCATAAGACCAGACATATGCAATAGGAGTGCTTGTTGATTTATAAGTAATTTAGGAAGACAACATTGGAATGCAATTTCGTAGATTTTCAAAATCTCAAAATGGAAAATGTATTATTGTTTACATTTCCATGGAGATCCAGCGATACTTGAGGGTTATAGTGTTACAAGTTGGAATAACATAGAGTCTAACTCTAATCTGCTTCCATTTGGACTTGTACAATGGACAGTGGGACCATGCCATGAAGTTCCAAGAAACAAAAATGCATCTCTAATTCAACTATATAGGAAGAATTTGTAGCACTTGTAAATGGATGTAAACATGATGAATGGTTATGAGATCTCTTGATGGATACCCAAATTTAGATTATACATACTGTTGTGTGATACATTATGGTAGTCGAATTCTTCTCAAAAATTAACATGGAAGACTTACAGTTTTAAGCAAGACATCTCAACCGTAGACATTAGTTCCCTAGAGGATTAATGAAAAAATTCAAGTTATTAAAGTTGCTTTGAAAAAGTAAAATCTAACTTAGTAGATCTTTAAGCAAAATGATTGGTTAGAAAGGAGATTTTAAAAACATCCATAGAAATAATATTAAGGCCCATGAGTGATTATTTTTAAATATGAAACCTACTTATGTTTTGAAAGGAAAATAAAAGTTCAAAGAGTATAAACAAGCTCAAGAATGATTAAGTACGTATACTAGAGTATAATACCATATCTTACTTTAAATAAAGATCTAGTATGTTTTTTGCATAATGTAGGATGAAGTAAATTTATAATGAGTTCAAAGATGTAATGACTCATAGAGTCACTAGAAATGTATAACTAACATATATGAGTGCGGATAATGGATCCTTTTCTTTTATATTTACATGTTTGTAGCACATTATTAAAATCAAGATATCATGCTTGACCATTAAAGTATAGGAACAAAAATAACAAATTATTAATGAAATTTAATATGCATGTTAATTTTGGTTGGCTACTTATAAGGTCATTCGTTCAAGACCTGTTCATCGTAACACATTAACAAAACACTAGGTCATCTACACTTAGTTGAAGTTCAAAGACGTCAGCCATTTTCAACTACATGATAATTAACGATGCGCAAAAAATATTCATATTTTATTTACTTGAACCACGAAGATTTGATCCTAAAAAGATGCCATTTCGGTAATGTAGCCAATTTAACTTATTCAATTTTTTTTAATAATTTATTCTTTGAAAAATGATGGGGTTATTGGAAATTTTTCATAAAGTTGTTTATACTAGTTTCCACTATGAAGCGTGATTCAGGGGGTGTTACACCTTATCTAGGGGTTGCGGAGCTAATGCTCCTGCTAATGGTGGTCGATAATCAAAACGTGTAAAGATGTTATTTTGTTTCAACCATAACTAACAATTGAAGCATTCTCTCTGTATGAATATAATATTACTTCATTTTGGCACATGACTTCTTGCTTGCTTTCTAAATAAACAAATTATTTGTGTATTATCAGATCATTTTTTATTATTCTTTTGCATTGTACAAATTGTTAAATTTTGCGATACAATATGGTGGAATCAAAGAGGATGAATGTAGCTTTGTGTAGGAGAAGGCCATTTGCAAATTGAAGCTTGTATGTGGATGATATGGCGAAGAAGGAATGGGGGATTTGGGATGAGAGCAGTTTTCGATGTCTGGAATTTATTTCAAATGTCTGAAATTAGCCAGAGAAAAATACGTATAACCATTCAGACGACTGAAATTTAGTTTCAGACGATTGGGAAGCCATTCATACTTCTAAACAAAGTTTAGACGTCTGAATCGAGCCAGAGTTGAAACCTGAATGTTATTTCTGAAATAAATTTCAGACGTTTGAAACGGGTCTGGACTGTTTTTCGGGCCTAGAAATACGGTGTTGATTTGTGAATTTGCTTTGGGCACTTTGGACATTTGTCTAGGGTTTCTACACAAGTATATAAGCTATTCTCTCATATTTGAAAGGATATGGTTTTATAGGTGATCAATCCATCAAAGCAAGGGTTTAGTCCTCCATTAATTAGGGTTTGGCAATCCTAATTATTTCTTCAATTCTAATCTCCACAAAAATATGTTCTTAATTGAATATTGGATTATGGTAATCAATCTCTTGTATTATTCTCATTTGGTGATAATAAAAGTTCTCTCTCTCGAAGTGGATGTGCACTAACAAATCGTTAGTGGAACCACTATAAATCTAAGTGTGATTTAGTTATTATTATCGTTCTTATATATTGCTTGTTTTGTGATCGTGATTGGGTTGAATCGTTTGAGTTTGGTTTGATCTTAGATTGAGTATTTGTACACTATTTAACACGATATAACTTGTTTTCCGCTTCGTTAGGGATTTGATTGAGTGGTCTCAATCGATGTTGCTTCCCCAACATTTTGTATCAGAGTTGTTGTGTTGTTAAGTGGTTGTAGAAAAGCCGAATTCAGATTCAAATAGTCCCTCAGTGGTTGGTTCAAATGGAATTGCGCCATATGTTTGTGGATCTTATGTGGCATCGGGATCACAATTGGTTATAGACAAGTGGAATGACGATAATGATTTTGAAAAGTGGCAATGGAAGATGAAAGTGGTTTTAAGGAGGAATCAAGTGCATTAGGTAGTGTTAGATACAAATTTGTTGTTGGCGGACATCTCAGATGTTAAGAGAGAGAGGAAATAAAAGAGTGAACATTTACTACACTTCTAATTGCTATGGGAGAGAATGTTATCTCCAAAATTAGTGGTGAGAAGATGGCTAAGGGTATTTGGGACAATTTGAAGAAATTATACATGGAGAAGTCACTTACTAATCGTTTGATCTTGTTGGGAACGTTTTTCATCTATATGATGAAAGAAGGAACTTCTCTTAAGGCACATTTGAATGTGTTTGATGGTTTGTTAATGAAGATGAATGCAGTAGATTTGAAAACTGAGGAAGAGAAAAAGGAAATGATATTGTTGTGTTCATTGCCGGATTGCTATACGGGTTTCTCAAACAGTTTAATGTATAGTCGGGATACATTGACGTTGAATAATGTCAAGACGGGTTTTCTTAGCGAGGAATCGAGAAATCAAATGAAGTAGTTGAGTATGGGAAGTAGTAGTGCCGATAATGGTTAAGATTTGTTTGTGGAGAAGGAGAAATATGTAAAGAAGGAGAACCGATGGAGTTCCAAGTCTAGGAATCCTGGTTGGAGAGAGAAGTCTAAGGAAAGGAAAGAGAAGCGCTATATTTGTAAGAAGCCTAGTCATTGGAAGAATGAGTGTCCAGACAAGAAGAAGGCAAAGAAGGAAGTATCTTCTTCATCTGTAGCGGTGGAGAGAGGTGATGGTGATGGAGACATGGATATTTTGACGACAGTAGTATCAGATGTTTCAAATAGCGATTGGGTGCTCGATTCAGGGGCGTATTATCATATAGCGCCTAATAGGAATTCGTTTTCTTCTTAAGCCGACAAGGACGGAAATGCAATTGTTATGGGTAATGGTGCTATGTGTAAGTCGAAGGGCATTGGTTCCATGTAAATTAAGATGCTTGATGGAGTGTGTGACACCCCACGTCCGTTAATGCCACTCACTAAGGGAATGCATTAAGTTTTGTGAAGCGTTATAGGTAAACAGAAAGAGAAATATTACAAGACTGATATAAAAGCAACAACGGAGTTTAAAACTTTATTTATAATAAAGCATCATGGTTTAAAAACAACACATGTCTGAAATACACATAAACCATTACATCATAAAAACTACTGTTTTGTACTTTAAAACATCAGATTACATAAAAATCATAATTCCCCAAATAAATCATAGTCATAGTAGCAAGGACAAAATCTTGAGCCATACGTCAAAGCAGCTCCAACAGAAGTAAGTAGAATCACGGTCAAGCCTGAGTATTCCCACCCTGAGAACCTTTGGGGGGGGGAGGGGGAACAGAAGAAAGAAGAGGAAACAAAAAGGGTCAGACATAAAGTCTGGCGAGTCCAGTTTATTTTAGCAAGTAAATAAATAAAAGTAGCATGACAAGCATATAAAATGGATAAGAGAGAGATAATACAAAAAGGCAAGTATGACAAGGTGAACAAGATAAGGCGTATACGCTTCTAATTATTACTCCGCACTACTACTAGTATATCCAGAATGAGATGATCCCCAACGTGTATGAAATGGTAGACTTAGGCATACTTCTGGTGAGAGGTTTTAACCCCATACAATCCAAAGGCAGCCACAATAATGGACTCTTAAACTTACCAGAGTCTAGATGTACCCTAACTGCTACCCTAATTGATCGGCTCCCCACTCCGTAGATACCCTTTGCTGGCCCCACAGTAGGATGTATCACTTCCTAAAGTGGAAACCCTTCATTTTCAAGATGTGCACAACCATATCTACTGATGTCACAACGTCTTAATTCCCATGGCAAGCCGGACCCATGCACGCACATGACTCCGTTGGTTTTCTGCGCTGTTGACACCGCCCCTTCATTTTGGATCTCTTACAATCCGCCCAGTAAGCGGGCCCCTACTCTGATCTAGTTCGAAGTACTCGTTTGATACCTAGATGGGTTAGTGACTAAAACGGGTCCCACACACAAGATGATATAAGCTCCCCCTAGGCTTGCATCCCCACTACAAGGATTTCAACTGGTTATGCCTAACAGTCCAGCGTGTAAAACAGGTTAAGTTTCGGGCCTATATATGTAAATACTACCCCACCACCACAAGATTTACTTAATCCTAACTAATCCAAGCAAGTTTACTTAACAAAGTTGAATAACCCCAAGGTACAAAATAGGTTAAGTTTGTGGGCCTATGTATATAAATATCACCCACCGCCACAAGATTTACTTAACCCACCCACTGTTTCAACCAAGTTTACTTAACCCCTATTCAAGTTAACATGTTCATATAATCCATATGGATTCATCTAGATTAAGTATTCCAATTCGTTACCAAGTCCATTTATGTTTATGATAGGCTAGACCTCCCACATTAGGCCTACAACTTATGGATGTTGGATATGCCGGTCGGGTCCGGGTAGACTTCTTCCGCAAGTTGGGCCTAACCTCATGTCTTAGCCAGTCTCGTGTTTGTGCACTTATACCCCTCACATTAGATTCAACATTTGCGGTTGCTGGATATGCCGGTTGGGTCTGGGAAGACTTCCACCACAAATGCAATCTAACCTCATGTCATAAGTGCCATTACAGTTTTCTAATTGCTATAATCCTAGGCATTTTAATTATTAACCAATTAATTATACCTTTGCCTTTATAGGTGTTCATGCCCATTTACCCAATTATATTCATAATGGATTATATGTCCAAATTCATACTTGTCATTCAAGTTATGCCAATTCTAATGTTTCCCCTGTTCCCTAACTAACGCATTCACATATATTTGGCGTCTGGACTTGGCTAGAAAGTAGCCTAGCCATAAACAATAAAAGGGAAAGATGACAATAGTGATTATTTTAACAAAGGTGACATAAACATGTAATTGTCATAGTGATAAGGTGGACATATAAAAATAGATCTAGTGAGCATGGTGTTAATAAAACTAGATCTAACATACCAAGGACATCGTAATAGGCATGAATTAATAAGGATTTATATTCCCAATTAATGATAGATCTAAATTAATCACCATATGATAGGTAAAGTTTAAGATCTACAAATGTGACATGATAAATTAACCACAGGCGAATTACATCTATAAAGGTAGATCTAGTATGACATGATAAATTAACCACAAACGAATTAGATCTATAAAGTTAGATCAAGCATGGAATGATAAATTAACCACAAGCGAATTAGATCTAAAAAAGTAGATCTAGCATGATAATAATTTAAGATCCACAATTGTGACATGACAAATTAACCACAAGTGAATTAGATCTAAAAAGGTAGATCTAGCATGACATGATAGACTAACCACAAGCGAATTAGATCTAACATGATAATAATTTAAGATCCACAATTGTGACATGACAAATTAACTACAAGCGAATTAGATCTAAAAAGATCTAGCATGATAATATTTAAGATCCATATCATTGTTATGTCATAGATCAAAAAGTCCTAGTAGATCGGATAAGATAAAGATTTAGATCCAAGTCATAGAATATTATAAATTCACCAATTATGATAAATCCAATATGATTCAGTCACAGACATATATCCAAATCACAGTCATATCTCGTTTACTTTTAATCATTTAAATCTAAAGGTAACTAACTCACTGTGTTTGGATTAAGAAGAGAGAACTAGAAAAGAAGCTTGTTGGGTTGTAGATCTACGCTTGGATCTCTAATTGATTTGATTTAGTTGATTGGTGTAGAAGATAATTCGGTTCAGTTCAGTCACCAGCAGAGTTTGGCCCCTATGGATTCTCAAATGAACAAAATAAGAGAAATGGACCTCTATATATAGCTGCCAGCCCCTCTGAAATCGACTGCCACCATAGCCCTAGGGATGTCAACACCCCTATAAGGGGTTGACCCTGGTGTCGACACCCCTGTAGGGGGTCTACCTCGGTGTCGACACCCCCTAGGGGGGTCGACCCCCTAGAGCGGGAAATTTGCCGCCTTACGATATTTTGATTTTTGAGCCCTTTTCTGGATAAGTTCTGACTCATATGTATATATATATATAATTCTTCTATGCATATACAAACTTAAAATCCTCATAACTTCTTCATAAGGTGTCCGTTTTATGCAAACCAAATGTCTATCTTGACCAGAATTTCAAGACGGACGCAATAGCGCAGTCTGTTTCCCTTAATTCCGAATTTTAAATTAATTTTTCCTTAATTCATTATTAATATTGTATTTCAAATTAATTATTCTTTAATTTAACATCTTTAGTGTCATTAAAATTTCAGGGTGTTACATTCTCCCCTACTCAAAGGATTTCGTCCTCGAAATCTGTAAATTAAGAAGCATGTATCCTACCATCCATCATTCATCTACTCATCCACCAATCACAGCATCCATTATCCTCAAAATTTTCTAATGCTTATATGAACATATGCAAAGTGTAGGATCAAAATTAACCCCAGAGGGGGGGGGGGGTGAATAGGGTTTATTGCAGATTTTTGCAGAATAATTAAATAATCATAGCACAGATAATAATTAGAAGAAATGCAGAAAATATATAACACACAGATATACCCAGCTTCTGCAAAACCCTGCCTACTGCTGCATTCCCCAAGGTTTCTACTAGGAGTTAAAACAATCTCTACGCTTACAATCCCCTGTAAACTCGCGACACTCGCTCCCAACTGTTCTTAACCCTACGCTCAAAACCCTGCACTGGTTTTTATCCCCAAAACCAGATTTCCCCGAATTACAAACCTAGCAATTCGTCTCCCTAGTTTTAGAGACAAACTAGAAAACTCTAGACTTGATAGCAAATTGAAATTAAAGACGAACAAAAAAACAATAAAAAAAATCCCATAAAACTTTGAAAACCCTAGTAATTAAATAAGGGTTATCCCCTTAAGACTTGGCCGGCCCCCTTTAGTTATTGCTTCAATACTTTATTTTGCTCGATCTCTTTCCTTAATGGCGGCAGCTCTTGAGAGATTCCTAGGGTTTCTTTAAATCTCTAAATCGCGAGTGTATGATCCATTCTATGATGCTCGAGTCTGTTTAGCTTCGATCTCTGGAGGCCGGCGCTTTATCTAGGGTTTGTGCTTCTCGTTAAACCCAACTTCGACGGCTCTAGGGTTTCGATTTTCTTTCAACCTGGAGGCCGCCGCTCTGTCGTGTGAGTTTCTGATTATTCGGTGACTATCCTCTTCTTCGATTGATCGTTGATGAGCGTTGATTTGGATCCAAGTAATCTCCTTTTTCTCTGGTATGAATTTAATTCGGATTTTAGCTTTTTGCTTGTTCGAACTTGGATGATTTAAAAGCCAGTGATGTTTGGTGTATTTATAGGATTAAAATCCTGAATATTAGCTCTGATTTCTTCGTTGAGACTTGGCCATGGTATATACTAGAATTTTGGGGCTTTTTTTTGAATTGGCTTTCTTGCGAATAATCTGGTGATTTTTTTTGACTGAGTCTTCCTTCTAGAATTTCTCGAAATAACAGATTTAATTTTCTGGAAACGTTTTGCGTGATGAATCTTTCTTGCCTCGTACGCTTTTGGAACTTTGAATTGGTCTTGAAAAATTCTTTGAATCATTCTTTTCAAAGCAAAAACATTTTTCCTTGAATTGCTGCCTTGATTTCTATTTATTCAAAACTGATAGTATACTCTGATTTTCAACATATTTAAACTGATGCTTATCTTTGATAAGAACAGAAACTATGCTCGAACTTGTTATGCAATTTTAATTTGACTTCCTGCTGATTGAACTGATACTTGCAGTTACTTGTTGTGTCTAAATATTTGTATTTGAATATCATGCCCTTTTTACCATGACTTAAAAACCTTGCCGAATCTGATTTGAACTGATAAAATCAGATATACACTTGAATTTAACAGTGCCTTGTATTCTCGTTATCCATACTACTTTGATCAATTGTTATACCGTTTTATTTATCACTACTTGTACGTTCTTCATCTAAGTTGATGTCATTATGTTGTTCTGACCATACCATTCTTGCATGTTTCAACACTGCATTAGTTGCTGCGCTATCCTTGTTTGTGTACAACACTGTTTTACTGTGTGGACTTGTATCACTTGATTTTGAACTGATGTTTTTCTTTGTTAAGAACAGAAATCTACTTATGATTTGCCTCGACCAAACTGCTTGATCTGTGCACTTTTACTTGGATGGTGCACCCCTGTTTTCAAACTGGCTTGATTTGTGTTGAGCTTTTCCATTGCGATCTTTGCATTTGGCATGTTGTTTACTATTGGTTGTTTATGTATATTCCCTTTGATCATTTTGGGTTATTTGGCAGTTTGAGAGCAGATCCTATATTTGATACTTCACTTGAATTTTTCTGATTATTTGAACTGATAAGAGCAAAAGCTTTACTTCGATCTTGTGCAATTTGTCTTGATCAAAAATAAACTGTTGCTTTGTCCTGCCTCGACCACACTACTAGTACTGTTGCATGTTTCCATCTTGTTGCTCACTCATATATGGTTGCACTATTGTTTTGCTGAAAACATTCTGATCATACTTGTTCATGTTTTTTTTATGTAAATGCTCCATGTTAGCTTCTCCTCTTGACCATCTTCCATGTTGCCATGTTTTCAGACCATGCTTTCATTACTTTTGCTTACCAACCTGTTACACCTATGCATTTGCTGAAGTTTTTTTTTTTTGTTCACAATGTTCATTGTATATGTATACTTCAGATTGCTTGCACTATGGAACTGTTGCACCACTATGCCGTAGCTCCATTCACCATTTATTTCTGTTTTGACATGCGCACTTGTACTTGTGTGTGAAAACTGATTTTGTCGTGTGCTTGCTTTATATTGAACTCGGCCATTTTTTTTTTAAAATCTGATATGAACAGTTGCTCCTTTTTTTAAAAAAACTGGACATATACTTTTGCTTTGGTGCTTACTGCTTGCCCCATTGTTCCTGCCCTGTTTCTTGACTTATGATTTTTTGACCATGATTTGTTGTGTTGAACATGACTGAACCCTTTGTGCTGCCTTGTTTTGCCTGCTTGTATTTTAACACTTAATACTTGACATTTTCTTTACCATATAGCTATTGCACCATATTTTTGCCAAGTGCCATGTTAGTCCATTTTTCAGCTTGCATTTATTCTTGGTTAATTTTTTAATGTGCACTGAGTCGAGACGGTCATTGTGGCTACTCCTCAGTCGTACACTGATCGGCGAGGCAGTGCACACGTATATACGTGTGTACATGCAGCCATCAGACAAGATTTTTCTGTCCCTGCATATCAGACCAAGTCTAGAAAAGTGATGAGAAACACACCGTAATTCTGAGGCAAACAAAATTTAAAAATAATTTTTTTATTTGTTTGTTTATAATCTTATTTTTGTTGCAGTCTACTGTGTGTGTTCTTGTTTTATGTGACAGGTGAGCAGATGATGAACTAGATTGACTATGGAATGCTGTGAAGACAAGAAGACTGAAGATGATGATGTTCATATGTGTCACTATATATGAGTGAACTGTATAGAAATGTAATGTATATGAAAATGTAAGTGTTGTAAAGAGGAGCTAAGTACGAAATTGAATATATTGAAATGTATATCAGTGATGTATATACAAATAGTGGAGTTGTAAATCTGTACTGTTTAAATATCGGAATAAAATATTCTTATTCAAATAAAATACTGTGTGAATATTTAAATTTCTGTATAGTTGTATTTTATTTAAATAGAAATATTTTATTCCTGTCTGATGTGTAGTATTCCAGTACAGTTACAAACACATTCAACAATAAAATATATTTGGTTGTTATCATCAAACCAAAATCATATAATTGTGTATACAACACTGTTATATACAACACAAAGGTGTGTGTGTGTATGTCCCAACGCTAATGCAAAAGATCAAGCGGTCCACTGATTCAGTTGACCTCCTTAATGCAACGTATGTTAGTGTCATGAATTCAACATGTATGAAAATAATCCTATTATAACATGTAAGTTCTATATGTGTGCACAATCATTCGTCCAAATGCAACATCCATTCGATAATACATCCATTTTCATCCGTTAAAAGAGAAGAAAAATGCACACACATCCATATGTAGTATGAGAGTGATTGAGCCGATCTAGTACCTAATGTGTGAGTATATGCATCCACGAGCAACCACTTCCATCCATCAAACATAACATGTCTCAAACACATGTCTACAATCATGGGATTCCTACCTAAAGGTCGAAGATTCAATCGATAGGATATATTCAAATGATATAAACAAGCATGAATAAAAGCTTTGGAGAAAGAAGTTAAGAACATACCCTCGAAGGGAAAAGGGTACGAAGCGCTAGTCTTGTCTTCAGTGTCCTAAGTTGCATCCTCTTGGTTGTCTCCCCACCGAATCTTTACCAAATTGACTTCTCATTTGCGTAACTTCTAAACCTCTGATCCAAGTAAAAGTCTTTCTGTAGATCCCTAACAACGAGTCGGTGATCTACAGGGTCGTCCGTACTGTAACACCCCACCTCCGCTAGGGTCACTCACAAAGGGAATGCACTAGTTTTGGTGAAGCATTATCAAGGTAAACATGCACAGAAATATCACAAGACAGAACATATAAAATAGCGGAAGTAAAATCGAACTTTCATAAACATTAATAATTAAGGTCTAAAGCCTTTTACATCAGAGTTCATCAAAACTGTCTTGCAATAGTAAAGAAGCATAAAGACCTTTTCATAAATTATTCCCCAAATAAAACAGTAAAGTAGCCATAGCCAAGAAAAGTCCAAGCCATCCATGATGACCTTCAAGCAGAAGAAGTCCGAACTAAACAGCATTGTTTCCTCCCTGTAACCTGGAGGGAGGGGGGGGGGGGGGAAACGGAAGAAAAGAGGCGAAACAAAACGGGTCAGTCAAAAAGACTGAGTAAGTCCTATCTACCTCCAGTATAAAAACAGGTAAAGGTAACATGACATGCATAAACTGAAAGTAAATACAAGGATGATGTCAAGATAGATAAACTGAACCAAAATAATAGGATGAACTACTGTACCCAGATAAACTAAGGTGTCATGATAAATTACGATGTTAGATAAAACAAGATATCAGGCCGTCAGGTTCCTATCAAGCATCACGTCCCGTGGTATCTACTTAGTCTAACGTTCTACGGAATTTTTCATATATATATATATATCTTTACTGGTTTTTACATGTATATTTGCTCTGCACCCTCCGTACTAGTATCCCAGCCTTGTTATGTGTTAACCATGAATGTCCCTTACTCAAAGTCGTGTAGTGGTCCATGTCAACCTAATATATCGCATATATAGGTTACTCAAATCATATGTTTCTTTCCATGTATATAAGTTCAGTCCTTTGCCGTACCTCGTACGGGCTTCCTCATGTCGTATTATCCTTGAAATCGTTTGGACTGTCACCCTGGTTCTAGCTAGGCTCTTCCATATGAATCATCGTTTGAACTACTAGGACTTACGCCACCTAGCACCACTAGGGATTACGCTTACCTATTGCACGCTTTCGTATTTCGGTTTGGGTTAAACCACCTAGGCCACTAGGGATTACGCTAACCGTCAACCGCGCCCTTTTTCCCACGCATTCATCGTGAATCGTTTTTCTATAACTGTATGCACATGTATCACATCGTGCCATCCGAGTCCTGTCACAGGGCGAAACAAGAAATACAGGACTCGGTCGGGAGCTTTAGATTTATCTGCCGATGCAGATACTAAGGTCTGCTTTTCTACACGTGGCTATGGTCCCACGAGATCCCTCCCTCAACTAGTGAAAGGCAACACAAGAGATAATCTTGCATGAGAACTACACTCCGGCCAGCCCACATCCTACGGCCTACCTCACCCATAATTAGATAGCAATTATGGTCTGTTGGGTGTTCCCTGCCTTTCCGTACGTACACGCTTGACTCAAGATGGTAGATGATCGACGAACTTGCTATCTCGGGCACCTTATGTATTCGTCGACTCACTGCTATCCACCCCAGTCTTTAGGTCGCTCGCATAGCAACCAAGGCATATTCTTGGTTCTTCTACCGCAGACCTCAACCTCTCGTGAGCCTAGTATAATGACCTGGCAGCTCACAGAGGGATCCCAAGAATATCCTCACGTTCCCCGAAGCCGCTGCTTCGTTACCCAGTTCGCTGGAGCCTTTATCTAAATCAGATAGCCTGCTCCTACACGTATACCTAAACGATGACCTACCGTATCGGGTTACTCATCTATCTAAGAGGTGGTCCAAATTTCCTTGGCTAAGAATTATTACTTAGTTTCTTTTAACTAAGGTTTACCACTTAGCCTTATTTCCATAATCCTTGTTAACTATGGTTATTTACCTAATCCTCCGAATTAGGGTTTATCTAATGGGTTAAGTGCACTTAAGTTCACAACTTAACCCGTCTACAAACCACGTCAAAATTGGCTAAGTATCCAAGTCCAAAACTTAACCCTACAAACCATGTGTCAAGTTGGTTAAGTATATCAAGCAATTCATGGCTTAACCTTATCTAATTATCATTTTAGATTGGTTCAGTATATGTATTAACTTGACCTTATCTAATTACTGAGTCATATCGGTCAAGCGCATTCAAACGATTCGTGACTTAGCCTTATCATGTTTTCATGTTAGATTGGTTAAGTATAGGTTAACTTGACCTCATCAAATTAACGAGTTAGATTGGTTAAGTATAGGTCACTTAACCTCATCAAATCATCGTGTTAAATTAGTTAAGTGTTTAACTTAACCCCATTAAATTACCAAGTTGGATTAATTAAGTCTAGGCTAACTTAACCCCATCCGATTACCATGTTTAGATTAGTTAAGTCTAATCTTAACCCCATCCATTAACTGTATTATACGGTTAAGTGTCATTAAGAAAATTTACTTAACCTTATCACGTTATCGTGTTGGATTGATTAAGTGTTGGTTAACTTAATCCCGTCCACCATTCGTAAAAAAAATGGTCAAGTGTCATTAGGCAAATCAAGTTACTTAACCTACCCAAGCTTATCATGTTTTGTTAAGTATCATTAGCCTAATCAAATTACTTAACCCATTTTGTCCATGTCATATTTGGTTAAGCCTCATTAATCAAATTAACTTAACCCTATTATGTGGCATTAATTATTTAATGCACCCCAACCTCTCACATTAGACTTTGTTGTGGTTACTAGTTAAGCCGGGCGGGTCCGGGTAGATTTACACCACAACTTGGTCTAACCTCGGGTTCAAGCACAACATGACCAACTTCTCACATTGAGTCCTATTGTTTGCAACTACTAGTTAGGCCGGTCGGTTCCGGGTAGTTTTACGTTGCAAACTCAACCCAACCTCGAGTTGGCCACTTTCATGTTTAGTCTAGTGTCATGTTCATAGTCAAGTTTTCAAGCAATTGGGTTGACCTAACTTAATAGGTAAATTCCCAATGGGTAGACCTAACTTAATAGGTAAATTCCCAATGGGTAGACCTAACTTAATAGGTAAATTCCCAAGCTTATGTTTTTATGCATACTTACATGTCAACTTCCATGTTACATTTCAAGTTATGTTTTCAAATATAAACACATGTCATATTTAACGTTACATGTTGTCATGTTTATACCCATTTACCCAAATCATGTTTCACATCATATTTTCATGAAACTTCAAGTTAAGTTTTTCATGTATGCTCGCGCTCGTCTAACCTAACCCCAAAACGTGTTTCCAACGTAAGTATAGACGAGTCAACATAGTAGGAATACTATGACTACAAATTGGCCTTGAACATGCATAGTGTCATAAAAAAGGGTTTTGGCCACAAACACACAAAATGTCACAAGGGAATTTGGCCACAAACATGCATATTATCAAAAAGGGTTTGGCCATAAGCATGCACAACTTAAAAGAGGGGATTGGCCACAAGCATGCATAATCTCATAAAGGATTTGGCTACAAACTTGCATGAAAGCATAAGGGGTTTGGGTTCATAAACATGCATAAGCCCCAAAATCTAGTCTTAGCCAATGTTTCACAAGTAACATGGTTCCCAAAGGTTCATGCTAGCATTTCATGCATAAAGATCCAAACTTGCAAGTTAAACTAGGTTATGCATAGCATGAGAGGCATGATTAAGTCACTCACATGGCCTAAGATCATAAATATGAACACAAGAGGCATGGTAAGGTTCATATAGGTTCGCATAATCATGTTTAGCCTCATTTTATCCCATGTCATCATCAAAACTACCGTTTCCATCTAAAAGTAGTTAGAACTTACTTAGTTAGGCCTAGGGAAAGAAGCATGAATCATCTTGGCTAAGAAAGGTGCCTCCTTTGTTGAAGAATCGTCATGGAACTCGCATAGCAACGTTGATCTTCCTTCCATTTGGTGTAGCTAGCTTGCACCACTTGATTTGAACCCGATTTGAATGCATAGGCTCTAGGGATTGGAGATGGAGGCCATGATCAAAATTGATTTTGGCAGCACTTAGTTGCTAGGTTTGATTTTTAGGGATTTAGGTTAGGTTTAGGGTCTTTTTATAGAGATTAGGATAGTTTTAGGCCCTTAGATTAACCCTAGGATAGATCAGGACCATCAGATCTCGGAAGCTTCCAGAACCAGCCCAAGAACAAGACCAGGTGAGACAAACAGGTGCGCCAGGCAACTTGCCTCGGCCACCCCCTGTCGACAGGCAAGTCGACAGGGCTGTCGACTTGGTCTGGGCCCAAGTCGACAGGCCTGTCGACATGGCCTAGGCGGGAAACTTTCCGCCTAGCCCCCAGATCTGATTCCCAAAACTGTTTCCGAAATTCAAATTCCCAGAAACCTTCTTTGGGCCTTTTACGGGTCATACGGACTCCGATTCTCGAAAACTCGGACTCTATTTCGCGTATTTTTCCGAGACGAACGCAATGGCACAGACCGTTTCACTTGATTCAGAATTTATAATTTAATTCTGTCTTGATTCTTGATTTAACGTGTTGTAAAAATTCGGGTTGTTACATTCTCCCCTTCTTAAAGGATTTCGTCCCCGAAATCTCAAAGTTAGGAAGAACATATCCTACCATCCATCATCCATCTACTCAAACCATCATCCACAAGCAACCATTGTCCTTAGACGGCTCCTAATGCTTTATGAATGTATGCAAAACGTGTGTGTACATGTTCCTTAGCTAATGCTAATGATCAGGCCTGAAAAATCTTTTGAATGCAAAAATATGTTTAGTGCTATGAATCCATCATGTATGCAAATAGTCCTAGTCATATACACTATATGCGTGCACAAACATTCAACCATATGCAACATCCGCATGATAACACATTCAATTTCATCCATAAACAAGTATAAATACTCGTGCATATACAATATGAAATGTGACCGAGTCGAGCTAATATCTAATGTAAATTCGTGCATCCACGAGCAACCACTTGCAACCATTTGCAACCATATCAACCATAACATGTTTCAAATACATGTTTACATCCATAGGGTTCTACCTAAGATTCCCTGAAACAGGGTCGAGAAGATAAACAAAACAAACTCCGTACGGGGTTCGTAACAGAGACAGGACCGAGAGGATATCCATAAGAGATAGCCTACAAGCAAGCTCAACAGAAAAAAACAGGGATCGAGGATATATTCCCAAAAGAGATATCATGCACGTATTTAGTCTTCAGTCTCCTGAGTCGCATTACCTTGAGCTTAGTTCCATCGTGCCTTGACCGCCCCTTTTTCTTCACGATTTCGCAGCTTCTTATTTCCTGTTTCCATAACATGAGTTGGAACTCATTTCCTCATCGCCTCTCGTTCCACTTGCACTTATTCTCCTTCTAGAATACTTGGCGCAAACAGGACTGCGTACACATTATTCCATGCGAGCCCTCAAAATTCACTAGTGAATCCTGGACCTTGTACCATAAGGTATTCCACGTAGAAAAACTTTCTCTTGAAAGTAAACAAGTTGCCGTGCGCACTTACTAGGGTAATTCCCATAACCCATACATAATCGAAGTAAACCATCCGTCTTATTAGCGAACACCATTCGATCGGGTTTCTAATTTCCAACAAAGGCATCTAGGGATTCTAAGTAACTAATCATGACAGAACCCAAAAGGTTACGCGATACTTCAAGGGTATTACCAAAGCAAGCCAAGAGTCTAACTACCCTCCTTCTAAAACCGAGAGTGGCACCCCTTACTGGATAACCACTTCATCCCTAGAATCCATCCACAACTTATAAACATAAGCATTATTTCCAAGCTCAACACTTGATATAGACATTCTCAAATCCAAACAAGCCATGAGTAAATGGACCGATCTTCTAATAGGACTTGAGACAAAAACGGGATCCTCTACTACGCTAGTACTAAGGTGTAGAGACTCAACTATCGAAGCGGACTTAAAAGATGCGGTGATCAAAACAAAGTCCCGACAGGATGATAGAGAAGAAAAGCTAAACCTTTAACAAGATCGTTACCCTCCTTCTGAGGTACCCTAGAAATGAGAGCATACTATTGCCCTTCGAATGATCTTGTCCCTGTTCCATGATACTTAACTATCCGTCCCGTTTCACCATGCCAAAGGTACTCTCTCGTCATGGGTTTCATTGTTCATCTTTCTCCCTCCTTTTAGGACTCAGCCATACCAACATGTTGCTTATCCCTGAGCTCGTATCCTTTATCCTTGTTCTTACTATCCTTTCATGCATAACTCTGCAACGGTCTCTCGAGAACCACCTCCATCGTACAGGAAACACTTACGCAGCTAGAAAGACTAGTCGTAGTCAAAACCACTGTGACTACAGATGGAGGAAAGAAAGGAAAAGAGATTCAATCAAGGAAACAAGGATAATGCTAATGGCCTTTGGGGAATAGCCTTTTTCTTTTTAAAAGAAAATTTTCTTGAAAAATGCTTCTTTGTAAACGGTTTTTCAAATAATTTTCAGAAGGTCTTTAAAAACTTTTGCCCAGTCTAGTAACCTTCTGCTCTGATACCAAATGTAACACCCCACCTCCGCTAGGGTCACTCACAAAGGGAATGCACTAGGTTTGGTGAAGCATTATCAAGGTAAACATGCACAGAAATATCACAAGACAGAACATATAAAATAGCGGAAGTAAAATCGAACTTTCATAAACATTAATAATTAAGGTCTAAAGCCTTTTACATCAGAGTTCATCAAAACCTGTCTTGCAATAGTAAAGAAGCATAAAGACTTTTTCATAAATTATTCCCCAAATAAAACAGTAAAGTAGCCATAGCCAAGAAAAGTCCAAGCCATCCATGATGACCTTCAAGCAGAAGAAGTCCGAACTAAACAGCATTGTTTCCTCCCTGTAACCTGGAGGGGGGGGGGGAAACGGAAGAAAAGAGGCGAAACAAAACGGGTCAGTCAAAAAGACTGAGTAAGTCCTATCTACCTCCAGTATAAAAACAGGTAAAGGTAACATGACATGCATAAACTGAAAGTAAACACAAGGATGATGTCAAGATAGATAAACTGAACCAAAATAACAGGATGAACTACTGTACCCAGATAAACTAAGGTGTCATGATAAATTACGATGTTAGATAAAACAAGATATCAGGCCGTCAGGTTCCTATCAAGCATCACGTCCCGTGGTATCTACTTAGTCTAACGTTCTACGGAATTTTTCATATATATATATATATATCTTTACTGGTTTTTACATGTATATTTGCTCTGCACCCTCCGTACTAGTATCCCAGCCTTGTTATGTGTTAACCATGAATGTCCCTTACTCAAAGTCGTGTAGTGGTCCATGTCAACCTAATATATCGCATATATAGGTTACTCAAATCATATGTTTCTTTCCATGTATATAAGTTCAGTCCTTTGCCGTACCTCGTACGGGCTTCCTCATGTCGTATTATCCTTGAAATCGTTTGGACTGTCACCCTGGTTCTAGCTAGGCTCTTCCATATGAATCATCGTTTGAACTACTAGGACGTACGCCACCTAGCACCACTAGGGATTACGCTTACCTATTGCACGCTTTCGTATTTCGGTTTGGGTTAAACCACCTAGGCCACTAGGGATTACGCTAACCGTCAACCGCGCCCTTTTTCCCACGCATTCATCGTGAATCGTTTTTCTATAACTGTATGCACATGTATCACATCGTGCCATCCGAGTCCTGTCACAGGGCGAAACAAGAAATACAGGACTCGGTCGGGAGCTTTAGATTTATCTGCCGATGCATAAGGTCTGCTTTTCTACACGTGGCTATGGTCCCACGAGACCCCTCCCTCAACTAGTGAAAGGCAACACAAGAGATAATCTTGCATGAGAACTACACTCCGGCCAGCCCACATCCTACGGCCTACCTCACCCATAATTAGATAGCAATTATGGTCTGTTGGGTGTTCCCTGCCTTTCCGTACGTACACGCTTGACTCAAGATGGTAGATGATCGACGAACTTGCTATCTCGGGCACCTTATGTATTCGTCGACTCACTGCTATCCACCCCAGTCTTTAGGTCGCTCGCATAGCAACCAAGGCATATTCTTGGTTCTTCTACCGTAGACCTCAACCTCTCGTGAGCCAAGTATAATGACCTGGCAGCTCACAGAGGGATCCCAAGAATATCCTCACGTTCCCCGAAGCCGCTGCTTCGTTACCCAGTTCGCTGGAGCCTTTATCTAAATCAGATAGCCTGCTCCTACACGTATACCTAAACGATGACCTACCGTATCGGGTTACTCATCTATCTAAGAGGTGGTCCAAATTTCCTTGGCTAAGAATTATTACTTAGTTTCTTTTAACTAAGGTTTACCACTTAGCCTTATTTCCATAATCCTTGTTAACTATGGTTATTTACCTAATCCTCCGAATTAGGGTTTATCTAATGGGTTAAGTGTCACTTAAGTTCACAACTTAACCCGTCTACAAACCACATCAAAATTGGCTAAGTATCCAAGTCCAAAACTTAACCCTACAAACCATGTGTCAAGTTGGTTAAGTATATCAAGCAATTCATGGCTTAACCTTATCTAATTATCATTTTAGATTGGTTCAGTATATGTATTAACTTGACCTTATCTAATTACTGAGTCATATCGGTCAAGCGCATTCAAACGATTCGTGACTTAGCCTTATCATGTTTTCACGTTAGATTGGTTAAGTATAGGTTAACTTGACCTCATCAAATTAACGAGTTAGATTGGTTAAGTATAGGTCACTTAACCTCATCAAATCATCGTGTTAAATTAGTTAAGTGTTTAACTTAACCCCATTAAATTACCAAGTTGGATTAATTAAGTCTAGGCTAACTTAACCCCATCCGATTACCATGTTTAGATTAGTTAAGTCTAATCTTAACCCCATCCATTAACTGTATTATACGGTTAAGTGTCATTAAGAAAATTTACTTAACCTTATCACGTTATCGTGTTGGATTGATTAAGTGTTGGTTAACTTAATCCCGTCCACCATTCGTAAAAAAAATGGTCAAGTGTCATTAGGCAAATCAAGTTACTTAACCTACCCAAGCTTATCATGTTTTGTTAAGTATCATTAGCCTAATCAAATTACTTAACCCATTTTGTCCATGTCATATTTGGTTAAGCCTCATTAATCAAATTAACTTAACCCTATTATGTGGCATTAATTATTTAATGCACCCCAACCTCTCACATTAGACTTTGTTGTGGTTACTAGTTAAGCCGGGCGGGTCCGGGTAGATTTACACCATAACTTGGTCTAACCTCGGGTTCAAGCACAACATGACCAACTTCTCACATTGAGTCCTATTGTTTGCAACTACTAGTTAGGCCGGTCGGTTCCGGGTAGTTTTACGTTGCAAACTCAACCCAACCTCGAGTTGGCCACTTTCATGTTTAGTCTAGTGTCATGTTCATAGTCAAGTTTTCAAGCAATTGGGTATACCAAACTTAATAGGTAAATTCCCAATGGGTAGACCTAACTTAATAGGTAAATTCCCAATGGGTAGACCTAACTTAATAGGTAAATTCCCAATGGGTAGACCTAACTTAATAGGTAAATTCCCAAGCTTATGTTTTTATGCATACTTACATGTCAACTTCCATGTTACATTTCAAGTTATGTTTTCAAGTATAAACACATGTCATATTTAACGTTACATGTTGTCATGTTTATACCCATTTACCCAAATCATGTTTCACATCATATTTTCATGAAACTTCAAGTTAAGTTTTTCATGTATGCTCGCGCTCGTCTAACCTAACCCCAAAACGTGTTTCCAACGTAAGTATAGACGAGTCAACATAGTAGGAATACTATGACTACAAATTGGCCTTGAACATGCATAGTGTCATAAAAAAGGGTTTTGGCCACAAACACACAAAATGTCACAAGGGAATTTGGCCACAAACATGCATATTATCAAAAAGGGTTTGGCCATAAGCATGCACAACTTAAAAGAGGGGATTGGCCACAAGCATGCATAATCTCATAAAGTATTTGGCTACAAACTTGCATGAAAGCATAAGGGCTTTGGGTTCATAAACATGCATAAGCCCCAAAATCTAGTCTTAGCCAATGTTTCACAAGTAACATGGTTCCCAAAGGTTCATGCTAGCATTTCATGCATAAAGATCCAAACTTGCAAGTTAAACTAGGTTATGCATAGCATGAGAGGCATGATTAAGTCACTCACATGGCCTAAGATCATAAATATGAACACAAGAGGCATGGTAAGGTTCATATAGGTTCGCATAATCATGTTTAGCCTCATTTTATCCCATGTCATCATCAAAACTACCGTTTCCATCTAAAAGTAGTTAGAACTTACTTAGTTAGGCCTAGGGAAAGAAGCATGAATCATCTTGGCTAAGAAAGGTGCCTCCTTTGTTGAAGAATCGTCATGGAACTCGCATAGCAACGTTGATCTTCCTTCCATTTGGTGTAGCTAGCTTGCACCACTTGATTTGAACCCGATTTGAATGCATAGGCTCTAGGGATTGGAGATGGAGGCCATGATCAAAATTGATTTTGGCAGCACTTAGTTGCTAGGTTTGATTTTTAGGGATTTAGGTTAGGTTTAGGGTCTTTTTATAGAGATTAGGATAGTTTTAGGCCCTTAGATTAACCCTAGGATAGATCAGGACCATCAGATCTCGGAAGCTTCCAGAACCAGCCCAAGAACAAGACCAGGTGAGACAAACAGGTGCGCCAGGCAACTTGCCTTGGCCACCCCCTGTCGACAGGCAAGTCGACAGGGCTGTCGACTTGGTCTGGGCCCATGTCGACAGGCCTGTCGACAGCCCTGTCGACATGGCCTAGACGGGAAACTTTCCGCCTAGCCCCCAGATCTGATTCCCAAAACTGTTTCCGAAATTCAAATTCCCAGAAACCTTCTTTGGGCCTTTTACGGGTCATACGGACTCCGATTCTCGAAAACTCGGACTCTATTTCGCGTATTTTTCCGAGACGAACGCAATGGCACAGACCGTTTCACTTGATTCAGAATTTATAATTTAATTCTGTCTTGATTCCTTATTTAACGTGTTGTAAAAATTCGGGTTGTTACACGTACAATGCTTCGAAGGGTGCCATGCCGATGCTTGCTTGATAAATGTTGTTATGGGCAAACTCTACTAAAGAAAAATGCTCTTCCCAAGTCCCTCCGAAGTATAGGATACACAACCTTAAAAGATCCTCAAGAATTCTGTTCACCCTCTCCGTCTTTTCATCGATCTGAGGATGATAAAAGGTGCTCAAACATAACTGTGTACCTAATGCTTCTTGCAAGCTCCTCCAAAATTTACTGGTGAAAATGGGATACGATCACTTACGATACTGGAAGGTACCCCATGAAGACGGACTATCTCACGAACATATACTGTTGCCAACCATGATGTCGTCCTCTTACTCTTAACTGGTATGAAATGAGCGCTCTTAGTAAGCCTGTCTACTACCACCCAAATGCCGATGTTGCCCCTCCTTGGTCTAGGCAAACCATTGATGAAATACATAGAGACGCTCTCCAATTTCCACTGCGGGACCTCTAAAGGATGAAGTAAACCACCGGGCTCCCTTTGCTCAGCTTTGACTTGCTGGCAAATCGGACATTGAGAAACAACTCTGCTACATCTTTCTTCATCCTATCCCAAAAGAAAACCCTGTCTCAAGTAGCTCCCCTACTAGTTTACTGAGCTCCCTTCTTTCTCTTGGACCCATATGGCGCATGGGCAATGCAACTGGCTTTGCATTGTCCACCAAATATATGCGGAAATTAATCACGCGCCTTGGGGGTAAACCCCGAATCTCATCAAAGATATCAGGATACTTATGGACTACTATAGCAGATTTTAGAACATTGATAGATGCGTTAAGTGACTCTAGGAAACTCAACATAACAGTCCCCTTGGGGTCACAAGAAATCTCGAGGGTCCTCCCTTGGCAATTCAGAAGCCTAACAACCCTCCTCTCATAATCCAAAATGGCACCATATGTGGTTAGCCAGTCCAACCCTAGAATCAACCCATAGCCCATGAACCCAAGCATATATGCATCGCACTCGAACTCGACGCCCAACACTGATATTCTCAAACCCCAACAAATCATAGATAACTGAGCCGAACCACCTATTGGTTGGAGACAATAACATGATCCAATATCATACTAGTATTTAAGTGTAGAGATTCAACCACAGAACTAGATATAAATGAATGTGAAGCACCAGAATCAAAAAGTGTTCTAATAGGATGGTATGAACGAGAAATTTGTAACGACCCGGATTTTTTAGTGATTTAATAATTAATTAATTTAATTATTTGAATAGTGGCATAGTAATCTAAATATCTTTGAATTCAATATTTATGGATATTTAATTAATATAAATAGTGAAATAATAAATTTAGTTCTAAAATAATCGAAATTAAGTTGAATTTGCAATATAGGGTAAATTGAATAATTTAAAATGTTTAATGGAGTTAAATTTGAATTATATTAACGAATTTATTAATTAGAACGAAGTTTGAATGTATAATTTATAATATAATTTAAAACAAGCTCGTAATATGGCGGTGGTTCGTAATTTAACGTTTTGAACTTCAATTGGATATACATGATCCAATATAAGTCATATTTCTTTGAAACAAGAAACGTTCAGATCAATTTGACTATAGTTTTCTAATGAAAGTGAAAAATCGAGATTTCATCTTATAAATTGTGAGTTATGTCCAAATATAATTTTCAAATAGTCACTATGGAATTCGTTATTAAAATATAATGATTTATTTTATAAAATAAAA
Source organism: Allium sativum (assembly GCA_030737875.1). Taxonomy (NCBI): domain Eukaryota; kingdom Viridiplantae; phylum Streptophyta; class Magnoliopsida; order Asparagales; family Amaryllidaceae; genus Allium; species Allium sativum. The sequence continues at coordinate 732,213,524 of CM060922.1, read as the reverse complement.
AGGATTTTTATGTATTAAATATCAATTTGGTTTGAAACTCAACCTGAAGTATTTTATTGTGATACTCTATGAAATTCTGACTGAGTATGTCCAATTGAAATATTTAATTATTGTTATATTGGGGTATTTTAAAATTGATTTTATTTTATTTTAATGGGACCCTAAAAAGAGCTACTATTCAAATTACCTCCGTTTTCAACGAAACCAGTTCCATCGTGTCCAGAATATTCAATTATTGTACGATTTCAAGTTTTGAGCCAATTGGATTTAATTTGTGAGTAAACGAGAATTAAACATGAATTAATATGCAAATTTAATATTTAAAATTTCGCTATTTTTCAAAATGGAGTTGGAATTCGACGAAACAAGTTTCGTTGAGTCCGAAATGTCAAACTATAGATAGAGGTTCATTTTCATCACAGTTGAAGTTCGTATATGGTCATACAGAATTGAAATGTCAAATGAGAATTGGAGATAAGCGTGGATTACTAAAATCCCATATAATATTACAATATAAAAATAATAAAATCTATTATAAATACATACTCCACATTACCCTTAATCCCTAAATTCCTCTGTCGGTCCCAATTTCTTACCTGTAACACCCCACGTCCATTAATGTCACTCACAAAGGGAATGCATTAACTTCCATGGAGGTCATAAGTGAATATAGAACAGAGAAATTACAACAAGACAGATAATAAATAGCACTTGGAAATCTAAAACTTCATTTTATTGCAGGGGAAATTAAATATGTCTGTTACATCATAAAACCATAGATCATAACCAAGTACAACATCCGTCTTCACAAAAACAAAATACATAATCCCATTACAATAAATAGATATTAAAAAGAAAGATAACAAGCTGGACTTTACATATGCAGTCCAAGCTTCCCAAGAGATAAGCGATCCAACTAGACTCCACTAGAACTTGGCCCAACCTGAGGACCTGAAGGAAAAAGAAAGATGGAAAAGAGGGGGTCAGACATAAAGTCTGGCGAGTATGGTAATTCTACAATACTATTATCAAAATAACTGGACTAAGGCATAAGCTGGAAAACAAGGAAATGTCTATGAAAGAGCAGATTAAGGACATAGACAATCGCTAAAGGCAACGTTATAGGCGCTCCTAAATACTAAAGGATAAACACTATACTGCACCACACCAGTCACCCTAAAGGTTGATCCCACTTGCTTCACTTAGAAATTTTCTTAATGGTTTTGCGTACCCCTAGCTGACTACATAGATGCCGCCTGCCCCTATCTCCACTAGGTGTACCCCACTTTCTATTTTTCGATCGGCTCCCTACTCATAGATACCTGTGCTGGCCCCACAGCGGGGTGTATCATTCCCCTAAAGTGGCAACCCGATATAACGGAGATGCACGGCTTATACCTACATGATGCAACAACGTCTTACCTACCATCCCGGGTCCACACACGCATATGAAACTTGTTGGACTTGCGTTGCCACCGCTCCCTGTTTTGGCCTCTTATAGTCAAACCCAGTATGCGTGTCCCGTCCTCGACTTGGGTCGAGCCCACCAAGATACGTTTTGGGATACTGGTTGAAATGGGCCCCCATTATTTCCCACAAGCATTCCACCTAAGCTTGTCCCATTAGTCCATCCACTTAACCCACTTAGTCATGTTCATTTACATGTGTGTTTGGTTAAGTCTAATCGTATTTCAAATGCCTCTAAAGGCAACCACTAGATTCCTCATGCCACCCAAGGCACCTACTTAACCCCCATGTTCCACCTTACATGATTATCTGGCTAAGTATTTCTTAATTCATTAAGGCCATAACCTCATAAAGACCTCTCACATTAGACTGGCATTTATGGCAGCTGGATTTGCCGGGCGGATCCGGGCAGTCTTACACCATAAAAGAGTCTAACCTCGTGTCTTTACAACTGTTATGCTTTAGTTTGGGCCTAGGACCTCTCACATTGGGCCGACATTTGTGACTACTGGATTTGCCGGGCGGGTCCGGGCAGGTTTACGTCACAAACGGGTCCAACCTCGAGTCCTAAGCATTGATTATTATTAATAATCCACTTTCCCCAATTTTAATAATTCCCTACTAGAATTATTAATTAATTCCAAATTCAACAATGTCCATAATTGACTCAATTATGGACATCCATTCAAGGCGTGCAAAATCATACAAAATTGCACCCAATTTATTAATTCCTAATATCACCCCTACCCCACGTTTGAACGTTTATTCGCAAAATATATATTAGACTCGAATAGTGTAACTCATAGCATAAAAGAGATTATCACAATAACAATATGTATATATGACTAAATGAATCATAATAAGGGATGAAACTTGCATATGTACAACTTGCATAGGATTATACATGTCATGGATCTAAAGATGTCAACTTGTTCATAATTCACATAATATGATCTCAATCAAATTTCATAAACTTGCATAGGAACATGTGTGAATCAACATCATCTAATATAACAATATGGTTTTATATGGGTACACCTAACTCAATAGGCAAATTCCCATAATCAAGTTTTATTTAATTATAGATTCAAGTTTATGGGTACACCTAACTCAATAGGCAAATTCCCATAATCAAGATCCATTTGAATTATAGATTCATGTATATGGGTACACCTAACTTAATAGGCAAATTCCCATAATCAAGATCCATTTCGCATAAATAACAACATCATGATTTTACTACTTGTACGATTCAACACAACTTAACATGATATCATTATCATATAACATAAAGATTTCAACATATGTGATAATACGAGATCTACAATATATATAAGATTTACAACATAACATAACATGATTTATAGCATAGCATGATAGCCTAACGTAGCATAACATGATTTACATCATAACATAGCATAGGAGCATTTACAACATATAATTCACAACAACATATGACAACATAATAGAATAACAAGAGATCCACAATATAGAATTTACAATTACAATTCATATCACTTTCTTGTGATCCATTCATAACTTAATCAAATTATTTTATAATAACATTGTGAGAATCATCATACTCACTATTTTAAAGAAGAGAAATAGAAAGAGTCTTTGATTTAATTTGTTTGTTGAGTAGATTTAGTTGTAGGCTAGGCTTTCTCCTTCTTCTTTAGTTTGTGACGGCTACGCTGAACTCCATAGCAACGGCATGTCGGTAGCTCTCCAATTTTTCAAGTGATTTAGGGTTAGAGTCTACCCACTTATTTATAGATGTTAGGATGCATTTAAGCCATTAGATTAACCCTAGAATAGATTAGAGCCATTAGATTTCGACCAGCCCTCAAAACACAGCCCGGAAACCCAACCAGATGCACCCAGGTCACCTGGGCTCGACCAGGGAGGTCGACTCCCAGGTCGACTCTAGTGTCGACCTGGCCCCCCCCAGTTCGACTCCCAAGTCGACCCCCTGGCCGACCTGGTCTGGGCGGGAGTTTTCCCGCCTGCCTCCATTTCTGCGTTTTTGAAATCTGTTTTAAAATTTGAATTTTTCGTGAAACTTCTCGAGGCCATATCTCGGTCATACGAACTCCGATTTACAAAATTTAGGACTCTATTTCGCGTATTTTTCCAAGACGAACACAATGTCGCAGCCCGTTTCCCAATATTCTTATATTTGAAATTAATTATTCTTTCATTTGTGAATATTAGTATCAACTGATTTACGGGGTGTTACATTCTCCCCTCCTTAAAGGATTTCGACCCCGAAATCTTCAAGTCAAGAAGAATGTTTAACCTAACATCCAATCAACCATCTACTCAATCATCAAACACTGGCATCCACTGTCCTTATAGACTTCTAATGCTTTTATGTTTAAATGCATAGTGTGTGTATATGTCCGTATCTAATGCAAAATCAGGCGGTCCACTGATTCAGTTGACCTCCTTGATGCAATTCATGATAGTGCCATGCATCCATTATGTATGCAAAAGATCCTAATTGCTTACATACTACTTCTATATGCATGCACATCCATTCAACCAAATGCAGCATCTATATGATGGTACAACCATTATACATCCATTATACTAAATACATTCATTTATGCAATATGCAATATGTAGTGACTGAGTCGATCTAGTGCCTAAAGTGTGTGTATATATGCATCCACGAGCAACCACTAGCAAATACTTGCATCCATTTTGCATCCATCATACATAACATGTCTCAAACACATGTTTCAACCATAGGATTATCCTAACTAAAGGTCAAAGATACTAATGAGAGGACATACTAAAGATAAGATAAGATAAGCTAAGCGATAAAGGAGAAATTAAAAGACATACCCTCAAAAAGAAAAGGGTACAACGAACGCATCTTCTCTTCTGTCTCCCAAGTAGCGTTGCTCTCATCATCTCCCTATTGCACTTTAACTAGTCTGACCTCTCGGTTCCTCAACATTTTGATCTCCGACCCAAGAATGCATGTAGGAGCTCGTCTTATTGTTGCATCACACTCTATTTCCACCTCTTTAAGCAAGCTCGGCTCTACCACCTCCACGGTCTTGTGCAAACACTTCCTCAAATGTGATACATGGAATACGTCGTGTACTCCACTAAGTTTCTCAGGCAACTCCACCCTATACGCCATCTTCCCAATCCTGTCTTTTATAAGAAACAGCCCGACAAACCTTGGTGCTAATTTCCCAGCGGACCCAAAGCGAACAACATTCCGTAACGGAGACACTTTGATAAAAACCATGTCCCCAATGTCAAACTCAATATCTGTCCTCCTCTTATCAACATATGATTTCTGCCTATCTTGTGCTGCTTTCATCCTCCTTCGAATCAAATCAATCTTCTCTGAGATTTCCCTAACCATATCGGGCCCAAGTAGGATTTTATCGGTAGATTCCCACCAACATGTAGGCGAACGGCAAGGCCTTCCGTAAAGAGCTTCGAAAGGTGCCATGCCAATACTAGACTGAAAGCTTTTATTATATGTGAATTCTACCAACGGAAGGTGCTCTTCCCATGTACCCCCAAAGTCTAGGATACAAAGCCTTAAAAGATCCTCTAGAATACGATTCACCCTCTCGGTCTGGCCGTCCGTCTGAGGATGATATAAGGTGCTCAAACATAGCTGAGTCCTTACCGCCTCTTGTAAATTCTTCCAAAATTCGCTAGTGAAGATGGGATCACGGTCGCTTACTATACTAGAAGGAATACCGTGCAAACGAACTATCTCCTTAATGTATACAGAAGCCAACCACGGAGCAGTCCTCTTACTTTTTACGGGAATAAAATGGGCGCTCTTAGTAAGTCTATCTACTATAACCCAAATCCCCGTATTACCCTTCCTTGATCTTGGTAATCCATCCACAAAATCCATCGAGACGCTTTCCCATTTCCATAGTGGAACTTCCAATGGGTGAAGCAACCCACCGGGTTTCTTTTGTTCTGCTTTAACTCGTTGGCACACCAAGCATCTAGCGACGTACTCGGCCACATCCTTTTTCATACCGGCCCAAAAGAAAACCCGCTTCATATCTTTGTACATCTTGTCTCCGCCGGGATGAATGGCTATCTTTGAGCGATGAGCATCATCAAGAATGGCCTTCCTTAAGTCTTCGTCTTATGGTACATAAAGTCTATTATCCCTTCGTAACCAACCCTTATCGTCTAGGGTATACCTACGAAGATGGCTAGACGACTCCCCTCCTTTGAGCTTTTCTACTATCTCAACCAACAGTGGGTCGTCTTGCTGTGCCTCACCAACTCGTCCTAGAAGTGTAGGTCTAACCTCCAAGGATGCTAACAAACCAGGTACTAGGTCAACGGAGGGTCTAAAGTCAAACATGGAGATGAATTCTAAGCTTCGTCGTTCAACAAACAACGGACTCAAGGACAACCTTTTCCTACATAAGGCGTCTGCTACCACGTTACCTTTGCCCGGGGTATATGCTATTTCAAAATCGTAGGAGGCTAAGAATTCCATCCACCGTTGCTGCATTAAATTCAAATCCTTCTGAGAGAATAAGTATTTTAATGATTTGTGGTCAGTGAACAGTTCGAATTTCTCACCAAGAAGATAATGACGCCAAGACTTAAGCGCGAAAACAATTGCGGCTAACTTTAGGTCATGCGTAGGGTAATTCTTTTCATGCACCCTTAACTGCCTTCCACCATAGGCTATTACTCTTCCGTCTTGCATTAGGACCGCGTCAAGTCCTGTCCCACAAGCATCAGTATAAACGGTAAACGGCTTATTCACGTCTGGCAGCACTAAGACTGGGGCTGAAGTTAAGGCTCTCTTTAAATGTTGGAACGCATCATCACAATCTTCGTCCCACGTAAAAACCAGGTTCTTCTTCGTTAACCGTGTTAATGGAGCTGATATTTTTGCGAAGTCTTTGATAAACTTCCTATAATAGCCAGCCAACCCCAAGAAACTTCTTACTTTGGTTACATTTTTAGGGACCTTCCAATCTTGGATGGCCACCACCTTTGCGGGATCCACTGCTATCCCTTCCTTGGAAACCACGTGCCCTAAGAACCGTACTTCCTTCCTCCAGAAGTGACACTTAGAAAATTTTGCCTTAAGGTTATGCGCTCGAAGGGTTTCTAACACTTCCCTAAGATGTAGGGCATGCTCTTCTTTGTTCTTAGAAAAGACTAAGATGTCATCCACAAAGACTACCACGAATTTGTTAAGGTACTCCCTAAACACCCTACTCATCAAATCAACAAAATATGCGGGGGCGTTTGTCAAACCAAAGGGCATCACTAGCCATTCATAAAATCCGTCAGGAGTCCTGAAAGCAGTCTTATCTATACTATCCTCAGCCACTCTCAGTTGATGAAAGCCAGTGGCTAAGTCCAACTGTGAAAATACTGAGGCGCCAACTAACTGATCAAAGAGATCGTCAATCCTCGGCAGTGGGTGTCGGTTCTTTTTAGTAAGCTTGTTTAGTTCTCTATAGTCCACACAAAGTCTAAGGGACCCATCCGCCTTTGTGGCAAAAACTACTGGAGCACCCCACTCCGATATACTACGTCTTATGAACCCCTTCTCAAGCAACTCCTTCACTTGCTTATTGAGTTCCCTCCTTTCACGAGGAGCCATGTGGCGCACTGGCAAAGATACGGGTTTAGCATTATCCACAAGATAAATTCGAAAGTCTATCTCCCGCTTTGGAGGTAAGCCCTTCACCTCCTCAAGCACATCCGGATATTCCCGGACCACCTCTACCGATCGTAGATTCTCTACAGACGCGTCAAGCAATTCAAGATAACTCAGCATAACGGAATCTATGGGATTGCAAAAGATGTCGAGAGCATTACCAAGGCGAGTCACAAGCCTAACTACTCTCCTTTCACAATCAAGAATGGCCCCATTTCTAGACAACCAATCCATTCCTAAAATTAGCCCATAGCCCGTGAAGCCCAATACATAAGCATCACATCTAAATTCAACGCTAAGTATAGAGATTTTCAAATCCAAACATATCATGGTCAAATGAGCCGAACCCCCAATTGGATTTGAAACAACCAAGGGATCCTCTACTAAACTGGTGTTCAAGTGCAGTAATTCAACTCATGATGCAGAGATAAACGAATGAGATGCGCCAGAATCGAATAAGGTACGGACAGGATGATCAAACAGAAAAACTAAGCTTTCAACAGAAATTGTTCTACCTCTTTCTTGCAGCGGTGGGGCCGCAATAGCCTGAACTTGCCCCCTTGCCTGCCCTGGTGCCATCAGAGCCTGCACCTGTCCTCCCGAGGTAGACCCTGCCCTCTGCCCCTTCTTTGGGCAGTCCTTCACCAAATGTCCCGCATCTCCACAATGAAAACAACCAGTCTTCTTTTTCTTTCTACAATCTTTGCTGAGATGGCCAGGCGTCCCACAATTGAAGCATCACTTCTTCCCTTTGCCATTATTGTTTTTACCACCGTTCTTATTTTGCTGTTGGGGTTTCTTCTGATCCCCTTTCTTTTCAACTGCCTTATCCTCATGCATAAGTGCCATTTCTACTAGCCTTTCAAAGGTGGCTCCCATAGGGATGTGGGTCATAGCCAACCCTTGCAACGGTTCATTCAAGCCTCTAACGAACCACAAAGCTTTCTTCTCTGGCGTGTTCACCAACTCCAAGCCAAACCTTGCTAACTGATTAAATTTATTGACATATTCCTTCACTGATAAGCTCCCTTGCTTTAATGTCAGGAATTTTTCCATATTTAAATTCTCCTCTGCCTTTGAAAGAAACTTTGCCTCAAACCTTCGTCTGAAATCCGCCCATGAATCAACTGGACGTTCCCCGTTAGTGACCTCCCACCAAAACGAGGCCTCTCCCTTCATTAACCAAGCTACTAAACGGACTTTCCTCCCATCTTCCACCTCAAAGATATCCAACAATTCCTCAGTCTCCTTAAGCCAATCTCTGGCCTCCACAAACGTCTCAGTCCCTTGAAAAGTTTTTCCTCTCATAGCCATGAATTCCTTGCACGTCTTTGCTCAACACGAGGAGGAGGAGGAATGGGTGCAACTGGGGGTGGAGGAACATCTGCTGGGCCTGCAGTGGTGGCCCTAGCCTCCAAATATCTCCTAAACCACCCTGGAACCGTCACACCTTCTGAGAGATTAAGATCTTCAGCCATGCTGAAACGAAAAAGGAAAAATTCAAAATGGAGAATTCGAAAGATAAAGATAAGGATATGGCTATTTGGGATTATGTTTTTCATAAAAACTTTGTCTTTAAATAACATGTTTTTGAAAGCACTTCTTCCAAAAATACTTTAGAAAAATATTTTTCTAAAAATTTTATCTGTTCTGGTAACCTTATGCTCTGATACCACGTGTAACACCCCACGTCCATTAATGTCACTCACAAAGGGAATGCATTAACTTCCATGGAGGTCATAAGTGAATATAGAACAGAGAAATTACAACAAGACAGATAATAAATAGCACTTGGAAATCTAAAACTTCATTTTATTGCAGCGGAAATTAAATATGTCTGTTACATCATAAAACCATAGATCATAACCAAGTACAACATCCGTCTTCACAAAAAAAAAATACATAATCCCATTACAATAAATAGATATTAAAAAGAAAGATAACAAGCTGGACTTTACATCTGCAGTCCAAGCTTCCCAAGAGATAAGCGATCCAACTAGACTCCACTAGAACTTGGCCCAACCTGAGGACCTGAAGGAAAAAGAAAGATGGAAAAGAGGGGGTCAGACATAAAGTCTGGCGAGTATGGTAATTCTACAATACTATTATCTAAATAACTGGACTAAGGCATAAGCTGGAAAACAAGGAAATGTCTATGAAAGAGCAAATTAAGGACATAGACAATCGCTAAAGGCAACGTTATAGGCGCTCCAAAATACTAAAGGATAAACACTATACTGCACCACACCAGTCACCCTAAAGGTTGATCCCACTTGCTTCACTTAGAAATTTTCTTAATGGTTTTGCGTACCCCTAGCTGACTACATAGGTGCCGCCTGCCCCTATCTCCACTAGGTGTACCCCACTTTCTATTTTTCGATCGGCTCCCTACTCGTAGATACCCGTGCTGGCCCCACAGTGGGGTGTATCATTCCCCTAAAGTGGCAACCCGATATAACGGAGATGCACGGCTTATACCTACACGATGCAACAACGTCTTACCTACCAGCCCGGGTCCACACACGCATATGAAACCCGTTGGACTTGCGTTGCCACCGCTCCCTGTTTTGGCCTCTTATAGTCAAACCCAGTATGCGTGTCCCGTCCTCGACTTGGGTCGAGCCCACCAAGATACGTTTTGGGATACTGGTTGAAATGGGCCCCCATTATTTCCCACAAGCATTCCACCTAAGCTTGTCCCATTAGTCCATCCACTTAACCCACTTAGTCATGTTCATTTACATGTGTGTTTGGTTAAGTCTAATCGTATTTCAAATGCCTCTAAAGGCAACCACTAGATTCCTCATGCCACCCAAGGCACCTACTTAACCCCCATGTCCCACCTTACATGATTATCTGGCTAAGTATTTCTTAATTCATTAAGGCCATAACCTCATAAAGGCCTCTCACATTAGACTGGCATTTATGGCAGCTGGATTTGCCGGGCGGGTCCGGGCAGTCTTACACCATAAAAGAGTCTAACCTCGTGTCTTTACAACTGTTATGCTTTAGTTTGGGCCAAGGACCTCTCACATTGGGCCGACATTTGTGACTACTGGATTTGCCGGGCGGGTCCGTGCAGGTTTACGTCACAAATGGGTCCAACCTCGTGTCCTAAGCATTGATTATTATTAATAATCCACTTTCCCCAATTTTAATAATTCCCTATTTGAATTATTAATTAATTCCAAATTCAACAATGTCCATAATTGACTCAATTATGGACATCCATTCAAGGCGTGCAAAATCATACAAAATTGCACTCAATTTATTAATTCCTAATATCACCCCTACCCCACGTTTGAACGTTTATTCGCAAAATATATATTAGACTCGAATAGTATAACTCATAGCATAAAAGAGATTATCACAATAACAACATGTATATATGACTAAATGAATCATAATAAGGGGTGAAACTTGCATATGTACAACTTGCATAGGATTATACATGTCATGGATCTAAAGATGTCAACTTGTTCATAATTCACATAATATGATCTCAATCAAATTTCATAAACTTGCATAGGAACATGTGTGAATCAACATCATCTAATCTAACAATATGGGTTTATATGGGTACACCTAACTCAATAGGCAAATTCCCATAATCAAGTTTTATTTAATTATAGATTCAAGTTTATGGGTACACCTAACTCAATAGGCAAATTCCCATAATCAAGATCCATTTGAATTATAGATTCATGTATATGGGTACACCTAACTTAATAGGCAAATTCCCATAATCAAGATCCATTTCGCATAAATAACAACATCATGATTTTACTACTTGTACGATTCAACACAACTTAACATGATATCATTATCATATAACATAAAGATTTCAACATATGTGATAATATGAGATCTACAATATATATAAGATTTACAACATAACATAACATGATTTATAGCATAGCATGATAGCCTAACGTAGTATAACCTGATTTACATCATAACATAACATAGCATAGGAGCATTTACAACATATAATTCACAACAACATATGACAGCATAATAGAATAACAAGAGATCCACAATATAGAATTTACAATTACAATTCATATCACTTTCTTGTGATCCATTCATAACTTAATCAAATTATTTTATAATAATATTGTGAGAATCATCACACTCATTATTTTAAAGAAGAGAAATAGAAAGAGTCTTTGATTTAATTTGTTTGTTGAGTAGATTTAGTTGTAAGCTAGGCTTTCTCCTTCTTCTTTAGTTTGTGACGGCTATGCTGAACTCCATGGCAACGGCATGTCGGTAGCTCTCCAATTTTTCAAGTGATTTAGGTTTAGAGTCTACCCACTTATTTATAGATGTTAGGATGCATTTAAGCCATTAGATTAACCCTAGAATAGATTAGAGCCATTAGATTTCGACCAGCCCTCAAAACACAGCCCGAAAACCCAACCAGATGCACCCAGGTCACCTGGGCTCGACCAGGGAGGTCGACTCTAGTGTCGACCTGCCCCCCCAGGTCGACCCCCAGGTCGACCTGGTCTGGGCGGGAGTTTTCCCGCCTGCCTCCATTTCTGCGTTTTTGAAATCTGTTTTAAAATTTGAATTTTTCGTGAAACTTCTCGAGGCCATATCTCGGTCATACGAACTCCGATTTACAAAATTTCGGACTCTATTTCGCATATTTTTCTGAGACGAACACAATGGCGTAGCCCGTTTCCCAATATTCTTATATTTGAAATTAATTATTCTTTCATTTGTGAATATTAGTATCAACTGATTTACGGGGTGTTACATTACCGCAATACCCAATTCTCTTTCATAAAATCCTACTTCTAAATCCAATAACAATTCGAGTCAAATTCTATAAATTTCGAAACCTAGATATTTACAATCCTCAAACCTTTATCATCTATTCTATATTGGTTTCGAAGCATGTGACTCTGAATTACGAGTTCGAACTAGACAACATGAATTAGGGTTCACCGATTTTCGAGGAGACTGAAGTTTAGATTTAGGAATTGGGTTTATATTCGAGATAAGGGTAGAAGTAGTAGGTGATTTTGATTTTTGGGATCACTGCAGTAACAATCGTTGTCGCAATTCAGTAGAGGCTACGCGTGATTTCAGGTCGAGGCAGAAGGAAGGACGTAAAGTCCGATTATGGTAAACCCAGCATGAGGCCAGTGAGGGAAGGAGATTCGAAGTGCAGTAAGATGGTGATGACCTGTGGTTTAAGAGCAGTAGGTAAGTGTTTGTTTTGGTTAAAAATAGTTTTGAAATTGGAGAAGTATTGAAGAGCGGGATGCCTGGACTGAAGGAATCATTGAATGGTTACTAAGAGCACGTTTTCTTTTTAATAAAGAGCATGGGATGCCTGTGGTGTGTAAAACATGGGATATGTGGAATATGGATAGAGATAGTTCAAAATGTTGAAGACGGTGGTATTGCTCAGTTTTGGGAATGATAGTGAGAAAGATTTAGAGAAGGAGGATGAAGGGGTACATGTGAAAGCGAGACAATAGGAGTCCGGGTGGAAAGCTTGAGTTGTGTGGTCATTGAAAAGTTCTATAGCAGGGGTGTTTGAGTTTTATTGGTTGATGATGGGGTGGCAGCCATCGGCAAGAGGAAGTCAAGTTGTTTTCTTTTTGCCTGGGAGGGATCACGGGTATTAAGGAACATAGCTACTTATGTTAAGAAAGGTAGATAATGAATATGGAATGTTATTGGTTGAATGAATGGAAGTACAGGAGTAAGGTTGTTGTGAGCTCCAAAAGGTTATGTGAAGGTGGAAGTAGTTGCGACGAGGAGGATGATGGTATCAACAGTTTGGAAAATCGCGGTGTGTAGGAGAAGAACGTACACATTAAAGTTACCCTCCATGGGTTAATGCAGTAGCAGATTGGTGAATAGAAACGAGGGAAAGAAGTATGAGCAATCAAGGTAACGGCTAATCACGTTATTAAGGGTAAAAAGGATTAATTAATTAATTAAATGACCTTATTTTTAATTTAAACTAGTATAAATCTTTTTAACTCATTCTTGAACAAAATCAGGTCAAACTGGTGACGATGGAATCACAACGACGCGAGCTACATAATAAGATTTGTTTCACGGAGAATAAAGCTGTTATTATTTCATAATAGAATCAAGCGCTGATTTTAGCGCAAACAAAATCAGAACCATCAACTGCAAAACAATATAAGTAAACTCACTAACTCTGCCTCGTTTATATTTTTTTATAAACGAGTTTTAAATTTATTTATAGTTATACTGTGATGGTTGTTTGGATGAATAGTTGATAAATTTGGTTGAAATGGTTGATATGATTACATTGTTGATCGATTATTAGTTTTGGTATTTCATATTGATGTGAAATAATATTATTGATGTTGATTAACATATGTGGATGCAGGCAAATAGGTTGTAGGGATCCAACTGGATTCCTCAACATGTATATTATTGTTTGTTATTTACTGTGATATATACTATGGTTGATTATGCTGTGTTGAATTATCCTGGCCATAAGATTTTGGTATTTAAATATCGTAACATATTTTCAAATTTAGAAATGGAATTTGAGATGTAGAAAAAGAAATTTTATTTTCAAAAAAAGAATTGGAATTTCAAACTGATTTGAAATAGGAACCCATTTTAATGGATTAGATGAGTAGCTAAATATATAGACGATATTTGTAAACGAAGTGAAATAATCATTGTTGGATATTTGGGAATCGTTTAAAAAGGGAAAAATGGAAATTTTTCCCATGTTCGGAATGTGAGTGGATTTAAATAAATCCATACGGATTATAAATGGGAATTATCTATGGTATTCAGGACTTGTCAGGATAGCTTATATCTAATTGGAAATTGATTTTTTTTAAATTAGAAGTAAAAACGATATAAGGTGTGTAAGTAGATTTTAAATGAAATATCTATTTTAACAAATAAACTAAGAGAATAAATTTATAAGCAATGCTTATAAATTTTGAAAAACATTAATCGTTGGAAAAATGGAACTATAAATTCCCATTTGAACTTATATAGTGGGAATGGTTATCGAAGCCGACATTTGTAATTGAATTTTAACTTAGCAAATTATAAAGGACGTTATAAACGAGATTTTAAATGATTGGAATAAAAAAATGAGATTCGTATGAAAACTTTTGAATAAAGGTTATAAATTAAATTTGGGTTTAATATATTATTCATGAGTACGAAATCAAATTGATTTGATTATATATAAAAGGAATACATTCACGATTAGAGCGAATAATAGTTTAAAACAAATAATTTGTAAATAAAATATCTATAAAGGAATTTAGATTTGAAATATGAATCCAAATTAGAACGTGAATGAGAACGGGAAGTGGATAATTGTTTTTAAAGAAACGATGAGTTTTATCCCAAAATTTGGAATACAAATAACGTTTTGTAGGCTAGGAGGGTTACAAATTGATTTGGAAAGGGTAACTTCAAAAGTGAATATGGAATTTGAATTAACCTGAAATGGTAGATAAATTCCGAATTTCGGAATATAATCGAATACAGATTATTCAAGAGTGAATTATTTATTGGAATTCGATTATATCGAATTTAGGTAAGTAGTTATTTTTATTTTTCATTTGAATCAAATTTAATTATTTACATATTAATTTATTTATTGAAATAAATAAGCACGAGTTTTGTTTTTACAAACCAAATATTTGGAAACAACAATTATAAAACTATTGCTATAATAAATGTTTTGTAAGTCTAAACAGCGATTATAACACTGCGGTTATAATAAATGTTTTATAAATCTAAACAGTGATTTTAATGCTACCATTATAATAAATGTTTTATTTGGAAACAGCGATTATAACGTTACCGTTATAATTAACGTTTTTCTGTAAAAGGAGTGGATTCTTAGATTTAATCTGAGGGTCGCATAAGCGTTTTGTTTGAAGTTATGACCTTTGACTATTTCAAAGTTGATAAAGTTATTCAATTAAGGTCTGAGAGGTAATTATACCCAACTTGATTGACTTCATGATTGATGGAGGAATGGTTAAGGCTCGATAGTGAATATTAGTTAGCAATACGGCTAGTTAATAAAATGAGAGATATTTTCTATGCACCGAAAATAAAATGAATTGGTCAACGAGGAATTAAGAAATGGAATATGGAAATATTTTCCGATATTAATAAGGTATATTTTCTAAATATAGAAAATAAGGATTAATGAATATTTAGAAATAGTTTCTAACTGGAATAAGGGATATTTTCTCGAATAGAGAAATTAGGATATTAGGAATGTTTTTCCAAGAATTTAGAGAGAAAATAGAGCTTTGAAAGGATACGAAAGATAGGGAAACAGGAATTGGAAATAAAAATTTAATAAGGAATTGATATAAAAGGGACCAGTGTTGTTTGATGTTTGATCGGTAGAATTTCCATTTGGAAATAGGACCGTTGATTGTATGGATGTTTCTTTGATAGTTAAATCACCGACTATCAAAGTTTCGATTTATTTTATACCTCGGTTGCCAACATGGAGAGACCGGGATCAGATTTAATATTTGAAAACCACTCCCTATTGGCATAAGCATCAACTTATGTTGAAGATAATTGAAGATAGAGAAAAATGCAAGGGCTGTTCTGTTAATCCTTAATATAAATTGCATAAGATGGATTAATAGAATGGTGCCTTCGGGTTGTTCAGTCCCATGACAACGTATATGGATGGATCCGATAATGTGGAATTCAAAGTAAAGGATGGAAAGATGTGCTGGAAGATAATCGTGACCTCAAGCCTCATCAACCGGGAAATGACAAAAATCAGACCGGCAGCATGGCCATGTGGGTCATTCCCATTTGGGATATTATCACCTGATCTAGAGAAATTTCATTTGCTTCTTATTCTATTCGGTGCTGTATGCTTTCGGTAATGGTTACTGATCACAACCATTGGTGATAATATGCTCGGTACACTCAAGTTAAATGAGATGCCAGCCATGTGTGGGTCGGGTTGCAAGACATTCTTGTTTAACGCAGTGCATTCCCCTATAAAGATACGCTATCAGAAGGTGGTTCCATACGTTGTTATGTTGGAAATCCAATCTCCAACAAGCTCCCTGCGGTTTTTGGTTTTATATTATATATGGAGCGTGAGATGCAAGCGTTCCGCTAGATTCTATTTATTTGTTGTGGACACTATTATAATATCACCAGATTTGATATTAAAAATATTTTTTATTATCGTTAGGTAAACACCATATGTGTTTATGTGTGGATCGGTCTTATGATTACATTTTCTTTCGAAAGGATTTTAAAAAGTTAAACTGGTTTTTGGAGTTTACTCACACCAGTCCCATAAATGACCCAGAGTTTATTTTGTTTTTCCTAAACTCTTGGGTGCCCAAATTTGTACGGGCAGTCAAGTAGTCAGGATTTTACAGATTCACTTGGAGGAGCTTGAAGCAGGAGGCTTCATCAGTTGGCTATAGACTATTATATTTTCCGTTGTGTACTATGTTATATCTGGAAATAGGTGTTTATAACTGTAACAGGAAAAACTGTTGTGCTTTGATGATTGTATATATATAGTTACTAATTTGTATTTCAAAAATTCCGTTAAATAATATATTTTACTCGTTCTGCTGTGAGATTTGTGTTCTTCGTTTTCTTCTATTCTAATTTCTCTTTCTTTCTATTTCTCATCCTCTAACTTCTTTCTACTAACGATTCGTATTTCTGTGCAATTTGTGTTGGACGTGTGGTGTTATTAATTGATCCAAAGTGTACCGGAATTTGGGCCATTACATTTGGTATCAGAGCTGAAGGTTTAGTACTAACCTTGACTCTGTGGCATAATTCAATAGAGATGGGGTTAGTAACACCCTAGATTAAGTTTGAGTAAATATATATGAGTGTGTATTTGTAAATTTGATATAAAATTGTTTTATATTGTGTTGGTTGGTTTGTTATGTGGTTTATGAATTCTAGTCGATACAGAATGTACAACTGTTCCGATAGGTGTTTCTAAACTCTCGAACAAACTAATTCGATACAGTATTGTTCTAAAATGGGTAAATTACATAATTTTGCCCAAAATTATTTTGACATAAAAGGAATATTTTCTAAATTATTATATATGAATGTGTTGATTGTTATTACAATCAAATGGAATTATGAAATATTGAACTGGTTATATAATTTGTATACGGATAGTGTATACAAATGAGATAAACCAAGACTAAGTTCAAACCAGAATTGGAATTTAAATTTCGGGTGTTTAGAAATTATTTTATGAAATATTATAAAGTAAAATAACATTACTTTAAAGAATTTTTGAATATGTATGGTTTAATGGATTTTTAAAGGGATTAAGCACTGAAATCACTTCAGTGGTAAGAAAATAATTCTGATAATGGATCGTGACATTATCAGTATTCATTTTCAAGTTTTTGAGTGATGGATTGCTACCATAGTAATTTGGGAATGAAAAATTTGTTTGAAAAGGACAAGATGTTTTAGAAATTCAAATGTTTTGAATTGGGTTGATTATAAATATATGTATATAAATATACATGATTACAAACTAATTTGAAATAAAACCCGGAAATTTGATTTCTGAATTTGAATTTATCTTATGTAAGTTGAATAGACTAAAATAATGAAAGTGAATTCGATTGAATTAAAATTTAACTTAAGATAAGTTAAGTAGAATTGTATTAAATTGGAAATTAAATAGAGTGGTGTATAAATTAAAAGTGAAATATGCTTGGAATATAAGGAAATAAATTGATTTAAAATTAATCTGGTTATATATAAATGGTTGTGAATTGAGTGTAAGCTATTTAATAGAAATTATTCAAGCAAGAATGTATATAAATCCATTTAAATGGAGTTTGGTTGCAATCAAGTGGGAACTTGGCGAAATAGATTTATAAATGATTTAGAAGCAAATAATATAAATTAAGTTGTCATTTGACATAAACCAAAGGGAATAAAATTGTTGAATTCATGAAAAGTAAACAAATTGGTTTGTAACCAATTTGTAAATAAATGTGGACTGAGTGAAAGGGTATAGATTAAAGATTTTGTGCTTGTTCGAATTAAATGATTGAATGACTGCTTAAATATCAGTTATTGAAACTCACCTTTTGAATTGAGCAAGTACAGGTAAATGGAGCACTATAGCTTGATTTTGGCTACATATATTGCCAGTGAATTAAGATAGCTCGCTTATCAAATCTTAAATAAGGTACGCCAACATAGAAATACAAAAACCGAGTTTTGAATTTTGTTTTCCGACCGTGTGGGTCGATGTACATATATTTGTTGTTCCTGCGATACCGCAGAAGTTCCTCCCTGTAGGGGAGACTCTGCCGAAATTTTTCGAAAATCTAAGGTGTTAGAAATTTTTTAGAATTTTTGAAAATTTTCGTTAGTAGGAATGAATTAATATTTTAACTAGAAAAAATTGATTCAATCCGAACTGAATTTAAGAAGTATAAAGGATTTTTAGCTTAGTCAAAAGGGTATGTAACATTTTTCCTACCTTAGCAATTTCGAGGACGAAATTTTTTTAAGGGGGAAGGAATGTAACGACCCGGATTTTTTAGCGATTAATTAATTAATTAATTAATTAATTTAATTATTTGAATAGTGGTATAGTAATCAAAATATCTTGAATTCAATATTTATGGATATTTAATTAATATAAATAGCGAAATAACAAATTTAATTCTGAAATAATCGAAATTAAGTTAAATTTGCAATATAGGGTAAATTGAATAATTTAAGATATTTAATGGAGTCTAAATTCGAATTATATTAATGAATTTATTAATTAGAACGAAGTTTGAACGTATAATTTATAATATAATTTAAAACGAGCTCGTAGTATGGCGGTTGTTCGTAAGTTAACATCTTGAACTTCAATTGGATATACATGATCCAATATATGTCGGAATTCTTTGAAACAAGAAACGTTCGGATCAATTTGACTATAGTTTTCTAATAAAAGTGAAAAATCGAGATATCGTCTTATAAATTGTGAGTTATGTCCAAATCAAATTTTCAAATAGTCGCTATGGAATTCGTTATTAAAATAAAATGATTTATTTTATAAAATAAAAAGGATTTTTATATATTAAATATCGATTTGGTTTGAAACTCAATCAAAAGTATTTTATTGTGATACTATATGAAATTCTGACCGGGTATGTCCAATTGCAATATTTAATTATTGTTACATTGGGGTATTTTAAAATTGGTATATTTTAATTTTAATGGGACCCTAAAAAGGGCTACTGTTCAAATTACCTCCGTTTTCAACGAAACCAGTTCCATCGTGTCCAAAATATTTAATTATTGTAAGATTTCAAGTTTTGAGCCAATTGGATTTAATTTGTGAGCAAACGAGAATTAAACATGAATTAATCTGCAAATTTAATATTTAAAATTTAACTATTCGAGTCCCAATTTCTTACCGCAATACCCAATTCTCTTTCAGAAAATCAGTACTTCTAAATCCAATAACAATTCGAGTCAAATTCTATAAATTTCGAAACCTAGATATTTACAATCCTCAAACCTTTCTCATCTATTCTATATTGGTTTTGAAGCATGCGATTCTGAATTGCAAGTTCGAACTGGACAACGTGAATTAGGGTTCACCGATTTTTGAGGAGATTGAAGTTTAGATTTAGGAATTGTGTTTATATTCGAGATAAGGGTAAAAGTAGTAGGTGATTTTGACTTTTGAGGTCACTAAAGTAACAATTGATGTCGTAATTCAGTGGAGGCTACGCATGACTTCAGGTTGAGGCAGAAGGAAGGACGCAAAGTCCGATGGAGGTAAATCCAGCGTGAGGCCAGTGAGGGAAGGAGATTCGAAGTGCAGTAAGATGGTGATGAACTGCGGTTTAGGAGCAGTAGGTAAGTGTTCATTTTGGTTAAAAATAGTTTTGAAATTGGAGAAGTAATGAAGAGCGCGATGACTGGACTGGAGGAATCATCGAATGGTTACTGAGAGCATGTTTTCTTTTTAATGAAGAGCATGGGATGCCTGTGGTGTGTAAAACGTTGGATATATGGAATATGGATAGAGATGGTTCAAAATGTTGAAGATGATGGTACTACTCAGTTTTGGGAGTGATAGCGAGAAAGATTTAGAGAACGAGGATGAAGGGGTACGTGTGAAAGCGAGACAGTGGGAGTTCGGGTGCAAAGCTTGAGTTGTGTAGTCATTGAATAGTTTTGTAGCAGTGGTATTTGAGTGTTATTGGTTGATGATGGGGTGGAAGCCATCGGCAAGAGGAAGTCAAGCTGTTTTCTTTTTTTCTTGGGAAGGATCACGGGTATTAAGGAACATATCTACTTACGTTAAGTGAAACAACCCGAACTTCCCCGGTGGGGAAATCCTGGATAGAGTCGAGAACAAGCCACAACAGAACGCAGACAGAAGAACATTTCATTTTTTATTACAACAATTCCATCATAATACAAGAATATACAGAGTATAAATCAATATTACACATTATAAAATAACAGAGATTACAATAAATTACATAGCAGCGGAAAATAATACAATACACAACTAGAAGAGATATACAAATACAAAGCTTTCCGGATATCATTCCAGCTGTAAACCAGGATCCTGTGAATATAAATCTGCAAAATCAAAACTACTAGTTGCCCATGTCAAAATAAGGGCACCCAGAGTTTAGGTTAAAACAATAAACTCCAGGTCAGTCATGGGACTGGTGTGAGAACTAAAACAGTTATTAATCTTTATTTTAAAGTTAGGAAAATCAAGGGACCACGCCGTATAACACGGAACGGGTTTCCTCCCAAGAACACCAGTGCATAAAACAAACAGCGCAATGCTAAATAAAGAAAAATGAAGCTCTTATAAGACCCAGGTCCTATCACACAATGCAACGCAAGCCGGGGGATAGGGTTTTCCCTTATAATAGCCAAACATGCTTAGAATGTTTAAAACAAATCATTTGATATTATTATAAGTGCACAGTGTATAAAACAACTTCAAATCATAAGTATCAATCATAGACGACATGGGTACCATATATCATGTCGCCATACTAGGCTCTACAAATAAAACCGCAAACGTCACGTATTGGAAATTGGGTTATCATTTATGGTATGAACCGAGGCTAGGGATCGTCCTCTACCGATTCGAGACAATCTAGCCCATGTCTCAGGCAAGCGCGCAGGCAAGCCTTGGATCACCAGGGTCGGTCCACCGATGTGGATTATTATGCCTAAACAATACGTCTCTCCGCCCTATGGGGCGTAAATGAGCCAACAAATGACTCCATCGGACCCGGATCGTCCGATCAAACCAAGGCGCCTCGCAATAGCAACAACCACATAAGTCAAACTCATCAGGGCGTGTAAAACCACAGACGCCACTTCTAACTAAAAAGAAACGCATGCCCTCCCTGAGGTCCTTCTCCCGTTTCTGGTTCATACCGGGTGTGAAACTCGCAAAGTAAACGTTACACAAAGCTACGCCACAAAGGCCGTGCTTCGATCATCAACCACAAGACTTTGCTTTTCACCAGAAGCCTTGATCATTTGCCACTTAGGCATGCCACACAGGCAATTCACTCTATGCGTTTAATATCCATCAGTATATAACCCCTAAGCTCGTACGTCTCAGAGAAGGGCGTTAAGCAAGAGAATAAATTCTCCGCCTCCAAACAGATATATATTTAATGGAAATCAATCACACAAACTAAAATCCAATGTCAGACACACAGTCCATTTACAAGTTCGTTCTGGGTCTGAACGAAACCGGAGGCACCTAGTACCCCGCATATCCATCGATCTCCAAGTACGTCTGGACGATCACCAACTGTTTCCGTCTTCTTGGATGTACAACCCAATCAAGATCATCAGTAATTACCAAAACGACGTGAAGACTTCTGGTCTTCAACCATCGTCTTCATCTTCGACTTATCGTCGTATCAGTTATTCAGAATGGGATAAACCTGGTCTTTCCGAATAACTCGCGTATATAATAAACATGTGTTACACAAACACAACATTCGCCTCATTCCAATTCATCAGTCACTAACCTTAAATTAGTAAGAGAATAATTCCCCAAATATTAACCCCGAAGGCCGAAACCAACTTCAGATCAATATCCAGAAAACCATTCTGCTTAGCCAACCGACAGTTAGTTTCTAAATTTCACATTCTTAGGGAAAGGTTCCCATTAATTTTATCAAAGATAAATCCTTTAAATTTATTCTTTAATCTTCCTTTGAATATCACTTCAAACTAGTCGGGATTAATGAACCTTACCGAAGTAATCGTTTGTTTTAATTTCCCAATCCTCACCTATTCATCCCATAAAGTAAAACTGGTCTTACTTCATATTTAACACCACAGTGTTATCGGTAAATTCAATTACCATTTCACGTTTAAATCTAATTAAAGATTTAACTATCGTCTGGAGCAAAACGGGTGATACTCCATTCTCGATCTTTTTAATCTAATTAAAGATTCGTTAAAACCCCACTTAGTTTTAATCTTTGACCGGGTTAAAGAATCAGTGTCATTTAATACACGGTTCACGATAAACCCCAAAATCACATCACATTTCAATCAGTCCCTAACCGTAAATTAGCAAGTGAGCAGTTCCCTAAGTATTAACCCCAAAGGACGAAACCAACATCAGATCAATACCGCAGAAACCATTCAACTTAACTAATCTCCAGTTAGTTTCTGATTTTCTTAACTCCTTTTTGGGTTTAAGAACAATATTATTGAAGATACCGTTCACGACAACCCAAAATCATATTTCATTAATTATCGGGTTAAAGAACAAGTGTTATTTAAAACACTGTTCACGATAAACCCAAAAATCAACACCAATTCAATCCCAATTAAATATTATTTAATTGGTACACTTCATTAAATCTAAATAAAAAGATTTAATCATTTTCTCCTCTGGGCTTAAGAACAGTGTTAATGAAGGCACCATTCACGACAAACCCAAATCACATTTGATATTAAATACAAGGCTCTGAATAGAAAATATATCGGCTTATATTCAATATCAAATTCTATGACCAACAAATATCGTATTGGAAATAACGATATATATATATATCTTTCAAATTTCCATAACAGCATATGTATAATCACGAAATCCAACATCGAAATATTCCGAAGACAATTTCGATTCAAATCCATTCCAATGCAATTATTGGAAATTCTGGTTATTTTCAAAACCATTTCAAATCCCATTTATTTATTTTAAAAATAAATAAATTATTATTCTAGTTCAAAACTAGTTCATTTCGATAAAAATATTTTTTTATCTTTTCAACTATGGAGTTTTTCATCCCAATTCTTCACAAATCATTTCTTATGATTTTACACAAATTATTGATATTTTTAATAATTTTATCAAGGCCCGTACAGTCGATTTCCATCAACGGCCATCGAACTGCACTTACAACGACCTTTTCCAAATTTTATTTGGACATAATTCCAAATCTAACCGTTAGATTTCAAATTTCTAATATTCGTTAGAAAGCTCTTTTCGATACGAACCCAACGGTTCCAGTTTTAGGAGAATCCGACGGTCGGATCTCCCACAATATCCATACGAAGTCAATGGTCGAAATTCGCGAACTGCCGCGGCGCGGCGCGTTCTATTCAGGCCATTATATTATATATATAATATATACTTCGTCGATTTCCTTTTAAAACGTATTTTATAAATTGTTTTAAAATCGTTTTCGAAACGATTTCAACTTCATTCAAATTCAAATCAAAATTGAATTTTCCAATATAAATTCGTTTTAAATTCATTTCAAATTGATTTCAATTCAAATCGATTTTAATTCGATTTGAATTCATTTTCTTTTCAATTCAAATCAATTTCAGTTCAATTTCAATACGTTTTAAATTCAATTCAAAACGATTTCAATCTAATTCGAATTTCAATTCCTTTCAAAATATCTGATTTTGAAATCACTTTCGATATTCATTGTAAAATGAATAAAATCGTTATAAATATCATTCACGTCAAAATGGCGTCAATCTAATCAACACGGCTTCATATATTTCTATTTTCAAATCTTCTATTTCAAATATTTCCTTTTCAAATATTTCTTATTCAAATATTCTATTTCTATTTTCAAATCTTTATTTTCTACCACATGTGTATAAGCATCTAATATAAATATTTAAAGCTCATAACAGTCTGTCGATCAATCGATCGACATACAGCTAATTATTGGGACTAGTGTATGTCATATATCATACCAATACCCATGTGTGGTTTCAAACAATCAAATACAGATTTTATTTGTGCAGTTGGGCGATGTGTAAAATTTATCGTCCCAATCAATATCAATCAAATCAGTGTATATAAACAAATCTCCGATTTGTTTATAAATATTTATTTTATATACACGTTAAAAAAATCTATTTTTAACCATAAAATATTTCTAACTATATAATATTTTATTTCATTTCACATCACATCACACAATCAACTACACATCAAAATCAAACAAACAAGCATACAAGCCGTCCATGGTCTGTGGACGACGGGTGTCGGGTGCTACTAAACACCGTCTGCATCCTAGTATATATCTTAACTAGAAAAACAAAATTAAAAGGTGAGAAGTTCTCACCTAGAGCTAAACCAAACGCCACGACTCTTCATATGTAGGAAATCTTCGTCGTGCTCGCCTTTTGTTACTTTCGTCGTCCGTATTCACTACATATATAAAAATCACATTTTTATATTCTCTATTATATAAAAATCACAATTTTACATTCTCTATTATATAAAAATCCTATTTTTAATTCGCTACTCGTATAAAAATATTATTTTTATATTCTTTGTTAAACAAAATCAAGTCTTTTTTTACAGTTAAAAATCAAATCCTTCCTACTTCAAAAATCTAATTTTTCCTTCGATGTTTATCGTATAAAAATTATGTTTTTATACTTCCACCCAAACAATAAAAATTGTTATTTTTACCCAATGTTATTTATTTTCAAAAATTGTATCTTTTTGTTTTCAAAGGTCATACCCCTTTTTTCCTTTTCTGCTACACCATATATAAAAATCTAATAATAATTTTTTTCTCGCTAATCTTTTAACAAAAATCTAATCTTTTAATGTTTAAAAATCAATTCTTTTAAGGCTTAAAAATCAGTTCTTTTTCCACCTAAAAATCAAACCTTTACTCTTCATAAAAATCAAATTTTCATTACCCTAACATATATTTAAAAATCAGATTTTTATAGCTTTAATATATATTTAAAAATCAGATTTTTAAACCATATAAGTTATATTTTCTGCTCAAATTAAAAGGGTTGAAAATAAATAAATTAGAGGACTCACTGTAAATCCATCACTCCTGCTCCAGATTGAAATCGAAGAAGCTCAGCCCTCTAGGGCTCGAAATCGCTGCACTGGAGTTCTGATCAGTGGGTCGATTTGAGAATGGGGAAATCGCGCGTCAGGAGGGGGGGACTGGTTGCGGCGGAGATCAAGGGAGGGTTCGGTAGTGTATGGTTCGGAGAAGGGGTTAGTGGTGGCTGCGGTTTCAAATTGGGGGCTATGGCTTGCGACGCGGAAGGAGTGGTCGGAGGGGTCTCAGAGGAGGAGAGGGGGAGATGGAAGCGGAGGGGGTAGTTGGCCGGTGGGGCGTCGACAGGGAGGAAGCGACGAGCGGTCTTGAAGAGCAGTTTTTTTTTCTCTTTTATTTTATTTCGTTTTCTGACTGATGGGGGAAATAGGGAAAGGAAGGGGAGGTAAGGAGCGTTGACCTATTTAATAGTATATTTATTTTATTTTAAATCTCTAAAAAGTAACTTTTAATTCGAACACGAAATTGAACCCACCGTGTGACGACCGCCCATAACCCCCGCACTAAGCAAGAGGAATAATGCGCTGAAAGGCGTGCCAGGCTGCTATGGACGATCATCATAGTAAGTGAACACATCGAAACCTGTCGTAGAACTCACAGCGCAAGGATAAAATATAATAGAACATATACAACAGGTGATAGTAATGAGGTATCATATAGCAAACTTTTGAAACTCTTTCAAACATCCCGAAAGATTCTCCAACTGATATCCAAGTTTGTACATAAGGCCTCACTACAACTCTCAAGCAACTCAAACAGCGGAAACAGAAATACTAGATAGAATAAAACTGGTATGCCAGCCTCCTGCTCGTCATCGCTCAGCTTCCTCGTATCACTAAGCTCCATTACCTGTAACCTGCTACTTAGTCTGCCCATCCACAACCGGATGAACAACCCAAGGTAATAAGAGGAGGCATAAAACCTTGAGTCAGACGATAGTCTTAGTGAGCGATAATACAGCTAACAAACTTCAACAAGAAAGCATATGAGAATGGGTAAATGAACAACTTATCTACCCACATCATCAGAGAAGAACTCAACCTTATCTTCCCCACATCGGACAGTGATAGCCTTTACACCAAGCATTTCAACCATTCATCCATAGAAACCAGAACACCCATTCAATCATAGAGAACACACATAACATCCAGATTATATAAGTCTCACACAGACAACCCTAATCGAGTTTAACATTCCTCAAGTACTCTCGCCAGAGGCCTAAACCAATATCACTTAAGCACTCAAAGAACATCTCCCTCGACTTTGGATAATCTATGTGAGATAGTACAAACAGAACAAACAATCATCCATAACCGACTCTGGCTATCACCGCCAATCCTGCTTCGAAACCATCATTATCGTATGACGGCCAACCTTGCAATATGTCAAGGGCTAATGATAACCCCAGTTCTAGCATGAACTCCATATGCCCAACCTTGGCAACGTCCAACCTTGACACTAGGCCTTTCCCCAACCAGAAAGACCCAGGGTACTTGACCAACAACCGGTCTTTTGGGCCTTTCAACGATACCCATCGTACCCCTGCTTTGAGCCTGCTAGAACTTACGACAACGATGACTTCTCGGCCTTCGCATCTCTAATCGTCCAACCTTGACGACGTTTCATAGCTCAAGCAACCTTCTCGAGCAGCCATTATCTACCAACTCACGACCTTTGAGTTGTCTCCGCATTCATTGTTCCACCTTGATCAACGAACACATTCATCACTTCAAGTCTTCCTACTTGAATCACCTCGAAGTTACGTCATCACTAGAAGTGTCCGAACAGAAATTTCCACTAGAAATGCCGACCAGACCCATTCTGGACCGACCAAACCTCTTCTGGTACTTCTAGACCGAATAGACCCCCTGGACCGACCAGACCTCCCTTTGCTCCTCCTGGACCGACCAGGACCCTCCTGAGCCGACCAGACTCCCTCCTCAGCCTTCTGGACCGATCAAACCGACCAGCTCCAAGACCCAGTCAAAACCGATCAGCATTGCTCCAGAACGACCAATCAAAACCGACCAGCATTGCTCCAGAACGACCAATCAAAACCGACCAACATTGCTCCAGAACGACCAATCAAAACGGACCAGCATTGCTCCAGAACGACCAATCAAAACCGACCCCGATGTCTCCATTCCAACCAACCAGCTCCCTGACTTGCTCCAAGCCATAACGTGACCGACCACCTCAGTCCAGACCCTTCTGGACCGACCAGAGCCATCAGACCGCCTCAACCGACCCGACTAGCTCCAAAACCGACCAGAATGCCACCATCTGAAACCGACCAGAAACACTTCTGCTCCTTCTGGACCGACCAACTTAAACCGACCAGAAACCTGCACATCTCCAATTCGACTCCGATTTCGACCAAAACTTCGCCAAACGACGAATCCGACGAAACCAGCTTATCCGATTCATCCAAACGCAATCACAAACATGTTATGCAACCAACAATATCATCAATCTAACAATCTCCATCAAAACACATAAATTTCCCAAAACATGATAAGTGAATCATATGAACATAAAAACGGATCTAACTTGCATAATCTTGAGAAAAATCATAAAATTAACCATTTAAATTATCTAGATCAGATCCTAAGGTGATTCATATATAAAATGGACTTAGCATGGTGTGGATCTAAGGAAAATAACATGGAAATGATGAAATTAACATCCTAAAACCCATATACTTGCATTAATCCGAATGAGAGATGTAAATCACTCACCAATTATCCAAATCTAAGCAAAAGCAATGAAAACGCAATCCGGACAGCAAACACTTCGAATCAAACTCTTCAATCCGATGAATTCGCCCTTGAGATGATGTAGATCTAGCCTCTTATGGTGTAGATCTTCGATTTCCCTCCTTGGATTTTGGAATTTTAATGGTGGAAAGATGTTAGAGGAAGAAGGAGATCGAAGCCTCCCCATAAGAGAATGGAAAATGCCAACCTTTCTCCATACCCCTTACCCCCTATTTATAGTCTCCACCCACCCTCTAATGGGCCTTCTCCAAATCAGCCCATTAGCCTTCCAAAACCTGAACAGCCAACTGAAAAACCTTAAAACAGCGATTTCTCCCAAACCGCTGAACCAAATCCTTAATGTAACCACTCGACGGAAAGGGAATCATCAATTCCTTTCCAATGGCACAGGTCTCACCCTCTGATTCGACCTGAGTCAAAAGTTATGCCCAGTACAAGACTGACAGGGGCAAAATGGTCACAAACAAAATCGGTAAAAATTATGGACATGTCACACATCCCTATAAGCAACATATCAAAAGATGAGAATGATCCAACCCTCAGGGAATAAAATAAAAAATATTTTACGATCTTTCGATACGTAAAATGTGGGTTGTTACATTCTCCCCCCCTTAAGAATTTCGCCCCCGAAATTCCAAGCAAACACAAGCAACCACAACAATTCCGCATGCCTATCATCCATGAGAAGCCAATCCTATCATCCAAACTAGCAACCATCAAGCCATACATCCATAGCCTTATCCTAGCACGCGGAATTCTATCAAACAACAACAAGATACAACGATATAACGATGATACAATCAAAGGGTCCTACCGATGAAAAGTTCTGGATGAGTCGCCTTCATGCTCTCTTCCGTCTCCCATGTACAATCGTCGCCATCTTCACTCCATTGTACCTTGACTAGCTTAACTGTCATCCTCCTAAGCTGTTTCGTATCATTTCCCACAACACGAAGTGGCCTACGAGGTTTCGCAACTACGGTCTCGACTTCTAAATCTTCATACTGTTCTGGAGATACCACCACATTCGAGTCGTGCAAAAACTTTCATAGAAACGACACATGGAAAACATTATGCACACTCGACATCTTCTTGGGTAACTCCAACCTATATGCGAGCTTTCCTATTCGCTCGACTATCGGAAATGGTCCAACAAACCTAGGAGCCAACTTTCCTTTACTTCCGAATCGAACCACATGCTTTAACGGTGAAATCTTCACAAAAACCATATCACCTACGTCGAATTCTAAATCCTTACGACGCTTATCGGCGTAACTCTTTTGACGATCTTGGGCCGCTTTCATTCGTTGCCGAACAATTTTGATACAACCCGAGGTTTCTCTAATCATCTCGGGCCCAAGTACCAACTTATCTCCAGTTTCTAACCAACAAGCTGGAGAATTGCACGACCTTCCATACAACGCCTCATATGGTGCCATCCCAATACTCGACTGGTAGCTATTATTATATGCAAATTCGACTAAATGTAGATGGTCCTCCCATGATCCTCCGAAGTCTAACACACAAGCCCTCAGGAGATCTTCTAAAACTCGGTTGACTCTCTCGGTCTGACCCCGAACGCCTTATCCTCTGGTTTCAGTTTCTGAATGGACTCGACAAGCTTCGCATCTTTCTTTTGGCCCTCGCCAATCCTTTCGATAAGAGTAGGCCTTATCGACAAGCTTGTCAATATTTCAGGTTCCAACTCACACCTTGGCCTGAAATCGAACCTTGCCAAATACTCGAGGCCCTTCCATTCCGAAAACATCGCTCCCAAACTTGCGTGTCTTCGACTCAATGCATCTGCAACTGCATTGCCTTTGCCAGGAGTATAGGCTATCCCAAAATCATACGATGCCAGAAACTCTAACCATCGTTGCTGCCGCAGATTCAAATCCTTTTGGGAGAAAAGATATTCAACAACTTGTGATCCGTAAACAACTCGAATCGTACTCCCAACATGTAATGTCTCCACATCTTCAGAGCAAACACAATCGCTGCCAACTCCAAATCATGAGTTGGATATTTTCTCTCATGCGGCTTTAGCTGTCGACTTGCGTAAGCCACTACCTTATCCTTCTGCATTAGTACCGCTCCAAGTCCAGTACCACATGCATCCGTGTACACCACCATCTCTTCATTCCCACTTGGGATGGTCATCACAGGTGCACTTGTCAATCTCTCCTTCAAGATTCCGAATGCTTGTTCACACTTCACATCCCATGTGAACACTTGGTTCTTTTTCGTCAATCCTGTTAATGGTGCAGCTATCTTGGAGAAATCCTTGATAAACCTTCGGTAATAACCAGCCAACCCAAGGAAACTCCGAACATCCGTCGCATTCTTAGGTCTATCCCAGTCCTGGATTGCTGCCACTTTAGCGGGGTCAACCGCTATACCTTTCCCAGAAACAACATGACCCAAGAACCTCACTTCATCCTTCCAGAAGTGACACTTTGAGAACTTAGCTTTAAGCTGATGCTTTCGCAAGATCTCTAACACAACTCTCAAGTGCATCTTATGTTCTTCCACATTTCTGGAGTAAACCAGTATATCATCCACGAACACTAGCACGAACTTATTCAACTGATCTCTGAACACTCTATTCATAAGATCCACAAAATACGCGGGCGCGTTAGTCAACCCGAATGGCTTCACCAACCACTCGAAAAATCCGGACGGTGTCCTAAAAGCAGTCTTTGGCACACTATCCTTAGCTACTCTCAACTGGTGAAATCCCGTTGCCAAATCCATCTGAGAAAACACTTTGGCTTCGTGAAGCTGATCGAACAAGTCATCAATCCTTGGCAATGGATACTTGTTCTTCTTAGTCACCTTGTTCAACTCACGATAGTCCACACACAACCTTAACAAGCCATCTGCTTTAGTTGCAAACACGACTGGTGCACCCCACTCGGAAACACTCCTCCGGATGAAACCTTTTCCCAAAAGGTCTCTAACTTGCACCTCCAACTCTCGCTGTTCCTTAGGCGCCATCCGCCTAAGTGGCATAACAATTGGTCTCGCACCCTCGACCAAATCGATCCTAAACTCGATCTCGCGATGCGGCGGCAACCCTTTGACCTCGTCAAAGACATCTACATACTCTTTAGCGATCAGCACTGATGATAGGTCTTCCTATGGAATCCCAAGCGAATATAGATAACTCACGAAGACCCCGTCTTCGCGCTTACATCTAATCAACACCTTTCGCCCTTCCACATCCCCGACCCTCACCTCTAGCTTCTCGCAATTCACCCTTGCCGCATACTTCTTGAGCCAATCCATGCCCAAGATGATCCCATACCCAGCGAAGTTAAGAACAAAGCAATCACACATGAAAGAGCAACCATGACTCAACAATACTAGAGCACGGCAAATCATGCACAAACTGGACGAACCCCCAACTGGATTAGTCACGATCAATGGTCTATCACAAATCTCGGGTTCCAAACCCAAGCGACACACAAGCTCATTGCAGATGAATGAATGTGATGCTCCAGTATCAAACAACACTCGAACTGAAACACCGTTAACGGAAAAAGTACCTTGCACCATGACACCCTTTCCCTTCTCCTCTGCAGTAGGAGCTCTTGAAGAAGATGGCACAGCATCCAAAGCATATGCCTTAACAATCTGCTTACCCTTAGCTGATTCCGGACAATCTTTCTTCTCATGCCCAGGCTTTCCACACTTGAAGCACTTCTTCTCAGCTTTGGGATTCTTACACTCATTCGAATAATGTCCCTTCTGTTGGCAGTTAAAGCAAACTGCCTCACTCTTGGGTTTCTTTTGGCCATCCTTTCCTTTCTGTTGTTGCTGCTTCCTCTTTTTATTACCACTCTGCTGTGGTTTCTGAGCTTCCTTGGTTGCAGCGACAACATTTGCTTCCTTGGGAAACAAGCTCTCATGGCGAATAGCTTTTTCCACAATCTTTTCAAATGAATCATCAAGATGGTCCACAAGTGGCTTCCCAATATGTGCATCCAAACCCAAGACAAACTTCTCGTTCTTCTGATAGGGCGTATCAATGTATGAACGAGCATATCTAGACAAAGCCTCAAAATCAGAAATATAGTCAAGAACTGATCTGCCATTCTGCTTCAACTCTACGAACTTCTTGAAGAGAACTGACTTTTGGGCAGTGGAGATAAACTTTGCTTCAAACTTAGCTTGGAATTGCTCCCATGAAATCTCCTCTTCCAGAGTCTCGAGTATAACAGAATTCCACCATTCCATGGCCTGCTTTGCAGCTGCCTCGATGCAAGCTTTCTCTTCATTGCATCTTCAATACCCAAGTCTCCAAAGATTCGAACACATGAATCCATCCACCTCTGAACCTCTTCAGCTGGTTCAGTTCCCTTGAATGGTTTCCCTCCTAGAGATATAAAGTCCTTGCACATCTTTGCAAAATCTATTCTAGGAACTCGCACCCCAACATCTACCGTGGCCGCCACCGGAGCGGGCACCCTTCGCATAATTGCTTCTGCCATGGCTTCAAACATGGCCGGGTAATCTGGCTCACCACCATTTCCCCCTCCAGTATTAGCTCTCCTAACAGCGTGCCTTGATGGTCGTCTACTCATTCTAAATCTGAAATTTAGAATAGTTAGCCACTTCCAAGAAAACTGCTAAAAGAATAAAACAACTACTACTATATATGCTAATATATATAGTAACATCCAACTGAAATCTACAAATACGTCCCTCATACGCAATAACGTCTTTGAACTTTGGCCAAAATCGTTGACCAGAGCTCTGATACCAAATGTGACGACCGCCCATAACCCCCGCACTAAGCAAGAGGAATAATGCGCTGAAAGGCGTGCCAGGCTGCTATGGACGATCATCATAGTAAGTGAACACATCGAAACCTGTCGTAGAACTCACAGCGCAAGGAAAAAATATAATAGAACATATACAACAGGTGATAGTAATGAGGTATCATATAGCAAACTTTTGAAACTCTTTCAAACATCCCGAAAGATTCTCCAACTGATATCCAAGTTTGTACATAAGGCCTCACTACAACTCTCAAGCAACTCAAACAGCGGAAACAGAAATACTATATAGAATAAAACTGGTACCCCAGCCTCCTGCTCGTCATCGCTCAGCTTCCTCGTATCACTAAGCTCCATTACCTGTAACCTGCTACTTAGTCTGCCCATCCACAACCGGATGAACAGCCCAAGGTAATAAGAGGAGACATAAAACCTTGAGTCAGACAATAGTCTTAGTGAGCGATAATACAGCTAACAAACTTCAACAAGAAAGCATATGAGAATGGGTAAATGAACAACTTATCTACCCACATCATCAGAGAAGAACTCAACCTTATCTTCCCCACATCGGACAGTGATAGCATTTACACCAAGTATTTCAACCATTCATCCATAGAAACCAGAACACCCATTCAATCATAGAGAACACACATAACATCCAAATTATATAAGTCTCACACAGACAACCCTAATCGAGTTTAACATTCCTCAAGTACCCTCGCCAGAGGCCTAAACCAATATCACTTAAGCACTCAAAGAACATCTCCCTCGACTTTGGATAATATATGTGAGATAGTACAAACAGAACAAACAATCACCCATAACCGACTCTGGCTATCACCGCCAATCCTGCTTCGAAACCATCATTATCGTATGACGACCAACCTTGCCATATGTCAAGGGCTAATGATAACCCCAGTTCTAGCATGAACTCCATATGCCCAACCTTGGCAACGTCCAACCTTGACACTAGGCCTTTCCCCAACCAGAAAGACCCAGGGTACTTGACCAACAACCGGTCTTTTGGGCCTTTCAACGATACCCATCGTACCCCTGCTTTGAGCCTGCTAGAACTTACGACAACGATGACTTCTTGGCCTTCGCATCTCTAATCGTCCAACCTTGACGACGTTTCATAGCTCAAGCAACCTTCTCGAGCAGCCATTATCCACCAACTCACGACCTTTGAGTTGTCTCCGCATTCGTTGTTCCACCTTGATCAACGAACACATTCATCACTTCGAGTCTTCCTACTTGAATCACCTCGAAGTTACGTCATCACTAGAAGTGTCCGACCAGAAATTTCCACTAGAAATGCCGACCAGACCCATTCGGGACCGACCAG
The DNA here is from genome assembly GCA_030737875.1 of Allium sativum. NCBI lineage: Eukaryota > Viridiplantae > Streptophyta > Magnoliopsida > Asparagales > Amaryllidaceae > Allium > Allium sativum. The sequence goes on along the minus strand of CM060922.1, from coordinate 732,179,082 downwards.
ACCTCTTCCGGTACTTCTAGACCAACCAGACCCCCTGGACCGACCAGACTCCCTGGACCGACCAGACCTCCCTTTGCTCCTCCTGGACCGACCAGGACCCTCCTGAGCCGACCAGACTCCCTCCTCAGCCTTCTGGACCGATCAAACCGACCAGCTATAAGACCCAGTCAAAACCGACCAGCATTGCTCCAGAACGACCAATCAAAACCGACCAGCATTGCTCCAGAACGACCAATCAAAACCGACCAGCATTGCTCTAGAACGACCAATTAAAACCGTCCAGCATTGCTCCAGAACGACCAATCAAAACTGACCCCGATGTCTCCATTCCAACCAACCAGCTCCCTGACTTGCTCCCCAAGCCATAACATGACCGACTACCTCAGTCCAGACCCTTCTGGACCGACCAGAGCCATCAGACCGCCTCAACCGACCCGACTAGCTCCAAAACCGACCAGAATGCCACCATCTGAAACCGACCAGAAACACTTCTGCTCCTTCTGGACCGACCAACTTAAACCGACCAGAAACCTGCACATCTCCAATTCGACTCCGATTTCGACCAAAACTTCGCCAAACGACGAATCCGACGAAACCAGCTTATCTGATTCATCCAAACGCAATCACAAACATGTTATGCAACCAACAATATCATCAATCTAACAATCTCCATCAAAACACATAAATTTCCCAAAACATGATAAGTGAATCATATGAACATAAAAACGGATCTAACTTGCATAATCTTGAGAAAAATCATAAAATTAACCATTTAAATTATCTAGATCAGATCCTAAGGTGATTCATATATAAAATGGACTTAGCATGGTGTGGATCTAAGGAAAATAACATGGAAATGATGAAATTAACATCCTAAAACCCATATACTTGCATGAATCCGAATGAGAGATGTAAATCACTCACCAATTATCCAAATCTAAGCAAAAGCAATGAAAACGCAATCCGGACAGCAAACACTTCGAATCAAACTCTTCAATCCGATGAATTCGCCCTTGAGATGATGTAGATCTAGCCTCTTATGGTGTAGATCTTCGATTTCCCTCCTTGGATTTTGGAATTTTAATGGTGGAAAGATGTTAGAGGAAGAAGGAGACACTACGCCATAGATGGCCTACGGCAACCCCAGAGTAATGACGCAGTAGGTGCCAAAAAGTGTTGGTATAGGCAAAAAATGATCTGTGGCAACACTTTTTTGGGGTTGCCTTTTGCCGCGTTGCCTTAGAGTCAAAGGAAACACATTTACGACCCTAAGGCAACATCCTCACCGGTGTTGCCACAGGTACTAAATTTACAAAATGTGGGGTCCACTGAAATCTGTAACCCGGGGTCACGGAATCCTGTTGTGGATGTAGCCCGGGTTCACGGAATCCTATTGTGGGACCCACATGCATTAATCTTTGCAACACTTTTACCATCCAATGGCAACACCATATCATAACAATGGCAACAGTTCACATTACATACGGCAACATTATATATGAGCTACGGCAACATTAAATCACATACTGCAACATTAAATCACATTTTAACATCACACTGATCAATTAAACTACTGATTATCTCAGATTCACAAGCGACACAAATATTAGTACTTACAAAACATACTTACAAACACAGCCAGAAAAATCATGTTCACAGAGCAACGAATATTAGTACTTCCAAACATACTTACGAACGTTGCCAGAAAACTCATGTTCACAGAGCATACTTCCAAACACAGCTAGTACGTACCAAATATCAATTCATGTTCACTGCAGTTGCGCACAAAGATCCCCAATATCGTGACTAAGAGCGTGAGCCTCCACTGCGTTCACTGCTTTCAGTTTCAGTGCCTTCACTGCGAACTGTCGGACTAAAATCCCCAATATCAATGTGCATGTGCGGGTTTGCTTCACCCAATTTCTTCAGCATCCTTGTCAAGTTCTCCTGAACTTTTTCATCCACCTTCGCATCAAATTCACTCTGGACCATCTTGTTCACCTTTGCTTCGACTTCGCCGGCTATATCTTCCCTTATCTTCGTTGCCAGCTCCTGTATGTATGTGCCTGCTGTTGGAGCAGCTTTTGAAACTATTGGAGACTTGGTGTGCCGCCCTATAAGCCATGACAAAGGCAGTGTATCTTCGTTGCCAGCTCCTGTTTCTAATTCTACAATAATGATGATCATGTGCAAAATGAAGCATTGTTTTTGACACCTGATTGAGGAGAAAATAAATTTCTTACAATTCTGTAGTTCATTATTGAAGCATCAGTCTTGTACACCTTTCCTTCTTTCCTCTTGCGAGTTTTAACATAAAGTTCTCCATCAGATTCCTTGGCCTGATACAAATTAAAAAACGTTAGATAGTAAAAGGATAATAAACCAATTGTTCCAGAACATATATCACTAATATTGCGAAACAAGTTAAACAAGGATATGTAGTTTATTCACAAGTTAAACAAGCAAAATACATACCATTTTATGCCGAATTGGAGAAAAAAGTTTTGGACCAGCAGTGTGCGTGTCCGTATAAGATTTCCGATTTGCCGAATTCGTAAGGGCCTTGGACTACAAAACAACATGAAATAAATATGTCTATCTGACTGATTTGAATGAATAAAAAGGGGGAAAAAATTCTGTGATAAAACTTAAAATTATACCTGAACTTTGTCATCTCCCCAAAACTGCAAGAGTACTTTGAAATCTTGAAGTGGAATTTCGTCAGGCCTATTTTCTAGCCTCTCTTCATCAGTTTCAAAAGCCGTATAGTGTGCCTTTTTAATACGACTTTTGTATCCCCTCCAAGCTTCACGAATTGACCTCAAAGCCCAATATTCACATTCATTCGGAATAATATACCGTTGCTTAAATACAAATCAAACATTAAAAAGAACAGTCATGCTACTTTTGTGACAAATTTATTATATTTAAGTAAAATTCAGCTAATTAAGTTTGCAAATTACCTTCACATAGCTCCACAGCCTGTCTTTCAAACTTGCAGGAACATCAAACCAAGACTTGTAAGTAAGTGGAACACTCCTCTTCAGTGTTCCTAAAAAATAACTCAGTTCAGTCATTACTTGGTCATCGTCTGAAATAGGTTGGCCCCGATCATTCATTTGGATTACAACTCTTTTGTCATATGGCCTTGAATGAACTTTATCCATCTTTGTTTTTCCCCTGAGCCTTCTGGGAGCTCCGACTACCGTTACAAAGTACATACAATAGTAATGAGAAGGCTAGGCAAAACATAAATGAGAACTCAAACTATTAAAATCAGAACTCAATCAAATACTACTTTCATCTTCTGCTACTTCATCTTCTTCGTTTTCAATATTTGTCGAGACATTTCCGACAACAGCCTTATTCCTCACACTTCCACTTCCACTACTGTTAATCTTCTGGCGTTCTCGCATAACCAAATAAGCCGCCATTGTTCCTATCCCTTCATTGTGTGGTAACTCAACGCTAGATGGTGGACCATCAAATTGCGTATGAACTGGTACGTCCCCTGCCTTAGGAGTTGCATTATTATCAGTTGCACACTCGACATTGGCTCGTGAACGAGTTGTTGGTCCAGACTGAGACTTTGTAACCCTATCTTTTTTGGTTCTCTAAAATACGCATACAAAAACAATAAAATAAAATAAAAAATGAAGCTAGTCTATGATTACCAACATAAAATTAATTCTTTAGCTATAACGCACCTTTGCCTGATTTTTTGAAGTATCATCTTCAAATTCTGGAACATAATCTTCGCTTTCCTCATCAAGCATCTTTGATTTTGCTTTATTTTTTCCAAATTCATTTATCATTCCAGAAACTAATTAGGCATCCCAAGTTTTTCAAAAACTTTATTCTTTTGTGAGACATTTTTGTCTCTCTCCATTTCGTACTCTGTAAGCGGCGGAGGTGATAGATCATCATTCTGAAAGTAATTAAACAAGACATTATTGTAAATATTAGCAAAATATGTAGATCATATATTAGAAGATCAGGTTGTAGTCTTCTTACCAGAAACTCATTTTCAACTGTATTATCCTCTTCATCATGTGGAGTATTGAAATCCAATTTACTCTTGACACCTGCTGAGTTGGTATTCAAAGTTGCATCGCTGACTTCATTGAACTGCTGAGTTGGATTTTCCTTCTCTGGTAACTTCATCGAACTACTGACTCTAGTTGACTTCTTGCTGACCACCTTTTTCTTCTTCATACGTGGACTCGCAGCGGTTTTGGTGATCACTTCTGGATTGTTCGTCACTGGATTATTTAGCTGTGCCGACTTTCTAGGAGTAAAGACTTGATCGGTCTGCTTGTTGTTGATAGGTGGACTCACAGCAGCTTCGCTGATCATTTGGGAATTGTTTAGCCGTGTCGACTTTCTAGGAGTAAAGACTTGATCGGTCTGCTGCTTCTTTTTTGCTACCTGTTGCAGATGGTGAGAGCTGACAAACTGCCGTTTCTGTGAATTCGCAGCTGCAACATACAAGTTCTTTATTATTCTACTAAGTGCACTAAAAATCAAACAAGTCCTAAATGAAAAACATATTCAGCAAAATGACCAAGTTCATCAAAATAGTACAAATAAGAAGACATATTTATACCTGGAAACAGATTCTTCCACGGGCGTACGATGACATGTGGCTGCATTTGTTTAATTGGCTCGGTACTATCCTCGACGTCAGTGTCGACATAGAAATCAATGTAGTCACCATTATTTTTTATTTGCATCATAAACAACAGCTCTACATCATCAGCCACCAATTTCAACCCACTCGTTGGACCTTTCCACGCATATATTCCTCCAATTTCGGTGTACTCTAGCTCTTCCTTGACAAACTCCATCAGTACTGTGTACGAAAACCTATCCAGATCAACATCCTTGACAATAGCCTTGTAACGAACTGGGATTTTCGACTCCGAAAATCAACATCAAACTACCATGTTGACCATTCAGACATCGAACATTCCAGATCATTAATAGAAAGAATTTAGAGGGTGAGATAAGAAAGAAAGAAATATTAGAATAGAAGAAGAAGAAGAACACAACACAACACAGAGTCTCACATCGCAGCGGAACAAAATATAATACAGAAATAACCTTTATTGAAAGCTTTTGAAATACTTACAATATCAGAGTACACATCTGGACAGTGATAATAATCTGTCCTCATATAACACACAGCGGAATAGTAATATCATACGTCTGGACTCTTCCAGCTCGTCTCTTCATAGCAGTCGCTAACCTGAACCTGTACACTCCGGTCTAACCCGAGCATTTACAAAACACCGGGTCAGTCTGGTGAACCAGAGTGAGATAAACTCGCACAGTAATGAGGGTGAATCATCCAATCATGATTTTAGAGTTCAAAAATCTTTTCAAAAGAAAAGGATAGTCGTAAGACCAAATCCACACATAAACACGGACGGTTTTTACCTTACGATAACCCAAAACAGTTTTGAAATCAATATCTTGTCTGATATTATAATAATGTCTAAATACAAGTAAATATCAATCTAGTGGAACGCTTGCATCTCACGCTCCACATATATAATATACAATCAAAACCGTTGGCACTTATTGGATATTTGATTTCCAACCTTGACAAGGTATGGGACCACCTTCCGCACGTGTATCTCTAGAGGCGAATACACTGGGTTCAACAAGAACATCTTGCAACCCGGCCCTCACATGACCGACCACTCATTTCTCTTGAGTGTGCCGAATGTATATCACCGACGGTTGGGATCAGCAACCGCCACCCGAATAGGGTCAGCATCGAATAGATAAGAATGAAATGAAATCTCTAGATAGGTGATCATACATCCTAATGGGAGCGACCCACATAGCCATGCTGCCTACCCGATTTTTGTCACTTTCCGGTTGATGAGGCTTGAGGCCAGAATTAACTTCTGATCATCTGGTCACCATTCACTTTGAATGCCACATCGTCAGATCCGTCAGATATCACTAATTGACGTCCACAAAAATACTCTAGTTGGAAGCTAGAGAACGGCGATTCCCCGCCAACAACTATCGCACGTTTGAAGAAATCAACGTACGTGACCCTTTGGAAATACTCTGTCAGACATCCGTCCATATACGTCATCCAGGAACAGGATGAACCGAAGGCACTCTCCTACCGCATCCATATAGGAATCACCCCATGGATCAGTAGCGAGTAGTCCTTGCACCCCGTAGATTCCAACCACGACAGAATCACCGTTTATCTCTGCTTGCCAGGCAGAGAAGATTAGTGGTTCTTCCGTTTGTGAAAACCCACGGTCTTCATAGCACCATCTCGATCATCTTCTGATATCTCCACGTATTTGTTGGTCGGAATGGTTTTCGAATATAAATTCGATCCCGGTCTTTCCATACCAACAATCGTATTGGACAGATTTGATAGTCGGTGTTTTAACTATCAAAATATACAGTGTTTCAATCATGACACTCCAATGAGTTCACTGGTTAAGTATTCAGCATCACCTGGCCTTTTAATTTAAATCAGCTGATTCACTTTTGCTTAATTAAAACTTCAAACTCTTTAAACAAATTCATTTAAATTCGGCTTTGGTTATACAACCCATTTCTTTACCCAATTTACTTTTACCAATCTCCTTTCAAATCTATTCGATTATTTCTTCACTTTGAAATCTCATTTCAAACTTCCCTTTTTATCTTGATCCCATTTTTCAAATAACGTTAATTCCATATTCACACTTTTACTCTTTTAAACCTCGTTTATATACTCTAGTTTATCTTAAACCCTTTTCCTTAACTCAAATAATTAAGCAACGCTTAAATCTAAGTTATCGTCTTCGCTTGAAATCCTCTTTATAACATCGTTATAAAAAGTTCGAGTATAAAACCTGTTCATAGATTCCTTTCACCATTCAATTAGCTTGCATTTCACCTCGATTCACATTTTTAAATGCATTCTCATTTAAGAAGAAATTTCCCAAATTATCACTACTTACAATAATAACTTATTTCAATCATTAACCATTTCAGTAGTTAATTTCTTTATTTACTAAATTAAATAGTATATCCTTTATGAAGATCTTGTTTAAAGTGAAACAACATTCTTTACCATTTCATTTCGCAAATTCGAAGCAAACTAATCTGATAGTTGACTCCAGTTAAAACGATCGATTTTGTCAAGTCAAAACTCGATTATCCTTTTAATCGATTCCAAATAATTCCCACTTTAAATTAATTAAAAATATACCATTTTAAATAATTCCATTAATTGTTTCTTTACACAACAACTATCCCAGTTCCATTCGATTAATTTCTTATTTCCATACTTGAAAATCTGATTAACATCAGTATTTATTTTATAAAATAAACTAATAACAAATCAAAGTCTTAAATAAATAAAATATTCATTTATTTCTCTTTATAGCTTTTATTCAAATAATACGCTTCAAAATCTAACTCCAGTTATAAAGTAAATTTGATAACTTCATCTTTATCGATTCACCTGACGGTGAATCAATATTTTAACTCGATTGATTTTATAGGCCATACTCTGCCAACCACTTAACCAATATCGCTCATTGGTTTAAACCAAACAGATATTGAATATTCAGTCAATAATCAACCATCAAATCAATCACACAAACAGATTAGTTCATATATGATAATATGAAAATAAATAATACATTTGAGGGATCCGGTTGGGTCCCTCCAACCTGTCCTTCCCTGTAGTCAAATGGTTATCTCAAATCAGACTGTTCAGTTTTGTTTAACTGATAAACTAAATAACGACCATTTAACATCAACCATAAGCAATTCAAACAATGCAACCATTTAAACACGTTTATAAATAAACGTGACCAACCAAGGTGAGTCACCTTTATTGGAACCAATCGTTAAAAAATACGATTTGGTATTTCACTGAAATTAAACACAGTTTAATTTCATCAGTTAAATCAACAAACAAGGGTATAACTAGCAAACATGCAAACAACAGCAAGCAGAACACACAAAATAAATACACCCAATTTATATAAAATATAAAAAGGGTAACTGAGTGAGTTTAACTCACCTGGATTTCCTGCTTTCCATTCGATGACGAAACGGTTTATTTTGCAAGCTTTCAGCTGCGTTCACTGATTCGTTCCATTTTGATACTGCACGATCACGAGTATTCATTATTTAATAAAATATTGTTATTACTACCGTAATAATATCTTGTTTTCTAATCTATTTAACGTTAATATAATCTTCTTTGAGTATGATTACAAGCGGGTTGCCCATACTTGGTTAGGCATATTAGCCACATACAAACATCCCATGCTATTACTTTAATAGTATATAATATGCGTATATATTTGAAAATCCAACTTAACATAAAGTTAGCTTAAACAAGATTGAAAGTATGCAAGTATTATTGGGTAGTACGTTCGCAACACTTACGTACCCAGAGTGAAATGGTATATATACTGTTACTCTTCCAAACCTATTTTATAATATCCATGTTATACTTAGTCACAATATAATAAATTATCACGACACAATTCGTTTAAACTGTTCACATTAATCCTTGCCGAACTGATTCGTGCTTAAACAGCTAACACATTTATAATGCCACTTCACATTATCAACTAAGCAAGATGTGGTATTAAATGAAAAATTTTAGTTACTGTTAATTATATTTAGGCAAATTAATGTTACTGTTAAGGCACGTTAAAATAGATTTTGGCACTACGGTTCATTTATAACTAAACTACCCACTGTTTTATACTTTGGTGCAGTAACTTACCTAGATACACTCCTAATCCTTATTAGGATAAGTTAAAACTTAATTAGGAAATTTTTAATTGGTTTTCTTCCTTTGTATTTCTACCTGCAAGAAGTTTGCACCGCATCTTCATCATCCCAAACCACTGATGTGCGCCCATCAGCTTTACACCATCCTTGCTCCAGGCCTTCCTAGTGCATGCGCTGACCATTAACTTCATGTGCCATACCCCTCCCATCATCTCCAGTTCGCCACTGTTAACAGCCTCCGCCCCACATCCCCTCTCCTTCCTTCCGCTACTTCTCCTTACTTTTCTCTTCACAGTCCAGTTCGCTTTCTTTTTTTTTTTTTTTTTTTTTTTTATAATATGCGAAAGGCTCAACCAAAGTAGGCCCATGCACCACACCCCTTACACCGCCCTCATAAGCCTCCTCCCTAATCCCTTCTTCACAGCTTACGCACCCTCACACAGCTTCCCCGCACCATAGCCAATGCTTCCGCCACTCAATCAAAACGACTCCAGTATGTTCATTTTAAATTTTTATTATATTGTGGGGATGTGCTGTTTTAATACTTTAAGAAAGAGGAGGTTTTCGAATGAAAGAAAATACTGAAGTATGGAATGTTATTTATAGTTAACAATTCCTTGGGCATCAAGCATTAGGGTATGTACCGGTTTGCAGCGTAGTAGGTTAGCTGTAATGTTATGAAATGAAAAGAGAAAGCACTGCAAACTTGGTCGGCAAGGTTTGCAAAAGGTGAAAAGAAAATACAACGTAGGGTAGCTGTGATGAAATTTCCTCCGTTGTCTGTGATGGTGTCAATCTGGTGAAAGTGACGCTGAAAACACAAGGACAAGAAGGTAGCATGTGCAATTAAATACGAGGTGGGTATTCTCTTGTGCAGTTGTACTGCTCATGTTTCATTTTAATGTGATGGGAACGTTCTTGCATGCCTAGTATGTTAGGGTAGCAGGCATCGCATGTGAAAATAGGATGAAAGCCTTGTCTAATGTAGGTCTGCGTGTATAGTGGTACTGCCATGTGTATGAGGTGAAGGGTGTCTTGAAATGTCGGTGTGTTTCCTTTTCGGTTGAAAGAGATAGCGGGAGCAAATACTTGGGGAAAGCAGCGTAGAGTATAGGGTGTCCAAATAAAAATATATATTTACGAACTTCGTTCTAAAGTAACATGATAAAATTACTATAAATGACTTCTGTCTTCTGATAAAAAGGTTATTCTTAGTGTAAAAAGATATTCCGGATCCAATGGGACAAGTTTCATCGAAATCCGAGGTCGTATGGAAAAATTTCCTTTATGAAACCGGAAATGAACACGCATTTAATTTTTCCACGGTCACTAGATAAATCAAATCAACTTGAAACTGCGAACATCGATAATAACTTTTCGATACGAACCCAACGGCACTAATTTCGTCGCATTCTGAGACTGTTGCCCCGGTAGGCTGTTTTTACCCTGAACCACCCTACCCTTTTTAACACCAAATTTTCCGGTCTCTAAAAATAACAAACTATATACTTATTCTGACTCTAATCGACGATACGAACTTAACGGAACTGGTTTCATGGCCTAATTCGATCGTCTGCTCAAGTTACACTCAAATACCCCTTTATTTATTTAAATACGCGCTATAGAAATTGAACGGGCGTTTACGGCTACCGTGGTCACATACGATATCGGTTTTCCACGCAATCCACCACCGTACAATAATTTAGCGATACGGTTCTAATAAAACTGATTTCGTCGAAATCTGAGTTCGTTGCAAAACGGCTATTTTAAAGGCCTATAATTAAATAACGGTTTTCCATAGCGACTATTTCAAATTTTGATTTGGCCATAACTATCAAATTATAACACGAAATCTGGATTTTTCTCTTTCATATGAAAATTATCGTCAATATGGTTCCAACGTTTCTTGTTTCACAGAAATCCGACTTATATCGAATCCTGTATTCTCAGTTGAAGTTCAAAACTTCAATTTACGAACTGCACGCCATTTTCAAGCTCGAATTATATTATATATAAATTATAACGTTCAACTTCGTTTTTAATAACGAATTAAATATTAAATTCCATTGATATTCCAAATATAATATTTAAAATAAATAAATTAAATTAATATTTGACGGGAAAAACACGGGTCGTTACAAGCCTCTTCTCCACCAACATATCCTTTTTTCCCAAATTTTCCCTTGTGATGGAACCTAAGATTTGCCATCTCCATCCTACACAAAATGGAGAAATTAGCATTCGATTGAAATAATTACAAAATAAAATAAACCAACCACATTATAAAATAAAAGAGCCACTTCACTAACATGTAATATAGGCAGAAACAGCATTTTCTTACTTAAATAGCATGTAGTTATTTTCCTTGAAACACCACAAGTTTTGCAGTTATTTTCCTTTTAATTTTTTGCCCAATATATAACATGTAGTCATTTGGACATGCATGTATTCTTTGTTAATCGAGGCCTAAATTTACACACAAATAACATGCAGCCATCTGAACTTTGAAGTTCTGCCCATATTTTTTCCTCGTTCATCACTAATTTACACACAAATATTATTTAGCCATGACTATAAGGCAAATAAACAGAATAATATCATATAACCAGTGCTCAACATAAGTTTGTTACAAAAATAAACATAATAATAAAATCATGAATATGATCACGCCTGAATACACAAGTAAATCTGTGAATTAGGCAACACAACAATCAAATTAGGAAATACTTGAAATATACATTGAGTGATACCTTAAGCAGCAGATTAAATTGAAGCCCCAACTGAAATTTGAGACCCAGACGAACCCAATTGAAGACCTAATTGATACACCGAAGCCCTAATTGAACTTGAACTCGAACTTGCCGTAATCGAACCCCAATTAAGCTTGTAAACTTGAAATTTTAGCCGTAACTGAAATTGCGAGTGAGAGTTTTTGACAGATTAAGCGGCGGCGTAATTTGTTAAGTTTTCGATTGAAACCCTAACTGAAAATTTGGCTAAGTTTTTTGCCGCTTTGTTTTTTGTTTTTTGTTTTTGCTTCCCGCGTTAAAGATTGTTTCACGTCACGCGGATCGCTAACGTGGACCGTTGGATCGTAATCACCCGGATTGATAAATTTATTCACGTGGCTACTGCAACACCTTGGATTTTCTATGGTAACACTTTGAAGCCTGTGTTGCAATAGACAAAAAACAGCATACCTATAGTAACATTGTAGCTAGCAACAGCTTGGATTTTCGTTGCGATAGGCCATCTATGGCATAGTGAGATCAAAGCCTCCCCATAAGAGAATGGAAAATGCCAACCTTTCTCTATACCCCTTACCCCCTATTTATAGTCTCCACCCACCCACCAATGGGCCTTCTCCAAATCAGCCCATTAGCCTTCCAAAACCTGAATAGCCAACTGAAAAACCTTAAAATAGCGATTTCTCCCAAACCGCTGAACGAAATCCTTAATGTAACCACTCTACGGAAAGGGAATCATCAATTCCTTTCCAATGGCACAGGTCTCACCCTCTGATTCGACCTGAGTCAAAAGTTATGCCCAGTACAAGACTGACAGGGGCAAAATGGTCACAAACAAAATCGGTAAAAATTATGGACATGTCACACATCCCCATAAGCAACATATCAAAAGATGAGAATGATCCAACCCTCAGGGAATAAAATAAAAAATATTTTACGATCTTCCGATACGTAAAATGCGGGTTGTTACACACCGACTGTCGTTCCTAGCTAATTACCCCCATTCCGAACATAATGGGACTTGTCCCATAGGCCAATTCGACCGTTACGACCAGTTTCCGCTAAAATTAAAATATAATTCTATATATTGAATTTGAACGCACATTTCAATTTACCGGGGTCACATACTAACTCGAAAAATTCCCAAAAAATATTTTCTAGGTTCGTATTGACCATACAGTCCTAACAAAACTAATTTCATCGAATTCTGAGACCGTTTGAAAAATGGCCATTTTCCAGTCGATTAAAATCAACTGAAACTGGTCAAACGCGTTTTCCTTTGCCACGCTCACATATTGATTCGAAAAATTATGAAATTTGAAACCTAGCAATAATTTGACATCATAGATCCAACAAAATTGGTTTTGTCGAAAACCGAGGTCGTTTGCAAAATTTCCATTTTTAAGGGCAAAATTCCATAGCGACTATTCAGAATTTTCAACTGGACATATCTTTTGATTCCCGCTATGAAATTTCGATTTCTCGGATTCGTTGGAAACATATTCTCCATTAGATTCAAATATTTTTGGTTTTACTAAAATCCGGTTTATTTTGTGCCCAATATGTTCATTTGAATTTTGAAATCGAATTATCGAACTACCGTGCCATTTTCAATTCCTTTTATTATTTAAAATAAATTTTTATATTCTAACGAAGATCTATATATTATATACGTTCGAATTCTATTCAAAATAATTTTTTTCTCTTTATTATTTAAAATAATTCATTTTAAATATTCAAAATTCACTAAAATTGCCAAAATAATTTTTTTTTAAATTGGCTCGGATTTCCGGGTTATTACAATCTCCCCCATTTAAAACTTTTCGTCCCCGAAAAGGAACGAAGCCGAAAGTTGTTTAACAATTCAACTCAACTTTCACTATTTTCTTTACGGCTTAAGTTCTTCAACTTTTCAGTTTCTAAGAACTTTTCAAATTTTTCTGAAAATTTGGCTAACACCCTAAATTTTCGAAAAATTTCGCCATAACCTCCTCTGCACCGGGAAAATCCCGAAATTGCCATACAGGCCCTCTGATCTCAAAAAGAAAAAGAAAAGGCCAAGCGGCTCATAAAATCATCCTCACCCAAACAAAACCGTAAATTATAGTAAACATGTACCTATTTGTCGGGCAAACAATTTTATTTCTCTGCTCTAGCCTCATTGCTATGACGTGTTCAATGTAAGTACATGTATATGCATGCAAATGCGACTAATTTTCAATACAACTCACTATTTGATTCAATTTGGTTAAAGGTTCAACATTTTAATTAATCAAACAATACAACCAGCAATCAATCAGTGAATTATCATTTCAAATTCATAACTCTGATATATACTCGAAGATCACATTTTTGATGCCAAATCACAACAATAAGCCCTATCTAATTTTGGTTCTCACACCAGTCTAATGAAAATATATAGAAATCCCACTTTCGAAACTCGAACAAAAACATTGATGATGAGATCTCAATCATCAGTATCTTCTCCGGGCGACTAGAGTGTGATTCTATATCTATCTAGTATATTAAAACTTCGAATACACGCGGATCAGACGTATACGTAAAATCTTTATATACCTGATAGTCCAAATCAATATAAATAAATATTCAAATATGTATAATTGATTAAAATTTTCAAAACAAAACTTGTTATCATTTTAAAAATATACTCTTCACACTCGTTCTAGGATACTACTGATCCCATCTCTAACGAGACATTCCCGTTGGATATTACTAATCCAATTTCTGTTGAATTCTTTCGTATGGTTCTAATGTGTCTTGTTCTCTGAGCTTTGTAAACCAAAGCTCTGATACCAGCTGAAACGACCCGAACTTCCCCGGTGGGGAAAGCCCGGATAGAGTCGAGAACAAGCCACAACAGAACGCAGACAGAAGAACATTTCATTATTTATTACAACAATTCCATCAGAATAAAAGAATATATAGAGTATAAATCAATATTACACATTATAAAATACCAGAGATTACAATAAATTACATAGCAGCGGAAAATAATACAATACACAACTAGAAGAGATATACGGATACAAAGCTTTCCGAATATCATTCCAGCTGTAAACCAGGATCCTGTGAATATAAATCTGCAAAACCAAAACTACTAGCTGCCCGTGTCAAAATAAGGGCACCCAGAGTTTAGGTTAAAACAATAAACTCCAGGTCAGTTATGGGACTGGTGTGAGAACTAAAACAGTGATTAATCTTTATTTTAAAGTTAGGTAAATCAAGGGACCACGCCGTATAACACGGAATGGGTTTCCTCCCAAGAACACCAGTGCATAAAACAAACAGCGCAATGCTAAATAAAGAAAAATGAAGCTATTATAAGACCCAGGTCCTATCACACAATGCAACGCAAGCCGAGGGATAGGGTTTTCCCTTATAATAGCCAAACATGCTTAGTACGTTTAAAATAATTCATTTGATACTATTATAAGTGCAAAGTGTATAAAACAACTTCAAACCATAAGTATCAATCATAGACGGCATGGGTACCATATATCATGTCGCCATACTAGGCTCTATAAATAAAACCGCAAACGTCACGTATTGGAAATTGGGTTATCATTTATGGTATGAACCGAGGCTAGGGATCGTCCTCTACCGATTCGAGACAATCTAGCCCATGTCTCAGGTAAGCGCGCAAGCAAGCCTTGGATCGTCAGGGTCGGTCCACCGATGTGGATTATTATGCTTGAACAATACGTCTCTCCACCCTATGGGGCGTAAATGAGCCAACAAATGACTCCATCGGACCTGGATCGTCTGATCAAACCGAGGCGCCTCGCAACAGCAACAACCACATAAGTCAAACTCGTCAGGGCGTGTAAAACCACTGACGCCACTTCTAACTAGAAAGAAACGCATGCCCTCCCTGAGTTCCTTCTCCCGTTTCTGGTTCATACCGGGTGTGAAACTCGCGAAGTAAACGTTACACAAAGCTACGCCGCAAAGGCCGTGCTTCGATCATCAACCACAAGACTTTGCTTTTCAACAGAAGCCTTGATCATTTGCCACTTAGGCATGCCACACAGGCAATTCACTCTATGCGTTTGATATCCATCAGTATATAACCCCTGAGCTCGTACGTCTCAGAGAAGGGCGTTAAGCAAGAGAATAAATTATCCACCGCCAAACAGATATATATTTAGTGGAAATCAATCACATAGACTAAAATCCAATGTCAGACACACAGTCCATTTACAAGTTCGTTCTGGGTCTGAACGAAAACGGAGGCACCTAGTACCCCGCATATCCATCGATCTCCAAGTACGTCTGGACGATTACCAACTGTTTCCATCTTCTTGGATGTACAGCCCAATCAAGATCATCAGTAATTACCAAAACGACGTGAAGACTTCTGGTCTTCAACCATCGTCTTCATCTTCGACTTATCGTCGTATCAGTTATTCAGAATGGGATAAACCCGGTCTTTGCGAATAACTCGCGTATATAATAAACATGTGTTACACAAACACAACATTCGCCTCATTCCAATTCATCAGTCACTAACCGTAAATTAGTAAGAGAATAATTCCCCAAATATTAACCCCGAAGGCCGAAACCAACATTAGATCAATATCTAGATAACCATTTTGCTTAGCTAACCGACAGTTAGTTTCTAAATTTCACATTCTTAGGGAAAGATTCCCATTAATTTTATCAAAGATAAATCCTTTAAATTTATTCTTTAATCTTCCTTTGAATATCACTTCAAACAAGTCGGGATTAACGAACCTTACCGAAGTAATCGTTTGTTTTAATTTCCCAATCCCCACCTATTCATCCCATGAAGTAAAACTGGTCTTACTTCATATCTAACACCACAGTGTTATCGGTAAATTCAATTACCATTTCACGTTTAAATCTAATTAAAGATTTAACTATCGCCTGGAGCAAAACTGGTGATACTCCATTCTCGATCTTTTTAATCTAATTAAAGATTCATTAAAACCCCACTTAGTTTTAATCTCTGACCGAGTTAAAGAATCAGTGTCATTTAAAACACGGTTCACGATAAACCCCAAAATCACATCACATTTCAATCAGTCCCTAACCGTAAATTAGCAAGTGAGCAGTTCCCTAAGTATTAACCCCAAAGGCCGAAACCAACATCAGATCAATACCCCAGAAACCATTCAACTTAACTAATCTCTAGTTAGTTTCTGATTTTCTTAACTCCTTTTGGGTTTAAGAACAGTATTATTGAAGATACCGTTCACGACAACCCAAAATCACATTTCATTAATTATCGGGTTAAAGAACAAATTTTATTTAAAATACTCTTCACGATAAACCCAAAAATCAACACCAATTCAATTCCAATTAAATATTATTTAATTGGTACACTTCATTAAATCAAAATAAAAAGATTTAATCATTTCCTCCTTTGGGCTTAAGAACAGTGTTAATGAAGACACCATTCACGACAAACCCAAATCACATTTGGTATTAAACACAAGGCTCTGAATAGAAAATATATCGGCTTATATTCAATATCAAATTCTATGACCAACAAATATCGTATTGGAAATAACGATATATATATATCTTTCAAATTTCCATAACAACATCTGTATAATCACGAAATCCAACATCGAAATATTCCGAAGACAATTTCGATTCAAATCCATTCCAATGCAATTATTGGAAATTCTGGTTATTTTCAAAACCATTTCAAATCCCATTTATTTATTTTAAAAATAAATAAATTATTATTCTAGTTCAAAACTAGTTCATTTCGATAAAAATCTATTTTTATCTTTTCAACAATGGAGTTTTTCATCCCAATTCTTCACAAATCATTTCTTATGATTTTACACAAATTATTGATATTTTTAATAATTTTATCAAGGCCCATACAGTCGATTTTCATCAACGGCCATCGAACTGCACTTATAGCGACCTTTTCCAAATTTGATTTGGACATAATTCCAAATCTAACCGTTAGATTTCAAATTTCTAATATTCGTTAGAAAGCTCTTTTCGATACGAACCCAACGGTTCCGGTTTTAGGAGAATCCGACGGTCGGATCTCCCGCAATATCCATTCGAAGTCAATGGTCGAAATTCGTGTACTACCGCGGCGCGGTGCATTCTATTCAGGCCATTATATTATATATATAATATATACTTCGTCGATTTCCTTTTAAAACGTATTTTATAAATCGTTTTAAATTCGTTTTCGAAACGATTTCAACTTCATTTCAAATTCAAAATAAAATTGAATTTTCCAATATAAATTCGTTTTAAATTCATTTCAAATTGATTTCAATTCAAATCGATTTTAATTCGATTTGAATTCATTTTCTTTTCAATTCAAATCAATTTCAGTTCAATTTCAATACGTTTTAAATTCAATTCAAAACGATTTCAATCTAATTCGAATTTCAATTCCTTTCAAAATATCTGATTTTGAAATCACTTTCGATATTCATTGTAAAATGAATAAAATCAATATAAATATTGTTCACGTCAAAATGGCGTCAATCTAATCAACACGGCTTCATATATTTCTATTTTCAAATATTCTATTTCAAATATTTCCTTTTCAAATATTTCTTATTCAAATATTCTATTTCAGAACTGGAATGAGTCCCAATCAATTACCATATAATGTTAATTATATGGATTTTCTACCACACGTGTATACAATAACAACGATGAATAATCAACCATCATCCAAAGTGCATTCTACACTGTGTAAGCATCAAATATAAATATTTAATGCTCATAACTGTCTGTCCATCAATCGATCGACATACAACTAATTATTGGGACTAGTGTATGTCATATATCATCCCAATACCCATGTGGGGTTTCAAACAATCAAACACAGATTTTATTTGTGCAGTTGGGCGATGTGTAAAATTTATCGTCCCAATCAATATCAATCAAATCAGTGTATATAAACAAATCTCCGATTTGTTTATAAATATTTATTTTATATACACGTTAAAAATTCTATTTTTAACCATAAAATATTTCTAACTATATAATATTTTATTTCATTTCACGTCACATCACACAATCAACTAGACATCAAAATCAAACAAACAAGCATACAAGCCGTCCATGGTCTGTGGACGACGGGTGTCGGGTGCTATTAAACACCGTCTGCATCCTAGTATATATTTTAACTAGAAAAACAAAATTAAAAGGTGAGAAGTTCTCACCTAGAGCTAAACCAAACGCCACGACTCTTCATATGTAGGAAATCTTCGCCGTGCTCGTCTTTTGTTACTTTTGTCGTCCGTATTCACTACATATATAAAAATCACATTTTTATATTCTCTATTATATAAAAATCACAATTTTATATTCTCTATTATATAAAAATCCTATTTTTAATTCGCTACTCGTATAAAAATAAATTTTTTATATTCTTTGTTATATAAACAAAATCAAATCTTTTTTTACAGTTAAAAATCAAATCCTTCCTACTTCAAAAATCTAATTTTTCCTTTGATGTTTATCGTATAAAAATTATGTTTTTATACTTCCACCCAAACAATTAAAATCGTTATTTTTACCCAATGTTATTTATTTTCAAAAATCGTTTCTTTTTGTTTTCAAAGGTCATACCCCTTTTTTTCTTTTCTGCTACACCATATATAAAAATCTAATAATAATTTTTTTTCTTGCTAGTCTTTTAACAAAAATCTAATCTTTTAATGTTTAAAAATCAATTCTTTTAAGGTTTAAATATCAATTCCTTTTCCACCTAAAAATCAAACCTTTACTCTTCATAAAAATCAAATTTTCATTACTCTAACATATATTTAAAAATCAGATTTTTATTGCTTTAATATATATTTAAAAATCAGATTTTTAAACCATATAAGTTATATTTTCTGCTCACATTAAAAGGGTTAAAAATAAATAAATTAGAGTACTCACTGTAAATACATCGCTCCTGCTCCAGATTGAAATCGAAGAAGCTCAGCCCCCTAGGGTCGAAATTGCTGCACTGGAGTTCTGATCAGTGGGGCTTCGATTTGAGAAGGGGGAAGGGGGAAATCGCGCGTCAGGAGGGGGGAACAGGTTGCGGCGGAGATCAGGGGAGGGTTCGGCGGTGTATGGGTCGGAGAAGGGGTCAGTGGTGGCTGCGGTTTCAAATTGGGGGCTACGGCTTGCGACGCGGAAGGAGTGGTCGGAGGGGTCTCAGACGAGGAGAGGGGGAGATAGAAGCGGAGGGAGTGATTGGCCGGTGGGGCATCGACAGGGAGGAAGCGACGAGCGGTCTTGAAGAGCAGGTTTTTTTTCTCTTTTATTTTATTTTGTTTTCTGACTGATGGGGGAAAGAGGGAAAGGAAGGGGGGTAAGGAGCGTTGACCTATTTAATAGTATATTTATTTTATTTTAAATCTCTAAAAAGTAACTTTTTAATTCGAACACGAAATCGAACCCACCGACTATCGTTCCTAGCTAATTACCCCCATTTCGAACACAATGGGACTTGTCCCGTAGGCCAATTCAACCGTTACGACCAGTTTCCGCTAAATTTAAAATATAAATCTATATATTGAATTTGAACGCACATTTCAATTTACCGGGGTCACATGCTAACTCAAAAAATTCCCGAAAAATATTTTCAAGCTTCGTATTGACGATACAGTCCTAATAAAATTAATTTCGTCGAATTCTGAGACCGTTTGAAAAATGGCCATTTTCCAGTCGATTAAAATCAACTGAAACTGGTCAAACGCGTTTTCCTTTGCCACGCTCACATATTGGTTCGAAAAATTATGAAATTTGAAACCTAGCAATAATTTGACAACATGGATCCAACAAAAGTAGTTTCGTCGAAAACCGAGGTCGTTTGCAAAATTTCCATTTTTAAGGGCTAGAATTCCATAGCGACTATTCAGAATTTTCAACTGGACGTATCTTTTGATTCCCGCTATGAAATTTCGATTTCTCGGATTCGTTGGAAAGATATTCTCCATTAAATTCAAGTATTTTTGGTTTTACTAAAATCCGGTTTATTTTGCGGCTGGTATGTTCATTTGAATTTTGAAATCGAATTATCGAACTACCGCGCCATTTTCAATTCCTTTTATAATTTAAAATAAATTTTTATATTCTAACGAAGATCTATATATTATATACGTTCGAATTCTATTCACAATAGATTTTTTCTCTTTATTATTTAAAATAATTCATTTTAAATATTCAAAATTCACTAAAATTGTCAAAATAATTTTTTTTAAATTGGCTCGAATTTCCGGGTTATTACATTAAGGAAGGTAGATAATGAATATGGGTTGTTATTGGTTGAATGATTGCAAGTACAGGAGTAAGGTAGTTGTGAGCTCCAAACGGTTGTGTGAAGGTGGAAGTAGTTGTGACAAGGAGGATGATGGCATCAACAGTTTGGAAAATCACAGGGTATAGGAGGAGAACGTACACATTAAAGTCGCCCACCATGGGTTAGTTCAGTAGCAGATTAGTGAATAGAAAACGAGGGAAAGAAGTTTGAGCAATCAAGGTAATGGCTAATCACGTTATTATGGGTAAAAAGGATTAATTAATTAATTAATTTAATGACCTTATTTTTAATTTAAACTAGTATAAATCGTATTTAACTCATTCACGAATAGAATCAGATCAAATTGGTCACGATGGAATCATAACGACGTATGCTACATAATGAGATTGGTTTCATGGAGAATAAAGCTGCTGTAATTTCATAATAAAATCAAACGCTGATTGATTTTAATGCAAACAAAATCAGAACCATCAAATGAAAAACAATGTGAGTAAACTCACTAACTCTGCATCGTTTATATTTTTATAAACGAGTTTTAAATTTATTTATAGTAATACTGTGATGGTTGTTTGGATGAATAGTTGATAAATTTGGTTGAAATGGTTAATATGATTACATCGTTGATCGATTATTAGTTTTGATATTTCGTATTGATGTGAAATAATATTATTGATGTTGATTAACATCTGTGGATGTAGGCAAATAGGTTGGAGGGATCCAACTAGACTCCTCAACATTTATATTATTGTTTGTTATTTACTGTGATATATACTATGGTTGATTATGCTGTGTTGAATTACCCTGGCCATAGGATTTTGGTATTTAAATACCGTAACATATTTTCGAATTTAGAAATGGAATTTGAGATGTAGAAAAAGAAATTTTATTTTCAAAAATAGAATTGGAATTTCAAACTGATTTGAAATAGGAACCCATTTTAATGGATTAGACGAGTAGCAAAATATATTAACGTTATTTGTAAACGAAGTGAAATAATTATCGTCGGATATTTGGGAATCATTTAAAAAGGGAAAAATGGAAATTTTTCCGATGTTCGGAATGTGAGTGAATTTAAATAAATTCATAAGGATTATAAATGGGAATTCGCTATGGTATCTAGGACTTGATAGGATAGCATATATCTAATTGGACATTGATTTTTTTAAAATTATAAGTAAAAACGATATAAGGTGTGTAAGTAGATTTTAAATGAAATATCTATTTTAACAAATAAACTAAGAGAATAAATTTATAAGCAATGCTTATAAATTTAGAAAAATATTAATCGTTGGAAAAATGGAACTATAAATTCCTGTTTGAACTTATATAGTGGGAATGGTTATCGAAGCCGACATTTGCAATTGAATTTTAACTTATCAAATTATAAAGGACGTTTTAAACGAGATTTTAAATGATTGGAATAAAAAAATGAGATTCGTATGAAAACTTCTGAATAGAGGTTATAAATAGAATTTTGGTTTAATATATTATTTATGAGTACAAAATCAAATTGATTTGATTATATATAAAAGGAATACATTCACGGTTAAAGCGAATAATAGCTTAATACAAATAATTTGCAAATAAAACATCTATAAAGGAATTTAGATTTGAAATATGAATCCAAATTAGAATGTGAATGAGAATGGGAAATGGATAATTGTTTTTAAAGAAACAATGAGTTTTATCCCAAAATTTGGAATATAAATAACGTTTTGTAGCCTAGGAGGGTTATGAAGGGATTTGTTAATGATTTGGAAAGGGTAAATTCAAAAGTGAATATGGAATTTGAATTAACCTGAAATGGTAGATAAATTCCGAAGTTTGGAATATAATCGAATACAGATTATTCGAGAGAGAATTATTTATTGGAATTCTATTATATCGAATTTAGGTAAGTAGTTATTTTTACTTTTCGTTTGAATCAAATTTAATTATTTATTTATTTACTTATTAATTTATTTATTGAAATAATTAAGTACGAGTTATATTTTTACAAACCAAATATTTGGAAATAGTGATTATAACACTATTGTTATTATAAATGTTTTGTAAGTCTAAACAGCGATTATAACACTGCGGTTATAATAAATATTTTATAAATTTAAACAGCGATTTTAATGCTACCATTATAATAAATGTTTTATTTGGAAAGAGTGATTATAACGCTACTGATATAATTAACGTTTTTATGTAAAAGAAATGGATTCTTAGATTGAATCTGAGAGTCGCGTAAGCGTTTTGTTTGAAGTTATAAGCTTTGACTATTTCAAAGTTGAGAATGTTGTTCAATTAAGGTCTAAGAGGTAATTGTACCCCAACTTAATTGACTTCATGATTGATGGAGGAATGGTCAAGGTTCGACAGTGAAGATTGGTTAGCAATACGGTTAGTTAATAAAATAAGAGATATTTTCTACGCATAGAAAATGAAATGAATTGGTCAACGAGGAATTAAGAAATGGAATATGGAAATATTTTCCAATATTAATAAGGTATATTTTCTAAATATACAAAATAAGGATTCATGAATATTTAGAAATATTTTCTAACTGGAATAAGAGATATTTTCTCGAATAAAGAAATTAGGATATTAGGAATGTTATTCCAAGAATTTAGAGAGAAAGTAGAGCTTTGAAAGGATACGAAAGATAGGGAAACATGAATTGGAAATAATAATTTAATAAGGAATTGATATAAAAGGGGCCAGTGTTGTTTGATGTTTGATCGGTAGAATTTCCATTTGGAAATAGTACCGTTGATTGTATGGATCTTTCTTTGATAGTTAAATCATCGACTATCAAAGTTTCGATTTATTTTATACCTCCGTTGCCAAATTGGAGAGGCCGGGATCAGATTTAATATCTGAGAATCACTCCTTATTGGCATAAGCGTTACGAATCAACTTATGCTGAAGATAATTGAAGATGAAGAAAAATGCAAGGGCTATTCTGTTAATCCTCAATAGAAATTGCCTAAGATGGATTAACAGAATGGTGCCTTCAGATTTTTTAGTCCCAAGACAATGTATATGGATGGATCTTACATTGTGGAATTCAAAGTAAAGGATGGAAAGATGTGCTGAAAGATAATCGTGACCTCAAGCCTCATCAATCGAGAAATGACAAAAATCGGGCTGGCAACACGGCCATGTGGGTCATTCCCATTAGGAGTATTACCACCTGGTCTAGAGAAATTTCATTTGCTTCTTATTCTATTCGCTGCTACATGCTTTCGGTAACGGTTGCTCATCATAACTGTTGGTGATAATATGCTTAGTACAATCAAGTTAAATGAGTGGCCAGCCATGTGTGGATCGGGTTGCAAGACGTTCTTGTTGAACCCAGTGTATTCCCCTCTAGAGATACACTATCGGAAGATGGTTCCATACCTTGTCATGTTGGAAATCCAATCTCCAATAAGCGCCCTGCGGTTTTTGGTTTTATATTATATATGGAGCGTGAGATGTAAGCGTTCCGCTAGATTCTATTTATTTGTTGTAGACACTATTATAATATCAACGGGTTTGATATCAAAAATATTTTTGATTATCGTAAGGTAAAAAACCATCTGTGTTTAAGTGTGAATCGGTCTTACGATTATCTTTTCTTTCGAATGGATTTTAAAAAGTGAAACTGGTTGTTGGAGTTTACTCACACCAGTCCCATGACTGACCCAGATTTTATTTTGTTTTCCCTAAACTCTTGGGTGCCCAAATTTGTACGGGCAGTCAAGTAGTCGGGATTTTACAGATTCACTTGGAGGAGCTTGAAGCAGGAGGCTTCATCAGTTGGCTATAGACTATTATATTTTCCGCTGTGTACTATGTTGTATCTGGAAACAGGTGTTTATAACTATTCCAGGAATAATTGTTGTGTTCTGATGATGGTATATATATACTGTTACTGATTTGTATTTCAAAAGTTATGTTAAATAATATATTTTATTCGTTCCGCTGTGAGATTTGTGTTCTTCGTTTTCTTCTATTCTAATTTCTCTTTCTTTCTATTTCTCATCCTCTAACTTCTTTCAACTAATGATTTGTATTTCTGTGCAATTTGGGTTGCACATGTGGTGTTATTAGTCGATCCAAAGGGTACGAGAGTTCGGGCCATTACAAAATTAAACCTTCCACATAAATTTTTCTACCTCTATCTGGAGCACTGGTTGCGAGAGCATGCACCTGCCCTCTAGAAGTTCCTGCCCTTTGACCATGTCCCTGATTCTTTATGCACTCCCTTGGAAAGTGTCTGACTTCTCCACAATTGAAGCAAATGTTCTTCCTTCTTTTACAGTCTTTGACCAAGTGACCCTCTTTCCCACAACTGTGACATTTCCTCTTATCCTTGAGCTTGTCCTTCTTTCCACCTTTCTTCTGCTGCTGTTGTTGCTGTTGCCCCTTCTTTGGCCACACCTTCATTTTTTGCGTTGTTTCCTCAGTCTTAACTTCCTTATTCTCTCTTTTTACCGTTCTTATGTAACAAGCTAACTAATCTCTCGAAAACTGCCTCCATCGTATGGAAATCCTTACAAATCTGGAGAAAATTAGTCGTAGGTGAAACTACTGGTCTATAGATGGAGGTTAGGCACTTCATTTCCCTTCGACACGTGCCATAATCTTAACATGCCTACGGAACCATGACGCAATAGGGACACCTTTTGGGAAGGATTGATTCCTCAGACAAAAAGAAAAAGGAATAAAGCAGAGAATCGAGAGATATTTCCTATGTCTTTGGGGAATATGTTTTCCAAAACAGAATTATCTTTTGAAAATGCTTCTTAAAAATTCTTTTGAAAATAATATTCAAAAACTTTTATCTAATCTGGTAACCTTCAGCTCTAATACCAAGTGTGACACCCCACGTCCGTTAATGTCACTCACTAAGGGAATGCATTAAGTATCATGAAACGTTATAGGTAAACAAAAATAGGAATATTACAAGACAGATATAAAAGAAACAACGGAATTTAAAACTTTATTTATAATAAAGCATCGTGGTTCAAAAACAACACATATCTGAAATACATATAAACCATTACATCATAAAAACTACTGTCTTGTACCTTAAAGCATCAGAGTACATAAAAAACATAATTCCCCAAATGAAGCATAGCCATAGTAGCAAGGATAAAAGCTTGAGCCATATGTCAAAGCAGATCCAACAAAAGTAAGCAGAATCACGGTCAAGCCTGAGTATTCCCACCCTGAGAACCTGGGGTGGGGGGGGGGGAGACGAAAGAAAGAAGAGGAAACAAAAGGGTCAGACGTAAAGTTTGGCGAGTCCAGTTACTTTTAGAAAGTAAATAAATAAAAGTGGCATGACATGTATATAAAGTGGATAAGAGAGAGATAACTACAAAAAGGCAAGTATGGCAAGGTGAACAAGATAGGGTTCTAATGATTACTCTGCACTACTTGTAGTATATCCAGAATGAGATGATCCCCAACATGTATGAAATGGTAGACTTAGGCGTACTTCTGGTGAGAGGTTTTAACCCCATACAATCCACAGGCAGCCCCAATAACGGACTTCTAAACTTAACAGAGTTTAAATGTACCCTAAATACTACCATAGTCGATCGGCTCCCTACTCCGTTAATACCTTGTACTGGTCCCACAGTAGGATTTATAACTTCCTAAAGTGGCAATCCTTCATTTTCAAGATGTGCACAACCATATATACTGATGTCACAACGTCTTAGTTACCATGGCAACCCGGACCCATGCACGCACATGACTCCGTTGGTTTCCTGCGTTGTTGACACCGCCCCTTCGTTTTGAATCTCTTACAATCAGCCCAGTAAGCGAGCCCCTACTCCGACCTAGTTCGGAGTACTCGTTTGGTACCTAGATGGGTTACTGACTGAAACGGGTCCCACACACAAGATGATACAAGCTCCCCAGGCTTGCATCCCCACTACTAGAATTTCAATTGGTTATGCCTAATAGTCCAACATGTAAAACAGGTTAAGTTGTTGGGCCTATATATGTAAATATTACCCCACCGCCACAAGATTTACATAACCCTCACTGATCTAAGAAAGTTAACTTAACAAAGTTATATAACCCCAACGTATAAAATAGGTTAAGATTGTGGTACTATATATATAAATATTACCCACCGCCACAAGATTTACTTAACCTGCCCACTATTTCAACCAAGTTTACTTAACCCCTATTCAAGTCAACATGTTCATATAATCCCTATGGATTCATCTTGGTTAAGTATTCCAATTCGTTACCAAGTCCATTTATGGTTATAATTGGATAGACCTCCCACATTAGGACTACAACTTGTGGATGCTAGATATGTTGGTCCGGTCCGGGCAGACTTCTTCCACAAGTTGGGCCTAACCTCGTGCCTTAGTCTGTCTCGTATTTGTGCACTTAGACCCCTCACATTAGATTCAACATTTGCGGTTGCTAGATATGCCGGTCGGGTCCGGGCAGACTTCCACCACAAATGCAATCTAACCTCGTATCATAAGTGCCATTACAGTTTTCTAATTGCTATAATCCTTGGCATTTTAATTATTAACCAATTAATTATACCTATGTCTTTATAGGTGTTCATGCCTATTTACCCAATTATATTCATAATGGATTATATGTCCAAATTCATACTTTTCATTCAAGTTATGCCAATTCTAATGTTTTCCCCCATTCCCTAACTAGTGCATTCACATATATTTGGCATCATGTCTAGGCTAGAAAGTACCCTAGCCATAAAAAATAAAAGGAAAAGATGACAATAGTGATTATTTTAACAAAGGTGACATAAACATGTAATTGGCATAGTGATAAGGTAGACATATTGAAACACCTCACCGTCGTTAAGGTCGCTCACAAAGGGAATGCATTAACTTTAGTGAAGCATTTTAGGTAAAAGGCACAGACAATTTACGAGATAGACATATAAACAGTGGAAAACGGAAATTATTTCATAAATAGCGTGGTTCAGTCAAAACATTACAAGCATTGTCTAAAAAACCAACTTCTAAATTATTACAATAAAACATCTATCTTGATTTAAAACTCCAAGTAGAAAAAGAAGCATAAAACAGTAGTAAAGAAGCATAAATCCACAATAAAAGTGTAACCACAGCTATAGCCTAAGAGAAGAGAATCCAAGCAATACATCTACTCTCTTCAAGCTGGAAAAGGTCTGCAATGAAGTATTCTCTCCCTGCGGACCTGGGGGGGAAGAAAAGAAGGCGAAAGAAAACAGGTCAGACATAAGCCTGGTAAGTCCAGTGATTATTCAGCATGTAAACAGGTAAAAGGATCATGACATGAATAAACTGAACATAGGACAATACCATAGCAATAAGATATCATAAGATAAGGCAAGATAAACTGAATATACTATCGCACTCATTCCCTTTTCTCTGCACCTACTAATGAATGTTTCAACTACCATAATGTGTTGATAACAAAGTGATCCCTTTTCTGATCGGCTTCTACTCGCATGCATTTCTTACTTGTGTCATTCGGCCCCGCTTGACTGTAGATACATGTGCTGGTCCCATCATAGGGTGTATCTATTCCTATGGTGGCAACTCGACACAAATTCTAGATGCACAGTGTATACTACTGATGCCCAGTGCTTACTTTATCCACTCCACAGTACGTTCATGCCCATACTCCGCCGGAACCTACACTGCTGCACCACTCGCCACTATTTTGACCGCTTATAATCAGCCCAGTAATCGTGCCCTACCCTGCCTAGTTCCGGGTACTGTGATACATCTTTGTGGGTTACTGCTGAAATGGGTCCCTGTTACTAGGGTTTCCTAATCAACATGTTATAACGGTTAAGTGTTCTCATATTTACCTAACCCCACCGATCTATTTAACTAACATGCTGTATTGGTTAAGTGTTACCTTAATTAACTTAACCCTACAATTATGAGCCTGTCTGTTCCTTAGCTTTAATTCATTCATTAAAGCACCAACCTCTCACATTAGATCTATATTGTTGTGGTCGCTGGATGTGACGGGCGGTTCCGGACAGTCTTACACCGCAACTCAATCTAACCTCGGGTTTTTGGGCTTAATGCACTAACCTCTCACATTAGATCTATATTGTTGCGGTCGCTGGATGTGTCGATTGATTTCGGGCAGTCTTACACCGCAACTCAATCTAACCTCGTTTTAGGCATGTTCATCTTTAGCCATTTTACATATTTGTCATATGTGCCCAAGTTTTATGTCAATATTTCCTAAGTGTCGTCAGTACAAGTTTTATACCACATTCACATGTTATGCCCCAAAATTTACTCAATTTAATTGTACCCAATTTTCCCATGTTATAATCGCACGTTCAACGAGATTCAATCTAAGTTTCGAATGAACTTGGTATTCATAAAAGAAAATAAAAAGAAGGAAAAGTAGAGGAGGAGCATAAGAATTGACATAAGGAAAAATAGGCATGTAAAGGTATACCCAATTCAAGAATCATGTTTCAATAGGCATGTTGTACATTAATAATAAGTGTGGGCAAGCTAAGAGATTTACACCATCGGTATAAAGATTAGATAGGATTGGACTTAAGAGAATCATTAATTTTGATGCACAACATGATAATTCCCATTATATCAATCACATTAGTCTCATAGGCATAGGATGTACAATATGATAAGTTCCGTCATATCAATCACAACAGTCTCATAGGAATGATAGGTTCCATTATGTCAATCGCAACAGTCTCATAGGCATGATAGGTTTCATTATGTCTGTTACAATAGTCCCATAGGCATGATAGATGTCATTACATCAATCACAATAGTCTCATAGGCATAGGCAATTCAGATTTGACAAAAGGATAAGCATGAATTTGAATTAGGCATAGTTCTAAATCCGATTATTACAGACATGATTTCTATTAGGTGTTTAAATTGGAATAATAACTGAACTTACAGAAAAAGGACGGATCTTGTATTCTGGGATATGATTTCTAAATTAGTTAAGCTAATCCTTTGATGTAGACGTTTGGTTCTCTAGTTTGTAGCTTTCTAACTTGATTTCTAGTTTGAAGGGAGGCTAGGCTAGCTTATAGCTGAACAGCATGACGGCAACATAGTTTTAGGGTTATGAGGTTAGGGTTTAGGTTTAGCTACATATATATATATATATATATATGTCTAGGATTAATTCTAGCCTTTAGATTAGTCTAGGAGTAATCAGAGCCATTCAAACCAAAGAGATGTGTCATCCAGCCAACCACAGCATGACACATAAGCCCTAATACATTGGAATTGGTCATCAGGCCAATGAGGTAACGACACATTAGCCCTAGGTTGAAAAATATGTCACTTGATCTGGATCACAAAAGGGTCGACTCCCTACGGGGAGAGGGGGGTCGACACCTATGTCGACACCCCTATAGGGGGTCGACACCTATGTCGACTCCCCCTGGGGTGGTCGACACCTCTAAGCGGGAAATTTCCCGCTCAGCCCGCTCTGACCGAATTTTGAATTTTGAACAGTTTTGACTTTTAATTATTATTTTAATTTAATTTCTATTTAAACTTGAAATCTTCTGAACCCCATAACTTCTTCATACGAAGCCCAATTTACGCAAACTCGGACTCTATCTCAAGCAGAATTCCGAGACAAACGCAGTGGTGTTACCCATTTCACCAATTCTTCTTTTAAAAATTAAGTGTTCTTAAAGGATTTCGTCCCCGAAATCTCTTAGTTAAGAAGAATGTATCCTAACATCCAGCATCCATCTGCTCAACCATCAATCACACGCATCCATTGTCCTTAAAAAGATTTCTAATGCTTTCAAGATCATATGCATAATGTGTGTATATGTCCTTATCTAATGCAAAATCAGGTGGTCTACTGATTCAGTTGACCTCCTTAATGCGAATCATGTCAGTGCTATGAGTCCATCTTGTATGCAATTATTACTAATGGTATTTTGTAACTTCTACATGAGTGCACAATCATTCATACAAATGCAACGTTCACATGATAACACATTAAGTTTCAATCCATATATAAATACATTTATGCATATGCAATACGAAAGTGACTGAGCCGATCTAGTACTAGTGTGTGTATATGCATCCACGAGCAACCACTAGCAACCACTTGCAACCATCAATCATAACATGTTTCAAATACATGTTTACATTGATTGGTTTCTACCTAAGAATCAAGAATACGACCGAGGAGATATACTTAAGAGATAGATACAAGCATGCATAAATTTATGGAAAAAGAGATCAAGGATATACCCTAAAAAAAGAAAAGGGTAGGATGCGCATATCCTGTCTTCGGTCTCCCAAGTCGCGTCTTCTTCAGCGTCACTCCACTGTACTTTAACTAGGTTAACCTCACGATTGCGTATCATTTTAATTTATGTACCTAAAATATGAGTTGGAACTCTTTTCACCATCGCTTCTCGCTCCACTTCTACTTCCTCTAGTATGCTAGGATCCACAACTTCCGCAGACTCATGTAAGCACTTCCGTAGATGAGAGACATGAAAAACATTATGTACTCCAGCCAATCTTTCGGGCAGCTCTACTTTATAAGCCATCTTCCCAATCTTCTTAATGATAGGAACTGGCCCTACAAATCTTGGTGCCAATTTTCTACGGACCCAAAGCGAACGACATTCTTCAAAGGAGATACTTTAAGAAAAACTCTGTCTCCAACCTCAAACTCAAGGTCGGTCCTTCTTTTATCACCGTTGGACTTCTGTCTATCTTGTGCGGTCTTCATTCTTCTTCGTATCAATTCCACCTTCTCTGAGTTTCTCTGATCATGTCAGGCCCAAGTACGAGCTTGTCTGTAGACTCTCACCAACAAGTCGGTGATCAGTATGGTCTCCAATACAAGGCCTCAAAGGGTGCCATGCCTATAGTGGCTTGGTAGCTATTGTTGTAGGCGAACTCCGCCAAAGGAAGGTGATCCTCCTATGTTCCCCCAAAATCAAGAATGCATAATCTCAAGAGTCTTCTAATACTCTGTTCACCCTTTCCGTTTGACCATCGGTATGAGGGTGATAGGCAGTGCTTTAGCATAGCTGTGTGCCTACAGCCTCTTGCAAACTCTTCCAAAACTCGCTCGTAAAGATAGGACCTCGATCACTTACAGTGCTAGAGGGTATTCCATGCAGTTGAACTACCTCTTTAAGATAAATGGATGTTAACAATGAGGCAATCCTCCTACTCTTAATAGGTATAAAGTGAGCGCTTTTAGTGAGCCTGTCCGCAATTACCCAAATACTGGTATTCCCCCTTCTTGACCTAGGCAACCCATCAATAAAGTCCATCGAAATGCTATCCCATTTCCACTGTGGGACCTCTAGAGGATGAAGCAGACCACCAGGCTTCTTCTGCTCTGCCTTGACTTGCTGGCATATCAAGCATTTAGAGACAAACTCAGCTACATCCTTCTTCATGCCATTCCAAAAGAATACCCTTTTTATGTCTTTATACATCTTGTCCCCACCTGGGTGTTTGGTCAACTTAGAATGGTCTACTTCTTCGAGAACGGTTTTCACCAAATCCCTTGCTTGTAGGACGCATAGTCTTACATCCCGTCTCAACCAACCCTTGTCATCGATGGAGTATCTATTGAGGTGACTAGAAGTCTCACCTCTAATTAGATTATCCATCACATCTACTAGCTGAGGGTCTTTATGTTGCGCGGTTCCTATTGAGTCCAAAAGAGTAGGCCGCACCTCTAACGAAGCTAACAAACCAGGTACAAATTCAAAGGAGGGTCTAAAGTCAAATTTTTCCATGTACTCCAAGCTTTTCCTTTCTACAAAGAGAGGACTTAAGGTCAGCTTTTTCCTATTCAAGGCATCTGCTACCACATTTCCCTTGCCAGGGGTATAAGCAATCTCAAAATTGTATGAGGCAAGAAATTTCATCCACCTTTGTTGTCTTAAGTTAAGATCTTTCTATAAGAAAAGGTACTTTAACGATTTATGGTCAGTAAACAATTCAAACTTTTCTCCTAGTAGGTAATGACACTATGACTTAAGAGCGAAAACAATGGTAGCTAACTCTAAATCATGAGTTGGGTAGTTTTTCTCATGTACCTTCAACTGCCTTCCCCATAACAAACTACCTTTCCTTCTTGCATCAAGACGACGCCTAGTCCGGTACCGCATGCGTCTGTGTATACTGTAAACATCTTACTCCCATCAGGCAATGTCAGAACTGGGGTTGTTGTTAGAGCCCTTTTCAATCGTTGGAAAGCAACACCACAATCCAAATCCCAGGCAAAAGTTAGGTTTTTCTTTGTCAACCTAGTAAGTGGGGCTGAGATCTTTGCAATGTCCTTAATGAACTTTCTGTAAAAGCCCGCTAGCCGAAGAAAACTTCGTACTTCGGTTGCATTCCGTGGAATCTTCCAATCTAGCACCACAACTACTTTTGCGGGATCCACAACTATTCCCTCTTTGGACATCACATGTCCAAGAAACCTTACTTCTTCTCTCCAAAAATGGCATTTGGAGAATTTTGCTTTCAGTTGATGTGCACGAAGAGTACCCATAACTTTCCTTAAATGCAAAGCATGTTCTTCCTCACTTTTTGAGAAAATCAAAATGTCGTCCACGAAGACCACTACAAATTTATTAAGGAATTCTCTGAACACCCTACTCATCAAGTCCACGAAGTAGGCGGGTGCGTTTGTCAAGCCGAAAGGCATGACAAACCATTCGAAGAAACCATCCGGGGTCCTGAACGTGGTCTTATCTATGCTGCCTTCAACCACTCTTAGCCGATGAAATCCGGTGGCTATATCTAGTTGCGAGAAAACCGAGGCACCTACGAGCTGGTCGAACAAGTCATCTATTCTAGGAAGTGGGTGCCTATTCTTCTTGATCATCTTGTTTATCTCCCTATAGTCCACGCACAAGCGAAGTGAACCATCCGCTTTGGTTGCAAACATCACTGGAGCAAACCATTCAGAAATACTCTGCCTTATGAACCCCTTTTCAAGCAACTCCTTAACTTGCTTGCTGAGCTCTTTCCTTTCCCTTGGAGCCATGTGTCTAACGGGTAAAGCAACAGGTTTTGCATTATCAACAAGGTATAGGTGGAAGTCTATCTCCTGCTTTAGAGGCAAACCCTTCACCTCTTCAAAGACATCCGAGTATTCACGGACTACTCAACGGATTGAAAGTTTTCAACAGACGCATCAAGAAATTCTAGATAACTAAGCATAACAGAATTCATGGGATTACAAGAGATTTCGAGAGTGTTACCGAGGCGAGTCATAAGTCTGACCACTCTCTTTTCACAATCAAGGATGGCACCATTACCGGATAACCAATCCATGCTTAGAATCAACCCATAGCCTGTGAAACCCAAAACATAAGCATTACATCTAAACCCAAAGCTTAGTATAGAAATTTCCAAATCGAAACAAATCATTGATAAATAGACCGAACCCCCAATTGGATTTGAAACAATCATGGGATCCTCTACTATACTGGTATCTAGGTGCAGAGAGTCAACTAAAGCAGTAGATATAAAAGAGTGCGATGCGTAAGAATCAAAAAGAGTGCAAACTGGATGATCAGAAAGATAAACTAAACTCTCAACAGAAATATTTTTACCTCTTTCTTGCGGAGATGCAATGAGAGCGTGAATCTGCCCTCCAGAAGTAGATCCAGTCCTCTGCCCTTGCCCTTGCCTTTTTGGGCAATCCTTAGCCATATGTCCTGTCTCGCCGCATTGAAAGCAACCACCCATCTTCCCCTTCTTCTTCTTGCAATCTTTAATTAGATGTCCAAGTATGCCACAAAATTTACCCTTCCTCTTGTCATGGGGTTTGTTATTCTTCCCACCTTTCTTGGAATCCGTCTTCTTATTCTGCAATCCCTCCACTTTCTTGTCCAGAGGTTCTTCTACCTTTGTCTCTTTCTTGCCATCCTTGTCTTCCTCCTGTAACGGTGCCATGTCCATCAGTCTCTCAAAAGTCCCGCCCATAGGTATATGGGACATATCTAGGCTGTGTAGTGGCTCGTTCAACCCTTTCACAAAACGAAGAGCCTTTTATATGGAGTGTTTACTAACTCCAGTCCGAATCTAGCCAGCTGGTTGAATTGGTTGACATATTCCTTAATCGATAGGCTTCCCTATTTGAGTGCTAAGAACTTCTCCATTTGTAGGCTTCGTTCAGCTTGCGAGAGGAACTTCATTTCAAATCTACTTCTGAAATCCTCCCAAGTTTCAACTGGTCTCTCAGCATTAGTAACTTCCCACCAGTAAGAGGTTTCGTCCTTAAGTAACCATAGAACCAATTATATCTTCTGCCTATCGTCCACTTCGAAGATAACAAATAAATCTTCTGTTTCCTTGAGCCAGATTCTTGCTTCCACAAATGACTCAGTCCCATTAAAGTTCTTTCCAGCCATGGCTCGAAAGTCTCTACATATCTTTCAGAAAGCATTCACACGTGGAGGAGGAGGAGGAACGACTGCAACTGGGGGGAGGGGGAGGAACATCTGCTGGGCCTGCATCATTAGCCCTAGCCTCCAGATACCTTCTGAACCAGCCAGGTATCGGTACGCCTTCAGGAAGATTAAGATCCCCAGACAAGCTGGAACGAAAAGAAAAGGTCCAAAACAAAGGATAGAAAAATAGTGCACATGGCTTTGGGGATTATGCCTTTAAAATAAAACAACACTTTTTCTTAAAAATGCTTCTTTAAATTTCTTTTTGAAAAAAAAAGTTTCCAAAAACTTTTATCTGATCGGATAAACCATCGCTCTGATACCAAGTGAAACACCCCACCTCCGTTAGGGTCACTCACAAAGGGCATGCATTAACTTTGGTGAAGCATTTTAGGTAAAAGGCACAAACAATTTACAAGACAGTCATATAAACAGCGGAAAACGGAAATTATTTCATAAATAGCGTGGTTCAGTCAAAACATTACAAGCATTGTCAAAAAAACTAACTTCTAAATTATTATAATAAAACATCTGTCTTGATTTAAAACTTCAAGTATATAAAGAAGCATAAAACAGTAGTAAAGAAGCACAAATCCCCAAAAAAAGTGTAACCACAGCCATAGCCCAAGAAAAGAGAATCCAAGCAATACATCTACTCTCTTCAAGCTGGAAAAGGTCTGCACTAAACTGAAGTATTCCCTCCCACAGACCGGGGAGGAACGGAAGAAAAGAAGGCGAAACAAAACGGATCAGACGTAAGCCTGGTAAGTCCAGTGATTATTCAGCATGTAAACAGGTAAAAGGATCATGACATGAATAAACTGAACATAGGACAATACCATAGCAATAAGATATCATACGATAAGGCAAGATAAACTGAAAATACTATCACACTCATTTCCTTTTCTCTGCACCTACTAACGAATGTTTCAACTACCATCATGTGTTCATAACAAAGTGATCCCTTTTCCGATTGGCTTCTACTCGCATGCATTTCTTACTTTTGTCATTCGGCCCCGCTTGACTGTAGATACCTGTACTGGTCCCTCCATAGGGTGTATCAATTCCTATGGTGGCAACCCGATACAAATTCTCGATGCATAGTGTATACTGCTTATGCTCAGTGCCTGCTTTATCCACTCCGGAGTACGTGGACGCCCATACTCCACCGGAACCTACATTGCTGCACCACCCCCCCGCTATTTTGACCGCTTATAATCATCCCAGTAATCGTTCCCCACCCTGCCTAGTTCAGGGTACCGTGATACATCTATGTGGGTTACTGCTTAAATGGCTCTCTATCACTGGGGTTTCCTAATCAACATGTTATTACGGTTAAGTGCTTTCACATTTACCTAACCCCACCCATCTGTTTAACTAACATGTTGTATTGGTTAAGTGTTGCCTTAATTAACTTAACCCTATCATTCTTAGCCTGTTTGTTCCTTAGCTTTAGTTCATTCATTAAAGCACCAACCTCTCACATTAGATCTATATTATTGCGGTCACTGGATGTGCCGGGCGGTTCCGGGCAGTCTTACACCGCAACTCAACCTAACCTCGGTTTTTGGGCTTAATGCGCTAACCTCTCACATTAGATCTATATTGTTGCGGTCGCTGAATGTGCCGGGCGGTTCCGGGCAGTCTTACGCCGCAACTCAATCTAACCTCGTTTTAGGCATGTTCATCTTTAGCCATTTTACATGTTTGTCACATGTGCCCAAGTTTTATGTCAATATTTCCCAAGTGTAGTCGGTACAAGTTTTATGCCACATCACATGCTATGCCCTAAAATTTGCTCAATTTAATTGTACCCAATTTTCCCATGTTATAATCGCATGTTCAAAGAGATTCAATCTAAGTTCCGAATGAACTTGGTATTCATAAAAGAAAATAAAAAGAAGGAAAAATAGAGGAGGAGCATAAGAATTGACATGAGGAAAAATAAGCATGTAAAGGTATACCCAATTCAAGAATCATGTTTCAATAGGCATGGTGTACATTAATAATAAGTGTGGAAAAATAAGCATGTAAAGGTATACCCAATTCAAGAATCATGTTTCAATAGGCATGTTGTACATTAATAATAAGTGTAGGCAAGCTAAGCAATTTACACCATAGGTATAAAGATTAGATAGGATTGGACTTAAGAGAATCACTAATTTTGATGTACAACATGATAAGTCCCATTATATCAATCACAATAGTCTCATAGGCATAGGATGTACAACATGATAAGTTCCGTCATATCAATAACAACAGTCTCATAGGCATGATAGGTTCCATTATGTCAATCGCAACAGTCTCATAGGCATGATAGTTTTCATTATATCAGTCACAACAGTCCTGTAGGCATGATAGGTGTCATTACATCAATCACAATAGTCTCATAGGCATAAGCAATTAAGATTTGGCAAAGGATAAGCATGAATTAGAATTAGGCATAGTTCTAAATCCGATTATTACAGTCATGATTTCTATTAGGTTTTTTAATCGGAATAATTACTGAATTTACAGAAAAAGGACGGATCTTGTATTCTGGGATCTGATTTCTGAATTTGTTAAGCTAATCCTTTGATGTAGACGTTTGGTTCTCTAGTTTGGATTTTGTTTGGAACTTTCTAACTTGATTTCTAGTTTGGAGAAGATGAAGGAGGCTAGGCTAGCTTGTCGATGAACAGCATGATGACACCATTGTTTTAGGGTTATGAGGTTAGGGTTTAGGTTTAGTTACGTATATATAGATGTCCAGGATTAACTCTAGCCTTTAGATTAGTCTAGGAGTAATCAGAGCCATCCAAACCAAAGAGATGCGTCATCCAGCCAACCACAGCATGACACATAAGCCCTAATACCTCAGAATTGGTCATCAGGCCAATCAGGTAACGATACATCAGCCATAGGCTGTAAAAATACGTCACTGAATCTGGATCACAAAATGGGTCGACTCCCTACATGGGGTTTGACACCTATGGCGGCATCCTTATAGGGGGTCGACACCTCTGAGCGGAAAATTTCTCGCTCAGCCGGCTCTGACCGAATTTCAAATTTTGAACAGTTTTGACTTTTAATTATTATTTTAATTTAATTTATGTTTAAACTTGAAATCTTTTGAATACCATAACTTCTTCATACGGAGCCCGATTTACACAAACTCGGATCTATCACAAGCAGAATTCCGAGATGAACGAAATGGCGTAACCCGTTTCATCAATTATTCTTTTAAAAATAAAGTGTTCTTAGGTTTGTTAATTTTAACATTCATAGAAAATACAGGGTGTTACACATATAAAAATAGATCTAGTGAGCATGGTGTTATTAAAACTAGATCTAACATACCATGGACGTCATAATAGGCATGAATAAATAAGGATTCATATTCCCAATTAATTATAGATCTAAATTAATCACCACATGATAGGTAAAGTTTAAGATCCACAAATGTGACATGATAAATTTACCCCAAGCGAATTAGATCTATAAAGGTAGATCTAGCATGACATGATAAACTAACCACAAACAAATTAGATCTATAAAGGTAGATCTAGCATGACATGATAAATTAACCACAAGCGAATTAGATCTAAAAAAGTAGATATAGCATGACATGACAAATTAACCACAAGCGAATTAGATCTAAAAAGGTAGATCTAGCATGACATGATAAATTAACCACAATCGAATTAGATCTAAAAAGGTAGATCCAACATGATAATAATTTAAGATCCACAATTGTGACATCACAAATTAACCACAAGCGAATTAGATCTAAAAAGACCTAGCATGATAATATTTAAGATCCACATCATAGTTATGACATAGATCAAAAAGTCCCAATAGATCGGATATGATAAAGATTTGGATCCAAGTCATAGAATATTATAGATTCACCAATTATGATAAATCCAATATGATCCAATCACAGGCATATATCCAAATCACGGTCATTCGAGTTTACTTTTAATCATTTAAATCTAAAAGTAACTAACCCACTGTGTTTGGATTAAGAAGAGAGAACTAGAAAAGAAGCTTTTTGGGTTGCAGATCTACGCTTGAATATATAGTTGATTTGCTTTAGTTGATTGTTGTAGAAGGTAATTCGATTCAATTCAATCACTGATAGAGTTTGGCCCCATGGATTCTCAAATGAATAAAATAAGAGAAATGGACCTCTATATATAGCTGTCAGCCCCTCTGAAACTGACTTCCACCTCAGCCCTAGGAATGTCAACACCCCTGTATGGGGGTCGACCCCGGTGTCGACACCCCCTCAGGGGGGTCGACCCCCTAGAGCGGGAAATTTGCTACCTTACGACATTTTTATTTTTAACCCTTTTCTGGATAAGTTCCGACTCATATCTGACTCATACGTATATATATAATTCTTCTACGCATATACAAACTTAAAATCCTCATAACTTCTTCATACGGTGACCGTTTTACGCAAACCAAATATCTATCTTGACCATAATTTCGAAACAGACGCAATGGCGCAATCCATTTCCCTTAGTTTCGAATATTAAATTAAATTTTCCTTAATTCATTATTAAAAGTGTATTTCAAATTAATTATTCTTTAATTTATCATCTTTAGTGTTGCTAAAATTTTGGGGTGTTATAGAGTGGCTCGTGCTCTCACCAGTGTCCGCTATGTTCCGGAACTTAGGAAGTCTCTTATCTCTTTAGGGCAGTTATATTCTTTGGGATTCAAGATCACTATTGAGAGTGATTGCTTGAGGGTTTCGAAGTGGAAGCTTGTGATTATGAAAGGTGCTAGAGCTAATGGAGTTTATTTTCTTCAAGGAGTGGCCATTGAAAGTGAAACTTGCATAGGCATTGATAGTTCTCGTAGCTTGGATGCGACAAGGTTGTGGCATATGAGATTGGGTCATGTCTCGGAGAAGAGTTTGGATATTCTTAGAAAAAGGGAAATGATTGGTGAAGAAAGTTTTAACAAGCTGGATTTTTGTGAAGAGTGTGTCATGGAGAAGCAAAAAAAAGTAACATTCGGTGAAGAAAAACATGATTCGAAGGAATTCTTGAGTATATGCACATAGATGTTTGGGAACTGACACTGATAGTTTCTTTGGGACGATCAATGTACTATATTTCCTTCATAGATGACTTTTCTCGTAAAGTTTGGATGTGTGTAATTAAGACTAAGTCGGAGGCATTTTCTAAGTTCAACGAATGGAGCTTGTTGAGATGAGAGCGGTAGGTCTTTGAAAGTTCTTAGGTCCGGCAATGGCGGAGACTATGTTTCTGGAGAATTCTTGGATTATTGCAAGCATAATGGTATTCAGACGCATTTTACTGCACCAGGAGATCCACAATCAAATGAAGTTGCGGAGATGATGAATCGTATTCTATTTGAGAGAGCTCAATGCTTGATATTAACATTGGGTTTGTCTAAGGGATTTTGGGCCAAAGCATTGTCAACCTCGGTGCATATTGTGAATCGAATTCCGCGTTCGGCTATTGGTAACAAAATTCTAGAGGAAGTGTGGAAGAGAAAGAGCATTGACTTGAGTTATCTTCGTGTCTTTGGATGTCCCGTGTATGTGCATGATCCGGATGATAAGCTTGAGCCTAGAGCGTTCAAGGGGGTTTTGCTTATTATGAGGACGGAGTGAAAGGATATTGGATTTGGAATCCGAAAATGAAGAAGGTCAGATTATCTCGTCATATTACTTTTGATGAGTCGCCTGTGTTCAGGGTAAATGATGGCTCATTGGACGTTCCTGATTTGGTTCATAGTGAGTCAAAGGAGAAGGAGGTCATTACCACATTTTGTCCTAGGAAAAGAGAGTAAAGTTGTTAGACGTGCTTGTAGGGAAGAAGCGGTTGATGGAACATCACATAGTCCACATGGTTTCTCTAGTAGTGCTGGTGATGTGCACGATTCTAGAGAAGTTTCAATTTAAGGTGGAGCTGAAGGAAGTCCGGGTGATCGTATTGCTATTCGGGTTGGTCGTCGTGC
Source organism: Allium sativum (assembly GCA_030737875.1). NCBI lineage: Eukaryota > Viridiplantae > Streptophyta > Magnoliopsida > Asparagales > Amaryllidaceae > Allium > Allium sativum. The sequence goes on along the minus strand of CM060922.1, from coordinate 732,137,852 downwards.
TATAAGGCCACCAGAGAGGTATGGTGATTGGAACTACCTAAGATTTTGTGATAGGTTGGACTATGCACTTCATGTAGTCCAAGATAAACCGATGGACCTTGATGATGTCATGAAATCGAGTGGTAGCTCGAAATGGATTTGTGCCATGGAGGAATAGATGTAGTCATTGATAAAGAACCGAACTTGGGAGTTGGTTCCACTTCCTAAAGGAAACTAGGCAATTGGGTGCAAATGGATATACAAGGTGAAGGATGATGGAAGATACAAAGCTAGGCTAGTGGCAAAGAGGTTTGCACAAAGGAAAGGAGTATGATGAGATATTTGCACTAGTTGTGCGCCATACATCTATCCGTATATTACTTGCTATATTTGTTATTCACGACTTAGAGTTGGAGCAACTTGATGTGAAAAACCGTCTTGCATGATGACTTGGATGAAGACATCTAGATAGAGCAATAAAAAGGGTTTATGGTAGATGGTAAGTCAAATTTGGTGTGCAAGTTAAAGAAATCTCTATACGGGTTGAAGCAATCACCTCGGCAATGGTACAAGAGGTTCGATCATTTCATGCTCTAAAGCGACTTCCATTGAAGCATCAAAGATGCTTGTGTATATTTAAAGAAGTTGGAAAATGATTCTTGGGTGTATCTGTTCTTGTACGTGGACGATATGTTCATAGCTTCAAAGAACAAGGCGGAAATCAACAAGTTTAAATTGAGATGAAAGCGGAATTCGATATGAATGACCTTGGGAAGCTAAGAAGATACTGGGCATGGAAATTGAAAGGGACCGAAAGCATTTTGAGTTGAAATTGACTAAAAAGGAGTATATAAAGAAAATGTTTTGTCGGTTTAGCATGGAGAATGCAAAGGCGTTGAATGCACCTTACCTTTGCATGTGAAGCTTTAGATCAAGGATCACCTACCGGGGAGAAAGACAAAGCTTATATGGCAATGATTCCATATCTAATTGTGGTTGATAGTTTGATGTACTTCATGGTGTGTACATGGCCCGATATTGCAAATGTCATTGGGGTGGTTAGTCGGTAAATGACTAATCTGGGAAAATCGCATTGGGAAGCGGTCAAGCTTATTTTGAGATACTTGAAAGATACAACATCTCATAGACTTTTTTTTGGGGGGTAGAAAGGAAAAAAGTTGCAATTTGGTTGGTTATTATGATTCGGACTACGCCGGTGATAGGGATCGGAGAAAGTCAACTTCCGAATATGTCTTCACATTTGATGGCACAACCATAAGTTGGAGAACGAGATTGCAAACTTTCGTTACTTTATCCACTACGAAGGCAGAGTTGATAGGCACGGTGGAGGCGGCAAAGGAAGCATTCTATTTGAAGCGTTTGTTGTGTGACTTGGGGTTTGAACACGATAATATCGATGTTCATTGTGATAGCCAAAGCGCTATCCTTTTGGTGGAGAACTTGGCGTTTCGTTCACGAACTAAGCACATAGAAGGGAGAGAGTCGTTCTTGGTAGCCATAGATGAAGATAAGCAAGTATATCTTCGGAACATGCACACAAATGACAATACGGTGGATATGCTCACTTTGACGTTGCTGATTGGGAAGTTCGAACTTGATTCGCTTGAAGAAGTGCTAGGTGCCGCTAGGTGGCATTCAGACGTCTGGGAAGCATTCAGACGTCTGGATTAAATTTCAGATGTCTGAATTGAGCCAGAATTGAAACCTGAATGTTATCAGACGTCTGAAATAAATTTTAGATGCTTGAAACGGGTTTGAGTTGTTTTTCGGACCTGGAAATAAGGTGTTGATTTGTGAATTGGCAAGGGGGCACTTTGGACATTTGTCGGGGGTTTCTACACAAGTATATAAGCTATTCTCTCAAGTTTGAAAGAATATGGTTTTAGAGGTGATCAATCCATCAAAGCAAGGGTTTACCTTCGTTAATTTGAGTTTTGCAATTCTTATTATTTCTTCAATTCTAATCTCGACAAATATATATTCTCTATTGAATATTGGATCATTGTAATCAGTCTTTTGTATTCTTCTGATTGGTGAAAATAAAAGCTCTATTTCAAGTGAATGTACACTAACCACTATAAATTTTGGTGTGATTTAGTTATTGTTATCGTTTCTATATATTGGAGTGGATTGAGTGGTCTTAGTTGTTGTTGTTGTTCCCCAACACAAATTAAATTTGTAACAGCCCTCTATGCATGATCTGAGATGGTGGAAAACATCAAAAACAGAAAAGCGATTTAAATTATAACAAAACAAATAATGGGCTTGATAAACAAGAATCACTGAAGTCCATCAAATCCAGCCATGAGCACTCACTATTCAACCTTTAAGTGATCGGACCCTAAGAAGTAAGAACTAGTCTAGGGGGGATTTGCATCAAAAATGCTTCCAGATTGAGATTAAAAAATATTAATTATTAACAAACGATGTCTCCAAGATAATGTAGTGCGGCGAGAAGGACGACTCAAGAATTTAATTCTGTCAATCTAACAATAATAACTCTATTGGGTTCTCCCTGGCTACAGTGCCACTGTATGCGCAGGAAATTAAAAAACTGTGGTATAGTTGCAGCATGAATATCATCCAAGGAAAGAAAGAAAGACAAAACAACAGAATCCGTTGTCCACTTCAGGGAATCCTATGTTTATGGCTTTCACACATTTGTATCTATTTTCTACACATAACAATATACATTGATTATACATACTGGTTTGTTACAGTACACAGCTTCCATTTGCTATTCACATACAGTTTAAAGAGGAACTTCTATACAATGCATCCACAGGTTGGTCAACAACTTGCTACATCCGTAGCAAAATCGTCGCACTTGGCTGACTAGCATGATTTCTTTTCCTTCATAAAATACAACATCCATAGCTAGTATTTACATGCTATCCCATGGAAGCAGTTACCCATGTCGCTTGATTGCCCTAAGTTTTACACCATGCTTAGGTCCAAGAACTAGGCCATACTCAAACGCAAGTGGGGATTCCATATTGGGTGAGTGCCTAAATGTATACCGCTGGTAGAGTTGAATAAGTGCCAGCTTCACTTCCTGAACAGCAAATTTTTGGCCGATGCATGCACGTGGGCCAATGCCAAATGGAATGTGTGAACATGCATGTCTTTTCTTCTGTTCATCGCACTGCTTGTCGAATCTCTCCGGTCTAAACACATCTGGGTCTGAAAATTGCTTTGAATCTTTTGCCAGGACTCCTAATGCTAGCCAAACCCATGTACCCTGCATATTACAAAAAGCCAAAAAACAGTTTATTATTGTAATTTTCTACATGTTCCTTTTCACCTATGTGCTTGTGATTTGATACAGTTTGTTACCTTTGGAAGAGTGTACCCTCCAATGTCAACCTGTTTAGATGTTTCCCTTGCAACTAATGGTGATACTGTGAAGAATCTCATTGATTCTTTCACCACCTGCATCAAAGTATTTCGAATCAGAACACAATCAATTCAAGTGATTAAGAAACAATATGATTTGAAATCATACCTGGTCAAGATACAAAAAATTAAACTCCAAATCATAAGCATTAGGAGTCTGATCCTTAGAAACAACTCTGTCAATCTCTTCCAACAACTTCCTTTCGACGTCCGGATGTTTCGAAACCAGATACAGAGTCATAGCAATTGTAAACGCACTAGTCTTAGTTCCAGCAAGCAAATGCTCATAAACAAGCGCTCTTATATAATCATCGCTGAACAAATCTTTCCCTCCATTCTGATCCCTTGCGTTTATAACAGTAGCTAAAAAATCTTTCGACTCGCTTGTTTTCTCCCTTGATCTTTTCTCTATCATTACATCGATTATTTTACAGAGTTTGTTATTTGTGTCATGCATTTTGTAGTCTGCAGTTCCAGGTATTGATTTGAGAATTTTGCAACACGGATTTTGAATTGCAGGAAAAAAGAAGCCCAGTATTGTTGACATCGAGCTGTTTAGGTCCATTTTAAGTGAATCTATGGAATGTGTGTGTAGTTTAAGGAAACTGGATATTTCTTCATTGCTTTCTTTGCCGTTTAAGAGGTTAAACTGAACTCCAAATGCTGTTTCTCCTATGATATTAATTGCTAATTTGATGGCGAGCTCGGAGATGTCGATATCCTCATTCTCTTTGTAGGATGAAATTATTGAAACTAGAGATTGTACATGTGATTTCATGGTGGGGATAAGGGTAGCAAGATGAGTTGGTTGGTAGAGAGATATGATTGTGTTTCTCATTTGCGACCACCTTGAATCCCTACAAATTAAGGACAACGGTTCATCAATAAATGAAGAGGAAATTAATTTGTTATACCTAGTAGAAGTTGTGTTATAACACACAGTTTACTACCTAAAATATTGCATTGTTTCCTGAATTGTAGAAAGAAAAAAGACTTGGATGGTATGAGGAAAAAGGAAATTAAAGATGCCCTTTGGAGAAGAGAAAATAAAATCCATATATATATATATATATATATATATATATATATATATATATATATATATGACGAAAAGCAGAAACCTAAATTAGTATACGATGGAAGTACTAAATTTGATTTTAAAATATAAGCATATACAAAGATATAACTCAGTTAGAAAACTATGAAATAATGATTTGGAAAAGACAATGATGATAAGAATGATGATGTTGCTCCCTGAATTCCAATATGGAACAATGGGTGAAAGAACAAATCTATGATACAACTTATCAAAAAAATTGTGTCATAACATAGGCTTATATTGCACTTTCTTGAAAAATGTAAACATAAGGTTGATTACACGATATACCTAGAGAGAAAAAGACCCTGCTCATGGAGAGGAGAACCAGAGGTAGGAGAACGAATTTTCCTGTTCTTGATATCCTTGAACTTCTTTATGCACACTTCTCTACACAACTCTGGGTCTGCTACAATCACTAAAGGCTGCCTACCCAAGTGAAATCTAATTGCACCATGCAGATTGCAACAAAGGAAAACATTAGTTAGCTGTTCAAAACTTTACATATGACATATGTATGTATTTCTGTAACTATATATGACTTCAAAATGTAAATAAAATCACATAGTGTACCTGAAAATTGGACCATATTCTTTGGAGAAAGCTCTTAGAACATTTGGACCATATTTGGCTAGGAAGTGAAGGTGGCCAACAAGAAAGGCAGTAGGAGGTCCAGGTATTTTTCTTAGTTTCCAGTATGGAAAATAAAAATACATCAACAGACCACTTGTACACATAACTAACAACAAAGCAAATTGGCAGCACATATTTTCCAGGAGGGAGAGCAAAAGAGAAACAGTTTGTGAGTTTAAACTTGCAATGTGGCAGGTATAAATATACCTCAGATGACTACTTAATTATTACATGGTGGAAGAGGCTATCTATAAGATCTATAGCCATGAAAAAAATAATTTAGGCTGACGAACATGATGGGATATGCAGCAAACCACTAAATCAGACCATTCTCATTTGGGTATCTCTTTACGAGTGGTACTAGTAACAGGCATTTAAAATTTGAATGTTGTCAATTTACAGAGTTTGGGAATGTCTACATCTTCATGCACAAGAATATTGTGTGCACATGTATTTTTTATTTTTTTTTCTTTCCAAATGGTGTATTAGCGGATACAGGAAATTGCCATGACAGTGCTACTAGCTAGAGACTAGCTGCTGCGAACTTAGCCAATTTACCAGCATGGTGCATAAATGATGTTAGGTTGAAAACTTTGCACAATGAATGGTTTAGTAAATATTACTTTTATGTCGAATTGACTTAGAATTGACATGGCTTGTCACTTCACACTACATCACATGTTCCCACTATTTCCAGAATCATAATTGAGGAATCAAGTTTCTACCTCGTTTGACTGTTAAGCACTTCTTTGAAATTGTCGGAGTCATTTACGGATGTCAATTAAAGTGGTGATTTTGGATACCTATGTCTAATCCGATTGGGTTCGGTTTTGAATTGGCTTAGCAATAACAATGCAACAAGCCCTAAACAATCGGACATATCAAAAGCCTCAGATTATCAGAAAATGTCGAAGTATACATAGTATGAAGTCGGAGACTCTATGCTACCGACTTGGTGACCTTACCCTAAAGCCGCTCCTAGTTACATAGTTTGGACGGTTTGGTTCAAGTTATTTTTAATTGAATCTTTATGACATTTTTCATCATCTGCAAAGGGCATGAGACCATTGTGTTTGAGTCAGTTTCAGTATTATCAAATCGGCTTCGGTTGCACAATAGAATTTTCATTGTAAGTTGATCGAAATCATGGGTAAAAGTTAAGGTGGATGAAAGTTTGGATCTAGAAGTTGTCACCAACAGACCTAAGTCATACACTAGGTGAAACTAGGTAGCAATCGATCCCTAGAGATCGTCCGAGTTGAGACCAAGACATTTTAGTAGAAACTTTCCTAGACCATTAATACTTGATTTGCACATGTTTAATTATTTATCCAAGTTTACTTAGCCTTCATTTTTTTCTATAGATTCCATGGATAAGAAACCTATGCATAAAATTTCATAACAAAATAAAATATGGCTTGCAAGAGAGTTATTTGCGAAATTAATCATCTAAATTGAGATTATAAGTTAGTATTTATAGCCATGTTTAGCATGGGTCAGGTCGAGTTAGACTAAATACTTCACTCAAGCCATAGAGAATGAGTTAAATGTAATTTAATCTGTATCTGACCCTATATGAGATTAGATATGTGTTGGTTTGAAGCATGAATTGGGATGGATTAAGCGAGACTGGATTGAGTTATATGAATCTACAAAAAAATGAGAATAAAAGGGTAAAAAAATTTAAAATATCATATTTAATATTTAGCCCAAAACATTAAATTCTAACTAGCATAGTACATCAAATATAATTCACTGCTACAAATATTTTGTAAGAATTTCACTATAAAATACATCATATGAAATCAATTCACTACATATTAGAGTAAGTATCTTATTTCAAAATATATTAAAATCCTCTTTAAATTATCTTAGTTAACTTATGTGTTTTTATATTGTCATCGAATATGCTTTTCTGTGTGTTTATTCTCAAATACACAAACATTATTTTAAATTTTTTACTGTTCTAACTTAGGTTGATATTAAATTAGTTTTTTACATAAGGTTAGGGTTTAGCTAAAGTAAGGTTGGTTTGAACAAATATTACACCCGACCCGCATATCGCATGGGTTATAAATTTAATCCATAAATGATCCGAACTAGGATAATTAAACTTACGTGGGTTGGATCGATTTGGTGGGCTGGTCATATTGAGTATGAGTTATGTACATTCCTATCAGTATCTTCAAGATTATGTGTCTTGTATATTATTCCATTACTCTTTTATACTCTTGTTGATTAGGATAATAAAAAATACTGTTAATTTTTTTATATATGTCAATTTTGGGTGAGTCACGATATATTTGGTGTTTCTATATAATGTTATTGATCATTAATGGCGCTTATATATCTTGTATATCACTCTTTTATACCCTTGTTAATTAGGATAACAAAGAATATTGTTAGACTTTCTGAAGGTCAATTTTGGCTAAACCTCGATATATTTGGTGTTTCTATATAACATTATATACTGATTACTAAAGTCAATCTTGTACATTACATATGCTTCCATTGCTATTTTATACCCTTGTTGATTGTGATAACAAAGGATATCATAAGAGCATTAGACATATGTTGATTTCGGCTAGACCACAATATATTTGGTGTAACATTACAATGTTATCGCTTATAAGCGGTGATTGAAACTGCTTTTACTATTGTTAGCACATGTTAAAAACAACAGAGAAAAAATAAGAACTGTGAGCGATTTTGCTGAAGCAATTGGGAAATTTTTGTTATCTAATCAAAAATAAGACCCGATGTAGTTTTTTAAGCATTATATAAGCACGTAGAAGTAAATTAAAAATTGTTTAAGCTTACTACCTTTGGTAGAGAATAAGAAACTTGTTAATATCTCTAACTCCTAAAGAATAGACAACAAATAATAAAACAAATATGTGTAAAATAAGCAGTATGTTGACGTTGTATTTTAACACTCCCCCTCAACACCAGCTTTTATTATGTTTCTACCATTCCTAGCAGCTTGCGAATACATTCCGATATTCCACTATTCAGGCCTTTTATAAATAAATCTTCCTTCTGATTTTCATGACAATATGCTTTAAAAAAAATCTCCTTCTCTAAAACATATTCTCCACTAAAATGATAGTTCAACTCCGCATGTTTAGTTCTTGCATGAAACACTGGGTTCTTGGCCAAACAAATTACGGACAAGTAATCACAACAAAGGCCTTGTTGCTGCAAATCCTTTAATAACTGTACAAGAAAAGCATTCTTTTATGCTAACTTTGACACAGGGCGATGCTTGACTTTTGTTAGTGAAAATGACACGGTTGGCTACCTCTTTCTTCATCATGAAACTGCTATTGATCTAAGCATACAAACGCCAATTTTAATCATTCATGGAGGCAAACTGGAAGCAACTTGGGCCTGAGTAGTCGTTCTGAGCGTAAGACACCAAAGTTATCGGTAGGGATAAGTAGAGATTGCCTAGTAGTGGTTTGAGCATTATTCCTGGAGCATTGCTAGGGCCTAACTGGGAGCGATTAGAATAACGAGCTCCCTTTCTGATGGTAATTATAGCGCCATCATTGTTAATTCTCCCCTTTTGCTAGTTTCACTATAGTAGACGGATATCACAAGAAGAACTTTTCGAAATTTAAAGAGTAGACTGAGAGTCTCTATTGGCTTGAAGGCCTGACATATCTCTATGGGTGTTTTCTTTGAGCCTTTCCATCAAGTTAATATTCTTCCTAATTTGGTTGTTAAGCATGCTTTGGATTTCCCTCAATTTCTTAGTTACTTCAAAGAATTGAGCTTGAGTAACTGGGACTTCGAGGAAGTAGCCATATCCAAGGTGGCTGGAGCTTCAAAAAGTTGTTGTTGGAGAGAAGTTTCTTGTTCGACAATTTAAGATCCAACCACAGCGGATTTTCCTTTCTTAACCATTTTCGGTAGACTATGTAAGTAGAACTAAGAAGACCTGAGTAGCTGTAACACCCCGTAATTTTAAATATCAAAGTTAACAAATTAAAGAATACTTAATTTCAAATGTGGGAATTAAGGGAAATGGGTTGCATCATTGCATTCGTCTCGGAATTCTGCTTGAGATAGAGTCCGAGTTTGTGTGAATTGGACTTCTTATGAAGAAGTTACGGCCTTTCGAAGTTTCAGAAATTAATTAAATTAAAAACAGATTCAGGTTCAGAAAAAAATAAAATAAAACAGGGACCAGGTCGACCCTAGTGTTGACCTCCCCCTATACAGGTCGACCTAGGGGTCGACCTGCCCCCCCCCCCCTCGGGCAGATCTGAAAGATGATGCTTTTGTGACCTATTGCTGAGTCATTAGGGCTGAGGTGTCACTCTGTCTTGACCGAATGGTCTTGATTGATTCTAGGTTAATCTGACGGCTCTTAATTAACTAATCTTCCATAAAAACACCCTAAACCCCTAACCCTAATCACACAAATTCATACCAAGAGCCGTCATGCCGTCAATGGAGGACCTAGAGTAGCCGCCATACACTTTCAACCCTAAAGCAAGATAGGGGCTTGAATCAAAAATCAAATCAAATCTAAATAACAACTAAGTCTACATCAAAAGCGAACAATCCAATTTCAGAATACAGATCACAGAAAGACAACACTATTCTTTTTAATTGTGAGTATGATAGCTTTCACAAAATAATTAATTAATTTAATTATGATAAGATATAATTGGGATTATGAGAATATGATTTTGAATCATGTGATGTAAATTGTATGTATGTTTGTGGTGTTGGATCATATGTTAGTTCTTATGTGAATTTTATGCAAGATGGATTATATGCGAATCTTATACACGTTGAATCATATATCTTATGCAAGTTGAATCATATATCTTATGCAAGTTGAATCATCTATCCTATGTAAGTTTGTGGTGATTGGATCATATATACATGTATGAATCTTATGCAAGTGTGGGTTGTTGAAATATATGTGAAACATGTATATGCATATGCTAGTTTATGTGACATTAATCTACATGTTTAGATCTATATGCAAGATTACACATTTATGTTTAGATCTATATGCAAGATTACACCTTTATGATTAGATCTATATGCAAGTTTACATCTTTATGTTTAGATCAATATGAAAGATTACATCTTTATGTTTAGATCCATATGCAAGTTCACACCTTTATGTTTGGATCTATAGCAGTACATAAGTTATGCAAGCTTAGGCCCGTTACCTATGCTAGTTTCCTATCATATGCTAGTTTGAATGAAATTCATATGCAAGTTTATGTCATGATCCTTAGATCTATTTTATGTGTTATGTGATGTTGTTTATCTTTTTATAAGTTAGACTATTTGCGAGTCTAACATATGTCATATGAAAACGTACGAATAGCGTGGGGATGATGGGATAATATTGAATATACATAAAATTGTGAATTGACAATAAAATGGCCTTAAAAAGGCATATAATTAATTTGAGATATTAATTGGCATAATTGGTATTTATGAACATAATTTTAAGAGACAATTGTGGACATAAATAAATTTGGAAATTATTGACAAATTTGAATAGGGATATTAATCCAATTTGGGGTTAAATAAAGATGTGTAATAATAAACCGCCTAAGACACGAGGTTAGACTCTTTTGTGGTGTAAGACTGCCCGGACCCGCCCGATAAATCCAGCAGCCACAAATGCCAGTTTAATGTGAGAGGTCAAAGGCACGAATTAAATGCGTAACAATTGTAAAGACACGAGGTTAAGCTCGTTTGTGGTGTAAGACTGCCTGGACCCGCCCGGCAACACAAATGCCAGTCTAATGTGGGAAGTCTTTACAAGGTTACGGTTCTAATGAATTAAGTAACACTTAACCAAATAAACATATGGTGGGACATGGAGGGGTTAAGTGGGAGCCTTGGGTGGCATGTGGAATTAAGGGGGTGCCTTGGGTGGCATGTGAAATACGATTATATGCACTTAACCAAGATTGAAACATGTAAGAAGACATGAATAAGAATGGGGTTAAGTGGGGAAACCTTAGTGGGGACCAAGCATAGGTGGAAGGCTTGTGTCATGCATGGGGGCCCTTTTCAAACCAGTAACCCATTAAGTATCTTTGTGAGCTCGACCCAAGTCGAGGACGGGACACGCTTACTGGATTTGATTGTAAGAGGTCAAAACGGGTTAGCAGTGGCAACGCAAGTCCAACGGGGTCATGTGCGTGCATGGGCCCGGGCTGGTAGGGAAGACGTTGTTGCATCGTGTAGATATAAGCCGTGCATTTTTGGTGGTATCGGGTTGCCACTTTGGGGAGTGTTACACCCCACTGTGGGGCCATCACGGGTATCTACGAGTTAGGGAGCCCATCGAATGGGGGTAGTGGGTACAACTAGTGGAGATAGGGGCAGATGACACCTATGAAGGCAGCTAGGGGTACACGAAACTACCATTATCATTATTAAGTTATGTAGGCGGGATCAACTTTTAGGGTGACTATTGGTGGTGCAATATAGTAATTATCCTATAGTGATTAGGGACGAGATTAACGCCAGAATATTCCTCTTAACTGCTTTGTCATGCCCACTTGTTTCATGGTCATATCTTATCTTACCAGTTTATGCCTTACCCTTGTTACTTTAATAATTATATTGTTAAAGTTGTTATACTCGCCAGACTTTATGTCTGACCCCCCTTGTTTTCGCCTCTTTTCTTCATCTCCCCCCCAGGTTTTCAGGGTGGGACTAGTACTAGTGGAGCTTGATCTTGGATCTCTTTCTCTCTCTTTTAGAAGTGCTTGGATTGCTGAAAGTAAAGTCCAACTCATCTCTTTTATGGCTACTTGTGTTGGGGTTTATGCTTTTTATTTTATGTACTCTGAAACAATTTATCAAGATGGATATTAAGTGTACTTGGGTTATGAAGTTGTTGTAATCAAACTATTTCTCCGCTGCAATAAAAGTTGTTTTAAAAATTTTCAAGTACCATTATTTATATCTGTCTTGTTATATTCTGTTCTATACACCAAATACGCTCCATGGAAGTTAATGCATTCCCTTTGTGAGTGACATTAATGGACGTGGGGTGTTACACGTGGTGTCAGAGCTGAAAGTTTCCAGACCAGATATGAATTTTGAAAAACTATTTTTCAAAAAGCATTTTACAAAGAAATACTTTCAAAAGTATGTTTTAAGGAAAGTATTTTCAAGAGAAAAGTTTGTTTTAAAAACATAACCCCCAAGAGCCATATATCTTTCTTTCGAATTCTCCGTTTTGAATCTCTTCATTTTCTTTTCAGCATGTCTGGAATTCCCGAGATACCCGAGGGGATATCGATACCAGGATGGTTTAGAAGGTATTTGGAAGCTAAGGCCAATGTCGCAGGCCCATCAAATGCTCCTCCTCCTCCCCGTGTAGATACTTTTGCAAAGATATGCAAAGATTTTAGGGAAATGGCGGGAAACCTTTTCACGGATCAGAGACGTTTGTGGAAGCTCAAATTGGCTTAAGGAGGTGGAAGATCTATTTGGTATTTTCGAGGTGGAAGATGGAAGAAAGGTCCAATTGGCCGCTTGGTTAATGAAGGACGAAGCCTCGTTTTGGTGGGAAGTCACGAACGGAGAGCGTCCGGTGGAGACATGGATGGATTTCAAGCGTAGGTTCGAAATGAAGTTTCTCTCACGAGCATAAGAAAATTTATATATGGAAAGGATCTTAGCGTTGAAGCAAGGGGATTTATCAGTAAAGGAGTACGTCAACAAGTTCAATCAGTTAGCGAGATTTGGCTTGGAATTGGTAAACACACCTAAGAAAAAAGCCCTATGGTTCGTTAAAGGCTTGAATGAGCCGCTACATGGGTTAGCTATGACCCACATTCCGATGGGGGCTACCTTTGAGAGATTGGTTGACATGGCGCTTATGCATAAAGAAGAGAAGGGTGCTAATGCTAATAAGGCACCGGAGAAGAAAGGAGACCAAAAGAAACCACAACAGCAAAACAAGAAAGGCGGGAAGAACAATAATAGCAAGGGAAAGAAGAAGTGCTTTAATTGTGGGACACCAAGCCATCTGAGCAAAGACTGTAGGGAAAAGAAGAAGACTGACTGTTTCCACTGTAGAGAGGCAGACCCTCTAGTTAAGGACTGCCCAAGGAAACAAGGGCAAGGGCAAAGAACTTCTGGAGGGCAGCTTCAGGCTCTCATGGCACCAGGGCAGGCAAGAGGGCAGCTTCAGGCTCTTATGGCACCAGGGCAAGCAAGAGGGAAGCTTCAGGCTCTCATGGCACCAGGACAGGAGACAGGTAGAAACATTTCCGTTGAAAGTTTAGTTTTTCTGTTTGATCATCCTGTTCGTACTTTGTTTGACTCTGGTGCTTCACACTCGTTTGTATCTGCTTCGTTTGTTGAAACACTGCACCTAAATACTAGTCTAGTTACGGATCTCACAGTAGTCTCAAATCCTATTGGTGGTTCGACTCATCTTTCTATGATTTGTCAGGATTTGAGAGTGTCTATCTTGGGCATTGGGTTTGAATGCAATGCCTTTGTTCTTGGCTTCATGAGTTACGGCTTGATTCTAGGCATGGATTGGCTAGCTAGATACAGGGTCATCCTAGATTGTGAAAGAAGGGTAGTTAGATTGTTGACTCGTTGTGGAAAGACCCTTGATATTTCTTGTGACCCTAGAGGTCCGGTAATGCTTAGCTATCTAGAATCCCTTGACGCATCCAATGATGATTTGAAATCGGTTCGTGTGGTCCGTGAATATAGTGACGTCTTCGATGAAGTTCGAGGTTTACTCCCGAGGCATGAGATAGGCTTTCGAATATACTTAGTAGATAATGCAAAGCCAGTTGCATTACCAGTGCGCCACATGGCTCCGAGAGAGAGAAGAGAACTCAGTTGTAACAACCCGGAAATTCTGAGCTAATTTAAAATTTTTATTTTGGCAATTTTAATAAACTTTGAATATTTAAATGATTTATTTTAAATAATGACGACGAGAAATTTATTTTGAATAGAATTAGAACGTATATATTTATATAGATCGTCGGTAGAATATAAATATTTATTTTTAATTATAAAAGGAATTGAAAATGGCGCGGTAGTTCGAAAATTCGATTTCAAATTTCAAGTGAATGTACAGGATTCAAAATAAACCAGATTTTAGTGAAACCAAAAATATTTGAATCTAACTGAGAATATCTTTCCAACGAATTCGAAAAATTGAAATTTCATAGCGGAGATAAAAAGTCACGGGTTCTTACATCAGTAAGCAAGTGAAAGAATTGCTTGAGAAGGGGTTCATAAGAAGAAGTATTTCGGAGTGGGGTGCTCCAGTCGTCTTTGCTACGAAAACTAATGGTTCACTTAGATTGTGCGTGGACTATAGAGAGATGAATAAGCTAACAAAGAAGAACAGACACCCGTTACCAAGGATAGACGATTTATTCGATCAGTTGGTGGGTGCTTCGGTTTTCTCGCAACTGGATTTGGCTACACGGTTTCATCAGCTAAGGGTGGCTGAAGATAGCATCGATAAGACTGCATTTAGAACTCCTGACGGTTTCTTTGACTGGCTCGTCATGCCTTTTGGTTTGACGAATGCACCCGCATACTTTGTGGACTTAATGAGTAGGGTGTTTAGGGAGTTTCTGAACAAGTTTGTGGTAGTCTTTGTAGACGATATTCTGAGCATGCCCTACATCTTAGGGAAGTCTTAGAGACCCTACGAGCGCATCAACTTAAAGCTAGGTTCTCCAAGTGCCATTTTTGGAGAAAAGAAGTGAGGTTCTTAGGACACGTGGTCTCTAAGGAAGGGATAGCTGTGGATCCCGCTAAGGTAGTGGCAATCCAAGATTGGAAAACTCCTAAGAACGCAACAGAAGTAAGAAGCTTTTTAGGGCTGGCTGGCTATTATAGGAAGTTCATTAAGGACTTCACGAAGATATCAGCCCCTCTCACTCAATAAACGAAGAAGAATTTGACTTTTACTTGGGACGTTGACTGTGATGATGCTTTCCAACGTCTGAAGAGGGATTTGACGACAACTCCAGTTTTAGTTTTGCCAGACGGGAGTAAGACATTCACTGTATATACCGATGCTTGCGGGACAGGTCTTGGCGCAGTTTTAATGCAAGAGGGAAGGGTGATATGCTATGGTGGAAGACAGTTGAAAGCCCACGAGAAAAATTACCCTACTCACGACTTGGAGTTGGCGGCCATAGTTTTTGTGCTTAAGTCATGGCGTCATTATTTGCTTGGCGAGAGGTTTGAGTTGTATACAGACCATAAGTCGCTAAAGTACTTATTCTCTCAGAAGGACCAAAACTTGAGGCAACAAAGATGGATGGAGTTTTTGGCATCCTACGATTTTGAGATTGCATATACCCCTGGCAAGGGTAACATTGTAGCCGACGCCTTAAGTAGAAAGAAGTTAAACTTTAAGTCCTTTGTTTGCAGAGCAGCGGAGTTCAGAGTATATATCTACTTTTGACTTCAGACCCTCTGTCGATTATGTACCCGGATTGTTGGCATCATTAGAGGTGCAACCTACACTTTTGGGTCGAGTTGGAGAGGCACAGCGAAACGACCCACAGTTGGTTGAGATAGTAGGCAAGCTTATAGGAGGGGATTCCTCAAGACATCTTGATAGATATGCTATAGATGAGAGAGGTTGGCTACGTAGAGATGGGAGACTTTGCGTACCACAAGACGAGAGTTTGAAGAAGGCAATTCTTGAAGACTCACATCGCTCTAAGATGACCATACATCCCGGTGGTGATAAGATGTATAGGGATATGAAGCGAGTTTTCTTTTGGGCCGGAATGAAGAAGGATGTGGCTGAGTTCGTTGCTAGATGCTTAGTGTGCCAACAAGTCAAGGTGGAGCAAAAGAAGCCTGGAGGTTTGCTCCATCCTTTAGAGATTCCGCTTTGGAAATAGGAAAGCGTTTCCATGGATTTTGTAGATGGGTTACCAAGATCAAGGAAGGGTAATATGGGGATTTGGTAATTGTAGACCGACTTACTAAAAGTGCCCATTTTATTCCCGTTAAAAGTAGAAGGACCGCCGCATGGTTAGCATCCGTTTACCTTAGAGAAATAGTTCGTTTGCACGGCATACCCTCAAGCATTGTGAGCGATAGAGATCCCATTTTCACAAGTGAATTTTGGAAAAGCTTACAAGAGGCGGTTGTGACGCAGTTATGCTTAAGTACCGCTTATCATCATCAAACGGATGGCCAGACCGAGAGGGTGAATCAGATTCTAGAAGACCTTGTGAGGCTATGCATCCTAGACTTTGGAGGAACATGGGAAGAGCACCTTCCACTAGTAGAGTTCGCTTATAATAATAGTTTTCAGGCTAGCATTGGCATGGCACCTTTTGAGGCTCTTTATGGACGACCGTACCGATCACCTACATGTTGGTGGGAATCCACAGATATGGTTTTGCTTGGACACGACATGATTAAGGAGACTTCGGAGAAGATAGACCTGATTCGATGGAGAATGAAGACGGCACAGGACCGACAAAAGTCATATGCTGATAGAAGACGAACCGATCTTGAGTTCAATGTTGGGGACATGGTTTTTGTTAAGGTGTCACCATTAAGAAACGTAGTCCGTTTTGGATCAGTAGGGAAGTTGACACCAAGGTTCGTAGGACCCTTTCCAATTACAGAGAGAATTGGGCAGATGGCGTATAGAGTAAAGTTACCGGAAAAGCTCAGCGGAGTTCATGACATGTTTCACGTTTCGCATTTGCGTAAGTGTTTGCACGATATAGCATAAGTGGTAGATCCGAGCACGCTCGAAGAAGTGGAAGTGGAGCGTAATGCCACGATTAGACGAGCTCTAACACGCATTCTCGAATCGGAGGTCAAAAAGCTTCGCAACAAAGAGGTCAAGTTGGTCATAGTGCAATGGGGAGATGATCAAAGAGACGCGACTTGGGAGACAGAAGATAAGATGCGTACATTGTACCCTTTCCTTTTTGAGGGTATGTTTTATTTTCTCCTTTTTCTACCGCTTTGTTGATACTTGTCCTATCTTTTAGTATTATCTTTGCGATGACATCTTTGATCTTTAGTTAGGAAGAACCCTATGGTTGAAACATGTGTTTGAGACATGTTATGTTTGATGGATGCAAATGGTTGCTAGCTGTTTCTCGTGGATGCATGTACACACACCTTAGGCACTAGATCGGCTCAATCACCTTTATGTTGCATATAAATGTGTGTGCGTGTTTAAATTAATGGATGTATAATGGTTGTATTATCATATGGATGCTGCATTTTGATGAATGGTTGTGCACACATATAGAAATAATATGTATCGATAGGATTCTTTCGCATACATAATGGACACATGACACTATCATGATTTGCATTAAGGAGGTCAACTGAATCAGTAGACCGCCTGATTTTGCATTAGATAAGGAACATATACACACACTCTTTGCATATGTTCATATAGCATTAGAAATCTTGTAAGGAAAATGGATGCCTATGTTTGATGGTTGAGTAGATGGATGATTGGATGTTAGGATATGCATTCTCCTTAACTTGGAGATTTCGGGGGCGAAATCCTTTAAGGAGGGGAGAATGTAACACCCCGTAATTTTAAATATTAAAGTTAACAAATTAAAGAATACTTAATTTCAAATGTGGGAATTAAGGGAAACGGGTTGCGCCATTGCGTTCATCTCGGAATTCTGCTTGAGATAGAGTCCGAGTTTGTGTGAAGTGGACTTCGTATGAAGAAGTTATGACCTTCCGAAGTTTCAGAAATTAATTAAATTAAAAACAGATTCAGGTTCAGAAAAAAAAACAGGGACCAGGTCGATCGGGGGTCGACCCTAGTGTCGACCTCCCCCTATACAGGTCGAACTGGGGGTCGACCTGCCCCCTCCCCTCGGGCAGATCTGAAAGATGATGCTTTTGTGACCTGTTGCTGAGTCATTAGGGCTGAGGTGTCACTCTATCTTGACTGGATGGTCTTGATTGATTCTAGGTTAATCTGACGGATCTTAATTAACTAATCTTCTATAAAAACACCCTAAACCCCTAACCCTAATCACACAAATTCATACCAAGAACCGCCATGCCGTCAATGGAGGACCTAGAGTAGCCGCCATACACTTTCAACCCTAAAGCAAGATAGAGGCTTGAATCAAAAATCAAATCAAATCTAAATAACAACTAAGTCTACATCAAAGGCGAGCAATCCAATTTCAGAATACAGATCCCAGAAAGACAAGACTATTCTTTTAATTGTGAGTATGATAGCTTTCACAAAATAATTAATTAATTTAATTATGATAAGATATAATTGGGATTATGAGAATATGATTTTGAATCATGTGATGTAAATTGTATGTATGTTTGTGGTGTTGGATCATATGTTAGTTCTTATGTGAATTTTATGCAAGATGGATCATATGCGAATCTTATACAAGTTGAATCATATATCTTATGCAAGTTGAATCATATATCTTATGCAAGTTGAATCATCTATCCTATGTAAGTTTGTGGTGATTGGATCATATATACATGTATGAATCTTATGCAAGTTTGGGTTGTTGAAATATATGTGAAACATGTATATGCATATGCTAGTTTATGTGACATTAATCTACATGTTTAGATCTATATGCAAGATTACACCTTTATGTTTAGATCTATATGCAAGATTACACCTTTATGATTAGATCTATATGCAAGTTTACTTCTTTATGTTTAGATCTATATGAAAGATTACATCTTTATGTTTAGATCCATATGCAAGTTCACACCTTTATGTTTGGATCTATAGCAGTACATAAGTTATGCAAGCTTAGACCCGTTACCTATGCTAGTTTCCTATCATATGCTAGTTTGAATGAAATTCATATGCAAGTTTATGTCATGATCCTTAGATCTATTTTATGTATTATGTGATGTTGTTTTTCTTTTTATAAGTTAGACCATTTGCGAGTCTAACATATGTCATATGAAAACGTACGAATAGCGTGGGGATGATGGGATAATATTGAATATACATAAAATTGTGAATTGGCAATAAAATGGCCTTAAAAGGCATATAATTAATTTGAGATATTAATTGGCATAATTGGTATTTATGAACATAATTTTAAGAGACAATTATGGACATAAATAAATTTGGAAATTATTGACAAATTTGAATAGGGATATTAATCCAATTTAGGGTTAAATAAAGATGTGTAATAATAAACCGCCTAAGACACGAGGTTAGACTCTTTTGTGGTGTATGACTGCTCGAACCCGCCCGACAAATCCAGCAGCCACAAATTCCTGTCTAATGTGAGAGGTCAAAGGCACGAATTAAATGCGTAACAATTGTAAAGACACGAGGTTAGGCTCGTTTGTGGTGTAAGACTGCCCAGACCCGCCCGGCAACACAAATGTCAGTCTAATGTGGGAGTCTTTACAAGGTTACGGTTCTAATGAATTAAGTAACATTTAACCAAATAAACATATGGTGGGACATGGAGGGGGTTAAGTGGGAGCCTTGGGTGGCATGTGAAATACGATTTGATGCACTTAACCAAGATTGAAACATGTAAGAAGATATGAATAAGAATGGGGTTAAGTGGGGAAACCTTAGTGGGGACCAAGCATAGGTGGAAGGCTTGTGTCATGCATGGGGCCCTTTTCAAACCAGTAACCCATTAAGTATCTTTGTGAGCTCGACCCAAGTCGAGGACGGGACACGCTTACTGGATTTGATTGTAAGAGGTCAAAACGGGTTAGCGGTGGCAACGCAAGTCTAACAGGGTCATATGCGTGCGTGGGCCCGGGCTGGTAGGTAAGACGTTGTTGCATCGTGTAAATATAAGCCGTGCATTTTTGGTAGTATCGGGTTGCCACTTTGGGGAGTGATACACCCCACTGTGGGGCCAACACGGGTATCTACGAGTTAGGGAGCCGATCGAATGGGGGTAGAGGGTACAACTAGTGGAGATAGGGGCAGACGACACCTATGAAGGCAGCTAGGGGTACACGAAACTACCATTATCATTATTAAGTTCTGTAGGCAGGATAAACTTTTAGGGTGACTAGTGGTGGTGCAGTATAGTAATTATCCTATAGTGATTAGGGACGAAATTAACGCCAGAATATTCCTCTTAACTGCTTTGTCGTGCCCACTTGTTTCATGGTCATATCTTATCTTACCAGTTTATGCATTATCCTAGTTACTTTAATAATTATATTGTTAAAGTTATTATACTCGCCAAACTTTATGTCTGACCCCCCTTGTTTTCGCCTCTTTTCTTCCTCTCCCCCCCCCTCAGGCTCTCAGGGTGGGACTAGTACTAGTGGAGCTTGATCTTGGATCTCTTTCTCTCTCTTTTAGAAGTGCTTGGATTGCTGAAAGTAAAGTTCAACTCATCTCTTTTATGGCTACTTGTGTTGGGGTTTATGCTTTTTATTTTATGTACTCTGAAACAATTTATCAAGATGGATATTAAGTGTACTTGGGTTATGAAGTTGTTGTAATCAAACTATTTCTCCGCTGCAATAAAAGCTGTTTTAAAAATTTTCAAGTACCATTATTTATATCTGTCTTGTTATATTCTGTTCTATACACCAAATACGCTCCATGGAAGTTAATGCATTCCCTTTGTGAGTGACATTAATGGACGTGGGGTGTTACAGTAGCACTCTAATTTTTGATGGAAGAAAGGTAGTTAAAGATGAGATTTTTCCTAAGTTGGATTTCTCGGTGAAATCACCAGAATGTTGATGTCCAAAAGTTGTCACCATGCCCAAAGAGTTCCAAGACAATGAAACTAAACGTCCAATAAGGATTTTAAGTTAGGAAATGTAGTTAAGCAAATTAACCCAAAGTTTATAGTAGTTCATTTCGTAAGAACCTACGTCCACTTTAAAGGTTTGGCCATCTTATTCTCTTCTTAGTCAAAAGTACAATGGGGAGAATAACAGTTCCATGTTGCTACAATGGAAATGGTATAAATAATGTATGAATATGTCCAAGAGGTGCTTTGATTCTTCTTACTGAGATGCCTATGTCAGCCCAAAAGTCCAAGTATACAAGAAGGAGATAAACTTCTTCCCGAAGTGCAAAGGTGAGAAATGGAGTCCAAGAGTGCAACATTTCTTCCCAAGGCGTTAAGAGAGCCGAGAAGAAACTATGAACTCGTATCAAAATGGGGTTTTTATTGGTGAGGGGAGAAGGGAGCACAGTGGCCGCAAGGCCCACAAAATTCATCTTGGGAATTGGTACCGATCCCTAAGGCCTTAGTTCTTTTTTGTGTCTTCTTGAGGCCTTCAATTCTTCTTCCAAAGATGACTTGGTATCCTGGGATCCCTTTTAAGAATACCGATCCTGGATGACTTTAAGTTTTTCACCAATCCTGGGTCCCCTTGCAAATACTGATCCAAATTAGAGTTGAGCTTCTATACTGATCCCATGGCACTTAGAGGATTTTTGGATGGAAGCTAGGAGATATTAGGAAGAACCATAAATCCCGGAGGACATAGGCTTATTTGTTGAGAAGTCTGGAGCTTGGGGATACGTATCGATCCCAAAGAATGATTTATGCTGATCTCAAACACTTAGCCGTTTGAGAGCAGTTTTGATGAGCGGAGACGACCACACTTGCAAGACTCCATTTAGGCTTGATTCTCGGGTGTTTGGATGACACTTCTAAGTCGTTTGATGACGTGATGGACCGGGACATGTCGGCTTGGAGTGTCTCCATTAGTGGGGCCAAAATGCCGGGTAACGCCGGATAACCACACGTTACCTATAAAATAGTTCTATGCAAATTGTTCCATTTAAGTGTTATGGCTATTAATTAATTAGGAATAATCGGTTAAAAAATCTTACAAGTACAATATGGGTAATATAACTTTCTAAGGTATAATTATATATGTGTGTATGTATATAGGGATAGGATCAACAACACCTCAAATAGTGCAGCACCCCTTTAGCCCCATGATTTCCACCCCACATCTCAGTTTCTCTCTCCGACCACTAACTCCCACTCACCCCACTAACCTATTTTATTATAAATGAGTAGTGGAAATAGAGGGCTAAAGGGGAGCTCCAATTTTGAGGTGTTGTTGAACGTTCTCTCTCTCTCTCTCTCTATATATATATATATGTGTGTGTGTGTGTGTGTGTGTGTGTGTGTGTGTGTGTGTGTGTGATGTATGTATGTAGGGATATGATCAAAAGCACACAAAATAGTGCAACACCCCTTTAACCCACCTGATTTCCATTACAAAACCTGGTATCTCTCTCCTCTCGCTAACTCTCTCTCCCTCACTAACTTAATACATATAAGTGGTAGAAGAGGTTCCAAAGGGGTGTTCCAGTTTTGGGATGCTTTTGAATTGCTCCTCACACACACACACACACACACACACACACACATATATATATATATATATATATGAGATATGATCAAGAGCACCCCAAGTAGTGCAAGGCCCCTATAGCCTCCTGATTTCCACCACACATTCATATTTCTCTCTCTTCTTACTAATTCTCACTCCCCACTAACTTATTTAATTATAAATATGTGAATATCATTGGGAGAAAAAGAGGTGCCTTATCTATGACACCAGTCTAAGGTGAGAATAGTTACATTTGTTGAGATTCCTCTGAATCCTCCATATCTATGACTAGCAGTCCCCTTACCAGTGGCGACATAGACTACAACATAGGTTGAGACTATCAACGGTTTTTTTGGCATTGGCCACATTGTTTTAATCTCCTGATGTGCACATAGAATTTGTATCTCAGTAGGTATGAACGCATAGAAGACATATATAATTTCAGAATCAAATAATCATTTGGCATTAGGGAGATGGTGTAATACTTTTGTGGAATATGAATTGGGTAGCTTACCCATATACAAATAACTTGTTTATTTTGTTGATAAATTTTGGAACCCTTCAAGATGATATATATATATATATATATATATGTACACACATACACACACACATATATACATATATATACATATATATACATACATATATATACATACACACACACATATAAATATATATATATGTGTGTGTGTGTATAGACGAGCATTCAATAACACCCGAAATGGTGCTAACACACCTTTAGCCCCCTTGTTTTCCACCACACATCTAGTTTCTCTCTCACTACACTACCTTATTTTATTATCAACGAAAGGTGGAAAAAGAGGGGCTAATGGGGTTCTCCATTTTTGAGGTGCTATAGAGTGTACCTCATATATACATATTTGACTATTTAGACATAAAAATTTGACACAAATTGAAGGACACAAAATCTCAGTCACATATTTAATTCGTCTTTATACGAGGGGTGGAAATCAAGGCGCAATCCAATGGTTGAGGATTTGTGTCTCCTAATTTATGATTAATTTTTTTGTCTATATAGACTTTCCACACACACACACACACACACACACATATATATATATATATGTATATATATATAGGATCAAGAGCACCCCAAATAGTGTAGTACGTCTTTAGCCCCCCTGATTTCCACTACATATTCCTCATTCTCTCTCCTCCTAATAACTCTCTCTCTTCCCACTAACTTATTTAATTATAAACGAGTGATTACAATCTAGGAGAAAAAGGGGTGCTAGGTAATTGGCTAAATCAACAGCCATCAATTATTTTTCTTCTTTGTTTAATGGTCCCAAATCAAGTGAATTCCCTCATTTCCTGCCTATTTCCTTTATAAATGAGCAAGGTCAAAGAAGCTTATTGAGAAAAGTTGATTTAGCTGAAGTCAAAGAAGCAGTTTTCTCAATTCATGATGAATCAAGTCCTGGACCTGATGGTATGAGTGTTAAATTTTTTAAAGTTCATTGGGAGAGTATTAAATTTGAATTATTGGAAGCTATTTCAGATATATTTCTTTCTGGAAAATTGCCCAAAGCTTTAAATCATACCTTTATAACACTTGTACCTAAAAATGATAAGCCATCAGAAATCTCTCATTACAGGCCAATTTCATGTTGCAATGTCTATTATAAAAAAAATTCAAAATTTTTATGTAATAGATTAAAACCTTTGCTTCCATTTCTAATGTCTGAAAATCAGAGTGCATTTATCAAAGGAAGATATATTGATGATAATATCCTCTTAGCTCATGAGCTGTTGAGAGATTTCAAAAAAGTTGGAATGCCAAAAATGAGTATTAAAATAGACTTGCAGAAAGCATATGATAAAGTAAATAGGGAATTGATAAGTTTTTTGATGGAAAAAATGAAGTTCCCTAATCATTTTATAAAATTGATATATGAGTGCATGGAATCAGCTACATTCTCAATTATGATACAAGGTATTCCTAAGGGTTTTATTACATCTACAAGAGGTATTAGGCAGGGGGGGCCCTTATCACCATATTTGTTTGCTATTTGCATGCAATATTTTACTTTTCTGATGAATGAGGCAACTGTTTCAAAGTCATTTCAACCAAGTAGTAAAATTCAGCCAGTTATTTCTCACCTCCTATATGCATATGACTTAATGGTGTTTGGTAAATCTTCTACTCTTAATGCTGCTACTTTAAAAGGAATTTTTCAAAACCTAAGTATTTATGCAGGCCTGAATGTAAATGCTTCTAAAACTAAAATATTTTTTTAGTATTTCTACTTTGAATAGAAATGAAATACTAGATATATTGGGTTTTGAGCAAGGAATATTGCCTGTAAAATATTTGGGTGTTCCTCTTTCATCTAATTACTTGCATTATTCTGAATGCAATTCCCTAATTCAAAGAGTTCAAAATAAGATTCAAGGTTGGGAGACTAAACTGTTAAGTTTTGCTGGGCGTGCAGAATTAATTGATTCAGTGATCACTCCTATTATTTTGTATTGGCTATTCATCTACCAAATACCAGAATTTACACTAGATAAATTACAGTCTCTTTATGCTGATTTTTTCTGGGGAGGAACTGCTCATAAGGTTGCATGGTCTATTCTGTGTAAACCT
The DNA here is from genome assembly GCA_030737875.1 of Allium sativum. Taxonomy (NCBI): domain Eukaryota; kingdom Viridiplantae; phylum Streptophyta; class Magnoliopsida; order Asparagales; family Amaryllidaceae; genus Allium; species Allium sativum. Next base: position 732,112,767 of record CM060922.1, on the reverse strand, counting down.
AAGAATGAAGGTGGAATTGGTCTAAAGAATTTGTCAGATCTGAAAAAAGTTGCATGTATTAAACTATTGTGGAATTTTCTATCTAATACTTCTTTATGGAGTAGATGGATTCATAATAAATATTGCAGGAATGATCATTTTTGGTCAATGGTAGCTGATCCAAATTCTTCTAGTACATGGAAAGCTATTCTAAAACTTAGATCTAATTCAAAGCAACTTTTTAATAAGGTAATATGTAAAGGAGAGAATACTTATCTGTGGTATGATCCTTGGATCAATTGTAAATGCATGGTGGATTTTTTGGGTTTTGATAGGCTTAAGATAATTGGTAATTCTGAACAAAAAGTCAGCTCCATAATCAGAAATGAAGAATTTCATCCTGAATTTCATCCTACGACAAGAGAATTAATTGAAGAAATCAGTCCAATAGTGGTTAATTCTAGTCAAAATCAGGACTTCTATGAGTGGTGTGAAGGTGGAATATTTTTATTTCATAAAGTATGGGAGTATACTCGTACAAATGGGGTTTCAGATCCAATTTTCTCAGTAGTTTGGCATAAGAAAAACAGTAAAAGAATGTCTTTTATCTCTTACCTTGTTGTGTTAGGAAGATTGAACACCAAAGATCGCTTGCTTCGTTATAGTGTTGTTGAAAATATTCTGTG